>CM070307.1:50543541-51143541 GCA_036321655.1 Quercus alba | reverse complement strand
AGCAACATCTTTGAGCCTCTGCAGCCAACGCATCACGAACCGGTCACTCACTTGCTTTCTCTCTGCATCAGCCAACACATCTTGAATCATCTCTACTGACTCACGAAGTTGTATCAGCTCCTCCCCGAAACCCCAGGCAAGGCCGATTTGCTCAGTAGCAAGTGAAATCAGCTTGCCTAGTATTTCCTCAGCAACAACATTAAGGATAGTCTCAGCCATCTTTGGTTTGGTAAGTCAGATATAAGGTGAAAGTATTTGGAAACAACAGAATTGTGATGTCAAAGACTAACAGCAACTTGCATACATTTGTTTTTGACGTTTATATGGAGCCTAATGGGATGCGAACAGAACCATATTCGTTTTCATTATTTTTTGGTCTAAACTATCCTTGCTTTTAATGGAAGGAAAAGGTGGGCCTTGTATTTTTAGAAGAGGAGCTTTACCTTTTCTCAAAAAAAAAAATAAAAAATAAATAATAATAATAATAAAATAAAAAAGAAAAGAAGAAAAAAAGAAAGAAAACTTTTTTTTCTTTCTTTTTTCTTTAGTGGGGAAACATATTCCATCACACAGAATTTAGGAATGACAAAGTAAGTTCAAATCCATTTACCCACCTAAACTCATTTATCAACTTAAACCCACCCACTCTAATTGAATCCAAATCCATCCAATTATCATTAGGTTAAATAGGCATTAACCCAATTAGACCCAGTAATTATTGGTTTTTAACTAAAAACTCATTGAAGTCCATTTAACTCAAAAACAATATACTCAAATTCAACCCAGCCCTTCCCATATAATTAAAAAAGAAAAAAAAAACCCAACCCTCAGACAAAATTAGACTCTAATCTTCTTATTTCTATTTCCCTAACTTTCTCGGCAATCAAACACATTCCAATTTCGTTAATATCTTTAACAAAAGCATTAAAAAAGAGCTAACCAAAGTCCATTTCTAGCGGCTTCGAAGCATCGAAGGAAGCATTTTTCAAACCTTGAGGGAAATTCAGGACGAAATTGAAGCTAGAAATGATTGGATGATCGACGGGAAGAAGAAGGACGAGCTTGACCTGAATGTGATCGTCGAAGGCTGTGAAACTGAGCGGTGACTCGGGATCAAGCAAAACCCTGGGAATCGGAGCACTGTTTGCCTTTCTTTTTTTTTTTTCTTTTTTTTTTTTTTTTTACCTTTCTTCGCTTTGCACTCACAGATTCTTTTTTCAAATCCAAAATCTGTTTGGTTGTTGAGAAAGTTGAGGAATTGATAGTTTTTATTCTTCACTGTCTTCATTTTTTGAATTTGGTGTATGTAATAGAGCCATTTGGCTATATTTGGTTCGATTGAGTCGAAGTTGCTTCATTTGACTTTCTTTCTTTTTTTTTTTTTTTTTTTTTTGCTAGTTTTTGATTTGTAAATAATTGGAATCCAATTTTCAAAATTCATTTCCTTATTTTTCTAAATTTTCTCGACAACCAAACGATGGACCACTTAGTTTCTTATCTTGTTCCTCTATTTTCCTATTGCAGAGCTGTTACTGTGTTTATGGGCATTTTGGTAATTTTGATAATAGGGTAATTGGGTGGGTTGGGGTTTACCCATTATAACTGGGTTAGGTTGGGTTTGGATTAGAAGCGATTAGTTAAATGGGTTTTAATAGGTGAATGAGTTTTATATACCTAACCAAATTATGCACACCCCAAACCCACCTATTTGACACCCCATTCACACATCTATCAGGTCCGACTCTTTTTTATATAAATGGATCCTTATGGGATGGGACATTTCATAACCATGTGCTGTAGCTTGTACATCATCATTAAGATTTGGTTAAATCTTGTGGATTAGATTAGGATTTGTGCAATATTTTGAGTATTGTACTCGATACAATTTCCCAACTTCCACTCACATTTTTTTTTTTTTTTACTACTTCCATTTTTTTAATTTTTTCTCGCTTTATTTTTTTAATGATTTAGATTGAAAATTACTTTTTTTTTTCTTTTTTTTTACTTTCAATCTCAATATTGAAAACTATATCATCACATACCGAATCTCAATCCAAATTTTGTTATATAGATTCCACACACATTCTTTGTGAAATTGTGTTTTGAATCTACAATTTGAATTAAATTTGTGAAAATATGATTTCATAATTCAACAAAACTAGTCGCTAACCCATGCAGTGCACGAGGAAGATACAGAGTATATACATGTACCACAATATATAATATTATATGATACATTAGGAAGAAATACAATTCATTGAACAAACCTCCAAAAAAAATCTATAATTAAATAGAAAATTAAATTATTTTAGTAATACAAAAATATTCACTCACTAATTAAAAACCAATTTGAAAACCTTTTTCAAAACCCAAGCTGCCTTCTGATAGAAAACACCATACAAACATATAAAGAAAATTTGAATAATGGTTTTAATGAATTTAATTAGAAAATTTTATTTGTTGAAAGTTGATAGAAGTACAGTTGTAAGTGAGAGTCTTAAAAATTGTTCAAAGTTGCACATAAACAAATACCCAAATAAGCTAATTGTCATTAACTGCTAATTATTAAATGTTTGTTAGTGACAATTTTTTTTTTTTTTTTGGAATCAAATAATTTGTAAACAACACATTTATGAATGTAAAAAGACTAAGAATAAAGTATCAATGATGGGATGAATAGCCTAAGGTTTTTTATAAATTCAAATCATAGATATTATAATCTTTTTTTCTTTTCTATTTTTTTTTTTTTTTTTGGCTAAATAACATAGATTTTGCAATCTTTACCTTCAAAAAATATCAATTGCTATATAAGTTCCATCATCGATGGAATTTCTCTCTGTTTATATCTTTTCAAAAAGTTACTTCCCCACAATAGGCATATCTAGTAAATCAAAATGCAATATAGAAATAAAAAAGTCATATCCAAGCCCCATAACCTAGAACAAATTCTAGGATAAAGCAATAAAGATTCTGGAAGTCATGCATATATTGATGCATTTAGAAAAGGAAAAAGTAAACTAAGTTCTGATAAAAAAGCATAACAAAAACTCAATAGATTAAACAATCAATGTATAAGCTCTGTTGTTTTTGTGATTCCACATAATTAAAAAGAACAGGTTGAGAGAATTTCAATGTGAGTCCAATAGCAATCAAAGCTCGACCTTATTACTTGGAAGTTATTAGCTTTGCCAAGATGGACTGTTTATGGTAAACAATTGTAAGCTTCATTGGCAAAATTAATTCTTAGTTTCCATAACACTTGAAAAGGAAAATAAATAGATGTTACAATCAACAACCATAATGTCTTCATTTCATTGTTGCTCACCTGAGTTAATCATAATAATACACAACAAAGGCTTTAAACTGGTAGGTCATGGCTTGTAAAGAGAAGACTGGAACCAAATTTTTTGAAGAATATGCATGCATTGTATCAGCAAAACATAAATAGGATATGATATCATCTTTTATCTCCACTGATCTGTATCTATATGATATATTCAAAACATAGATATCAGATGTTCAACTTGTATAACTAAATGGGATAGCAGTCAAAAAAGAAGCAGCATGTTCTAGGTATTAAACAATCACAACAAAACAACAAAATAAAAAGTATGGTTCAATATCAATAATTTGAATTATATTTAAGCTTCATGGTGGGCTAATGAACAAAAAGAAAAATAAAAGAAACCAAAGAGAATCCGCATATTAAATGGCACATACCCATGCTTTGTGAAATCCAAAGGTGCAGTCCCCTCTATAATGTCTCTAATTTTGGTTTCGCAGACTTGCCTACCATTCTACCTACCTATAAAAATAGCTACCATACAAAAATTTAAAATGCAAATCCAATACTAAGTAATATTCAGTCAAGAAATCAAACTTTTTTCCAATAACTCAAATTTAATTCACAAGAACTGCAATAGAAGTTTCAATTCTTAGGGACCTTGAATGTGCTTTATTGGCTACGAAATCACAGTAAGGAATTACATTAAAAAATTAATGAGCAAATAAACTATCAAACCTAGTCAATTTAAAAAATTCTTAGGTTAATAATTGACTCTTATAATCCAAATTTGCTTTTGAAACCAACAATACTCAACTAAAAGCAATTCACACATTCACGAATTAGAAAAACTAAATAAAAGTTAAAACAGTTCACAAATATCTAATATTGTACGTTTTTAGACCCCTTAAAACACAAGTTGTTTAACCTAGTTATTTAGCCAAGTAATTACTTAGATAAATTATTTAGATCTAGGTTAACACATTCAAATCATATTATGTAAATAATGTGGAAATATAAAGAATACATGATATGATAATCTAGGAAAACCAAACAGGTAAAAAACCCGAGGAGGATTTAACCTACCTATCCTCAAGGTAAAATAGATCCACTATGAAAGAATTGAAATTTTTATAATAGAACTTAGATCACTAACATCCTATTACTACCTCAAGTAGAAACTTACTACCATAACTACGTGACAGTTTTGAGTTCATGGACTACTTCTTTCTTTGATCCACTGCAACCATAAGTTCTCCTACTTGTGACTTTGAGACTTCACTCAAAAGTTTCAAAACTTCATTAAGTTCTTTATGCAGCAACTGAAACGACTACCAAGTTCTTGACATGAATCTTGATCTTGATAACCTTAAGTGTGTATGAAGGTAAATACCTCTAGATCTCACAAGAGATTCAACACACAGCACATCAAAGACCTCTAAAATGTAGCTAGGGTTTTTCCTTTTATACTTCGAGTAAAATATAAAACCCTACATATCATATGGGCTTGGGCTGAATTGTAAATTCTATAGAAAAATAAATCTGCACGTGGTTCAATCGATCGATTCTAAATTTCGATCAATTGAGCCTTGCAGATTTAGTCCAATAAATTCTGCAATTACTCAATTCTAATTTTACAAATAAACACACTTTGAGTAGCCTAAACCTAGACTTTATGTTTTTATCATAGTTTGCCAACACATTACAAATTGTAGTTCTAATACATTTAATTCCTAAAGTCTTAGAACCTAACAAACTCCTCCTTTGGCAATCTGTGACAAAACACATCACAAAAATGAAATGCACAAAGTTTAAAAAAAAAAAAAAAAAAAACAGCCCATTCATATTAAATAGCCCTAAATACAATTCAACCTAACTACTATCTATCTGTTGCCAATGTGGACAGCAGCCACGACTGAATTAACCTGTAAATTCTTGAAATACTCAACAAACACATAAACGCATGTGTGGAAAATACAAGTAAAACAAAATAAATTCTTGATTTCACAAAACATAAAATAAGAAATATACCATGAATAACCTCATAATATAAAACAATAACCAATGTATCATATGTGAAACAAGAAGCAATAAAAGAAACAAAACATAACGCATAGTGTCTCCTCCTAACATATACAACTCATAAAAGATAAATACATCATAAATCCAAAAAGAATACATCATGTGTCACGCCCCAAACCTCAAAGGGTCCAAAGCATGAGAAAGACTTCTCAAGCACCTGTAAATTTTTCCTTTTTGACAATTCAATCCACATAAATTCTATCAAGTACCAACATCAAGAATTATCATAATAATCCCATAGAATATACTCTCAGAGTAAGTCAGAGCTCTAAGCATTAATTATAAGGATCATTGGCCACAAAAGAATAGAGGTCTGAATAAACAATTACATATCAACAGCTTGTCCCATTAGTGGGAATACAGTCATAACCACTATAATATACAAAAGAATAAGTCAAGCCTAGTCTAAGATATACACCATGTAATATATCCATTACAAAAGTTCAGCTTTCATCAGTAGTTAGTCTAACTACTATTAGCCACCAAAAAGCTGTCTTAAAAGATTGTTACCTACTCTGAAAAGTTTACAAAATAATGGGGTGAGACAGAGCCCAATAAGTAGCATATTTAATGGGGGTGGGGGAAATGCAAGTTTCATCTTCAATAATAATAATAATAATAAGAATATGACAATAATGATTTAATAATGAAACACGAAGTTTCTCAAAGTAAATACATTGAAACTATATACTATAATCTGTGAGCACTAATCATATAATTTCCAAAGCCATAAAATCTAACATACAGTAATTTATCATAAATATACCATACTACCACATAAACCGGTCAGGGGATCCACCCATTCACAACTAGCATAATATTGTTCTCTCTGGTATGCAGACTCTTGGCCCCATGGACAACAGCGTCACTTATACCCTCAAGGTTTTTTTCTCCCCTCATGGGCAGCAGAGAGAGCGCGTCAAATAAGACCTTTCTTGCATGTGGTCTCTTGGCCCCCATGGACAACAGCCTCACTCACACACAATCAAGGAACCTCTTCCCTCCATGGACAGCAGGGAAGAACGCGTCATCCAAAGTGAAAGGGCATTGACTTAGATTTGATTCCATTGTCACAAAGACTACGGAAACCAAATCGGGTGATCACAGGGAAATCACATATGGCATGATGTTAAAACAATTCACAGGTTACATTACTTTGAAACACATAGTTCATATTCAGGTAGTTTCAAAAAATCTTAAATAATCTCACTTCTACAAAGTTTGTAAGGTTTCAACTTCATTCTTGTCAAAAAGATTTTCTATCAATTTCCCAAGTACTAAGATAAGATGAGCATCTTTAAATTTTCTAATATACCATAACATCCAAGATTTCCTTATCAAAGATTAAATAAAAGATGCTCATTTTTCCATATCAACAATTCATGCATTTCCCCAAACGCAATATCAAATATGATGCATTTTCATATATATATATATATATATATATATTAAGGTTACGACACAATAGTTTTTAGGAAAATATAGTTTCCATAAGTAGCTTCCAAAAGCATGTCTAACCCAAAAACAACATTTATACAACATGGTTATTTTTCAAAATCCCATTAAAAGCTACTTACCTCGCAACCGCAAAATCCTAATTCTCCAAACTCTAAGGAAGATTAGCTAGAACTAAACAATATCAAGCAAACCTATCATAATGAGCACAAAGCTTGAAATTGTATCTAACTACAAATTAGGAATTGCCAAGTGAGAACTTAATTAGGCAAGCCTAGTATTCAACCTCACATGTAATGCATTCCACTTACAAAATTTCTCAAAACACTTTAATTTGCAAGGCATAGACTCCCATTTATACTCATAAATCATTCAAGGTGTCATATCTAAAATTAAAACCTCCACACTTTATAAGTACTTCCCACAAGATTTATATAACATCATCAAGTGACCCATGACACCAAAATCATAATTTTCTCCAAGACAAACAATTTAAATCTTTAACTAGCTCCAAATAATCAATAAAAATTATATTCACCATCTATCACATGTTATAACTCAAAACCTCTAAATTTTCACCATAACAAGCCTTAGATAGCATCATTGTAAAAATCATGAACTCACTCATCAATTACATCCATCAAGACCAAAACCCATACATATAAACACATGAATATCATTTCCAAAACTCTTAAATCACATGAATATCATTATTAAAGCTTGGGTAAAATAACCTCAAACAAGAACATAATACCCATCAAAAGAGATTAGAACTTTTACCTCAAATAAAATGATGAAGATGCTTTGGGGTTCCTAAGTATTTTTCCGGTGATCTTGCTTAAAAAATGATGGTGAGATGGTGTGGTTTGGAGTGGAGGCTAGCGGGTGAGTGTGGAAGTGAGTGTGTGTGTGTGTGTTTAAGTAAAGAGAAAAGAAAAAAAATGAAAGAAAGAAAAGAGAGCCGGCCAAAAGAGAGAAGAGAGGTGGGTGAAAATGAGTGGTGGAGAGTGGGGTTAGGTGAGGGGCATGTGGGAACTAAAAATCTGACTCGACCCGCCCTCCCCCCTTTTTTTTCTCTGATGACAAGGACATTGCATCATGAGCCAAAAAAAATGAAATACATCAAAGAAGTTCCTAGATACAATCTATGTACTCCAAAACAAAACTCCCCCTATCTCTATGCACTATGTACTCCCCCTTTTTGTGACAAATTGCCAAAGGGCAATCATGACTCATCTTCAAAAGGTGGAGGTTACGGAGTCGAAATCTAGCACTTGCCAAATTTGCTCGTAAAGCCTGAAACTCAGTGAGCACATCCAAGAGAAGTTGACCATGCGCCGCCTGAACGATATCCAACATGCTCTGCAAGGACGAGTCGCTCGATGAAGAAATAGGAGGATCAACAGCAGCTGTAGGGTCTACAAACTCCTCAGCAATGGGGTCACTAGAAGGTGGTCTAGGTGCAGCACCTGAAGAAGACTCAACTTTAGGGCATTTAGATCTAGCTTTCAACTGAGCTACTCTTTGCCTAAGAAAGGTGGCACCTATAAGAGCTATAATATGTACGGGCTCAGATGCAAGAAAATCCTCTAAACCTAAATCTAAAAGAATCCTATGAATAAAAATCAAGAAGAAAAGACCATGAGATTTTGCACTACTCCTATGAACCTCAACAAGAGATCGAATGAGAAGAGTAGGAAAACTCATAGGAGCGTCGGTAACAATGGGAATAGTCTATAAATGAGAGATAGGCCAAATGGAATGACAAGAAATTCGGAAACACAAATAGTTGAGCTCAGTAAACTCATGGGATGTGACACAAGGATCAGTACCTCAACTAATAGTAAAATGATCTCAAATCCAAAAAATGCTTTGTTCGAAATTTTCAATGAAAATGCATGAAAAATGTGATTTTAATGAAAAAGAAATGTTAAAAACGACTTACTAGTGCTTGAAGACAAAAACCCTTGAAAGATTTGAGGAAGAAAATGACAAAAATTGCTTTAGATTGGATCGGTCGAGAAAAATAGTGAGAGGAGTGTTTGAAAAAGTTTGAATAGTATGAAGGACACATGAGAGAACTCTTTTTAAAACAATCACTGGCCAAATTTCGATCGGTCGAAATTTAGCTTCAATCGATTGTAAATTAAATTCGATCAATCGAGCCAAGCAGATTCAAACCAAAAATCTTTATCGCAATTTCAATCAGTTGAGCAACAGATTTGATCAATCGAAAATTTGGAAAACTTAAAATTTTGAAAATAGAGCAATTTTATGCAGAAACTCCTCAAAGCACAGTATTTCATGAATGAAATGCATGAGTATAAGATTAAATGTTTTTTAAAAACACTTGAATTCAACCCAAATCTTCCAAAAACAAGTTTTTCAACCAATTTGTCCCCAAAACTTCAAACATTAAACATATTTTGCATCAAAATCAAGGAACATATAATTTTGGATGGCCAAAACAAATTCACACACAATATCATGTACTAAGTTTAGTAAAGAATAACTTATGTAGTGTGTGCAACTAGAAATAGCAAGAGATACATGTGAGGTGATTTGTAGATAGTAATCGATCACAATTTCAACAAAATTCATCACATAAGTTTGAAATAGACTATCACCTAAAGAGCTACATCATATAACTCTTACATTTCCTAGAAAATAAGCTTGCAATCATATAAGTTTCTTGTTTTGCCTCATAATGTACACACAAGTTTTATTTCATTTGAAATTATTATTTCAATCAGATAATGTATACATCAATTTTATTTCATCATGTCATCTTTATTATAACCTAATAATATACACACCAATTTTATTTTTAATCTGAGGCTACACCTTATGTTCTTGTTGTGCATGTGCTATACTTTCTCCGGCACAAAATCTTATGACATGCACTAAGGTGTTCATGATTGGCTAGTAAACAGTGGTGAGATGGTTATTTATGCCTTTCTCATTAAGTTCAAGTCCTAACAATCAAAAGTACATGACTTCAAAGTCAAAATCAAGTGATCAAAAACTATAAACAACTCCCACAAAACATGTACTACATAGCTAAGACTAGAAAAGTGCAGTAAAATAAGCTCATTCAAGCTAAACAAGGTATACAAGCATGTTATGTAATGATAATATGGCCAACCTTGATTACAAATCCAAGATATATAATACAAAACACATTTTTCCTTCTCCTTTTTATTTATTTATTATTTTTAAAAGGAATAACAAAAACAACCTATTATGAAATGCATGAATGTAATGTAATGCAAATCCTAAAAGCACAAAGAAACCAAAATAGCAAAAGAAGAATGGTCATAAAGATTATAAAGATGAAGCACAAGGATCATGTTAGAAAGACTCAATTAGATTGAGCTTTTTGCATCCAAAACTTTTTAGATGCAACTTTTGCATTGGAGTTATTACTCATATGAGGATGATGAGAAATTCCAGGATTGGTATAAAGATTCAAAGCTTTCACCAATTCACCAATAAGTACCATAGGATCTTATGCTTAAGGCACAGGTACTTTTGGCTTATTTGCTAACTTTGCAGCTTACAACTTGAAACAGTTTGGGTGAATATGCCTAGTCTTTCCACAAAAATGACAAACCCATAAAGGTTTATCATGCAACTTATCCTTAGGAGGGGTAGGATTCTTAGGCTTAAACTCTTTAAGATCAACCCTAATCTCCTTAGGAGGTGGTGTAACTTCTACTAGTTTGATAATCTCACTCTTGGAGGGCTTAGAAGAAGAAACAAAGTTTGTGAAATGAGTTTCAGACACAGAGATGCTATTTGCAAAACCTAGACCAATTTTGTCTAAGGGAGACTTCTGAACACTCAACATGTGATCAAGTTTAGAACTAGTAGACCTATTTTTTTGTTCTCTAGCAACAGATAGTTCTAGTTCTAAGTTCTTTATTTTATCAAGTAATAACATGTTTTCAGTCTTCTCTTGATCAACCAATTTATTAGCATCAAACAATTTTAACAATAAATTTTTCTTATCAAGCTCAAGAGAAGCACTTTTCTTTAAACCTAAGTCAACATTCATTATATCCTTTGCAGCAACTTTGCAAAACTTATTAAAAACTTCTTGCAAATCAGCACTCCCAAAGAGTTCCCCATCAGAAGGGTTCTCTTCAACCACAACACTTTCATCAACTACAGTAGTAGTTGTGAAAGCAATGAAATTTTCATCCTTATCACTACCAGACTCATAATCAGAAACTTTATCATCACTAAGAGTTACAGCCATAGCTTTACCCTTTAATCTCAAGAATGTAGGACATTCTGATTTCACATGACTATACCCTTGACAACCAAAACATTGTTAACCCAAAGAATTATTAAAGATTTGACCTACTTTCTCTTTAGATTTATTAGTATTGTTTACTTTAGTGGGTTCATTACTCTTAAAATTCCTAGGTTTAACATTGTTTTTACCTCTTACCATTTTGTTGTTATTCCTAAGAAAGTTTCTAAAGTTCTTGGCAAGATATGCAATCTCTGTAGAAGAAAGATCATCATCAAATCCATTCCCATCAAAATCATCAACTGACTTAAGAGCCATTGATTTGGATTTGTTTGTCTTAGGTAGGTCTAGTTCATAGGACTGGAGAAATCCTACAAGTTCATCAACAGGAATGGAGTCCATATCCTTGCTTTCAATAATCATAGTCACTTTGGGTCTAAAGTCCTCAGTCAAGGATCTAAGTATCATCCTAGGATCTAAGTATCATCCTAACAATCTTAGATTGATCGTAAATTTCACCTAAATTATAAGCAGAGTTAACAATATCATTTAGTTTAGCATAAAATTCATCAAAATATTCATCATCAGACATTCTAATACTTTCAAATCTAGTAGTTAACTGCTGCAGTTTAACTATATCACCTTAGGCCTCCAAATTTGTTGGGCCGCCCTTGAAATACTGTGAACATCAAAACTATTCAAGAAGCAATTGTTGGGCTGGGCATTATAATTTTAAATTTTAATTTTAATATTTTAATGAATAATAAATTGGAAAATTTAGTAAAAATATATATGGGAGTTTAATGCGGTAAATAGAATTTTTTTTCTAAATAACAATAAATATTAAAAAATTTAGTTAATTGTCATATTTCAAAACAATTTTGAAAACTAGCATCTCGAGTGTCTAAAACTCGAGTTCCAAGATATAAATCGAGTTTTTAAGTCTTGATTTGTAAGTGGATTAGTAGAAAGTGGAAAAAAATTAAGCTGAAAATCGAGTTTTAAAGACTCGATATGCATAAATTGAATAAAAACGCCGCTATAGGTCTATAAAACGTCACTATAGGGCTTAAAAACGCCACTATAGGACTCCATAAATCTGTACTTAAGAAAAAAAATTTTCCAGAAAAACGCCGCTATAGGGATTTAAAACGTCACTGAAAGACTTGAAAACGCCACTATAGGTGAAGTTTTTTTGCATGAAACTCGAGTCTTAAAGACTCGATATCTATTTGGCTTTTTTATAATATGGATCTCAAGTTTCTAAAACTCGAGATGCTAGTTTCCTTTATTGTTTCAAACGTTGCCTAACTAACTATATACAATTATTTTGCAATGCTGTTTTGCACATTACCTCGGGTAAATAAGGAGTCAGTGTGCTATCATATTTAGAATTCCACGATAGCCGTATTAATTTATAATATCGTGGAGATTAAACAAAAGATTTGGAAACTATAGAGGTATCAGTATGCTAAGACTAACATCAATAACTACATACATAGGCGAAGCTAGGGGGGCGGGGGGCATGGCCAGGGACGGATTTATATATTGACTATTTTTTTTAAAAAAAAATTATTAGTATATTAACAGGTATTAATTTTAGCAATTTTGTTCACTAATATTACATTTTGCCCACTCTTAACAATGCCACCAATTCTTTTAAGAGTAATGTTATAATTACACATTTTTTTACAACATTTTTACAAACTATTGAGGTAGTAAGTTCTTATTGTTTCACACACTTGTATCACTTTTTACTTATCAAAAACCACTCACCACATTAGCAATTTGTAAAATTAAAATTTTGTGGTTTTAACATTTTCCAACTTTTAAAGGGCATAAAAATTAATGGATTAAATCTAAAACAAAATATACAAGTCCAGAAAAATTAACCCAATAACAAAAATTACCAATAATAAAGCTAAAAAAATTAAGTTCAATCAATTTATTTTACCCAAAATAAACAACTTGGCCACTTAAAAAGTTTTAAACAAAAATTCTTAGTGATAAAATAGTAGAGTCAAAGGTTGGAGTTGCCACATATATCTAGTAGTAAAGCCACCTCCTTAACTCCAAGTCCTGATTCCGTTCCTGGCCATGACCTCTAAGCCTTTTGCAATTTTCAACTATATATATAGTATTCAAATAATTAAAAAAAAACACACACACACACAAATTGTAGAAAAATGTAGTTATTAACCCCCCAAAATGTTAGAATTTAGGCCTTTAACTCCCCAATCTTTTTGAATTAGTTTTGAACACAAGTTTTATACATTGTGTAATTGTTTGGGTTTTGGATAACTCGTAAATAATTTTTTTATATTTAACTTGGCTCCGCTGGAAAACTTTTCTGCCACTGCCACCGCCACTGCCACTGACTATATGGTCAATGAAGTAATATATAATACAGAAATAGCTGGCCACCATTTTCATGTGAATTGCGCATCAACATCTCTAACTTCTTTCTATATGTAATTTGTCCAAGGGCAACGGGAATGTATGGATTCACATTGTGACAGAATCAATGCAAAATATTCAATCAAGACGGCTAACATATAATATAGAATAGCATTCTACCATCTACCTGTGCACTTCTGCGTCAACATCAATGTAACTTTTTCGTTTAATGGCCCATGCACAAATATATATAAATAGACAATATTGCTCACACAGTCATACACAAATATTATATATAGCATGTTCACATTTTTTATAGACTCATGTTCTCGTGAACAAAATAATATACTATTGAGAAATATATATATATATATATATATATATATGTATATAACTGGCACCATTCAACAATACTTATCTTCTTAGGGTGCGTTTGGATACAGCTGAAAACTGAAAACTGAAACTGAAAACTGAAAAACACTGTAGCGAAATAATTTTTAAATGTGTGAATAGTATCGTGGGACTCATTTTTAATGAAAAAGTTGCTGAAAAGTGAAATTTGTGGGTCCGTGAACAGTACACGATGTGCTGTGATTGGTCCAAAAAAATTTGAAAAGTCAAAGTTTGCGGCTACTGTTCATTGAACAGTGCATGAACAGTAGCCGCAACACCCAAAACGCGTGAAAAAAAAAAAAAAAAAAAAAAAAAGCAAAACGAAAAAACGCAAATGCAGGATTGGGCAGAAAACGCCCAATCCAAACGCACTCTTAATGTTGGAAAAATAGTAGCATGGAGTGAATAAGAAATTGATGTGTTCTAATTATTTTGTATTGCTATATTATCTCCACTGTCTTTAAATGTTGCACTTGTAACCAATGATGAAAATCACTGATTTGTGATCAACTTCCAAGAATTCCTAAAAGAATCTCAAAAATAAATTCTACAAAAGAAAATTTTAACACTAAAACTACAAATACACGTTGGCTAAAATTGAAGCTAGAAAGTGGTTTTAACTCTCTCTCTCTCTCTCTCTAAACAAATCAGTTCACAGGAAGAAGCCAGTTGCCACTCCCCTTTTCCTTTTTTTTTTGTTGGGGGCGTGGGGGGGGGGGGAAGTCAATTGCGTGGAATGTACTACTATTATCAAATTATTTACAAGTTGTAGTGGAGTTATTATGAAATTACATATTTTAGCTTTTTTTGGACTACTATATTATGAGTAATGCTAAAAAAACAAACATTTTTACAAAAAATTTTACAAATTTTTAATGTGATGAGTGGTTATTGGTAAATAAAAAAGTGATGTTAATGGTTGTAACAATTGTTGTTAATATTATGTTACTAATTTTACTTGAAAACTTTACAAATTGTTATGACAATAAATATGATATGTGAATGTCAATAACCTATTAAATGCATTTTTGAATTACTTTTTGTGATTGTTGATATACCTTTGTAAGCCTCATATTGTGAAATTTATAATATTCCTAATATCATTTATTTCAATACTTGTTTATTATCTTCTTGAAGTGTCACTAATCACATTCATTTCTACATCATTTGTAAGTTTTTTTTTATTAAAATTTGTTTTGTACTTAGCATTTTTTCCACACAAAAAAAGCACATTATAAAATAAAAATAATGGATTTTTGTTGTAAAAAATTATGATATTAAATATTAGTTAAATATTATTTAAGTGATAACATAAAGGCCCTATTTAACTATATCACCTTAGATCTCCGAATTTATTGGGCCGCCCTTGATATACTATGAACATCAAAACTTTTCAAGAAGTAATTGTTGGAGCATTTTAATTTTAAATTGTTATTTTAATATTTTAATGAATAATAAAATGGAAAATTTAGTAAAAAAAGATATGGTAGTTTAATGTGGTAAATAAGGAGTCAGTGTGTTATCATATTTAGAATTCCATGATAGCTTTATTAATTTATAATATCGTGGAGATTAAACAAAAGATTTGGAAACTATAAAGGTATCAGTATGCTAAAGACTAACATCAATAACTATATGCATAGGCGAAGCTAGAAGGGCGGAGGCATGGCCAGGGACTGATTTATATATTGACTAAATTTTTTTTAAAAAAAATATTAGTATATTAATAGGTACTAATTTTAGCAATTTTGTTTAATAAAATTACATTTTGGCCATCCTTAACAATGCCACCAATTTTTTTTAAGAGAAATGTTATAGTCACATATTTTTTTATAATATTTTTACAAACTATTGAGATAGCAAATTAATTCACACACTTGCATCATTTTTTACTTATTAATAACCACTCACCACATTAGCAATTTGTAAAAATTTTGTAATTTTTGCATTTTCCACCTTTTAAAGGCCATAAAAATTAATAGATTAAATCAAAAACAAACTATACAAGTCTAGAAAAATTAGTCCAACAACAAAAATTACCAATAATAAAGCTAAAAAAAAATTAAGCTCAATCAATCTATTTTACCCAAAATAAACAACTTGGCCATTTAAAAAGTTTTTCACAAAAATTCTTAGTGATAAAATAGTAGAGCTGAGTCAAAAGTTAGAGTTGCCGCATCTAGCTAGCAGCAAAGCTGCCCCCCTAACTCAAAGTCCTAGCTCCATCCCTGACCATGGCCTCCTAGCTTTTTACAATTTTTAACTATATATATAGTATTCAAATAATAAAAAAACACAAATTGTAGAAAAATGTAGTTATTAGCCCACCAAAAATGTTAGAATTTAGGTCTTTAACACTCCAATCCTTTTGAATTAGTTCTGAACACAAGTTTTATATATTGTATAGTTGTTTGGGTTTTGGATAACTCCTAAACAATTTTTTTGTATTTAGCTTAGCTCTGCCGGAAAACTTTTCTGGCACTGCCACTGACTATATGGTCAATGAAGTAATATATAATACAAAAATAGCTGGCCACCATTTTCATGTGAATTGCGCATCAACATCTCTAACTTCTATATGTAATTTGTCCAAGGGCAACGGGAATATATGGATTCACTTTGTGACAGTATCAATGCAAAATATTCAATCAAGACGGCTGACTATATAATATAGAATAGCATACCACCATCTAGCTGTGCAATTTGCGTTAACATCAATGTAACTTTTTTGTTTAATGGCCCATGAACAAATATATATAAAGAGATAATATTGCTCATACAGTCATACACAAACATTATATATAGTTTTTTAATTTGTTTACTGGCCACCATTATGCAAGTTGCACGAGATGTCAATTTGCACAACTTAATTTAGTCAGTCAGTTTGTCTTTTTTATGTAGATGGACATCCTTTTCGAACATGGGCATTGCAGTAGGTATACGTTCACATTTTTTATGGACTCATGTTCTCATGAACAAAATAATATACTATTGAGAAATATATATATAAATATATATATATATATATATATATATATAACTGGCACCATTCAACAATACTTATCTTCTTAATTTATGTGAATTGTCCAAGGCTGATTCAAATAAACATTCATTGATTTGTATTTAATTTGACAGCAGAATCAATAGTTGGTGAACAACCAAAAATACTACAGACACCGAGTTTTTTCACATAAATATTCTCAGACTAGCTCACTTCACTGAGACTCAGGGACGGAGGCATATATGGACTTGTGGTGGCAAGCCACCCCCAATTTTATTTTTAATATTAGCATATAAATAGGAACTAATTTTAGCAATTTTGTTCTATAAAAGTATACTTTGCCCCCTTAAAAATATCATTGATTATTTTAAAAGTAATACTATAATTACAAACTTTTTTACAACATTTTTACAAATTTTTGAGGTAGTAAATTCTTTTTTGTTCGCTTTTGGGCTCATTGCTTATATAGCTTTTTTACTCATCAATAACTACTAATCAGATCCACAACTAGTAAAAAAAATTTGTAACCCTAGCATTTTCCTCATTTTAAAGGCCATTAAAAATTTATAAATCAAAAATCTAAAACAAAATATACAAGTCCAAAAAAATTAGCCCAATAAAAAAAAATTACCCATAGTAAAGTTAAAAAGAATTACGCTTAATCAACCTATTTTATCCAAAATAAACAAACCGGCCTTTTAAAAAATTTTAAACAAAATAATTTTGTCTTTATCTAGTAGTAGACGCATGCAACAAATACACAAAAAAAACTTTCAAAGGTTAAGTTGCAAAGTTAGAGCCCAGAGCCGTTGCAGTTACTAGTAGCAGAATTGCCCCTTAATTCCAACTCCTGGCTCTGTCCCTGCTGAGACTTGCTACGACACAAAATTATAGAACGAATGTGAAAATTTCAATAACAAAATCAGTGTCTTTAGACTTTTCCTGTGAATGAGTAATGGAAGTAAGCCATCCCAACGTAGTTTTAAAAGCAATCTTGTTTACGTTTTCTGTCATTATCACATGATTACTCTCTATGGGTTTATTTGGAAAGGTTGTTTTTAAAACTGTGTTTTATAAAAATAACATTTTTAAAATTACATTTAAAAAAAATATATTTTAAAAGCTACAATTAAACGTTTTGTACTAGTAAAAATTTCAGTTTGAAAACTGTAAAATTTTTGAAAGCCACAATTAACTGTATTTTTCTATTTAAAAAAAAAAAAAAAAAAAAAGAGGCCAAACCCCTTTTTTTCTTTTTTGGAGAAACAAACACACACACACACACAAGAGAGAGGCCAAATGGCCCAAACCGATGTTGTTTTGTGTTTTCTTCTGGAAACACATGTTTGCTTCGCACAAATGTTGATCCAAACTGGCTCTATATATGTCAGGATGCAATTAAAATTAATTACAATTATATATGTGTTTGGATTTCAAAAGTTTCTTCCTAAATGAAGTATTAATTCTGTTCATTTTTAAAAAGCTTTGCTAACTGTTATAGAAAAACCTTAGAAGGGTATATTAGTATGCAAAATATTTACTTGTAATTATTCCAATTAATCATTTGGTTGTGATTTGTTCAACTACTTATATATTTAATTTTTAACTTTTTTTTTATTGCAATACAATGAATTTTGTTAGTGTTTATTTTTCAAATAAGAAAAAAAATTATTATAAAAATCTACTAAAAATGCATAAGTATAGTAAAATTTTCATTGAAATTTATATTTGAGTTAACAATGAATTTTAGAAAAAAAAAAAAAAAAGGTTTTAAATTAGTTTGGAAGAGTCAAACTACTTTTAAATATACTTATGGCAATTGAAGAGAAACTCGGTAGAAAATTAGGGTAGAATTGAAGCCTAACTTATGACAATTGACACATACACAATTAGAATAAATTAGCTTAATCCTTAGGTGAAGTTTCATGGAGTA
The DNA here is from genome assembly GCA_036321655.1 of Quercus alba. Classification (NCBI taxonomy): domain Eukaryota; kingdom Viridiplantae; phylum Streptophyta; class Magnoliopsida; order Fagales; family Fagaceae; genus Quercus; species Quercus alba. The sequence goes on along the minus strand of CM070307.1, from coordinate 51,124,739 downwards.
TTAATTATACTTTAAAATTTAAACTAGTCGCATGGAATGCACGAGAATCACCTATTATTTTACATAAACCCAATTTTATCAAGACTAACCGATCAAAAGCTAAAATAAAATTGACAAGACCCAAGCATGCATCACATAAAATCTGAAGGCATGGGATGTTGAATCAAGAAAACATTTAAACAAATCGAAGAAGAGGCAGAACACTCCTCATTTGTGAATTCTTGCTGTCCTTCACGGAGAGGGCCACCAACACAATTTTGAGAACTTTTTGAAGTGTAGCTGGTCATCTGATGGAAGCAAAGTCACTGCCGGGAGTTCAGATTGCTGGATGGTTTACATTAATTTGGGATACAACTTGTTGGATCTTGTAATAGTGACAAACAGATTTATCTGGGGGAGATCTGAGAATTGAAAGAACTTGCACCTCAGTGACTGTTTTTTCAACCAGCAAATGGCTCTTTCTAAGTTTCCTTCAAAGACTTTGAAAAGTTTGTATCTCTACTGTAGTTCCCCAAGTTGAATTTTGGTATCTTTATTGGCAATGTAGAAGATTATTTCCCATTTTGGAGTATTGGTGCTACATGTATTTTGGCATCAGTAAATACAGCTAGGGTTCTATCATCACCCCCTTATCCTTTTTTTCAATCAAAACCTGAAATTGAGAGGAATTTTATAGAAAATCCTTGGTATTTACAAGGGATTTTGTGTCACTTACTAATTAAATGACAGGATATTAGGATGGCCATGCTTTTGTACTGAATCTCGAGGGTCTAAGTAACTATAATATCGTTTAAAAAATGGTGAAAAATCTTGCATGGTACATAATGCTTTCCTCCTGTGTGATCGGTGAAAAGATAAGATCAATATTTGGTGGCCTCATTTTATTTATTTTTATTTTTTGTGGTAGTTGATGCCTGATGGCCTCAGTTGGAGGACTGGAAGTATATCCCTATGTATGATAACTGCATATGGATTGTATTTGCTTTGATAACTATGCTCACTAGTCACACCAAGGCAGATGGATATAATATTACTACCGCCTTAAATTATTCCTTACATTCAAAAATATATTTAATAAGAAATTTTACAAGTTAAGTTAATTGAAACTTACGTCAAGTTCTAATTTAGTTGTGCTAGTTACCAAGGATGAAGAATGCGATCTCAACTTTCATGTTTCAGCTACTACTGCTCTCTCTTTCCCCCTTCTTTTTCCCTCTCACTGAACAAATATAATATCTTCAATCTTAAATAGTGATTTCATAAAGTCGATTGATATTTGTGTCCTTCGATTGGATGTAATAAGGCACCGTATAAGATTGCCTAATTAAAAGAAACCTAAAAAAAGCCAAAATTCATATTTGCTTTGCTTAGTCTGCCGGAGCATCATTTTCATCTACAAGTTTAAGTTCATCCATCCAGTTGCAAAAATGTTTGATTTTTTGTACACAAAATTTTTCAGGAAGCGACTATACAAACTATACAAATCTTAAATAGTGAGGAGAACTAGGGTTTTACAAATGGTGGCCACTATCCAACCTCTGTACATCCTCTAAACTTAAGAAACGAAAAATGCAAAGCCTAAATTAGTTGTTTCGTAAGAGGAGAACTAGGAAAAGTCAACTCCAGAACTCAATTTTTCTACATAGCTAAGTCACCATTACAGCTCCTCAAGAACTTCTTTCTTTCACAACATTTGTAAACAAAATTGATTGAGTATATCTAGAGTCTGCTTGACAAAGTTTAGTCCCACTTGACCCCAAGTGTCACTAAAATCTAGCTTAATTTGCTCAAACAATTCTCTCAAAGATCTAGAACATCAAAAAGCAAATAAGACTGTTTCAGATTGGAGAGACAAAGTGGATCAATCCATCTTTAATGAAAAATGCCAATACATTTCAGATTTGGCCAGTTCCCAAAGGTTAACAACTTGCAAGTATAAATTCTTATCTAGATCAGCTGAGATTGACTCCCATTGGTAATTAGGTCCAGCCAAAATGAACCTGGCTGGATGGTGATACAATAACACTAACTCCAGCACATGATTTTATCAAGAACATAAGGATGTATCCCTCTATGTGATCCTATGTAGTTTAAACCTAGACCAATTGATGGAGCACATCATCCAGAATTGAATGATGGGATCTAGATGGTTATTAGGTTGTAACTAGAATACAAAATACATTGACTATAGTTACAACAAATTGTCTTCCCTTTTGCAGAATTGGTTTGCAGTAAGAACAAAGCAACCACCTTCGAGGATAACATGGCTCATTTAAGCCTGCCATATCACCCTTGCTCTGGCTGTAGGTCCAAAATCTACTTCAATGCCTACATATGGTGGCATAAGGATTAAACAAAATATTGAAGAACTATAAATTATAAGAAAGCTCTTGAATATAAAGAAAGGGAATATTGAACAATAACCCATATTAGACTGTAAGAGAAATACTCGATTATGAGAATGGTGATGGTTGCTGATTAATTATTCTACATATATGGCAAATTATTTCACAAATAACTGTTGCGGCAAAAGACCTCTAGATAGCACTCCCTCACAGGATTGATTGTGGATACTAGTATGAGTTAAGGCATACCTTTACAAGTAAAATATGACAATGAAAAAACTGTAACAATGACAGAAGGTATACCTTTAGTATCTAAGTCAGGTCTTAGAGAACTCATTCTATTGTCAGCAGATGAGGTCACCTATTTTCCAGATTGGAGGTCTTAAATACATGCAGCAATGATTTCTCAACTGACCACTGCACTTCACATCCAGATGCAATCGCCATTAACTTTTGATGTTTTCCAAGATACCAGCCCAAAGAATTGAACATAACAAAATTAAAGAGTGAGTATACACTAGCTTTCAGCTACTCTCAGATCCAATTGACTTTAGCTTTCAACAAGTTAAAATTTACCTGAGATTGTAGCAAATCAGTCAACTTCAGGACCTGTATAAACAAATAGTCAACATAAATTTAACCATTGTAAGAATATAATTAAATGCGCTAGAGGGTGTTTTGGGTTACAGGATACAGTAACACAGTTAGCAATAGCAAAGCTTAAAGCTCAAAACTTTGACTAGGCTTAAAGCTGTTCAGCTTTGATTAGCAATTAGCAGCTACTTCTGCTTTGTTTTTGGGTAGACTGCAAACTTAGTGATGTAAGACATTTTAGATTTAGCATTCATACTTGTATGTTCTATCTTTCCCCAAGAAAACTGCTACTGTATCTTATTTCAACTTATCACTGACAGTGAGGCTTTTAACTTAGTCAAGGCTGACTTCATTGAAGGAGATTTTAAGTCATATTTCTGAGTAATACAATCAATTTCTAAACCAAATGGTACTAATTGGATAATTGCAAATAAAATTCAGCTTACAGAGACAAATGTTCATTGCCTAACCCAGGCAAATAAAACTCAATTGCCCTTATTGTGTGGGTGTGAAAATTTTGGGGGCAAAATCAGTGTCACCAAAATTTTTCCGTTAAAAAACATCATCTCTTTCTTCATTTCTTTTTCTTGGCCGCGAAAAAAAAAAAAAAAAAAACCGATGGCTTCAGATTTCTTCAGACTTCTCACCTCCAATCTCGAAAATTATTGCTTCAGTAAAATCGACAACCCGTCGGGTTGTTTTCGTAATTATGCAACGTTTTGATTTCACTTTTCAATCGGAAGGAAAGAGATTTAGAAGCCAAATTTCTTCTCGACAGAGATGAGATGTGGCGAGAGATATGAAACCACTGGGGTTTCCTGCGAGCCAGGGCAAAAGATAGAAGAAGAAAGAGTTTGAGATTTTTTAACGCCGTTATATTATTATTATTTTTCACTACAAATGATATATTTTAATATAAAAAATTATATTTTGTTGAACTATTTATTTATTTTTTTTAATGATTTTTTTTTTATTGTAATACAATGTTGTTGGTGTTTATAATATTTTCCAAATAAACGATAAAAAAAAAGTCATTTATTATTAAAATCTACTGAAAATGTATAATCAATTTCCTAAAGTATTAAAAATTTTCTCATTAAAATTTATATTTGAGTTAACTATAAGTTTTGGAAAAAGAATTTAAATTAGTTTCAAATGAGTTGGAATTAATCTTAAATGAGTCCATGTACTTTTAAATGGACTTAAAAATAATTTTAGATTGAAGAGAAACTTGGCATAAAGTTAGAGTAGAATTGAAATCTACCTTACAACATTTGATACAAAATTATAATAAAATTAGTTTAATCCTTTGTTGAACTTCCATCTTAATAATATTATAAACTAGTCATAATTTGAATTGTTCTCCAGACTTACCGATCAAATGCAATAACTAAATGAAGAAGATCTAGCATCACATTAAATCTTACCTTTTTTTTTTTTTTTTTTTTTTTGAGAAAGAGAGAAAAAAAAAGGTAAGATTTAAGGGGAAAAATATTTTTAAAGTATATGGTTAGATTTATGAAATCATACAATGCTTTTAAGGGGAAAAATATTAATATTAATATTACCACTTTTTATTTTTCAAATAACCTAAAAAAATTATTTAATATAAAATTCTTTTGAAAATTTATAATCTATTTTCTAGAGCACTAGCAATGGAGGATGTAAAAAAACACCTATTTACATTCTCAAACACTACTTTATTTATTTTACCATCTCATTTTACAAGTCACCTAACATATCAGTTTTTATTTTTACATACAACTCATTAAAATAACATAAACTATACCAACAAATAATATAAAAAATAATACAACTCTTCCATCTCTCTACGTTTTTGTCTTTCTCTCTCTCTACCAAACCCACACACTACTTGAAATAATAATATTTAAGTTTACCACCCAGCTACAGTAAGTTGCAAATATGCCAACTTATTGTAGCAAGGTGGCATAAATTTTTACAACCACATACCCTAATGGAGTGAGTTTTTAATGAATTTGGTTGTAAAATAGCAATTGGGAGAAAAGGGGGGGGGGGGGGGGGGGGGGGTTTACACCTCCCAATGCTAATGCTCTAAAGTATAGAAAAAAATCTCATTGAAATTTATATTTGAGTTAAAAATAATTTTAGTAAAAGTATTTTAAATTAAAAAGAGTTTGAAGTACTTTTAAATATACTTAATAGTTTAAAATTGAAGCGAAACTCCTGCATAAAATTAGGGTACAATTGAAGCTTATAAGACATTTAACACATTCAAAGATTAATCCTCAAGTGAACTATTAATCTAATTGAAATTTTATATTAATTATATTTTAAAATTTAAATTAGTTGCAAACCAGTGAGATGCTGAGCTTCATGGGAAAAAAAATAGTTCAATTATTTATTACAGGGCCAAAATGGGCATTTGCCCCTTTTGCCCAAAAGATGTAGCAAAATACTATTATTTTGAAACTATCTAGCAAAATGTCCCTGTTTTGAAATTTGATATTTAGAAAATCGAGTTTCAATGTAAAACTCGATTTGATGAAAATCGAGTTATTTGGAAAAATTCACATGGAACTCGACTTCTAGGAACTCGAGTTCCATAAAATTTTTTTTTTTAAAGGTTTGATTGCCTATAACTCAATTTTCTAAAAATCGAGTTTCAAAATAGGGCTATTTTACTAGATAATTTTAAGATATGGGTATTTTGCTACATCTTTTGAGCAAAAAGGACAAAAACCCATTTTTACCTTTATTATAGCACATAATCCGAATTTTTATCCAGACTCACCAATCAAATGCTAAATCTAATTGGACAAGACCCAAGCATCACGTAGAATCTAAGAGCACCGAATGTTGAAACAAGAAAACAAATCAAGAAAATGGCAGAACGCTCCTCATTTGTGAATTCATGTTGTCCTTCTTGGAGAGGGCCACCACTTGTTGTCAGTGGATCTGATGATGGAACTACCAAATTGTGGGATATGCGTCAACGGGGTGCCATACAGATATTTCTAGAAAAATACCAAATCACAGATGTCGGTTTCTCAATGAGTGTGTTTCCCATTCCAGTGAACCTAAAGAATCAAACCTAAAGAACTTACAACTTAGTGACTGTATTTTCAGCTAATTGTTGGCTCTTTAAGTGCCCTTCAAAGACTTTGAAAACGTTGTGTTCGTATCTCTTATTGTAGTTCCCCCCACCACCCCCCCCCCCCCCCCTCTCTGAATTTTGGTATCTTTATTGGCAATGTTAGAAGATTATGTTCCATTTTGGAATATTGTTTCTACATGTATTTTGGCATCTGTGAATACCTCTAGGTTCTATGATCACCTCCCACAAGGGGAGGCTTGATGCATTTGACGGCCTAAAGCGAAGATTGATTATCATGTTTTATATATTAAATTACTAGTAATTAACATGAATCACGTAATTATTATTATTATTTTTTAGAAATAGACACATACAAGGTGACAAAACATTTTTACATTTGTTGATGTGACAAATTGATAGTCGTAAGTAAAAGAATGATGTTAGTGGTGGACCTAGCTGAGAACTAGTAAAAGTTTTCTAACTTAACTATTGTAAAAAAATGTTGTAAATTTTTTTTGTGTATTGCTCTTTTTTTTTTTTTTTTAGAAGTGCTACATTTACAATATTTTTCACAACAAATCCTAAATGTTAAGTTGCTTCTTGTTTTCTATTTGAATCCATCACTAAAATTATTTTTTTGCTATCGATAACAGCCTGTAACAACTTGCTACTTAGGATTTGTTGTAAAAGTATTGTGGACGTAGCATTTCTCTCTATCTCTTTACAGCTTATTAAGAACTTCTGCTTTTACAACAATTGTAAACAAAATTGGATTGAGTATATATGGAGTCTACTGGACAAAGTTTAGTCCCACTCGACCCCCAATGCCACTAAAATCTAGCTTTGCTCGAACAATTCTCTCAAATATTTGGAACATCAAAGAGTAAACGAGATAGTTTCAATTTTGAGAGACAATGTGGATCAATCCATCTTTCATGAAAAGATGCTTGTACTTTTTAGAAACAATCATGCAAGTATTAATTCTTACCTTAATAAGCTAAGATGGACTCTCCTTGGTAATCAAGTCTGGCCAGAATGGACCTAGCTGGATGGTGATATAATAACACTACCTCCAGCGCATATGATGTTATCGAAAGTATAAAGGATGTATCTTTCTATGTGATCCTAATTAGTTAAAACCATGACCAATTGATGGACCACACCATTTAGAACTTAATGATGGGATTCTATGTTATCCTAATTAGTTAAAACTTGGACTAATTGATGGACCACATAATTAGAACTGAATGATGGTATCTAGGCGGTGATTATTTTATAACTGAAATACAAAATACATTATAGTGACAATAGATATTTCAATGCCTACATATGGTGGCATAAGGATTAAAAAAAATACTAAAGAACTAAAACTTATAAGCTCTTGGATATGAAGGTAGGGAAACTGAACAATAACCCACATTAGATCGTAACTTCGTAAGAGAAAACTGGATTATGAGAACACTACAAAAAAACCGGTCTAAAGCTGCGTTTGAAAAACACAGCTTAAGACCCTAAAAATGCGGCTATAGGCTTTTAGCCGCGTTTCCTATAACGCGGCCTAAAGTCCGCAGCTCAAAGCCTATAACCGCGTTTTTTGAAACCGCAGCTAAAACCAGACCTACAGCCGTGTTTTCTAACTGCGGCTATAGGATTCGGCCCTATAGCTGCGTTTTTGGAAACGCAACAGTAGACCCCAACCTATAGCCGCGTTTATTAGAAACGCGACTCCAGGACAGATTTGAGTTGCGGTTATCAACGCAGCTAAGGCATCGGACCTATAGCCGTGTTTTAAAAATGCGGCTATAGGTTGTTTCAACCAGCTAAATAAGAGTCTATAGCTGCGTTTTGAACGCAGCTCAAACCTAACCTATAGCGGCGTTTCTAAGAAACGTGGCTATAGGCCTAGTTTGAGCTGCGTTTTGAACATGGCTATAGGTTTTTTTTTTTTTTTTTTTTTTAATTTTTTTCCCTGCTTTCTCAACTTCCTGCTATACACACAACTCCCTGCTATTCACACAACTCCCTTCTTTCACAACACATCCCAAGAATCATAAGTTCTATAACAACTCCCTGCTTTCACAACTTATTACATCCCAATATCACAAGTTCCATAAACATCACAAGGGAATTAAACAAGTTCCCATTCCTACATCACAAGTTCCATAAACATCACAAAGGGAAATAAACAAGTTCCATAAACGTCATTACATCCCAAGATCACAAGTTCCATAATAAACATCACAAGTTTCATAAACATCACAAAGGAAATAAACAAGTTCGCATTCCTACATCACAAGGATTTTTGTACATCACAAAAAATATACCAAAAGGATTTTTTTACATTCTAAATTGCTCTCAAACAGCCACAGGGAGCAACTAGTTTGCTTTGTTGTCCACTTCATGGTAAAACTGTAAAAATTATTCTAGCGGGAGTTAAATTTGCCAAATTTTTGCTTGCAATACATAATACTCTAAACATGAATTTGAAATTGTAATTCGGCAATGCTTAGATGCACATTTGTATCAAAAGGCCTCACAATGGAGCAATTTGGGAGAATAATGTTATGATGGAGAGCTCATTTGGATTAAAAAAAAAAAAATACAAAGAGTAACATGAGAGGAAGACTACGCAATAGTTCAACTATTCGTTAAAACAACCTAGCCAAAACTTCGAATTCGATCAAGTTCAACAATACATTATTGACATTAATAATTTAAATTGTTTTGTTCGTTTATGTATTTTGAATGTGTCTAGTCATGGAGATCTAGATGTGAATATGCCAAGAAACCGTGTTCTTCATGTTTCAGGTGACAAATAAGAATGCGATACTGATATACACCTTTGAAATGCGTCTTGAATCAACTTATCTTACATTAATACAATTGCATTATGAGATTTTATAACATATTCACTAGCAGAAATTTTCTTTCCTCCTGTATTGACTACTGAGGTTCATAGTTTATCCATCATAGCATGGTATGTATATATGAAGGCTATTGTTTGTAGAGAAATTTTGAGAGGAATTTTGTTTTACCTCAGGATTCACAGTTTCATTCCCATCAAGCACTGCTACCCTAAAATATATTAAAGGCATCGTATTAATATCACATAACAATGCATGTGCAAGATATTAAGTTTTTGGCTAAATAACATTTGTTTAGTACCTGAGAAGGACCTAAATTATGTATCCCCTGGCTAAGTGAAGCAAACATGGTTTTCATCGATGCCATCATTTCGGCCATCCGTGCTTGGTGCCTTGCCTCAGATTGAGCTAGTTCCTCCCTATGCCTCGCCTCGAATTGAGCTACTTCCCCCCTACAAATTGCTAGTTCCTCCCTAGATTTAGCTAGTGTCTCCCTAAGCTCTTCATGACTCATCTCCAACTCTGACATCCTTTCGTGAGTTCTGCTTGACGATGGAGTACTAGTCGAGGTAAACTGTGATGCGTTTCTGGCACTTCTTCCTGATGGGGTGATCCCAAAGCCTACCCCACGTACACGACCTGGGCACTCTAGACGACCCATCACCCGAGCATATGCGTCGTCGTTGGACCAGAGGATTCCATTACCAATCTCTCCGTGTAGTCGTATGTCCTGTTCATTCAAAAGTACTGCCATCCTATCCTATTTTCCCACAAGAACCAAACAACATATTACACACCATAATTAATACAAACACAAAATACACTAAAATTCAATTCGATTAAATTGTCCTTACCATCTGATCTTGCACACGGTCACTAACAGCAACCCCATCTTTCGTACGGTATACTTTTTGAAATACATCCATGCGTTCGACTGCCGCCCCTTTATCTTTCACCTATATGATGAACAAACATAATTACAATAAACACTAACTATTTAATGTTGTTATGCCACAATTAACACAGGTCCACAATGAGATAGTCATAACATAACAAAGTTAGTCAAATAAAGATAAAGCTGAGAGAGTAGTAAGAAAATGAGAGGATTTAGCTACCTTCCAAATACACATGGGGTTGTTAAATGAAGAGATTAAAAATAAAAATGACATGGAGAGTTAGAAAATAGGCATCATAGACTTTCTATAATAACACTCTATTTGAGATAAGATTGAGATGCGCATCTAAAATTACCCATGGGTGATCTAAAATTTTCGGACTTAGTAAACTAGGCATGTTTCTCTATGATTTGCAACTAATCCAATGTTATGTTCGATGATTTGCTGGAAAATATGTGCACCCAGGATGATAAAAAATAAACATATAAAACTTCCCATTTGAATCACTATCCTTCTTGACATCTTCTTTGGCACATATTCCATTTGTCCTAAACAGTTAGTTATAATGAAAACAAGCTTTTGTTTGTATATAGCAACAGTTTGAAGTCAAATGGATGAATAATCACCTTAACATCAATGACATCAATTATAGGAATTTCTTTTTTTTTTCTCATATAGAATTTTATTTAAAACTAAATTTAGTTGTCTTGGATAATTAGATAACGTGAAGATTATGTTCTCTATATTTTACTAAGTTGCAGCTACGACAGTTGTTTACGATTACATCCTACACAAGCACGTCAAGATTTTAAGGGGACATATGATGGTTTCTATGAACTGACGATCTAGGACTTCATTTTATATTTGGTAACCATAATTTTTCTTTGATCTACACAAGGTGAAAAACTGTAACATTCAGCTTTAAAATATTACAAATATATATAACATCTCACAAAAAAAGTCACCTGTATGAAATTTAACTCAGAAAATGCAGTTACTATAAGACTGGCTAGTTCCTTCTAATCCAACACCATTAAAAAAACCACATATGCATAATCTATCATGTGAGCTAGTGGGCATCAAAATTTAAATTCTAGGTTGAACTAGTGCACAAGCAAACTTTGCTAGACTTTCTCTTCCGATACATACATAAAACAAAGACAGGCAATCAAAATGTTATGGAACACTTTTTTCTTTTTATCATAGCAACAAATGATCCAAAGTTGGTCAATTTAGAAAGTACGTTACAGAAACTTCTCATTTGTATCAAGAACAAGCAAAATGGTCTTCATGAACTACATACTGACCAACTGTGCATAATTTGTACCTCATGACTTTCATAGAAAAAGAAAAAGAAAAAAAATATATATATATACATATATATATATATATAGGACAATGACTCAATGGTATGTAAGAGAAAATTTGTTATTCCTATTCCATAAAAATATCACCGAAACTCTCTCCCAAATCAATTCAGATAATTTCCAAATAAATAATCCTTCATCAATTCCAAAGCTTCCCCTTAGTTTTAAATCCTATTCTATAAATCCCTTTTTTATTTCATTGTTTTTAAGCATCTAGTCGCTATAATGAATAACAAGCTTGTGTGATTGTCATTTAATCATGTTTGGGTATATTGAATATTTATAGACATGCATAATTCAGCTGGGATCATGTTAGGAATAGAAATTACTCTCCTTAAGTGGTCGCTTAATATCTATATATTAAGAGGATTAACAAAGTCATCTCTATATATTAAAAGGATGCATAAAGTTATGTATTGCATTTTTTACTTACAAATAAACCTATAATTTAACTAACTTATCCTTATTCTTAAAACATATGAAATGAGGTTAACTTGGTAAATAGCACCTCAAAATATCAGGGGACATCATGTAGGCATTTATGAATTCTAAGTTTATTTATTACCATTTGAGCAGAAATTTGAGCAAGACTTTTGGCCCCACATCTTGCTATGTCTTTTTACTTGTCTCGACTCGTCTTGTTTTTGATACTTAATGTCTGCAACCACATTACCATCAAAAAAATAAAAATAAAAAAAACAAAACATCTCTTGACTAAATTACCATGAACATGAGATCGACGAAGAAAGTAGCAGTACCTCAGTTTTTTCATTGAACCAATAGTCAACCATCTCCTTCTAGTGCGCTGTGATAACCCCAGGCGGTTCACTAGCCAATACCTATTCACGTGACAGCCCAGGTTTTTTGTGATCCTTCTTCAACTTGGTCCTGCGATTTCTCCTCAGTTCTCCTAGCTGATTCATTACCCATCCCATTTGATTGGGTGGTTTGACAATAGTGGGATCAATTACCGTTGCTGAAATGCAAAAGTGGAGTTAGTAAAATGTAGTATTTTAATTAGAACAACGACTGAATATGACATTTAATTAGGACAGCAGGTGTAAAGAAAAATAACTAATATTTCATTTTCATACTACCTCAATCTCCGTCCAACAATCATTTTTAAACTTTTGAGGGACACTTGGCCACCCAGCAGGTGAAAGCGGGCATAATGGGCCATTCTCGCAAAACAAGCCCAACCACCAAATGAACAAAATCCCATCATCGCCAATCGGTTGGCCTTCATCATTTAACGGCAACTGAATTTTGTACTCACTAGTCATTGCCCATATGTCAGCCAACCTTGTTTTCCCACGTTTTCCAGGCCTATTTTCTGATGCTGGATTTTGTTCCGGTGCTGCATTTTGTATCGGTGTTTGGGTTTGAACATAATCATCTGTATCTACAAGACCAGCAATATTAGGACTGATTTAACAAAGCTTAGAACTAGTGAAAAATATCACACCACGCAAAAATTATACATCTACCAACTTAAATCATAAAAGGTTTACGATTTCATTTAAACAAAACATGAGTAAATTTAGGCCTTTCTCCCACGCATTCATGTAACCCACTTACGTAGCTTTTGAAAAGACGAGCAACCATGCTTCGTTTGGGTTGCCTTCATTTATCCTTAATAAATTTGGATTTAGAATATATAATTTCAACCCGATCTTATCTTTGATCATTCTTAAGTACACTAAATGGATGAAAGTGGACGGAGTGGACCAAAGTGGATGAAATTAGAACAACGATTGAATGTGAACTTTTTACATTTTTATTTGTTAAAATACGAGGATGACTTATCTTAAAAAAAGAAAAAGAAAAAGCTTTTGCATGCCAAAAATGACTTCCCTCTTAAATTGGTACACGGTATGATAAAGAAGTAGTTGCTTGTTTTCAAAGGAATGTAACTCATTGCTTCTGTAGATATTCATCTTACAAGTAAAAGAAATTCTAGTTTCAAATTTATTATTTGTCCTTTACTTTTAAGCAATCTGATGGTGATGGAATTCATTCAACTTCAGCAAATTTGTTTACCAATTTCCTAAAGTTGACTGGTAATTGGAAATTGCTAGCTTAATTAAGCAAGTATAACTATAATCTACAAGAAAGGGACACTTTATTTTTTTAATCTCTCTCAGGATAGAATGATACCCAAGATGGAATAGATCCTACATACTTGAAATTGATAACCAAGGTTTTGCATTTTTCTACACTTTGTTAATTTGGAAATACAGAGGGAATGTCCTGGTTATACTTTACTGCATATAGTTGGCTTAGAGTCAAGTATATAACATGTCAGAAAAATCCCAATTGAAAAACCAATGCCGTGAAATTGGACTGAAGTGATCGAACGGACCATAGTGGACCTAAAGGACCGAGGTAGACACTGTAGGACCAAAATGGACTGAGCAGAAATGAATGGACTGAGCAGACAAAATTGGACCAAATAGACCAAAATCCACTGAATTGGACCCAAAGGAAATGAATGGACCAAACGGACCAAACGGACCATAGTCAGCAGAATATACTCAATATATTTAGATATTTTAATTATATTACTAGTTTTTGTAAACCAGCAACTCATAATTGAAATTGCAAAACATAAATCCTACAATATTAAAAAATGTGAAGCAAATGAATTCCTATAGGTATTAGAATTGATCTAAGCATCCAATAATAAACATCAAACCTTACATTCGAAAACATGACCAATACTTGGAGCCAGTGTCTCGTCATCGTCACTTGCCACCGGTGTTGCCACCGGTCTTGTGTCCTCTGAAATGTGGGGTTCCTCATCAGCTGCCTCCACACGTTGTCGTGACTGTGATGATCCTTGCCCAACGTAAACAAGTCGCAACTGACGTTTCCTCCCCATTCTTGCGTCCAACACCTTTTACAACACAAAGAGGAAAAATGGTTAACAAGCACAGCCAATAATTGTTAACTGTATTAAAGATAATTATGTATGTTAAAACTATTATTTCTTAACAACACGAAAAAATAACAGTTATAACATATATATGCAACAACATGAAGAAGTAACAGTTTCACGTAATAATTATATATGAGTATCAATCCGATTCTTAAGTCATGAGGACACATATATCCTATAACAAAGACAAAAAGACACAAGTATAACTAGAGTCTTCATTTCAAAAAAAGAAAAAAGAAAAAGAAAAAGACAAGTCAACCCTATACCAAAACCATGTTGAATGTTTTTCCCTAAAATTTTCTCTTTTAGTATAGATAAAGATTTAGTCTTGTTTGTAGCAACTTTGTTATGTAAATGAAGTAAGTTTAATTTTAGCCTATTAATTTCCTACTAAAATTATTTTCACACTGCCCACTTTGTTTGAGTTAGCTTAATCACATATTAGTCATGCTCAATCACAATTAAATCATGTACATACTACATACATCATCATGCGATGACTTCATTTTTCTTGATTAAGGCTATATCAAACCTTCCATTCTTGAACACCTTGATGGGGAACACTCCATCTATTTAACTCGAGAATACTCTTATTTTATAAATAGTGAGTCCAAATATGAATAAATAAATTATTTCTTTCTCACACTATCCTTCTCCTTTTCTACTATCTCAAATTAACATGAGAATTATCGATCCATTTTCAATTTTGTCCTGTATCATTATTTTTTAATCATCTTACTCTTTTATTTATTATCTTATTAAATTTTACTCTTTATGTTGTATACCAACAAATAACAACGGACTAAATAATATGATACTACATTCAACTTTAAATATGTGAATTAATAAAATTTGAAAATGCAATGTTAAAGATATTTTGGTCTTAGAGGTCTAAAACCTATTGTAAGTTGATGTATGGTATTGTACGTATATAACAAGCACACTAACTTCCACTTAATCTTTGGTTAATCATCTAAGGTTAAACCTAGTATATAAACCATGTATTACGTTTATTATAAGAAATATACTTAAACAACAAATATGTAGCCATCAAGAACTTTTGTCATAGGCCTAATCACATTAAACTCTCTCTCTCTCTCTCGCTCTCTCTCTCTCTCTCACATCACAACTTTAACATGTAAGAAATAGACCATCTCATTTTAAATGAAAAGGGGTTGTGTCCTACCGCTTTTGTAATTGCTTATGTTTTAATGTAATCGTCTTTCATCCAAAAAAAAAAAAAGAAACAGTATATATCTACATTCTATATATTAGTATATATTCGCATTGTATATACCATATTGGGAGTGTCGTGAACAAGTTGAGTAAAAGATAATTTTTTAAAAAAAGTAAAAAAATATTGAAGGAGAATGATGGTATGGATTAATCCAAATCCATATCATATATATTTAAGTGTCATCTTATGTTTGGTGAACCTAAATTTTTATTCTAGCAAGTGCCAATAGACTTCTATGTATAAGTCCTAAAATCCAATTACAAATTGACATCCGTAGGCAAATTGTGAAAGAGGATAGGGTCATAGACTCATAGGGAGGAATTCACAATAACAACCCTTTCAAACGTCTAGATCCTTCTAGGGTTGTGCTTTCCAAGTCATACCCAGAGTCATAGTGACTCCAGAGCCCTGAACTAACCGGAAAGATACGTCTATGTTATTAGTGATTATATGTTCAAACTTTTATTTTTTAACAATTTTGACAAAATAACAGTTTGCACATATATATGCAACATTGTCAAACTTTGCACGCAATATGCCTTTACAAATGAGAACTTATAATTTCAATAATAACTATAACACAATTACGCATACCACAACAATATCCTATTACACTACTCATCATCACTGTAATCGACTTCATTGTCATCTTCATCGTTGGAGTCAACATCAATGAACTCACACTCATCCAAGTCGTCCATTTCATGAAGATCTCTTAGGCCAATGATAGAGGCATCAATTGTCATTCCCTCCACATCATCTCGACCCTAACGAAGGTCATCCCTACCAACATCAGGACTAGTGACAGAGTACGGGATGTTCTCAAGAAACTCATCCATGTCATCCTCATCACAATGGGGCCCAATACCTGCATCAAATACATCTCTGGCTTTTGTTTTAACGACAACATACCAATCTTTCTGCCTTTTATCTTCAACATAAAAAACTTGTGTAGCTTGAGACGCCAACACATATGGTTCATGCACCATTTCCTCCCCACCATGTACGGAATGAGTAAAATTCACCATAGGAAACCCAAACTCATCAGTCTTATATCCCCTCCTATTTTGATCATCAACCCATTTACACTTGAATAACACATGTTTGATATTGCCAGAATAATTCAACTCAATAATATCTGTCAACACACCATAGTACGTATTGCCACCTTCAGTGGCAACACTAACTCCACTATTTTGCGTTTTTCTATTTCCCTCGACATTCGAACTCCTAAATTTTAACCCATTTATGACATAATATTTCAGCCGATTTACTGAAGTATATAGCCCTTTCGAGAGCGTGACAAGTGTATCAGTAAGTCCAGTTCTTTCCCTATCAGTAGCAGTCATTGACATCACCTAATATAATCAAACAAATTAACTAAGTCTAATTAGTACCGTCATTCTACTTATGGGAAAATTGCAAGGTTAAGAAGTTGAATATATGACACGTACGCGAGATCTAAACCAGCCACAAAAGTTCTCCATATGATGATTATGAATAGTAGCATTGGATATATGACAGTGGCCCTTTTGAAGTTCGTCCTTCGTCAAACTTTTGTGCATCCTACATGAGATGACAATTGTATTAGTGTTAATACACGTAGCGCACATTAGATTGTCGTGCAATTATATTGATGTCCATAGTACTTACTCACAAAACTGGTAAATGTTCTCGGAATTGAATAGCACATAGCGATGAGCTTAGGTCAACTCCCTATTGTCTAGTGCCACACTTGAAACCGCCCCTGTTGACTCCTCCATCGTCCTTATGGGTCGTGAGAATATAGTTTCAACTCCTTCCATATACTGTGAACAAAACGTTAAACATTCCTCCACTATGTATCCTTCGGCAATACACCCTTCTAGAGCAGCCCTATTTCTTACATAAGACTTAAGGCGTGAGAGGTACCTATAATGCGCATGACAAGGTTAGTAATTGACACTAGCTATTACAAAGCACACATGAAACCTCATACTGTACATGTATTACCTATGACTTACCTCTCAATGGGGTACATCCAATGGTACTGAACTAGACCACCAATCTTGGCTTCAGTAGCCAAGTGCATGACCAAATGTACCATCACAGTGAAGAAAGATGGAGGAAATATCTTTTCCAATTCACACAACGTCACTGCAATGTCTACCTCAGCACTCGCAATATCAAACACCATAAGGGTTTTCGAAAAATTTTCCTAAAGAAACAAGCTAACTTTATCAAAGGCCTAATAACGTGCGATGGCAAAGATACTCGTAAAGCAATTGGAAGGAGTTGTTGCATCAGGATGTGATTATCGTGACTTTTTAAACCAGAAATCTTACGTTCTTTGAGGTTGACACGGCAGGAGATGTTGGAAGCATATCCATCGGGCACTTTTACGTCTCGCAAAACTTGCAAGAAACCATCTTTCTCCAATGCAGTCATATGAAAACACGCGGGCGGTATGATATACTTATCATCACCTTTTCAATGTAGGTGGAGTTCTCTCCTTATTCCCACTTCCGCCAAGTCAAGGCGTGCCTTGTAATTGTCCTTTATCCAGTCCTTCACGTTCAGCAAAGTGCCAAGTATATTGTCCATCACATTCTTCTCTATATGCATCACATCAAGATTATGTCGCAACTTATGATCCTTCCAATAAGGCAATGTGAAAAAAATACTTCTCTTCTTCCAAACACATTGGTTTGCCTCACCTCTCTTTCTTTTGTTGTATTTTTCTCGACATTTCTTTCCCAGACGTGTAAGTAAAGTTTCAGTGTCCACAATTATGTCTGACGCAACTGGTGGCACAGGAGCCACTCGCATATCAGTAAATCCATCAAATAAAGTATCTTCTTTCCGAAATTCGTGGTCACTATCCAACCATCGCCTATGTCCCATGTAACAGAATTTGCGGCCATTTTTTAAATATTTCGAGTTGGTCTCTGAGGCACAACAAGGACACGCAAACTTACCCTTCGTACTCCAACCCAACACATCTGCGTATGCAGGAAAATCATGTACGGTCCACATCAATGCTGCATGCAATTGGAATACATTATTTGAAGATGCATCGTACGCTTCTACTCCAACATCCCATAATTCCCTCAGTTCTTCTACTAAGGGTTGCAAGTACACATCTATTGCAATCCCTGGCGATTTAGGACCAGGAATAACTAGTGATAGAATCAAAGATGACCGTTTCATGCACAATTAAGGCGGGAGATTGTAAGGGATTAGCATGACAGGCCAAGTGCTGTGAGTAGTACTCAGCATTCCGAAGGGGTTGAACCCATCCGCAGCTAATCCAAGTCTGACATTACGAGGCTCAGACGAGAACTGTAAATGCGTAGTGTCAAACATTTTCCATGCATCCGAGTCAACAGGATGCCGCATTACCCCGTCATCTGTACGACCATTAGCATGCCATTTCATAGAACTAGCCAGGTCGGGTGACAAAAACAGTTGCTGCAATCTTGGCTTTAAGGGGAAACATCGTAGGATCTTTGCAGCTTTCTTCTTTCCCTTACTAAATGAGGCATTATTACTTGTAACAGATGCCTCATTCGGTTTCCACCTACTTTCTTTGCAACAAGGACATGCCTCGAGGTTAACATTCTCCTTCCAAAATAGCATACAATCATTGGGACAAGCATGGATCTTCTCATAACCCAAACCCAAATCTCGGACTATCTTCTTAGCCTCATAATGGTCCTTTGGCAACTTAGCGTCAGAAGGGAGCATATCCATCAAGAGTTGAAGCAACATAGTAAATGACTCCTTCGTCCAACCACAAAGAGTCTTCAACTGGAACAACACAACGATGGCTGAGAATATGCTAAATTTTGTACACCTAGCATATAAAGGTTTGTCCACATCATCTATCATTTTGTAAAACTTTTGTGCACCATCGTTTGGACCTTGAGCCGGTTGTTGCACAGTTTCACCTTCGTCCATTGGTTCAGGTGGCATTCCATGCGTGGGGCACGAATCATGCAACATCCCCCGAAAGTCATCGTATTATTCTAGGGACTCTTGGACATGACTACTCTCACATTCAGTGGCAGTTGGCACAGCCGCCAATTCCCCATGCCATTTCCAAAGTGTGTAATTTTGAAGCATCCCCTTACTCCAGAGATGTTCACGTGCCATCCCTGGCAGTACCAAATTCATATTCACACATTTGGTACAAGGACAAAAAAATTTCCCATCGCTTGCATGTTTTGATGCAAATTCCACAAATTTAAGTACACCTTCAATATATTCCATTGAACCCCTCTGCTTCTTCATCCAACTTTTATCCATTGCTATACAAGATAAACAATATCTGACCTACAACAACATTTGGTAATGCATAGCTAGTAAACCGTCAAATTAGATTCATAAGTGATCTGAGACCTATAGGTGATTTGTAAAGAACAAACATACCCAACTATGCATAGATTTTCATAGAACATATATATATATCACTACATCAAGAATAACCTATACTTTCAATTTTCTAAATAGTAACACTAAATGAAGCATAACTTAATGTGATATGTTTGGAATATTTTAAGCATAATTGTTGGAATAAGATATTATCAAATCACATATGCATGTAATTGTAATAATTATAACCTACAGAATACCAAGATAAGTATTTCCAACAAAGAAGTTGTATCCTACATGTGATAATCTAAGCTAAAATCATTTTTCTGTTTGTATGTTTCTCAATATGTGCCGAAGAACCCCTGTGGATTCAATAGTGGTGATTGAACCTAAAATTGTTCATTATTATTATACTACTTGCACTTGCATCTGTAAATATGACATTTACACAAATATTAATAACTGTTATTATGGAAAGAGGAAGAAAGCATTTACTGACATATATAGGAAATATGAAGTGTTTTCATTTTCATAAATTACAAACAGGTTGTTAAGAAGGTTGTGCATTTCTCACAAGTCACAACATACATGTAGCAATAACGCAAATGTAATAACTATTTTCATTAAGAGTAATGTATCATAATTTTTTTTGTTATGCCTATTAAATTATACAACAAAATTAAGATTTTGTGTTGTGAATCTTCCAAATTTATAAATTAAATAGAAAGGTTGACTGTGTTGGGTGATTTAAAGTTTCTTAAAGCCTCACTTATTGTAACTATAGTCGTATTTTTAACATACAAACAAGACAGTCAAAATGAATGTAGCTATGATCATGTGAAACTTATAACTTATTACAAAGGGTACCTATAGCTACGTTTTTAAAAACACTGGTATATGTGGTGGGTTTTAGCTACATTTATAAGAAACGCGACTATAGAGCAAGTATAGCTAGATTAGGGAATAAATTTTAATTGTAATCAAATATTACACCCAGGTGCATTTCCCACAAGGCAAGTAATGAAAAGAAGGCTACCTTATGTTTGATTCAGCAAGCTGTGGAAGATGAAGAATCACAAATGACTCAGTGTCTTCCTACCTGAAACCCCCATTACGAAGCAAAAATGAAGCTCAAGAATGCTTAAAATTGTAAAAGATTGGACCACATGTACACAATGTAGTACAATCATGTACACATGTAAGATGTATAAGAAAGCTATATATTACATTACACACCATGTATGAGTACTTTTATTTTAGTTTGTAAGAAAAATCTGCAACTACATACTATGTCACCATTGACCTCAACAAGATTCATTAATTGTTATTTAATTGGAACTCATTTTCAGGGAAACCATTTTGGGTTAATGACAAAATAGAATAGAAAAAAGGTTATCTTGCTTATTGAATTGATTTTCTATAGAATTGTAATAGAACACATATACTAAATGCTATGTATGGTGATATTATTTCCAAAATAAGTGAACCTGCTGCCCACTTCTTTGAGGTTCCAAGAGTTGGTCTAAGTGAATTGTTACGAACAAATCGATATGATTTGTTGATTCTATATTAGCAGGAAAGAACCTAATGCATCCATGTAATTAGGTATCACTTGTTAGGAGTCGATTGTTACATTTTGTTATGGAGTTTAAAGTTGATTTAATTTATGAAAAACGTTAGTCAAGAAGGAAGTTGTATGAAGGGTTCAAATTAATGTAATTTATGAAATTTTATTTCATTTATAAAATAAGTTAATCAAAAGAGAAGTTGTATGAAGTGATAATATCTATATTTAGGTACTTCCCAGCTTATTCAGTTCAGAGGAAGTTGAAGTTGCATACACACACACACACACACACACACTCACTCACTTAGGCGTCTCTTCATGCAATATGAAGAGCGAGATATTCACCCATTCAAATATAATACCACTTCCCTTTTCCAATACAATATTGCACGTTGGGTATGTCCCAACTGTGTTTGTTTTACAAATGTATTTTAAAAATTTGTATGATACGACTACATATGTCTCAGATACGGCCCTATGATACAAATCTTAATTTATATAATTAAAAGAAAAAAACAATTAAAAAAGAAGACTTCCAAAGATGCAAGTACGCATCAAATTGAGAAAGATAGTAAACAGAAGAAAGGAGAGGCGTGGGAATTGGGCGGGTACCAAGACAAAATGATAGAAAATGAAGGTGAATGGTTTTTGAGAGGCGTCTGGATTTTCTTGCACAGTAACCAGAAGTTTTAGTGAACTTCGTGCCTCTGCCTATAATTTCAAATCTTTGAGAACATCATGACCTATGAAAGATATGTAAGGAACATGTTAATAAATAGATACAAAATTCTTTTACTTCATAGAAACAATTAATCATCAGTGTATAATAAATTGGGGAGGGTGTTGAAAGTGAAATTCATGTATAGACATATTGTGTCACATAAACCGTTAAGTATATATCTTGACTACATAAGGAATAACAATGCAAAACAGCAAATAGGAAATTTCACTTTCAACACCCTCCCCAATTTATTATACACTGATGATAATAATTATAATATCCAACAAAAAAATATATTCACAATAATAATAATAATAATACCCTTTATTAAAATCTTAGTACATTATATTTTCTTTGAATATATAATTTCATATGCAAAAACAACCATAATAAGTGTCTAATATCTATTGACAACTAAGTAATGCCACAAATACAATAGTTTTCATAATAAATTTCACAATGGCTGAGCTAACAAAATATATATAATATACTATATAATTAGAATTCTATTCTATAGGTTTGTGTTTGCGCCAAGTGGACACTCTTTTTTTTTTAATTTTTTTTTTTCAGTTTTCCTCTTTATATAATGCAGCACACTATAAGTCTTTGA
Organism: Quercus alba; assembly: GCA_036321655.1. NCBI lineage: Eukaryota > Viridiplantae > Streptophyta > Magnoliopsida > Fagales > Fagaceae > Quercus > Quercus alba. The sequence goes on along the minus strand of CM070307.1, from coordinate 51,102,171 downwards.
ATTAACTAACAACTCTATGTAAAAATCTATTTTATAAATTCAAAAAGTTTAAAAAATACTGCTCCTATAAACATTAAACTACCAAGAAATTCTAGAAATTCAAAAGAAATTTAGTTTATATTATTTTTATAGCCCATGAAGATTTTTTTAACAATAACTCAAATGGTCATTACTTTTCAGTAATCATAGTTATATAGATTTCCAAAAATTATATAGAAGTTATTCCAAATCGTGACTTGAAGTCACTATTATTTTTTGGGTATAAGTAAAACTGTGTAAAATAATTTATGTATAATAAACATTACTTTCTATATGTAATATATAACTAAGCAAAAGTAAACATCATTGAGCAGGTATCAAAAAGTATCTGCCCTTCCTATTGGTCATTTTCTACAGCAGCCAACCTGAATGTAAGTCACAAATCCACTAGCTTCTCGGTATATGTGTTCAATTAAGATCTGCTAAAGTCTCTCTGGTAATTGCCTGCAATCAATAATCAAATTAGTTAAATCATGTGGATATGTTATCAAGAACAATAGCAAGTATTTGCATGGTAACTTGGGAGTTTTGAATAATGGCAGACATGCAAATTGTTCCACCTTGCAAGAACGTGGAAGCACAATATGTGGAAATGATGGTGCCTCTGTATTCTTATGGGTGTGAGAAGAAAGTGAAGAAGACCTTATCCCATCTCAAAGGTAAATTTAGAGGATTAATTTCTACACTTCTAACTTCAGGACAATAACATTAATTATATTTTCATATTGCTCATGTGTTTTGTTTGGAATAATATTCATATATCATGTAAATTTCAGTTTCTTAATTAGAACATCTTATCTATTTTAACAGGAAAATATACTATTTATTTTATACATGAGTCATCCCTCTTATATTGGGTAGACCTCACAAGTGGAGTCCACCCATATAAGAGGGAGGACTCATGCATAAGATGATATACCTCCTGATCCCAACAAAGCTAGGTGATGGTTGTATACTTGTATTCATTAAGTATAGCATATACTGTTTTATTGAAGTGTTGGTCAACCTAAATAGCAGGCTCATAAGTCAAGCATGTTAGGTTGATACAAAAGCAAGTTATTTGTGACCCTTTATCATAGGGGTCTCCCAACTGGTTACTGGAACCCAGGCCTCACATTCAGCACAAGCAATGGAGCCAAATTTAATCATCCTGAGCTTATCTTTGTTCAAGATGGACAATCAATTTACAGTATTCAAATCCAAAAAAGCCTAATAGCTTTAATTTGCTCACTGCCATATCTTGTTAATTATAGGTTGATTTAATGAACATGGTATGTACATCTTCAGAAAAAATCCGTATAGAAATTAAAGGAGGTTTGAGTTGGCTTTGTCATAAAAGTGAAGCATTAATACATATCAAGAGTTAAGCATTAATTGACTACTCTCAGTGATGCCGGGGAAAAGAGGAAGGAGATTTAAGGTCAGTGCTAACAAGTGGGTGCCTCTGTGAGGGTGGGACCGGTGGGTTGACTGTTAACACAGGTGTGTAAGAATTAGTTGTCATATTTGTTCTTTGAGTGGCGGTGCTTTTGTGATTTTATCACCTAATTAAGGGAAAAAAACACTTACTTCGTGATAATTTTTTAAGTGAAATAAAAGGAATTTATTGACAAAATAAGGGACTAAATTGTCTAAAGTGAAAACTTATTAGGAATTAATTTAGCAACCAAAGTAAAAATGAATGCCATAATTAAATTTCCACGTACACAGAGCTTTGAGCACTTAAACTTTTAGTAAATGAATTGAAACTCGATCTGCTGTACGATTCAGCCCCAAACAAATTAAGAGATGAATTGTTTATAAAGAAAAGAACCGGTTTCTTTATCTGATCTTCAAAGTTCAAAGACTTGTACGTGCGTGAGGTTGGAGATCACATCATAGTGTAAGCCCCACCGAGATTTGCTTGTTCATCATATCATTCCAAACAAAATTTTCAATGAAGAGTACTAGTGTGTTTCATGCCTGCAATGCAAATCATGCAAAAGTAAAATAAAACAGCAAAAGTAAAATATATAAATATATATATATATATATATATATATATATATAACAACGTAAAGTGCAAAAAGGTTCGGAGCACTGCTGCTACTACACTACTCCTAAAAAGGTCTTCCTCTCATTTAGAAAACAAATAAAGAATGTCTATCTTTGAAGATAAAGCTAAAGAGTTTCAATAAAAAGCAATAAGCTAAATAAAGTCTAACTTAACGAAGCCAGGGAAAGATAAATCTAGAACCCATTAGAAATTTGAGACATTCTCAGAAAAATATTTTATTTCAATCTACTAAAAACAAGTCTAAAAAAAATACATATTTTTTAAGAGTCCTTTAGTATTTTTTACCATCTTCTTTGAAAAGTGAAAAATTCAACTTGCACGTGTTCTCACTACAAAAAAACAGGTCTAATGCAAACAAGCTTGGACAAGGGAGATTTGGAGCTGTTTGTAAAGGCTATTCGTTCAAGCATTCTCTACGGAGAACTCTCTCCTTCGCCATTCCCAAATTTCTAAAAATCAAATGAAAACCTATTGTTACCCAACTACCTAAATAAAAATCAATCCAACCAAATTGAATAGCATATAGAAAAACTTACCGGTCGTAGTTCTCTCAATGTTGTCTCCTTGTCATTGCTGTATCGCAAGGTTTATTACTTTGCTTTCTCTATTTGTGGATCGCAACCAGTGTTAAAAAATTGAAAAGGAATTGAAAAGAAAGTCACAAATTAAAATCTGATTTCCTTAGCTGTACTTTTTCAATATAGCACTTGAAAGTTATACACCAAATCTGATAAGCCAAATTATCTGCACAAGGAGGTAAATTGCAACTTTAGTGTTGTTTTAAATATCACATTATTTGAATATATAAATTAAGCAAATGAAGGTAAAGGCTTTCAAGCATCGAGATCAAAATTTCAGAGTATAAAATTGAAATTGACTGCAAGTCTACAATCGATTTCTATTTCTATTTTTATGCTCGTCTTGTCGCATTCTTCAACAGGAATGCACTTCTGAAATTGTCACTTCAATTGTAACCTTTGTGGCCCCTATATTATGTTTGATCTGATAATGTGAATTAAGAATTATACATATCTTCCTATACTTCAAATAAACACATTAATACAGATATTAGGAGCCTAAATGAAACAAAGATTTTTTAAAAGTAAATTCATCCTACCGAGACAATAGAAACTTTAATATCATTTTGTTCTAAGTATAATTAATCACAGTAAGTTTATGTATTAAAAAAGTGAAGTATAGAACACAACACAAAGGTTTTGTGTTTATATGATTCAGTTTTGTATTTTTTAACCAAATGTGGTTCAGCTTTAAATCTATTTCCATGAGCAATAACAATATATAAGTTTCACCAAGCAAAATAGAGAATTGTAAGAATGCAGACAATAATTTTTTCAGAAAGAAAAAATCAGAACTCTCTCTCATAAAAAAACATGACAAAAGAATTTGGTTTTAAATTATTTGCAGCAACTTAAACTCTCTCTATAAAATAGAGAATAATGTTAGGAACACCTATCTTTCCACGTCCAAATTTACACTTTACTTACTTGTTAACTCCTGATGGGATTTTAACATTTTCACGTAAATTCCTAACATTATTCTAAAATGAACACGCGTCAGATATATAAAAACCCGCGAACAAAGTCAGCATAGTTGACTTGTCTTCGGGAATGTTGTCTAATCTAAGTACGAATTTGAGTCAATACAAGCCATATTTTGTTTGTGTTTGCAAAGCTACTTTCTAATGTGTGTAATTTATTGTGACGTGGAGAATGGAATACCTTGCATCAAGTAATAAGGCAAAAAAGAAAAAAAAATCCTGCAAGAGAAAAAAAAAGTTGAAGGCTGATCTTTTGCATGTATTTGATCAAATATTTTCATTTTTTATTAAATAAAAGTATGCGAATTCCATTGACTAGACCATTATTTTAAAGCACATGCATTTAAAAAAAATATATAATTCTATCAATGATCATCACCATTCTTTTCATCTGGCCTCTAATCAAAAGAAAAGCAAAAAAAACCTTTGCTACTATGAATATGTAAAATCTGACACAAAAAAAGCTTAATTGACATGAGTCCTCAATGCAGAAATGACTTTTCAATCCTCCATCTCCTAAAGTTTAGACAATTATGTATAGCACGCTTGAAGAGGGAATTAAGAATATTTTTCCAAAGGGGATTCAAGTCATTGATCAGAAGAAGGTGGGACTCTTGGACCTTGTAATTGTATCTACACTTGGCTCCTATAAGGCACTGGAAGAATTCCTTGGTTTGAAGCTTATAGACCTAGAGAAGACCCCCCTTCTATTTTCTTGGTTGTCAGCACTACTTGAGTTACCTGTGGTGAAGGAGGCACTCCTCCTCCTCCTCCCTCATGAAAAGGTGGTGGGGTTTCTCAAATATATGAGAGAGACGGCTCTCAAATCCACTTCAGCTTGACCCTGTAGGCTGTAGTGAAATAAGTGGCAGCAAAGAAGCTGGATGGGTTGTTGGGTTTCACTGACCACTCTTCTATTTCCAGTTTTTTTTTTTTTTTACTCTTTCTTCCTTTTAATTAAACTGGCTGTTCTAAGGCATATAGCTACTTATGTCTTATATATTTAGTTCCAATATCATAAAACTTTGCTATCAAATTTACATTCTTGTGATAATTAATATATAACTCTACTAACTATATACTACCAATGGAAAAGTTGAAATAAATCCTACCCAGTTGATCTAGTAGTTCTCAAGGTCTAACGAAATTCATGAGGTCTTGGATTCAAAACCTCCAATTGGCATCTTAAGGTCATTATAATAGATTTTTCCATTTAATTATATGTTTTGTGCGGTGTGGGCGGGGGACTACACCTAGATTGGTTAAATCTATATTTTAGTACTCTTTTACTTTTTGTTACTAAGCCCCCATGAACAACATCTTCAAATGATATTAAGCTATTCTTTCATTCAATTTTAACCTATAATCTCAATCTATCCCTCCGAATGTTGGCAGTAGGGCACACAAATGAGAGACCAAACAATTAGTGAAAATGTTAAATTTATATGCAGGTAGTCTCCTTTACAATGACTTAAACAATTTGTCCAACGAATCTGCCATTTACAGTTAGGTTAGTTTTTTCAACTGTTATAGGATCCTCTGGAGTTCAAGAAATTATTCAATCCTCGAGTATAACATGTCACCTTTACCTAATGGTCCTCCCAAATAATAAAATACTGCTACCTTTTTTAAAATTATTGTGTCAGATCCTAGTTAGAGTAGTTCGAAAACTCTCATTTTCCATTTGATATTAGGGCTATTATAACAATTCACAATTGCTTAATGCCAACAGTAGAACACAAGCAAACAGTAGGATATCGTAAATCATGTTTGCATGTAGGGGCTAAAATATTACCTTTGGAGAGCTTGTGGATAGTGGCAATTTAATGAAACTTCCCAATGCAAAGCCAAGAAAAATAGAGAATCAGAAAGTGGAAGTCTTCATGCCAGTGCTTCCTCTCACCAAAGCTTAGAAAGCTCTCCCTTGTCCACAGAACTATCTTCCTCTGAACTCTTCTCTTTGAGCTATGATCATCCACCTATAACTGGCAAGTTTCTGCCCTAAAAGGATCTATTTTTATAAATAACAATTGCGCTAGTGACTGATTGTAAAATATTAAAATAATGCTTGGGATATTCCTCTAGCTACAAACAGCCACCTAAATGTCAGATATGTGAAAGCGATCGTGCACGCAAGTTTATTCTTGCTGCTATAATAATGCAGGGAATACATGTTATACATATGTAGCTTTTGGGCTAGCTTGTAAAGTTCAACTTCCTAATGATCAAGGAAATAATTCTTGTAATTATCCTAATCAGATTCCTATTACTATAAGTTAATTTATTCTTCAGTTCCTGATTTTTAGATAAGTGATAATTGGATTATTAGGTCTGGATTCTGTCTAAAAATCATGATATTAGTATCTTCTCCATTTAAAATGGATCTATTTAATGGTTTTAATGAATTTAACAAATTTAAAGGTGGATCTAATGTCATATCATAAACTGTCAAATTTAAAAAGTAAAATATTTCCCATAAACTAGACTATCTCAATTTCGCTAATATGAGACTATATATATATATATATATATATAATATGAGAAAGATTATACACTTTCTTGGATTCATATTGGATGACACAAATGGCGTTAATTTGCACAAAAATGTGATACTTTATGTGCACCATAAGCAATGCAGCAACCAAAAACATTTCAAGGATTAGGTACGTATATACAGGACATATTCAATTGAATTTATCATTAGACTGATGACATGGTACGATGGCATTAACCATTTCAAATGCAACTACCTCAAAATATAGAAAAAAGAGGCTGGTCCATACAGCTATGCAAGTCGAAGGAACTAAAATATTTAGGACATGTTTTGTACATGGTAATAGATCTTGCAATGAAATGGTTATTTATGTGTTATATATATTCGGTTATTTGGTGCATCTGGGAATGATTTTTACTTAGGAATAACTTATTAAATTGAGAATAGTTATTTATCTTTCAAATGATTGTAATAGTTATTCCTAAGTATGTCTAACAATTTTGAAATTAATATATTTTCAAAAAAATACAAAATTTCCACGTGCATCACATTTTACAAATATTTATATGCAAACAATTAATTTTTATTCAATTACAACATCTTTTAATCCTAGTAATACAAATTACTATTTAAGTCATAATCTCTATTTAGTGTAAAAAACATACACTTACATGATGAGACATTTATTGGAGTCCCAATTAATAAACTCAAAGCATACATGTATAGAACAGTTTATGCATTTCTCTCATGCATTTGAAAATAATAATAGTAATAAAAAAAAATTAAACAATTTAGACATGAATTTAGTAAGAAAAGTTTAAATATTCTTTCTCTAATTCATTTAATAATTAGGTTGTAGTGTGTGTGAAAGGAAAGAATCAGTGGCAGCTCAAAGCCCCAATAAAAAAAAGGTTATACCCCTTAAAAAAATGTCTCACCTAGTTATAAAAAGGCCAAAAATGGTAGAGTAATGTTAGGGATATTGAGTTAATATTACTTTGTCTCACCAATCAAAAAATCAAATCAAATCAAATCAAATCAAACATTCATTTATAATTACATAATTGAATCTGAACAATATTATTGTCACATTAGTTTGTATGTTTTATATAATAAAATTTGTACCACCTTTAGCATTTTTTTAAAAAAAAAAAATTGTATGATAATAAATAATTTAGACAATAAAAAAGGGTTGTGCACTATTTTTTTTTCCACCTCCAAAAGGGTTTAAAACATATTAGACCAATAGAAACTCAATCTAACAAAATCTAAACTGTCGAAGGGAAAAAAAAAATGTTTTGAGACTTTCCAATACCTTATAAAATATATCCTCAACATTATATACCTAATCTTCCACACAAACACACTTACAAAACAATCTCTATCACTTTGTTAACACTAAAATTAAAATTGAAAACTAGATTACAGATTTACTTAAAGAGGCATTTTCTTATCCACGATAAAGTAAACTTCAATTTGATTATTTAAAAAAAGGAAAGTAAACTTCAATTTCTAAAATAAAAATGAAAAATTTCATTTATTTTAGTTAATTAACATCCAACTCTGATTCTCTATATAAAATTAACATTATTTTGGTTAATATTAATTTATTAAATTATTTATTTATATTGATAGTTAAATATAGAAATTTCAAATTAAATTTAGGGCTTTAAGCTCCAAAATATATGGCGCCGGTCCTGGAGTGAATCATACCTTTGAATGGTGAAAAACGTGTAGCTGAAGAATGTAGACTTGTGATCGATGGAACCAATGATTAGAGACCTCCGGTTGGGAGTGTATGATCGACGTTCTCCAACAATATCAACATGCCACCGCAAGGAGGATTGGAACCTTCGGTGGAAAAAGCTAGACAATCAACACTGCACAGCCATGAAGGGGGAGATCTAATAAGTTAAATCCGGGGTGTTTCGAGGGCATTCAAGTCATCAAGAAATTCACGTATATACCCCCCAATTTGAGCAATTTCCATCACATTAACCATATATGATTCTATAAGTATTTAATTTGTTATATCAGAATTTCAGATTTATAATCTTTTTATTATTTTGTTTGTCTAATGTTATAGAATTATGTCTACTAAATACTAGTAACTACAAAGCAACTATAAAGGAAATTGAATCTTAAATCACATTTTAAATTCTATAGTTTAAGAGACGTATCAAATTGAATCTTATAGTTTCAAATTACATTGATATGTTACTTTTTAAAACTCCATGGATTTTTTTTTTTTTTTTTTGACATATTAAAGTTTCATTTGTTACTTCTTTGATATATAGTCCACCATGTTGTACATTGTAGTATACTTCAGTCCTAGTGTTGATTCAGTAAAATTGTTTTATAGTACGAGTTACCAGTGTTTAAGTTAGAGGATCAGTACGATCAGTCTGTATACTCTGTATAAAAGAGCCACTGATTCAATAACACATGCCACCATTTCAATTAATAAAGCTTTATATCAGGAAAGTTCTAATATTATAACTTTACAGCGAAAATGCATTCACACAAACAAGAAATTAGTAACATTACTAAAAGACAATGGTACATACAAATGTGGAAAAAACTCAAAACTCCTAAGTCTCAATCACTAGCTAGATCATTCTTAACGCTTAATTTATTTCAAAATTGAAATAGACTTCTTTGATTTATAGAAATTTACCAACGTTCAAAAACATGAGAATAGGAACACCAATAACAAATCAGATACTAGCTAAAAACAAGGTACAATACTTGATTGGCCTAACAACTCAATCATATACTCCCTAAAGATTGTGAACTACGTACTTTGATATAAACCAAATCAGGATCTGATATGGTCAAGCACCCACGTCCACCATCTCTGCACGTACTGCTTGCATCAGACAACAATGTTAGATGTGGTTCAATTAATTCCTTGAATACATCTTTGGACGACTCCAATTGATTGAGATATTCTACCATATACAATTGCTCTTAATGACCGAAATTCAAAGGAAAAAAAAAATTCAATCTTTTTTTTAAAAAAACAAAAAACTTTTAATTTCAATCATTTAATTTTAAAAAAAATTTAAAAAGAAAAAAAGTAAAGAAGTAAAAAAAAATTGTGAGAAAAATAAGGGTAATAGTACCCGCACACAATACCGTAGACATTGCATGTGGCACTAGGGTATTGCATAAAATCCTAATCCGCCAAAATCCAATATTATTAACAAAATGGATTACAAATGGACACTTAAGCACAATTGAAATATTATAAATAAAGATAAAAAAAGTCAAGGACTAAGAGCTCCTTAATAATATATATGAAAAATTTTTCATATACCCAGAATCAAATATTTATACCCAAAATGGAATATTTATACTTAAGCACAATTCAAATATTTAAATTGAACATTTATACCCAAAATCAAAACCCTAGATCGACGGCCGAAACCCTAAACCTAAAATCGAAACCCTAAACCAAAAATAGGAACCCTAAAACAAAAATCAAAACAAACAATTTTAAAAAACTTACTATTAGTCGGCCTTGCGAGAGTGTGTGTGTGCCACCGATCGATGAGAAGGGAACAGAGAGGAGGAAGAGTGGAGGGAGGAAGGGGATTCACATAGGGTGGAAGTGAGGTAGCTTGAGATCGGTGAGAGTGGTCTGAGATCGGTGAAGGGAGTGTGTTGGATCGGTGAGAGTTGTCTGAGATCGGTGAGGGGTTGGATTAGTGAGAGTTGTCTGCGATCGGTGAGAGTGGTCGATCTGAGAGCGAGTGTTAATTTGGGGAGTTAGGGTATTTTTGTGTTTGGATGAGGGTTTTTTTTTTTTTTTTTTGTTATTTATACTGAAACTTGAAGCCACGTTTAAAGAAACGCAGCTCCAAACATGTAGAAGCTGCGTTTTTTAAACGCAGCTCAAGCTATACTTAAAAAATAAAAATAAAAAAATATCCCGGACGAGACTAAAGCTGTGTTTTTTAAAAACGCGGCTTCAATCCTAGGCAGCTAAACGCAGCTATAGACCAGGGGTGGAGTCGCGTTTTCCAAAAAACGCGGCTCCAGCCTTTCCTTTGAGCCGTGTTCATCAAAAACGCGGCTCAAAGGAAAAGTTGTAGCCGCGTTTTCCAAAAATGCTGCTACAAAACGCGGCTTCAAAGCGCGTTTTTTGTAGTGGAATGTTGATGATTGATGATAAGTTATTCTATAGATATAGCAAATTATTTTGCAAATAATTGTTGTGGGAAACGACCTCTAGATAGCACTCCCATACAAGATTAATCATCAAAACTGGTTTGGATTTTAGAAAGATCTCCAAACAAATATTAGAAATGAAGAAACCTAGAAGAAAAATAGACATTCACATAAACAACAAGGATTTACGTGGATTAGCAATAGCTTACATCCATGGATGATGGTGTGGAGAAAATTTCCCTAATCAATTATGGAGATTACAAAAAAGGCACAAAGTCACTTTCACAAAACCCAAACCCCAAATACACCCCTAGAAACTCTAAGAAATACAAAGTTTAAAGCTTCAACTAAAGAGAAGTTTTTCTACTCTAATTTTTGCATAGCACTGCAGCCCTCTCTTTTCCTAAAGTAACATATATATATAAAAGTTGTCAAAGTCAAATAGAACTCCTAGTTATGTTGAATTTCAAGATCATGCTCCAGATGATTCCCGAAGTCTTCAATCAAATTGTGTGGCCAAATAACCTCCTTGGTAGCTTTCAATCATAGCCATGTATTCAACTTCAATGGTTGACCATGCAATATTTGACTGCAGTATCGACCTCCGACTCACCGGAGGTTAACCTCTAGCTTTGTAGTAAAACAAAGATTATCGAGATCTCCAACATAGTCTGAATCAACATATCTAGCTAAGTGTCTTCCCACAGATTCATATCTCCAAAACTTCAAACCCAAATCAGCATTCCCAAAATACATCTCAAGATCCATTTAACAACTTGTCAATGACCTTTATCCTAATCCTGCATATAAGGACTAGGTTCCACGTTGACACTGACAGCTTGAGAAATGTTGGGCCGAGTGCGTACTACTGCATATACGAGGCTGCCAACCAAGCCAACCAAATCAGTATTAGAGCTTCTTCTATCACAACAATAACATCACAAGGCACACAAAAACATACAAAAGACATTTCTTTATGTTCTGAAATGTCAGTGGTTAAACCAAATGAGAAAGGAGAAGACATTAAATAATAATAGTTAATTCCTTTAAAGTAAAATATGACAATGTAAAACCTGTAACAATGACAGAAGGTATACCTTTAGTATCTAAGTCAGGTCTTCGAGAACTCATTCTATTGTCACAGCAGATGAGGTCACCTATTTTCCAGATTGGAGTCTTATATGTATGCAGCACTGATTTCTCTACTGACCACGACACTTCACATTCAGATGCAATTGCCATTAGCTTTTGATGTTTTCCAAGTTATCAACCCAATGAATTGAAGAGCAGAATGGCACTAAGGAGTGAGTATTAGCAAGTGTCATCAGCTTTCAACAAGTGAAGTTTAAATATAATTGAGATTGTAGCAAATCAGACAACTTCGGGACCTGTATAAACAAATATTCAACATAAATTTAGTCACGGGAAGAATATAATAAAATGTGCTAGTGGTTGTTTTGGGTTTTAGGATAAAGTTGTTGGGTGCACTGCACCATGTTCCAGCCCACACTTTGTCTTAGCTCATTAAATGAGCTTGTAGAAAAATTGGCAAGAAGTCAACAAAGCAAATTGAACTTGCTGGAGGAGCTTGTCCGAAAGAGAAGAAATTGGGTTCATCTTTTCCTCTATAATTATGTACAAAAGTCCATCAACATTTATGAAGGGATTTACAAAAGTCAAGCCACATAAATGACTATGTGATGTTAAACTTGTGCCATACACGTTGGAAGGAAGAAAGAGAGGAAAGAAGCAAAAGGCAAGGGTGATTCGGCTAAGGAAGAGCTGAAGAAAAGAAAATGGTTGAAGCAAAGTCAAGATAAGTGGCTTGTATTTAATGTGACTTGATGTGAAGAGTGTGAAAGGGAGAAAAGAAGAAAAGGTGAAAGAAATAAAAGGGTAGAGGCCATTTGGGCAGAGGGCTGAAGAAGTGAAGTCCCGAAGAAAAGAAGTGAAAGTCCCAAAGTGTGAGGACTAGTGCAGCCTTGAAGAGCTGCGTGAGTGAGAGCAAGCAAGAGAGAAGAGAAAAATAGAGAGAGTAAGAGAAAATACACAGTGAGGAAGAAAGCAGTGAGTGAAAAGAAAAAAAGAGTTTTTTTTACTCAAATTGTATCTCTAAGTGTTGTAATCTCTATTTAATATAGTGAAATTATTCGGAGTTTGTCCCGTGATTTTTCCCTTCAAGGAGAAAGGGTTTCCACGTAAATCTTTGTGTTTTTGTGTGGTTGTACTTCCGTTGTGCTTGCTAAAATTTATTCACAGTAATATAGAATTTTTCCCAACAAAAGTAACATAGTTATTAATAGCAAAGCTTAAAGCTCAAAATGTTGACTAGGCATAAAGTTGTTCAGCCTTTTTTAGAAATTAGCAGCTATTGCTGCTTTGTTTTGGGGTAAACTGCAAAATTAGTAATTTGAGAAATTTAAGATTTATCATTCATACTTGTATGTTCTATCTTTTTTTGCATACTGTATCTTGTTTCAACTTATCACTGACAGTGAGGCTTTTAGTGTAGGAGCTACAACTGAAATTGGATTAAAACACAGTAAGATATTTTAGTCATGGCTGACTTCATTGATGGAAATTTTAAGTCATATTTCTGAGTAATACAATCAATTCTAAACCTAATGGTACTAATTGAATAATTGCAAATAACAGTCAGATTACAGAAACATATGTTCATTGCCTTACCCACGTAGTGTAGGCTAGTTCTTTTAGAACTTTTGAATGAACTAGATCACCCAAGCAGCATATCCTCTTAGTTAAGACAGCAAGACTGATGAGAAGAGAAGACTGTAACAGACATGTGAAACTCAATTAAGTGAAGCTAGTATTATCAAATGTAATATGGCTTACCAAAAATTGTGTGAAGTTGATATCAAACATAAAATTAAATTTGCTAGTGGGTTGTTTAGGCTACAAGATAAAGTAATAGAGTTATTAATGGTAAAGCTCTAGTCTCAATATATTGACCAGGCATAAAGTTGTTCAGCCTTGATTAGCAATTAGCAACTATCACTGCAAAATTAGTTTATGTAAGCAATTTAGATTTAGCTTTCATACTACAGTGAACTGCAAACAATAAAATGGTTTAGTCGTATTCGAGGCGACTACCCTCCTAGAATAAAAGGGAGAAAAGAGTGTTTGGGGTTAAATTCTTCTTGCCTCATGTTATTCATCCTTAACGTATAAATACATTAAAATGGAAATCAAGATAACTCCTAATCTTATCATCTAGAGTTCTATCACAAGATAAACCCTATCCTAACAATAACTTAATTCAATTCAAATAACAATTTATCCTACCACACGATAACTACTACTTGAGGCAATCTCTATCACTTGGCCCATGATAGCCACTATTCGGCTCAGCCCTTTCTTCTAACTCCACATGCCCACGGGTCATAACACATACATGTATGTTCAATTTTTTTCCAGGAAAACTACATACTGTATCTTGCTTCAACTATTCATTGACAATAAGGTTTTTAATGTAGGAACTACAATTTTTTTTTTTTTTTATACGTAATAAACTTTATTGAGACCAAAATAGAATCCCCGAAGTATAGAGGAAGTATACAGTTGGTTATTAAAATTATATAATAGCACAGTAAGATATTTTTGTCATGACTGACTTAATTAATAGACGTTTTTAGCTCATATTTCTGAGTAATACAATTAATTTTTTTATAAAATGGTACTAATTGATTGCAAATAAAAGTCAATTTACAGAGACATATGTTCATTACCTTATCCAGTCACTATAGGCTAGTATCCTTCACACTCTTGTATGAATTGGAGCATCCGAAAGGGTTGGCCTCTTAGTTAAGACAACAAGATTGACAAGAACAGAAGGCTGTAACAGACATGTAAAAATCCATAAATGAAGCTATGTTAAATTTCTCTGGCAAAGATATGTAGAAGTGATTTTCTGTGGAACAATTTCGACAATCAATCAAATGTGCAAGATGCCTAACCATCAAATTCATACCTTAGCAAGCATTGAAGTGTTGAAGTCACTAGAACAAAGGGCTCTAGGTGAGGCCACAATAACAGAATAAGATTTGATAGGTGGATGAACTATTCGGAATCTGTGTAGCTAATTTTGGTTAGCATCATCCACAACCAATTTCAAGGAATCTAACCAACTTATTCACAAGAACCATAGCTTACCAAAATGCAGAAATTCAAAAAGCTTTTAAGAAGCCACCATATTTGTGAATATGTGTAGCTTCTCAAGTGGCAAGTTCATTGTAATTGTACCAGCCCAATTGAAACAAGAATATGCCATCCTGCCACACTGTTGAATTATGTCATGGATCTTGCTCTCTTCTAATTGGTTAGGGAAGTCATCAAAATCTCTTGGGAGAGTGGCCATTCACTGTTTTTATATCCATACTCATACATGACTTAATGTGTAAAACTTTCAAATCATTTGAGTAACAAAACGAAATTTTAAACCAAATGGTAATTTTTGAACAGTAACCAATAAAAGTTTTTTGAATGGTAGCCAATAAAAGTTATGTATGTCCATTACCTTATCTGGTTACCATTAAGAACTGTTCTTCCAACACGTTCATGAATTGGAGCATCCAAACCAATTGGGCCTTTTGTTAAGGAAAAGCTTACAAGGAGAGAAGAAAAAACTGACATTAATTGAAGCTAGAAAGATATGAAGAAGAAATTATTTGGGAATTATTTGGGCAGATAAATACCTTAGAGTGCAATAAAGTTCAGATGTTGATGAAAAACGAGGTCCTTAGGTTAGCCAACCATAACTCAGGAAAAAAAAATAAGATTCAATGGGTGGATGACATATTGGAATTCAGTTTATTAGAAAACATCCATTGCTAAGTACATAGGAGATGGAAGAAACCATGATGTAAAAGCTGGAAAACTTGGACTCACTTGATATTTTCTTGGTTGACAAAGGTATCACTACACCAAAATAAGTCTATTACATCAAGTGTTAATACAACAAAATTAGTATAGTGGTATTAAACATAATATCACATCTAAAAATTAAAAATCGTTGCAATAGTAACTTAAAAATAGAAAATTATTACATTAATAATAATTAGTTGTAATAATTTATAATTTTCAGTTGCAATAGAGATTTTAGTACTAAATTGAATTTAGAAAATTTTTTGCAATAACTTAAATTGAAGAAATCAATTTTTTTTAATAACTTAAATTGAAGAAACCATTGTAATAACTTGATACCAATTATATATTTTGCGATATATTATAATAGATCAAAATTTCAAAGAGATGGCTTATTGCAACAAATTTAACATTGCAATAACTAAAATATCAATTATTTTACAATTTATTGCAATGACAAACATGAAGTTGCAATAAATATATTATTACAATGATCTAATTCCAATTATTTTACAATCTATTGTA
The DNA here is from genome assembly GCA_036321655.1 of Quercus alba. Taxonomy (NCBI): domain Eukaryota; kingdom Viridiplantae; phylum Streptophyta; class Magnoliopsida; order Fagales; family Fagaceae; genus Quercus; species Quercus alba. The sequence goes on along the minus strand of CM070307.1, from coordinate 51,086,445 downwards.
AAAAAAAAAAAAAAATGAAAAAATTAACTATTACAATAAATATACCATTGCAATAATTTGAACCCAAATTATTTTTGTCAATTCTTTACAATCTATTGTAATAAAATTCATGAAATAATAGCCTATTGCTACAAGATATTCGAAGTAATAAACTGTTTATTGCAATAGCAAATATATTATTACATCAAAATTTTCATTAAAATATTTAAGGTTTATTGCAACAAAATTTTTTTACACTTCTCATAAACTATTGCAATAACTTCGATGTTATTGCAACGATTTTTGTTGTTGTGAGAGAGACGTACATAATTGTAGCTGAGTAGTTAGAGCTTCAAAACCCCAGTTAAATATCCTCAAGCTGCGTAGACCTTGTATACGTGGAAAACACTTCAGCTTAGGACAACTTCCTATCTTGAGGGAAATGAGGGGTTGCAAGGTATCCGGAATATAACTCAATTCCCTGCAATCTTCTATTGTGAGCGATTGGAGAGAGGTACAGAAAAGTTGCTCTGGCACAAAAGTAAGTCCTAAGCGGGACATATGAGAAAGATGGGCGGACTTGAGTGTGGTAAGATTGCTGCGAATCGTTAATTTCTATAGAAACGGAAAATGACATGGAGCACTCCTCAGTTGTGAACAATTTTCAATGGTCAACTCCTCAAGGCAAGGAAACACTACATGTGCTGATGTCACCTCCAGTGCATCCTTCCACTCCACTAGTTTCCCATATATCCAATTTTGAGTGTTCTTAATTCCGGGAACAATACATTACTGCACATGCCGTAAAACTCAACTCCAATACATGTCACGTCAACCATGCCCTCTATTTCTAGAGCCTTTAAGGCAAGGTAGATGCCGGAGGGTGGGAACTTGTTCACATTCGTAGCACCAAATTAAATTTATCTGGATCAAATTGTCAAAAAGCGACATCCATGATGGGAATTTCTTTCCACCAAAGCCATCAATTGTTATGGATTTCAAATTTTGATGAGGACGGAGGCCTTTGAACACTTCTTCATCATTACAATGGTTGACTGCTTTATTTGGACTAAGACTCCAGTGAAATCTTAACTGGTTCATTTTCGCCCTTCTTGCTAAATTTGCACTTCTAGCTTCTTCTTGATCTCTCACATTCTCTAGATTCCAAATGTCTAATTCTCCACTAAGTTGATTCAAGCACCCCAATTCCTTAATCTGCTCACCTACATCTTGACCCACTGTGAAAAATGACAACGTTTGTAGGCATTTCAAATTCCCCATATCTTTCAGTAATCGCTTGATGTTAGGAAAATAAATATTGACATAAATATGCCTCAAGTTATCCAATATTTTTAGACCTTTTGGAAGCTCTTTGAGATCATTGCAGCCTTCAAGTCTTAAAGTTTGCAAATTGTAGAGCTTGGTGATGGAGTTTGGTAATGCTTTGATTTTAGTCTTTGAGATGTGGAGAAGCCTCAAGTGTACCAAGCAACCAATTGAGTCTAATAACTCTGTTATCTGATGCCCAGATAATTTTAGAACACGCAAGCATTCAAAACCTGAAAATGTGTTTCCAATCATAGCATTTTCTAAAACAAGGGTTCGCATTCTCCAAACATGGTCATTTGAAAGTGGAATTTTTGGTACTATTTCCTCATCATATTGGATTAATAAACGCCGTACATAATTGATGTCATCCTGTACATGCTTGATATTATCCTGTGAATCCTTCTCCAAAATCAAAGTTTCAAAATTTTAAATTGAGAGGGCAAGATCATGTACCAAATCATGCATCTTACAACTCTTAACATTATTATAATCATCCTTTTCCACATCCTGGAATAAGGAATTTGTTAACAAGTTATCAAAATGCTTGTTACCAATATCCTCCATCACCGAACTACTTCCTTGAGATGGTTGAAGGAACCCTTCAGCCATCCAAAGAAGAATTAATTCTTCCTTTTTAATCTCATAATCTTTTGGAAAAATTGAACAATATGCAAAGCATTGTTTAATAGATCAAAATTTCAAAGAGATGGCTTATTGCAACAAATTTAACATTGCAATAAATAAAATATCAATTATTTTATAATCTATTGTAATGACAAACATGAAGCTGCAATAAATATATAATTACAATGAACTAATTCCAATTATTTTACAATTTATTGTAAGAAAAAATATGAAAAATTTAACTATTACAATAAATATACCGTTGCAATAATTTGAATCCAAATTATTTTGTCAATTCTTTCCAATTTATTGTAATAAAATTCATGAAATAATAGCCTATTGCTACAAGATATTTGAAGTAATAATTGTTTATTGCAATAGTAAATATATTATTACACCAAAATTTTCATTAAAATATTTAAGGTTTATTGCAACAGAATTTTTTTGTAGCACTAACTTATTACCTCAAATTTTATTGCGACACTTCGCATAAACTATTGCAATGACTTCGATGTTATTGCAATGATTTTTTTGTTGTAATAAAATTTTTTTGTTGTAGTGATATGAGACACATACCCATATTTTCTTATTGAAATAACTCTTTACTAACTCATGATTGTAGACCAATTTTGCTAAAGTTGTTTTCCCCAAACCTGCCATTCCAACTCTGGCAATGATTGAGAGTTTTTCACTAGTTGTATTTGTTACTAACTCCACTATTTCTGAAACACGATCTTCCCTTCCTACAACTTCTGAATTATCAATAAAGCTGTTTGTCTCTCGGTTTAGCATAGTATCAAGATTAGCATTTATTGATTCGGCTCTAAGTCCAAATCCATTTGCTTCAGCATTAATCCTTTTTAGTGAATCAACAATAGTCTTAATTTTGTTGGCCATCTTAAAATGGAATGCAATGCTATTTAAAATTGAAAAGAACCATACCATGTACTTCATTTGGTTTTGGATCTCTACCTTTTGCCGATGATCCTCATAAGTAAGCTCACTTAACACGTCATCAGCTTCATAAGCAACATCTTTAAGCCTTTGCAGCCAAAGCCTCATGCACTCTTCTCCCACTTGCCTTTTCTCTGCATTAGCCAGCACAGCTTGAATCATATGTACTGAGTCATGAAGCCGTGTCAGCTCAATAATCTGTGGAATCAGATTTGTTAGTATTCCCTTAGCGACATCAGTAACGATAGCCTCAACCATGTTTTCTTTGGTACTCAGGTAAGTCACAAATATGCTGGAAGTATTTGGGAAGTAGAGAAGAATTGTGACAATAAAGAATAGCAGTAACTATTTACAGAGTATTTATATTTATCCAAAAAGATAAAAAGCAACTAGTATTATTTTTAGTGGGCAACTCTTTTCTTTCTTATTTTTTAGTGGGGGACATCTTTTTTTTTTTCACACGTCTATTAGGTTCATGTCTTTTTTCTAAGGGTCCGGTTAATGTGTGCCCTATGGGCACACATTAAGCTTTTTATTCTTAAAAACATTTTCTCATGAATTGAAAAAAATGTCATTACTTTTTCATTTCTCAAGAAAATTTTTTCCAAAAATGGAAATTAATGTGTGCCCTAAGGGCATACATTAGTAAGATCCTAAATATATATATATATATATATATATATATATATATATATATATATATACACACACATATACTTACTTTATCAAAAACCATCTTAGAGAATTTTTATTTTAATGTCAAAATTTTTTATTTACCCCCAATTTGAGGTTTATGCCTTAGTTCAATGAGATTTATGTGTTTGTTAATAACCAAAATAGCCAAGCTAAAGATGATACATAATTTAAAAAATAGACAACAAAATAGCATAGAAGTTATTATCCAATTCATGGGTGTAGATTTATTCATTTTTTGGACTGTCTGATCCCATTATGGAGCCTAGACTATTTGGATTAGGGCATAATTTCAAATTGTGATGAATGGAATTTTTCGACTAAAAAAAAGCTTCTAAACACATATAGTGCACACAATTAGCCTAGTCTCTATTACTACTACTATAGGGAAAAAAAAAAAACAAGGCAATTCATTTATTTTAGGATAAAATCACATTAAATTGATCCAAGAGAAATACATAAATAAGTGATCATTTTTTTTTTTTTTTTTTTTACATTTATGCATTTGTACATTCAAATTCTAAAACTAATCACAATTATTAAAAATTGAAAAGAAAAGTTACATCTCACTTGGTCTAAACCATTGTTCTCCATTCTTCATCAATGAATTTTCAATCCAAAAAAGGGCCCTTCCCTCTCAAAAGTGAAAAATGCTGACCATAACACACCACCTCTTCTATATGTTAAGCCTTGAGACCCCAGGCAAGGCTGATTTAATCAGTAGCAAGTGAAATCAGCTTGCCTAGTATTTCCTCAGCAACAACATTAAGGATAGTCTCAGCCATTTTTACTTTGTTGCTCTGGTAAGACAGAAATATGGTAAGTATTTGGAAAGTAGAGAAGAATTATGGTGTTAAATACTTTTTTTATAGTCTAAATGGAGCCTTGTAGGACCCAAGCCATCATCACTATCTTCTTTAATTTTTCATGTTCACATTCACGCTTGAAAATTCTTAACTTTCTTTTTTTTTTAGACAGAAAAAATGTCACCTTCCTTATTACAAATTACCGATTTCAAAGTCTCTTAAATAGTACACTGTGCATGATTCACTTTCTGCTTTATCTCTTCTCATCTTCAAAGAAATTGTTCTTTTGGGAACTCCTCTGAATGGCAATGCCACTCTTTGGAACAGTATTTCACCCTTTTAAACATTTTTGAATGGAAAAAAAAATAAAGAATTCTCTAAAAATATTGATTAATGAATTATTTTTAGAAATTTGATTAATTTATCATTAATGTTTAAGAGAAAAATACAACTTATGGGTTAATTTTGATCTAAACTAAACTCCTGTCAATCGTGTTTAAAAGTGATTCCTTTTGATTGAGGTAGTTTTTATTCAATACAATCTTGAGCCTAATCAATTTTAGGTGAAACAGAAATTCAATCACATAGGGAGAAAAAAAAAAATCAAATCTTACCATTGTCTAAATTTTGGTCCTCTTCACCATGTCAAACCCAAACTTAATCATGTAAAAAAAAAATTAAAATAAAAGAAAAAAACAAAACCAAAATAAAGAATCTTACTCGAAGTCTAAATTTTGGTCATCGTCAATCGTCACCATCATGATTGTCAAAATCACTATCTAAATTGTAAAATCACACGATTTTATAATCTCATCTTACCAAAACATTTAGGATCACACTAGGATTATAAAAATTCTAGGATAGTACACAGGATTGTATATGATCGTAGGATTATATGGGATCCTACTGATCTTACCGTTCCTACCAAAACAAAAAAAAAAAAATTGTTTTCTTTTTATGAGATAAATTTTTAGTTTTGACGAAGTTTTAAGTGTTTTTATTTTTCCATATTGTGATGGAATGAATTTTAACTTTTTCTAGTAAATTATGTTAACAGATAGGGAAATGCTTTCTAGTTTATAGTGCTTTATGTTAATATTCACGCATTGAAAATTTTTCAATATTTTTTTTTTTTTTTTTTTTTTTTTGGAGACAAAAATTTTTTTACCTTCATTATTACAAATTTGGAACACTGTTATCTTACACCCCTTTTTAGGGATTAGGATTTGGTGCAATAGTTAGAGTTATTGCATCATGTAATATCTCTCACATTATTTTCACATTTTCAAAATTTTTAACTTTTTTTAAACTCTCAACTTTTTTTACCTTTTTAACTTCCTTGATTCAATGGTTAGTATTAAAAATTAACTTTTAAAATTTTAATATGAACCATTGAGAAGGTATTGCATGGTGCAATAGCTAGCTATTGCACCAAATCTCAATCGTTGCACCAAATCTCAATCCAACCTTTTCAGGTACTTAATAGTTCACATGTGCATGCATGTGTAAGCGACTAAATTTCTAGTTTGAAATAAATCAAACAAGTAAAATAGTTTCACAAATGCGAATTTGTATTGATGATTGTGTGGTACAATTCTCTGTGATTACAAAAGAGTTATCCTCTGATTCGATCTCCTTAAAAGATTTGTTGATTGGATTTGTGATGATGTGATTTTGTTTTGAACACAAGATATCCTTCAATTTGGTTGAGGAATGGATCGAAGATCTTTGGAACAGAATTATAATGAATCTCTGGCTATGAGCTTGTTAGAAATTCTTTGTTCTTCGTGTTCTTTATGTTCTTCGTGTTCTTCGTGTGTTCTTCGGGTGTTCGTCGTCTTCGAAAGTTTGTTGTGGAAGTTCTCCGAGGCTTTAGAGGCTTGAATCCATGGAGCTTCACTGATTTATGGTTGTTTGAGGTTTCTGGAGGCTTTTGAGCTTGATTCCAGTGAACTTTGAGATCTAGGCAGATAGTTTGGATGATTCTGCTTCGAATGTTCTTTGTATTTGAAGATTTGTGGTGGAAGTTCTTCGGGGCTTTAGAGGCTTGAATCCGTAGAGCTTCACTGATTTATGATTTGTTGATGTTTTCGGACCTTTGAGCTTGATTCCCGCAAATTTTAGGATCTAGGCAGATGATCTGAATGATTCTACTTCGAATGTTCTCCGGTTTTGGGGTTGAAGTTCTTGAAGTTCCTGGAGGCTTCAGGGCTTGATTCCAGCAGAGCTTTTTCACTTCTAAATCCTGTCCTCCTAAATGTCTCAGGAAGGCTTCTATTTATAGGAGTTTTGGGGTGGGTGAGCGACACGTGGCGGAACTTGATTGGTGACACATGTCACAGCCTGATTGGTTCGCTTGTGTCATCGCTTACATGTACTGAACTGCTTGAGTCATCACTTACACGTGCAAGGCTGCTTGAGTCATCGCTTACACATGCGAGGCTGCTTGAGTCATCGCTTACACGTGCGAGGCTGCTTGAGTCATTGCTTACACGTGCGCTAATGTATGATTGGTTCTTGCATGACACTTGGCAAATTTCTATTGGCTTCTGAATAGTGATAGCAAAACCTAGCAACAATACATGGTGCTTTGTAATTGGCTGTATTTTGTGGACTTGATAATGTGACGTGTCAGCTTGTGATAGGTCGAGAATTTTCCCTCTCTACAAATGCCCCCTCGAGACTCGTTCACACACACGGTCTCGGAGTGTGGTGTGGGAATGAGTTTCGAAAAAATGGATTTTTGGTACTTGACTCTTTAAGTGAAGTAATTGAAGGTAGTGGAGCTGTTGAAGATGGTGGAGCTTTTAAATGGATGAGATAATTTCCGAAGAGTAGACCCACCCATATGAAAGGCTTTGATGAGACTGAAAAGGGGTCTGCAAGTATTTGAACGTACTTGCGTGATGAAGCCTTCTCAGCAGAGATTAAGTTGAAGTACTTTCAAAAGAGTATTTTGGATCGTTGGTGGCGATCACAAGATGTTGAAGATGGGGATGAGGCAAGGATGTTGGCTGGGTACAGCATGCAAAGTCATGGGGCTAGCCTCATGTTCTTAAGAACTTCTGGTGAAGTTATTTCAGAAGATCATGCTTTGGATTACAACGAGGACAGGTGGGAAAGTGGTTGAATGCGCCTGCGTAATTGTATCACCCAAGTTAAGTTGAAGTAATTTCAGAAGCTTATGTATTCTGGGTATGCTGGTAGTGGCAACGAAGAAGATGGAGATGAAGCAAAGTAAATGAGTAAAGCATACACCACCATGGTGCTGGCCCTGTATGCTGGGACCCTTCTAGTGTAGATGTTTATGGGAAGTACAACTTTGAATATGGGACTGACTGTGTGTTGCATGGGGTCCGGCGGTGAGTCATAGAATGTGCCTGTGTAATGGGACCATGCCAACGGATGTTATGTTGAAGTAATTTCAGAAGAATACCTTCTGAAATTCTTCAAGCTGATTTTAAGTTGGAGTAATTTCAGAAAATAAATTTTGAGGTACCAGCAACGATGACCTTTAGGTCCCAAAGTAGTGGGGACATGGAATAAAGCTTTGATGACCATTTACCGGCACCAAAGGCTGAATTCTGATGAGCTGGCGCCTTGGAGGTTGTTTTAAGTGTTGGATGGAAAACAATTTGTAGGATACCCCAACACTTTTTACCATCTTCATCTACTGCCACTTGTTGGAAAAGCACAGAAAAAATGAAAGATGGAGCTAACTTGTGAACCTGGTTTGGAAACCAGACAAGTTGCTGTTTGTTCCGAACCACTGCTTCTGCTGGAAGACCAAGCAATTGGAAAGAGATTACAGGAGCCCTGAGGTTAGGAACAGGTGTGTCTGCCGGACTTGGATTTCCTGGCCAACTAAGTCCAAGAAAACATGGAACCGCAATGCAGACCTTGTTACGAGTAATTTTATGGACAAAGGTGGTTGTTAAGTGGAGAAACAAAGTTTGTTTGGATCTCAAAACTGCAATGATGTTGTAAATAGGGTTTCGACCGAACCATGGGAGGGTTGATCTCAAACCGATTATGAAGCAAAATCGGTTGCTAGGTGTTGAGAATGATGAGGTCATAGTGAGAAATGGTTGTCAAAAGGAGGATTTGAAAATCTGAAAGAAGCAACTCTTCATTTCATGATTCAGCGTATTTTTTTTTTCTGTTTTTTTTGTCGGATGAGTCTTTGATGAACCCGGCCCTCCTATTTATAGTAGAGAGATGAAGAATGGTAGGTAAGTAGTCAAGAATGGTAGTTGAGAATTTTTGGTGAGAATGGTGGATGGGAACGGTAGGTGGAAATGGTAGGTGGGAACGGTAGGTGTGAATGGTAGGTGGGAATGGTAGGCACCGAATGAGAATAGTAGGTTGAATTAATGACCCAGTGTAACCTCAAGTTCTGACACACTTGTGAGAGTTCATTTATATTTGGAGAGAGAAGTCTTGATGAAGTCTGGAGAATAACCCTGAGGAGATCCCAATTAAATGGATGAATCTCAAATTTTGATCTCAGGAGTTTAAGTTTTGGACATCGTCAATACTTCAAAGATGTGGGTTTGATTGGTGATCACCAAATCCAAAATAAGTGGATTTCAAAATCAGAATCTTTGAGAAAGTCCGAACAAGACAAGTTTTGCTTGAATGTCTTGATTCTTGGCCAAAGTTCACTTCAAAGCCAACAGTTGTAGAATCACACCATTTGAGCAATTTTGGATTCTCAAATGAAGAAACAGACCCCAAATTTGGAATGTACACAAAAAATTGAGAAAGGCAAGTGTGACTTGAAAATTTTGACTTTAGGTTGATTTCAACATCAAAGTCAACTGTCTTGGAATTTGAGCCATTTGTGCAATTTTCGAGTCTCAAATGATGAAACGGACTTCAAAATCGGAATGTACACAAAAAATTGAGCAAGATAGGTTCATCTTAAAAATTTTGACGTTTGGTCAACATTTGAACAAAAGTCAACTTTTTTTTTTTTTTTTGAAAATTGGATGTTTGCACAATTTTCGAGTCTCGAATGAAGAAATGGGTCCCAAAATCGGAATGTACTTGAAAATTTGAGTGGGACAGGTGTGTTTTGAAATTTTTGATTTTTGATTTTTTTTTTTTTTTTTTGGTCAAGGTATTTTCTCTCACTTTTTTTTTTTTTTTTTTGGCGGTTCGGATCCGGGTCAAACTTGCGGGTCAAAACCGGGTCGGATCTGGACAAACGGGTCAACCGGTTTTTGATGATGACGTCACCCATGACGTCATGGAGCGCGTCAGCGCTTGAGCAGCTGCCAGCGCGTGTGAGCGCGTGAAGAGTATGGTGGCGCGTGTGAGCGCGTGAACTTGAGACCGGATCTCCGATTCTTCTGGTGGTGCGTGGAGGCGCGTGGCCGAGTTTTTGGTCCCGAAATTTTTGCGCTTTGTAGATCGGAGGCCGTAGAATCTTCTGGTATGGTCTGTTTTCTGAAATCGTGGGCAGATATTCACAGATTTTGAAGGATTAGGTCGCGGGTCATCGCGAGTCTGTGGCGGCGCGCGGTGGCGCGTGGTAGCCCTGTTGGTGATGACTTTTCTGGGTTTTGCTCATCGAGGGCCGCTGGATTGAGTGGTATGCTTAGTTTCCTGAAATGATGCCTGGATTTGTACAGACTTGTGTGAGAAAGCCACAGGTCACTTACGGCCTTTTCGTCTACTCTTGCGGCGGCCATTCTGACAAGGCTGTGCTTGTATTTAGACTTATGGGTCTTGATCTTTCAGGTTTGGTGGATCGAAGGCTGTGGAAGACTCCTGTGGGTTGATTTTTTGTGAAATCTTGTCAGAAGTTTTAGAAATCTGGAAGAGGAGACAGCAGACATTGTTAAATTTGTTGCCATTTTAGTCTTCATTGTGGTTTTGACAGTGTTTGAATTTTCGGGCATATTGGCTAACCATCAAATGTCTCTGTGTTTTTAAAGTCGGTAGCACAATCACTTGGAACAATATACAGCCTAGAATGTGCAACAGCTTCTTTCTGACAGCACTATGCATTTATGGGCACCCCCTTTTTTTTCAAGGTTTGGTGCAGACTTCCCAGACCTTAAGTGTATGCAAAATTTGACTTTGAGCTCCACAAACCTCTATATAAGGCCATCCGGGGCATGCACTGAGTTGTACAAGCGTAGCCTTCAGTGGGTAGTATGATATTTTGAGTCTGAGAAATTATGCAGTGATTTTATTTTATATATATATATATATATATATATTTTTTTTAGACGTGCCATGAGATTTTCTTCTAATAAGTTTGTTGTTTGCTTGTTTTTGTTATACAGCACGCTTTCCTTGGCAATTAAGCTGCACTAACACTTGTCTTTTCAACACAGCCGTCTCAATAATCTTTGCAAACCCACGTCAAGAGTCTTTACCACAAAGCCGCATCAAGAGTTTTTTGCAACGAAGTTGTGCTAGCATTTGTCCTTGTACTGAAACCATGCCAACATTCATTTTTGTCATGAAGCAATTATTTGCATTGAAGCCATGCCAATGTTCATCTTTGTCATGAAGCAATATTTGCACCGAAGCCATGAATCCATATTTGCACTTCATTCGACTTGAAGCTGTGTCAACACTTATCTTCATCATGAAGCCACGACAACACTCTACATTAGCACTTGAAGTTGCACCATCATTTACATTGAAGTCGTGGAGCAATATCAACACTTCATTTGCATCGAAGCAACCACGTCAACACTTCATTCGCCGAAGTCATGAAGCCACGTCAACACTCTATTTTCGCCGAAGCTGTGCCAACGTTCATCTTTGCCATGAAACCATATTAGCATTTGCACCAAAGCCGTGCCAACATTCATCTTTGTCACGAAGCAATGTAAACACTTCATCTTTGCCATGATGCAATATTTGCACTTCATTAGCACTAAAGTCATGCCAGCATTCATATTTGCTACGAAGCAATGTCAATACTTCATCTGTACTGAAGCCATGCCAACATTCAACACTTCATTCGCATTGAAGTAACCACGTCAACACTTCATTCGCCTTGAAGCCGTGTCAACACTTATCTTCGTCATGAAGCCACGACAACACTCCACATTAGCACTTGAAATTGCACCATCATTTGCATTGAAGTCGTGCTAACATTCATTTTTGCCATGAAGCCATGACAACACTTCATTTGCATTGAAGCCGTGCCAACGTTCATTTTTGTCATGTCAACACTTCATTCGTGCCAAGGCCATGCCAACATTGCATCCATACCGAGGCCATGCCAACATTGCATCTTTATCATTGAAGCTACGTCAACACTTCATTCGTCGAAGCCGTGACAACATTCATGAAGCCACGTCGAAACTTCATTTGCATAGAAGTCATGCCAATAGCCATGAAGCCACGTCAACACTCCATTTATACCGAGGCCATGCCAACATTGAATCTTTGCCAGTGAAGCTATGTCACTTCATTCGCCGAAGTCGTGACAACATTCATGAAGTCATAAAGCAATTTTCAGGGGCAACATTGCTCAAACATCAAAGGCGTATAGCACTGTAGCCAGACATCAAGATTTTAGAGATGCCAACAAGATGTTGAAAATGCAAGGAGTCCCTATCAAGACTTTGAAGATGTAAGGAGATGCCAAGACTTTGACATTGCAAAGAGCTCTCATTAAGACTTTGAAGATGCAAGGAAATTCCAACAAAACCTCGAAATTTCAAGAAGAATGCCGCCAAGACTTTGACATTGCATGGACATGCCCTTGGAGGAGAGATGATGCAACACCAACTTCAGATGTCGGAGGAAGGTGACATTGTCCAACTTTTGGAGACATGATGTGAAACTGCACTACTCAGAAGGGAGATGATGTGATTCAAATTTTGGAGTTGTGAAATGGCACAACCTAGAAGAAAGATGATGTAGCTTAGACTTGTAAGGTACAAGAAGATGCCCCCAGAAGATAAGTGATGCAAAGCATACTTTAAAGATGTGGGAGGATGTCGATAGAAGATGAGCAATGCCATGTAGACTTCATTCCTTGCAAAAAGAGGTTGAAAATTTTATTTTACTCCACAACCAAGAACCAACTTATGTTTATCATTAGTTCAAGGAAAGCTGAGTAACACCAATTCCTTGCAGCTGTCATTTTCTACCATAATGATCTTTGAGCATCATGTAGTGAGCAATTGACTGATCTTAAGTGACGCCTTGCCAATCAAAGGGTTCTTGAAAGCACATTGATGGCCTATGGAGAAACTCTTCAAGTTAGACAGGCAATCCTTCTTCTTTTCATGTGACTGAACTTAGTGACATGTACTAAGCTGCTTACGTACCTCGGAGAGGGATCAAGTCATCACGTAGTTCAACAGATTTTTTTTTTTGATGATTTTTATTTTTTTTGGTTATTTTTGTTTAATAATTTTTTTTTTAGTGCGTGACTGAACTCAGCAAAAGATACTAAGTTGCCTACGTACCCTTGAGAGGAATCAAGTCATCACGTAGTTCAAAAGATTTCTGTTTTTGTTTTTGTTTTTGATTTTTTTTTTTTTTTAAATAAATTTTTTTTTATGTGTTTTTGCAAAAAGGGGGCGCAGTGTGTAATAGTGGGTATCACCACTGATCGAACCCGAGATGGCCTCAAGGGTGACATGGGCGTCCAACCGCTACGCCACACTCGCAATTGTTGACATAGAGTGGGATTAATTTCTCCTTATTGGTACACTTTCAAGCATAGAAGCATTTGAGGAACTTCCCATTGATAGGGCCGATCCTTGCATCGTTATTGTTGATCAACTTGTGAGCTTGGTTAGTGTTTGCCCCCTGCTTGAGAGTTGAAAGTACATTATAAGCAACGGTCACATGGTTTGACCCGACAACTTCATTGAAGTCTAGATCAATCTTGTTTTCTTTAGCAAAAAAAAGATGGCTCACGTGTGTAATCCTCGCCCTACGCCCCACGGTATTTCATGGGTACCAATTGCGCATAGTGGGTTTCACCACTAATTGAACCCGAGACCTTGGCCTCAAGGGCGACATAGGCATTCAACCACTATGCCACACTCGCAAATGGTAACATAGAGTGGGATTTATTTTTCTTTATTTGTACGCTTTCAAAGGTAATGGGAAGACATCATGTACCCTTGCAGCGTTATGGTGGGTAGTTTAAGCTCTTACCGAGGAGCAATTCTTGATTTTCAAGTGTAGAAGTGTTTAAGGAACTTCCCATTGATGAGGCCGATCCTTATGCCATCATCATTGTCGATCAACTTGTGAGCTCCAATGGTGTTTGCCCCCTGCCTGAGAGTTGGAAGTACATCACAAGCAACGGTCATATGGTTTGACCCAACAACTTCATTGAAGTTTAGATCAATCTTGTTTTCTTTGGCAAGTTTCATGATTTGTTCTTTGAAGACGAAGCATTTTTGTATTGGGTGGCCAATGATGCGATGATATTTGCAGTAGTTAGGGTCATCAACTTTCCCCATGTCTTCTGGTCGCCTGCATTCTGGCAATTCAATTAGCTTCAATTGCAATAGTTGTTCTAAGATGTTTGGCACATCTTCATCGGGGAACGGATATACTTTTTGCTCACGTTCCTTAAAGGTCAGGCGATGCACTTCATTCTTTTGCCACCCTTCAAGCTGTTCTTCATTTGCCTTTGCTCCTCTTCTTGGAACCTTGATTTCGGCAGTGCTAACAACCATTGGGTCTTTGAGGCTGACTTTTGCATTCCTATCATTCCTCCTTACTTCCCTTTTGTTTTCCTCAGGTATGGGAGGGTTTGTACTTCCGTGGCTAGCAATGCTCAACTCCATGTCATGGGCACGAGTTGCTAACTCTTCAAATGTTCGGGGCTTTATCCCTTGAAGGATGTAAAGAAGTCCCCAATGCATGCCTTGGATGCACATCTCTATAGCAGATATTTCAGTAAGTCTATCTTTACAATCTAGACTCAAAGAACGCCACCGATTGATATAATCAATGACGGGCTCATCCTGCCACTGTTTAGTATTGGTAAGCTCCATCATGCCTACCGTACGCCGTGTGCTGTAGAATCGGTTGAGAAACTCTCTTTCTAGTTGTTCCCAACTGTCGATCGACTCAGGTTCTAAGTCTGTATACCAATCGAAGGCATTTCCCTTGAGCGAACGGACAAATTGCTTTACAAGGAGGCTTCCTTGAGTCCTTGCGTTCTCACAAGTTTCTACAAAGTGAGCAATGTGTTGCTTAGGATTTCCTTTGCCATCAAACTGCAAGAACTTGGGGGGTTGGTACCCATTTGGCATTCTCATGTTGTCGATGCGCTTTGTGTAGGGTATTGAATATGTGAGAGAACTTGTAGAAGAACCTCCATATTGTGCTCGGATGGTATTTGTTATCATGTCTTGTAATTGTTGGACTGACAACGAAGCAACCGAAGTAGATTGTTCTCGTCGGGGAGTGTTTTCAATTTCTCTCCCTTCGTCATCCTTTGCAGATGTGAATTTATGATCATAGCTTGATTCACCAAGATCTTGTACTTCAAGTTTGTTCATCAAAGTTGCAATTTGGAGGTCCTTATCTTCAAGTGCTTTTGTGAGAAGGACAACCCTTTGTTCCATTTCGGCCATCTTTTCTTCCATGGTAGAGGTGTCAGTCATCATGACTGACACAACTTCCCAAGATGATGAAGAAGAAAGTGATTTAATGTGAGCACGTGGAATCTCATCTTTTGGGTTCCCTTTGGTGGGAGAGAAATCGTGCGACCAACTTCTTGTGAAGGAAGAAGGGGATTTGCCCCCATACTTGAGGTGTTCCAAGGTGGAGACGTCCTTGTTGATGACCTTGTTTCTTGTAAGAGGGTCTAAGGAGATGATTATCCGGACCTTGGCTTCCTTGGTTGCTTGAAGTTGATTGTTTGTTTTAGGTTGGCTACAATTGATTGCACCACTGCAGTTGTTGGTGGTAGTCATACCAAGTTTAGTTGAAGTAGCTATTGTTGAAGCTTGAATGTTCTTGCTAGAAGCCATTGAAGTAAGCAGCAAGATGATGAAGATTTCCTTCGTTGAAGGAGAATGAGATGAGAAGCAGAGATGTCCCACCGGGCGTGCCAGAATTTGTAAGCGACTAAATTTCTAGTTTGAAATAAATCAAACAAGTAAAATAGTTTCACAAATGCAAATTTGTATTGATGATTGTGTGGTACAATTCTCTGTGATTACAAAAGAGTTATCCTCTGATTCGATCTCCTTAAAAGATTTGTTGATTGGATTTGTGATGATGTGATTTTGTTTTGAACACAAGATATCCTTCAATTTGGTTGAGGAATGGATCGAAGATCTTTGGAACAGAATTACAATGAATCTCTGGCTATGAGCTTGTTAGAAATTCTTTGTTCTTCGTGTTCTTTATGTTCTTCGTGTTCTTCGTGTGTTCTTCGGGTGTTCGTCGTCTTCGAAAGTTTGTTGTGGAAGTTCTCCGGGGCTTTAGAGGCTTGAATCCGTGGAGCTTCACTGATTTGTGGTTGTTTGAGGTTTCTGGAGGCTTTTGAGCTTGATTCTAGTGAACTTTGAGATCTAGGCAGATAGTTTGGATGATTCTGCTTCGAATGTTCTTTGTATTTGAAGATTTGTGGTGGAAGTTCTTCGGGGCTTTAGAGGCTTGAATCCGTAGAGCTTCACTGATTTATGATTTGTTGATGTTTTCGGACCTTTGAGCTTGATTCCCGCAAATTTTAGGATCTAGGCAGATGATCTGAATGATTCTGCTTCGAATGTTCTCCGATTTTGGGGTTGAAGTTCTTGAAGTTCCTGGAGGCTTCAGGGCTTGATTCCAGCAGAGCTTTTTCACTTCTGAATCCTGTCCTCCTAAATTTCTCAGGAAGGCTTCTATTTATAGGAGTTTTGGGGTGGGTGAGCGACACGTGGCGGAACTTGATTGGTGACACATGTCACAGCCTGATTGGTTCGCTTGTGTCATCGCTTACATGTGCTGAACTGCTTGAGTCATCGCTTACACGTGCAAGGCTGCTTGAGTCATCGCTTACACATGCGAGGCTGCTTGAGTCATCGCTTACACGTGCGAGGCTGCTTGAGTCATTGCTTACACGTGCGCTGATGTATGATTGGTTCTTGCATGACACTTGGCAAATTTCTATTGGCTTCTGAATAGTGATAGCAAAACCTAGCAGCAATACATGGTGCTTTGTAATTAGCTGTATTTTGTGGACTTGATAATGTGACGTGTCAGCTTGTGATAGGTCGGGAATTTTCCCTCTCTACAGCATGCATGCGGTACTTTCTGCTCTATTTCTTCTCATCTTCCATGAAATTTCTTGTTTGGCAGGCTCCTCCTGGATGCCATTACTCTAAAGAAAATATTCAAATCCCCTTCCATTATTGTAACAATTAAATTATTAAAATTATCTTCTCATATTTTTATGGTAATTGATTGAATCAATTAATCTAAATAGTTATAAATTGTATTATCTTGTGATATCATATGTTAATTGAGATATGGTTTTGTGCATGGTTGATAGTTTTGTATTGGTGTTCAATACTTGGGTGTATATAGTACTAGTAGGAATCGTATTGAATTACTGTGTTAATATGTGTATTGTCTTGTATTTCAGGTTTTATGGTCATTTGCTAAATTAATTGATTAAATAATTTTTAATATTTAGGTTTTTTTTTTAAAGACTATAGGTTAACCCAAACTTACTTTGATTTTTCATAGATTTAAAACAAACAGTAAATTTAGATACTTTTGTTCCGAAACCGATCAGTTTCTTATGTTCACATTCACGCTTCAATAATTTTCACCTCAATTATTACAAATTCTGATCACTTTTGCCTTATTAAGTCAATTATTACAAATTCTGATCACTTTTGAACAGATCTGGTTAGGTACTTCACAATTCACATGCAATTGTCTTCCATCAATTTCAAAGTCTCTTTTGATAGTACAAGGTGCATGAGTCAGGCCTTGTTTGGATTTTGGTGAACTAAGTTAACGAATCTAAGTTTTGTTAACTCATAACCCAAATCGGTGGGGCCCACAGGTAGTGACATTGTTTGGATGATTATTCAAGCAGTTCACTCAGTTAACAAATCTCACTTTTTTGAGATATGGGTGAGCTAATTTAGAAACAGCTCCAACGTGTTTTCAAGTTATGGGTTATGAATAATTAGTGGCAATTTTTTGTAAATTTTTAGCACAAATGGGTCCCACAGCAATGTCTAGTCCCATCACTACAGGCTGAAGCTCCAACGGATCTTTTATCTCATTACTTTCCCAACCACCCACACCACTTGCACTTCATCACTTTCCCTTTTCCTTCTCCCAAACCCACAACACAAGCACAATTGAAATAAGCTCAAGTTCTGCCAATCAACATAAGGCCCAACTCCAGGTCAGCTTCGTTCACCGATTCCATTTTACGGTGAGACCTAAACACTCCCCCTCCATCTAATATACATTTTTTTTAGTGTTAAACATAAATTTGATGAGTCTTAGCAAACTCTCCTCCTAACCATTTCTTCAAGCTTTATAGTGAATATAAATGGAAGGAACAATTTGCTTTGCTTATAACCCTTCAAAGGCACTCAATTTGACAATAACATTGCATTGCATTTTGCAAATACTAATTTTCATTCTCCCAAACAAGAAATAGAAATGAATTCGGAAATGAAATGAGAGTGGTAAATGCGTAAAATACCTTTCTCAGCTGAATCCGAAATCGATAAGTTCTCAAAATCCAACAATAAAATTGCAAGGATTTCATGGACATTGAAAGCAAGAAAATTTGAGAAAGGGAAAATTCAAACTCACAAAAAGCATTGAGTGGAGATTGAAAGGCTTTGCGCTTAACCCTAACGATGATAGGCTTGTCATCGGTGGATTTTGGCAGAGTCAATGAGCTTTCGACGAGGGCCGCCATGAATACGCACACAGACACGCCCAGAAACCCTCACTTCTACTTGAGGGGTTTGGCAAGGCTTTTTCAAAATGTGAGTTGTGCTCGCAAAAATATAAAAGGATAGGGAGAGGAAGATGGTGACCGCTAAAGATAGAGAACTGGATGGCGGTGATATCGGCAGCGTATGAGTTCGGCAGCGGTGAGAGTGGAAGGGAGTGAAAGAGAGAGACAGATATGTGTAGAGAAATAGAGAATAGAGAGAAAAATAGTGAAATAGAATAAGAAAACTAAAATAGCAACGCGGGTAGCCGTTCTGTGCCCTCTGCAAGATGGACAGTAAGTGGGTCCCACAAAAGGTGAGTTTTTTTTTTTTTTTTTTTTTGTGTTTTTAAGAAGGAAAAGTTAATCGGGTTTAGTTGCCAAATAGTTTTGGGTTTGTTTTGGGGATTTTTGAGTGATGAGTGATGAGTTACAGGGTGATGACTGATGACTGATGATATTTGGGTGATGAGTGATGCTGCAACCAAACAAGGACTCACTTTTTGCCTTATCTCTTCACATCTTCCAAGAAATTATATTGTGCTTGTTTGGCGGGACTCCTCTGAGTGCCACTGCTTGGGCAACAATATTTGACCTTTTGACCATTATTACATAATATTAATTAAACGATTAGTTTATCTTTAATGTTTAAGGAAAAAAAACTTAAAGGTTGAAGTTGATTATGAGTGGCAAAATCTAACACGACCCGTAAATTTGATATGACTAATCCGTTTATAAATAGGTCATGGGTTGATGTTAAATGGATTCGGGTCATATTCGGGTTGACATGGTTAACCCGTTTAATAAACGGGTTGTATTTGTGTTCAACATGCGAACTGACTCATTTAACTTATAAAGTTATTAGTTATTTTAATATTATTGCTTAATTTATGATTATTTTTTATATGTTTATTACTATATTTATAATTATAATTGTATTTTAATTTTAGATATACGAGAATTGATAAAAATTATATAGGATAGGTATGACCTATTAATCAAATAGATTTTTTTTTTATTATTATTTTTTATACAAGATAGAATTTCTACTCTAGCCTAATCTAAGTGTATATGTGTGTGAAGCTCCCTCCTGGAGATTGAACCCCGGCCCTTGCCCCCCACATCCCACAAACATTTATACTTATGGAGTAACCCCCGCACCAAGGGTGCGTGGTGGTTTAAATAGATTATTAAACAAGTTATATGTATTGACCTTTACATGACTTGTTAATTAAACGAGTTAAACATGCCGGGTTAGGTTTACTTGTTTAATAAACAAGTCGTGTTCAGGTTGAGGATTCCTAACATGTTTACTAAATAGGTCGAGTTCGGGTTAACTTATATAATCGAATACTCATGGCTCGACACGATACAAACCCGACCCACAAATTAGAATTGCCACCCCTAATGTTGATCTTAAGTAAACTCTTGTTTTCATTGTCTCAAAGTAGTTTGATTAAGCTAGATTCAATCCAATCTTGACCCTAATCAATTTTGGGTGAAACCCAAACTCAATCATGTTGGGAGGGAAAAAAAATCAAATCAAATCTTCCCCGAGGTCTAAATTTTGGTCCTCTTTTTCAAGAATCGTGTCTGTGGGGACCGGCCCAAAATAACAGGCTGGCTGGGACCTAGGCCCGTTCGAGGACGCAACCCGTCCGAGGATTCAGCGTGGCCCAAGCAATCCTTATTCAGGCCCACTAGGGCAAAGAGAACATGTCCGAGGAGTAATTTCTCCTTGGATACTGCAAAATCCGGAGCAAAGGTACATCCAAGCCACTATAATCCATCTTCCAAATACGTAAAAAGAAAGGAAACCCGAAATATCTCAACAAAGGCTACCACCACCACATTAAATGCATTACAACTACTCTCCTGGCTGCATTAATGAGGAGAAGACCCCTGAACAGTGCTACCTTGGCTACCGCAACTCACAAAGAATTGAGAGGGGTGTCTGATAGGACAGGTGCTCAAGTGGGGGTTTAGATGATCAACAAGTGTAAAGCCCAGATGATTGGAAAGGGCCTATATAATATGTTAAGGTCTCCCAAGAGAGGGGACGGAAGAAAAAGGAGAGAAGACTGGAGGGAAGCCTGACTGCATTGATTTATTAATCAAGTTTTTAGCCTTATCATTCCTGGGGACTTTTCTACAGTGGCATTTTCGTTCTTGTTTGTGTATTCCCTTAACCCATGCATCAAACCGTTGAAACTAACTGAAACTGAGTTTTTTAGCTCATACTCTACAAAAACTCATTGTGTGGGACCTTTTGGACCAAGACTTGAGCGACAAGAATTGGGTCACCAAATTGTTCACCTACAGTGTCAAACCGAAACTCAGTCACATTAAAAAAAAAAAAAAAAAAAAAAAAAAAAAAATCTTACCCCAAGTCAAATTTTGTTCATGTCGCCAACTCACCATCCACTTGAATAATTATTGTAACTTTTGACCATTCTTGTAATTATTCTATCAACCCTTTATAATTTACCTTTTTCTTTTTTCTTTTTTTGAATCAACTTTATACTTTACCTTCTTCTTTTGAGGCACTTCACATATACTTGTCTACATCAGTTCTTTCTTTTTCTTTTTCTTTTTGGTGTACGTATTAGATTACTTTTTTTTTTAATAAATGCTCACTTCCATGAACAATTTTATAATAAGCAAAAATACTATTTTGATCTCTACATTTTGAAGTTACAGTTAATTTAGTCATTATATTTTTGTAGCAATTAATTTAGTTTTTGTTATTTTCAACTTGCAATTAATTTGGTCCTTATCGTTAACTAACTAATAAAAAATGCCTACGTGACAAATGGTGTGAGCAATTGGCAAACTTGAAGCTGACGTGGCATTAAAATAGTAATAAAAAATGCCCAATCAGCATTTGAATAAACAAAAATTAAATTATCTATTTTAATGAAATAAAAAAAGAAAAAAAATTAAAAACCAAAAACATGAACCCAGATGATTTTGAACGTGAACCTAGATCTGGAAATACACATCTCCATAAACTAAACCCTGATCTTAACCCAAAAAAATAAAAACCAAACTCAAAATATCTCTATTCGTTCCCTCACAACTTTCGCTTCATTCCTCAGAGCCCAACACCATAACCACAAAGCCAAATCCCAAACTCACAATATCTCCGCTCACTTTCTCAATGCTACAACAAAACTCTTCCTCAACTTCAATTCATTACCGAAAATTTCATAAACGAAAAAACGCAAAATAAATAAATAAATAAATAAATCCCTTGAATTTTTTCTATCACTTTCCTTTTCATATTCCTAACTTTGTCCCTGGAATCATTTACACATTGAGAAAAAAATCATACTGGAAAATTTTTGTTGGATTTTGTTTTTCCATCAATTTCGTGAGAAAATCTCAAAGGTTCTATGTATTTGAATTGTTTTCGCTAAATTTCAGAGGGGTTTTGTGGATGGTTGAGATTTGAATAGGTTCTATATCTAGGTTCATGTTCAAAATCATCTGGGTTCATGTTTTTAGTTTTTGGTTTTTTAATTTTTTTTTTCTTTTATAGAACCAGGCACAACAAACTACACTGTTAAAAGCATTTTACAGGCAACACATACCATTGACAACTTTTTCCTATTTATTTGGATGAAGGAGAAATTTTATTATTAAAAAAAAACACAAAAAAAAAAAAAATTACAATGACATTCAAATTCCAAACACCAAAACAAAATCAACCCCTGAAACACAAATCATTTGCAAATACTAACCTACTAAGTACTAACTTCCACAAAATACCACCAACTTTCTAATAAACCAAAAACATTACAATTCCAAATTAAAACAAATATTCCAAACCACAGAAATACATCGCAATATCACATTAGAACCAATGTTCAAAGCCCACAGCAAACCCACAACTGAATATAACAATTACAATTTTTGATTCAAAACTTTGACATCAATCTTTGCTATTAGATGATAGCTGATTCTACATGCACATCAGTTAGTAGCCATTTCTTCAAAACTGTTAATGTAAACAAATTCAAAAGAAAGTCAGTGGATAATTAATTATTTGAAAAAAAAAAAAAAAAAAGGAATCAAATCTTGAAGGAGAGTATACCTCACCCAGTCATTTCACTCTTAAAGAGTTGTCAACGTATGCACTTCGTCAAAAAGTTTTGAAATGTAGCCGTGGAGCTTGCAGTGTTTCTTGTTGGAGAGTCTTTGACTCACGGTGTTGCTTCTTTGACATCATCTTGTAGAACATATGAGATTGAGAAAACTAATCTAGAGTTTTAAGAGATGACCTCTCTCCATAGAGACAAATTTGGTCACTAATGAGTGTGAGCTTTTGGATTTCAAATTTATTTGTGTTGGCTGTTTAAAGTTTAAGCCTCAAATTTATTTCAAGTTTTGAATCTTGCTGGTTTAAATTTATTTGTGTTTTTCAGCTTAATTCTTTTTAACTAGAGTTAAATTTAAGTGGTTAAATCTAACATGAGTTT
Organism: Quercus alba; assembly: GCA_036321655.1. Classification (NCBI taxonomy): domain Eukaryota; kingdom Viridiplantae; phylum Streptophyta; class Magnoliopsida; order Fagales; family Fagaceae; genus Quercus; species Quercus alba. Next base: position 51,063,670 of record CM070307.1, on the reverse strand, counting down.
GGTTTTTACTTTGCCATTTAGGAAGCTGAGTCAGCATTATTTTAAATAGGTGTCCTTTTATGATTGGATGAGACTACATGGGAGGACCAACTCAGCTGTCCTTTCGGAGGTGCTAACAATTTCTCCTTCTAAAGGACTTAGGTCCCCGTTCCTTTCTTCATCACATCTATGCTCAATGTCTCAGTCATATGCTTCTTAAGGTAATATATACTTCTATTTATATTAGTTAACGGTAATATAACTATGCTTTAATAATGTTTGGTCTTTTTTTTTCCCCCCTTAACTTTTCCCTTTCTTCAACTTTCCTCAAGTACAAAGCATGTGATCACTTAATTTTTTGTTTCATCCAAAATACGGCCTGCTTTGCACGACCATGCCCAATAAAATGAGCACATTAAAATTTGGAAGAGCATATTACTTCTCTTTAGTTAGTAAAGTCTTATGTTGTAGTACATAATGTTTAGGATCGAATTTTACAAACCAAAGCATGTGGATGATAGGAAAGCAAATGGCTTCCTTCGGTTTTTTCTATAATAGACAAAATCTCAAGCTCATCTTAAAAGAAGTATCCAATCTTCAAGGTAACAAAAGATATGCATAAAATTACACCTCTTCTCACTACTTAGCTCTATATGATATATAGTTCATATTTAACATAAACATGTCCTATAAATTATGAATTCATTAACATGTATCATAGTTTATAATATTTTTTATTTAGTAGAGCTTTTTGATTTTGAATCTTTGATGTCATAGTCATAGATTATTCAAATCACTTGTACTCAAGGGAGGGGAGGGGAGGTTGTTTAGTTGCCTCATATTTAAATTTGTGTAATGCTACAACCTCAAATAATTCAACAAACTCTTTTCAAATCGATGATATGGACATATAAGAACTAAAATTTCATTACAAGTTTCTCCCTTCCCTTCCTTCCCTCTCCCTCTCCCTCTCGTCTCTCTCTGCATCTCTGGTGATTTGCTTTCTGCCAAGCAAGCCACATCCACAAACCAGTTTCAAATTTTATAAAGACTAATGGATATCAGGTTCAACTTTATACCAATTGTTACAGCACTGCACAGAAACTCCCAAATCCAAACGAAATCTGCCTCTAAGTTTCAAAGAAAATGGTCTCTAGCTTCCAGATAACTTCTGGGCCCACCGACCCAAAACACCACCGTAGCAGTACGGTCCATAATCTCACAAACCCCAACCTCAACCTCTCCGAAAAACATGATGATGCTATTAGAAACACAAAAAGAGAACGAAAATTGCCGATGATGGGTTTGGATGGGTAAGTCACCGGAGGTGCAGAGACAGGGAAGGAGGAAGATTGGCAGTTCAATTTATAAATTTTTATTTTACTCGATTTATAACAATCTTTGTTTTCTTTTTCTAAAAAATCTGTTTGGATTTTGGTGGCATAGCTCTGTGATTCAACATTAGGATTCACCTTCTTGTAATGAAAGATGCGAAAACAGACAAGGAAAATCACTTAAAGAATAAGTCTTGGCTAAAATGATAACACACAAGCCCAACAAATTTGTGGTGGGTAGCTGTGTCACCAGAGAGAGATTAAGACAAATTTGTGGTGGGTGTGTGTCACCAGAGAGAGATGAAGAGGGATAGAGCGGGAGATGGACCAATGCATATGAAGAAATTATTAAGAGCCTATGTGAATGCACACATATCGACCACGAGGAGAAAATTAGGTAAACTCACCTTTGCGCATAGATGCCGCACTTTCATCCATTTAATTTCATTGTAAGGTTGAGTATAGAGCTCCTCCCTTAATTGAAGAATTAGAGGTGTAATTGGACCAACAAATCTTTTCCCATATATGTACGAAAAAAGCATGTACACCAACCGACAATAGATCCACATTTTGGCTACAATTTAGGCACAAAAGACCCTTGATATAGTTTTAACTAAAATAAAAATATAGAAAGTTCTATTGTCGAAGAAGAGTAAATCCTCAACAGTGGCAGAGGCATCTAATAGAAGGGCAAACCTAATTGCTACATTATCCTAACTGTGTTCAAAAACATTCCACTATGTAATAAGGATCAAAATTACAAAGAATTGTAAAATATGATATATTTAATGAAGCCATAAGTACATATTGTGTGAACCTGGATGAATGGGAAGAAAAGAAGGAAGGAGCCAAAATTCTGGTGGCATTGGATTGCATCCAGTCCATTCAAACACGCCAAGTATCTATAACATTGCATAATAGAGTTAATTACCAGCAAATAGTCATCATTCCTGGTGAAAGCAGTACAATTAGATTTTAATCTACAATACAAATTATTATCGATGTATAACTATAATTTGATAGGAAACTTTGCAGAAAAAGACATACGGAAAGCCAGTTCTTTCCCCAAGAGGGTATGTGTGTAACACCACCATGATCAAGGATCCACTTCCGTGCTCTTGCACAAGCATTGTCCTGACCACCGTCAGGTCCTTCCCCAAGTATACGCATACAAATGTAGTTGAGAACTGTGCCAAACATGATGCTGTGACCTTCTAAGTGTAATCCCCAGCCACAATTTTCATTCTATTTTAATAATGATAAATTAATAACATAGCTTTTTGCTGAATATTTTTTAGCATAGTTGTTATACATGAAGTTTGAACTTTAAAAAAAAAAAAATTTAAATTTAAAAGAAGAAAAAATGAAAGACTAAAGTAACAAATTCCACAAAAACTCTAATTACTTATTCTATAAAACATCAAAGAATATGTACTTGATGATTGTATACGTAACGAAGGATTTCTTTTCGATATTCAGCAGGGAAAATTGTATTAAGATGTCCTGTAATGTAGCAAAATATTACCTGCATATTTTTGGATTTAATAAAGACAATTAGCAGTTAGATGAAGATGAACACCAAAATAATTCAATGGCAGGCATGTCATTAACTAGTCTATGATGATCACAATTTTGAACAATAATGACAACAATATAACTCACAAAGGGTGGAACGAAAAACATTGGGCCAGCATTTTCAGCGGGCCAGTGACCATCACTAGACTGCAAGGCCGCAGAGAAATGGATAGCCCTCCTCAATGCATTTGTGGCCTTTTCATTTGTGATTTCTTCTCCATCCTCTATCTTTTCTGGTGGAATTGTTTGTTTGAAGTTTTTCTCCCTCAAAAACTGCAATAATTTTGTAAATTAAAGAAACGATGGTGCCAGTGTCAACAATTTCTAAGGCTTTAGAAGTATGAGCAGTAGCAAAACTGACTAATACCATAGAATTTCATTGAGCAATGACACTTTTTAACCAATTCACTTGAACACTAAAAGATACCAAAGTTTGTTAGTTTTTATTCCCTTTTAACGAATCCAATCACTTTTTCTTAGTGCTTTGATAGGAATTCTTGAGAGATTTCAACTCTAGGGCTAGACTATCTTTTTTATGTTTCGGCTATAAAATTTTAAGTTTTATGCATAAATAGGGGATTTTTGTGTTCTGGACATTAAACCATTAAATTGAATGCTTAAGAAGAAAAACTAAGGATCCTAATTGAAATTCATGACTCTTAGGTTAGATTATGTTTGGGTTAAGTCGCTAATTAATTGTATCTTTAGGTATTATATTTATTACATTAAATTAGGGCTTTTCGTTCTTGTAATGTACGTTTAAATACAATTGGATCCATAATATGTAACCAGTACATCTAATTAGGTTTTTCTATTTTGTTTTCTAAAAAAAAAGATTAGGTTTTTTTAACTTTAATTGGGTAAAATTAATATAGATTTAACTCATTTGAGAGTAATCAATGAATTGAAAAAATTTTGAATTTATGATTAGGAATTAGAATAATTTGTGGCTTCCAATGATCTAAGTACTTTGATCTCAAATTTAAGGTTCACATATGAAATTAAGGTTTCCAGTTGCAGGTTCAAAGTTTAAATTTCATGATGTGATCAAATGATTACGATCAATTAAGTTTTAGGTGTAATCAATAGGGAGTTTTCTCTTAAATTGGTTTTAATTTTTTTAAATTTATTTATTCTTGATTTTTCAAAATGAACAATATCCATATGGAATTAAAGGCCCTAATGGAGTTGACGCTTGTTCAGCTATGGCTAACTAAATTTATGTTAGGATTAATCTATACTACTAATAAGAGGATTCCCTTATTTCGTCTTCAACTTTTGGTGTACCAAAATATCCTCATACAAATTCCGAAATAACATATTCTTTAGTTTAATTTTATTTCCTACAAAAAAGCAAAAAGGTTAAACAAGTAATTCTATCTCACGTACAATTTTTTTTCTTTCAAATATCTGATTCTTATCTGTATTTGTTTTCTATTTGAATTCAAATACTGGTGGGTTCTAGTTAGCTCAACTAGTAAATTCTCTGATGGTCATACATGAGATCTGGGGTTCAATTCCCGTCTACACAAAAAATTGATTGGTGTCTTGATCTGATGATAAAGCGCTATCATCAGGAACTGATGCCATAAGTTGAAACTCTAAAAAAAAAAAAAAAAAAAAAAAAAATCAACTTCAATTATGTTTTATATAAAAAAAAAATTCAATTATGTACGTGCACAAGGAAATTTTATTTTTCTCTTCACCCATTTGTATTTAAAAGTTTGATCCCTATCTGTATTTGTTATTTATTTAAATTCAAATACTTCAATTATGTTTATCAAAGAGAAAAAATATACAAAAAAAAAAAAAAAACCCACTACCTCTCACATACAAAAGGAAAAAAAAAAAAAAAAAATTCAATTATGTACATATATACAAGGAAAAAAAAAGTTTTTTCTTCACCCATTTGTATTCAAATGTTTGATCGCTATCTGTATTTGTTATCTATTTGAATTCAAATACTTTAATTATGTTTATCAAAGAAAAACAAAAACAAAAACAAAAAAAACCACTACCTCTCACGTACAAAAGGGAAAAAAAAAAAAAACCTTATTATCACCATTCATTTGTATTCAAATGTCTTATTCTTATCCGCATTTGTTATCTATTTGAATTTAAATACTTTAATTATGTTTATCGAAAAGAAAAAATACAAATTCACTTCTTCAAAAAAAGAAAAAAAGAAAAAAGAAAAAAAAAAAGAGCCCACTACCTCTCATGTACAAAATGATAAAAAAAAAAAAAAGCATTCCAAAAAAAAAAATAATAATACCAAAACGTATTTAGGTAAAAACAAATGTTTTTTTGTATCAACTATGTTTTATAAAAAAAAATAATAATTCAAATACTTTAATTATGTTTATTGGAAATTCTATTTGAGTAATTCTTTTAATATATAATTAGTTGCGAACCCGTGTGTGATAATTATTTTTATGGTAATGTATTTCATAATTATATTTTTATTTATTATAGGAACAATCATAAATGTAATATAGAAACAATCCAAAACACCAAAAAAACATAAACTAAAAAAAAATTAATAAAAGTTAACAATGATTAATTGAACCAAAATTAGGATAAAATTTTGTTTTTGATAATCTATTAAGGTTATTTTTTTTGTAGAAATTATAATTTTTGGCCGTCCAAAACATATTATCAAATAAACAATTATTAGCAAAATCTAAGAATTAAACTTCTATACATATTATCAATTATATCCAATTATTTTTGTTTGGCTAACCTTTACTTTTCTTTAAATGTTACAAATTAAGTCTCATAGTTTCATTAGTTTCAAAACAAATGCTTGACCTTCAAAATTGTATTAATTTAAACAATGGACATTTCAAGTTTGATTGGAAAGTTTCACTTCATACAATTTTAAAATTCTAAGTTTGACTTGAAACAAACGGGACTATATAGTTCAATTTGAAACCAACCCTTAAGTATAAGAGTTTAAAATGCAATTTGCCCAAAATTAAGTTTAGTATAGGCACAAGAGATTAATATCTATGTATATTAGTGTATGACTCGTACATATGCATGAGTACAATCTATATATATTTTAATAGACAAAACTCAAAGAAAGTCTAATTAGAATTTCAAATTAGAATCCAATTTTGCGTCATGTGTCTTAAATTATTTATTTTTAGAAAGAGTTTTATTTCATAATTTTAGAATCAAATGTGGGATCACATCATAAATATTTATTCAAGTGAGTTATTGAGTACAAAAACCAAAAAGTTTAAAATAAATGGATCATTAAAAAAAAGTGCTTCACAATAACAAAAATTAAGAAGTAATAAAAAAAAATGGACAGTTTACATTTTGAGATTAAATTCAATAAAGACAGGGTGTAAACCCTTTGGTTTACATCAGCCAATAAGGACATGCCATATCAGACTCTTACTTAAACTCATTGTAAAATCAATACATCTTAATACACCTAATAACATCTCAACAAAAACTGAAAAAAAATCCTGTTGTGACTAATAATATCTCAATCAACTCCTACTCTTACCAACATCATCAATTTCATAACAAACTTAAACCCAAATCTCATCAATTCCTAACAAAAAACAAAATAGAAAATGGAAAAAAAAAAACACATTGTTTTAGCAGCATCGTGAATCCGTGATAAAGATTCTACGACCTCAAGGTTTACTTTTTCTTGATTGGACAAACTGCTTGGATGAGCTCCTTATATCTTTGAGTTGTAACTGATTCTTATTGCTTGGTACAAACTGCTAGCAAGATTCTATGTTAACACCAACTCAAATTTAGATTCGTTTCTATGTTAACAGAAACAATTAAAAAATAAAAAACAATGTTCAGCAAAATCCATATCTATTTCAAAATTGCAAAATAGTTAAACCCAATTCTATCTCAAAATAGCAAAACCCATACCTAGATATCAAAATATAGCACATGCCATACCAAATCAATGAAGTATATAGCAAAACGTGAAATAGGGCCTTTGGGGTAATGTGGCAGAGGACAGAGGTTCAGTGATGTACCGTGGCTGAAGACGGAGGAGCGGAGGAGGGAGATGAGATTTTAGGGCCTTTTCTCATATCTAGTCTAAAAACGTGAATTGGGGTGTTTTTTTTGAGATGTTACTAAGTGTATTAAAATGTAATGATTTTATAATTAGTTTTTAGTAAAAGGTTGATGTGACATATCCTAATTGGAGGGTGTAAATCAAAGGGTTTACACTAGGTCCTTATTGAATTTATTCTATTACATTTTATACCAAATATACCAATTAATATTCTTACAAGACTTTTTAAAAAGTTAACAAAATATAAGAATGACTATCAATAGTATTTAAATTATATATATAAGAATTATACTGTGTATCTTATTGTATATCTTTAAGTGTATCCACGTATATCTTTTTGTACTCAATAATTTATTTGCCATAAAAATTAAAAAATTATATTAGACATGGCACAAAATTGAATTCTAATAGAAATTTAACTTAGAATCTAATTGGATTTAGACTCTTCGATTCTTACACCCAATAATTCACTTAGCACAAAAATAAAAAGTTAAATAGGACATATGATGCAAAATTGAATTCTAATTGAAATTCAATTTAAAATCTAATTGGATTTTTTCTTAGCTTTAACTTCATATATATATATATATATATATATATAAGGAATAGAAATCATCTATCCCAATTTAGGTATTTCACTTTATGTTCTACTATTTACACAATCTACTATTTACACAGTGTCATATGTTTTAATTTTTTTTTTTCCTAATTTAAACTTTGGCTGCTTTATAAGAAAAGAAAAAAGAAAAAAGATAAAGAAAAAAAGAAGAAGATATGTGGCAGGTTATGATTGCGTATAATAAAGTGGAACACCTAAAATGAGATAGATGATTTTTATTCATGTATAAGAGGACACTTGGGTCTCGGCTGATGTCAATCGACAGAACATAAAGTGGAGCACAATTTTGTAAGAAAAATTATTTTTATTTGACTTGATCATAGATATAGGTCAAATAGAAATCTCATGACCCACTTTTTATATTTCATTTTATGTTCGTATGCAATGTGTTTGATTTTTTTTTTTTTTTTTTCCATTTTAAACTTTGGTTATTTTATAAGGTAAGTAAAAAAAGAATACATTCTAAGTTGTGATTGTTAGAACATAGAGTAGAACACAAAAGGTTGGATTGAGAATTTTATTCAATATGGGTTGGGCTTCACTTGTTATATGGTGAGACCATTGTTTACTTTTCAAACATCCTATATAATACTTGAGCAAAAAAAAAATCCTTTATAATACATTGCAAAGATTACACCATATTGTACATGTGTAGCTCATGCAGGATAAATTCCATGTTATGATCCACTAGTCCTAACTCCCAAGTGAGCCCCATAATCCATGTATTTGATATAGAAATATAAAATAACATAGAGTGAGATATGTGTAAGTGAACTGAATGTACTGGATTGTACTACCAAATTTCCATGTACTGTATAAGACTTGTACTGCCTGTACCAAAAATGTGTTGCTCTATATCTTAACTCTTTAAGTTCAGCCTATAGTTATAGGGAATGCATGACAGTCAATTTTTTTTTCTTCATCTAGATGATATCAGAACTCTTCTTCTAAATTGTCCTACCATATATATGCACTCTACTAAGGTCCATGTTCTCTTCTTCTTCACATATCCGCTCAATTTTATATTTCTAACCCCTCAATGTCTCAGCTATATATGCTTCTCAAGTTAATACTTTAATTTGTTAATTGCATCTCATATATGATATATATACCACACCCCATCTTTACATATTTCTTATGTAGATTGTAGATCAAATTAACGGCAATATCGCTTTGCTTTGATGATGTTTTGTCTTTTTTTTTCTCCAAAACCTTTCCCTTCCTTCAACATTCTAGTGCAAGGCATGCCTAAAAACATGAGCACATTAACACGTGCCAAAGCATAGTACTACCACTCTTTAGTTGGTAAAGTCTTATGTTGTCATACATAAGGTTTAGGATCAAATCATTATTACACCAAATCATGTAGGTGTTAGGGAAGAAAAATGGCTTCCTTCCGCTGTGTGGTCCATAAACTTAACTCTTGATTTTTTCTATAATAGATAAAATCTCGAGCTCATCTTAAAAGGAGTATCCAATCTTCAAGGTAATGAAAAATGTTCATAAAGTCACACCTCTTCTCATTACTAGCTGTGTATAATATATAATTCATATTATACATAAACATGTCCTATATCATAGTTTATATTATTCTTTATTTAGTAAAGTCTTTTGATGTCTCAGATTATTCAAATCTCTTGTGCCTCAAGGGAAGGGAAGCTGTTGTAATTGGCTCATATTTGAAATTTTAATTTTTTTTTTGTTAAGAAAAGGCTTATATATGATAGTGGGCCACTAAGTTGAGGGCTTTAAGTTATGATGCAAAGGAGTAGAGTAGGCGAGTGAAACTGCACATAGACACACTACTACACCACGTAAACAAATTATTTTACAACAAAAGGCCAATTCAAACATAGGGAAAAGCTAACAATCTCGTGGTACAATTCGTAAACCAATGCAACCATTTTTTTTTTTCTTTTTTTCCTTCTAATAACAATTGTGAACCCCTCCTTGTGGTGAATCCGTAATTGAACTCAAAGGTAGCTCAAAAATTCAACCCTCATGAAGCAAATTTGCATCCAAAATGATAACTTTCTGGTCCCGTTAAGCAAACATATACGGCGATGTTGAACGGGCAAACCCAGACAATGTTGTTTCTTTTTTTTCTTCATTGACAAAAGTAAGCATGATAGGATAATTATGATCGATTTTGGTACAATTTTTCCCCCTTATTGGATTGCTTCTCGAGACATTAATGGTCTTCCAACTTTTCGGTTCGATAATAGAGGTCGGGCCAAGTAGTCAAGACAAACACCGAACGAAAGGTCAAACAACGTGCCCATCAACTTTTGGCATTGAAAGTTGGATGAATGCTCATTTAACTCGTGAGGGAAAAGACTATAAATAAAATCCAAAAGAAAAGTCATTCAAGGTGGCCACTGCATCCATCATACTTATTTCCTTTTTTTGTGGCCCATATCTTGTTTGGTAACAAGATAATAGTAATACTTTAATTACCAACATCCACAAAATCTTTCAAGCAAAAAAAAAAAAAAAAAAAAAAAAAAAAACCCACAAATATTGTTAATTATATATTTTATTTATATAATAAAGGGTAATGTACTAATGTTTCTTTCATTCCTTTAGGCTCTTAAATCTTGATAAAGGAATAATTTGATGAGAGAAATTTTGGTTTTTATGCATCATTTAGTTCAATTTTTTTTTTTTAAATGATGTACATGTAATTTTATTGATATTTAGAGCAGATACTTCTTTCATAACGTTATCACTATTCTACGCTGCATATAGATTATTCTCTTCGAATATACTGATAATTTGCATAAGAATTGAAAAGTCAAGAATGACAATTTGACAATTCCGCTTATATAACCTTAACATGAGAAAAAAATAAAACAAACCGGGTTCTTGTTAGAACAAAATATTTCAATCCAGGTACGTCACGTGCCGTTGTGTGTATGGGTCTTTATTTATTTATTTGAGAAGACGTGTCATATGCGTGTATAAGTCTTTATGTGTTTATATGTATAAAGTTGGTATATTATATAGAATACGATTGGATACTGCTTATTTTGTTAAAAATTGAAAACTGAAAATAATAAAAAAATAATTAAAAAATTACTATTTACACATGAATTATTATTCATTTACCTTAATGTACTGTTCATAAGACATAAACAATGCAAGAGGCGCTGGTCTATAAAAAAAAACGCAGATGATGCTGGACACACATCAGTACTATCCAAACGCTGTTTTGGTTTTTTTTTGGCCATTTGTCGCCCTGTAATAGGCCACTTATATTTCACTAAGACTTCTTGGCCTTATCTCATTTATTCACTGTTACATGTATGACATATTACTATCTCTATCTTCTCTTCTTTCATTATATCAAACTCTTTCTCTCACTCTCTCTCTTCGTGGCCACCTACCAACTTTCATATTCAACCTTATGTGGGTGGTGATAATAAATGCCCTCCATGTAGTAGCTAGGATTCTAATGTCAACGAAAAATCTAATCCTCTTTGAAAGTTCCTCAATTAATTTCCACATGGTGGTTATTATTTTCATTATGGATGAATAATAATGGTGCAATAGACCCAACTAATTTGACAATTTTTTTTTGCATCTTATTAAGACGACAAGTTGTAATTTTTGTCATTTTGTCGGGTCAAATTTTACTATATACTAATTATAATTTATTACGAAAAATGTTGTGAAATTTGACAGTAATTTATCACCATATATTGAGAGTCTAGTCTTGCACAGTTCTCCCATAACCACAACCATGGCTTCTCTCTCACAACCATCCCTTACTACCGCCACCAAGACCCACATTCCCCCTTCCTCTCTATCTCCATTCTTTCCCAAAAAAACCCAACTTTCTAAACTTCCAAAACGCAACCATCACCTTGCTCCTAGAGTAGTCTCATGCAAAGCCCAAAATGATGACCAAAATGGACAAGAACAACAATCTCCTCTAGAAAAGTTTGATAGGAGAGATGTACTTATTGGCTTAGGAGGCCTCTATGGTGCTACAAATCTTTACAATGATGACCCTTTTGCCATGGCTGCTCCTGTGTCTGCCCCAGATCTAACAAAGTGTAGCAAAGCTGATTTACCAGCTGGAGCAAAACCAGTCAATTGTTGCCCACCACGATCCACTAAAATCATTGATTTTAAGCTACCTCCACAAAACTCACCCTTGCGTGTTAGACCCGCAGCTCATTTAGCTGACAAAAAATACATAGCCAAATATTCACAAGCCATCAAGCTCATGAAAGCTTTACCAGCTGATGACCCAAGAAATTTCACACAACAAGCTAATGTTCATTGTGCTTATTGTGATGGTGCATATGACCAAGTTGGTTTCCCTGACCTTGAAGTCCAAGTTCACAACTCTTGGCTCTTCTATCCCTTCCATCGTTACTACTTATACTTTTATGAAAAAATCTTGGGAAAGTTGATTGATGACCCAACTTTTGCTTTGCCATTTTGGAACTGGGATTCACCTTCTGGCATGAAAATGCCAGCCATGTTTGCTGACCCCAAATCACCACTTTATGATACTTACCGCAATGCAAAGCATCAGCCACCGACCTTGCTTGACCTTGATTATAGTGGCACTGATGAATCAACAACAAGTCAAGACCAATTGTCTAGCAACCTCACCGTCATGTATCGCCAAATGGTGTCAAATGGTAAGAATCCTAAGCTATTCTTTGGCGATGCTTACCGTGCTGGAAGTGATCCCGACCCGGGTGCTGGATCGATTGAGAACATTCCACATGGCCCTATACACTTATGGTGCGGTGACACTACTCAGCCTAATCTTGAAGACATGGGCAACTTCTACTCAGCAGGTAGAGATAAATTAATTAGTGATAAATTACTGATTCTCTTGTAACTTTAATCCTTTAGGATACAGTGAGTTCGATCATTTTGATCATTATTCTTAATATCTAGCCTTCCATCCATCATAGTATGTTATGCGTCTAAATCTTTTTTTTTTTTTTTTTAAAGGTACATATACTAGAATTAGATCAATTTTTTCTATGAAAGTTTTACAAAATGATGTATTATCAACAAAAAAAAAAAAAAAAAACACTTATTATATTATTTAAATTACAACAATCACATTTATATATTGTCGGCTGTCATAATAAAAATTAGAGTCTATTTGGAATCTACTTATTTTGTAGAAATTGAAAACTTTTTGATGAAAGTATTATAAATAAAGGTAAAAGTTAACTAAAATAATAAAGTGAAACTCATAAATAGTATCAAAAAGTGCGTGAAACTCATAAATAATAGTAAAAATAAATTGAATAATAAAATAAATAGACAAAAATAATTTTTGCCAAACAGACTCTTAGAATAGCTTTAACATTTTCCTTAGATATTATCGAGGGAATTTAATCATTTGAATGTTATTCTTACAGGTAGAGATCCAATATTTTTCTCTCACCACTCCAATGTGGATAGAATGTGGACTATATGGAAAACATTAGGAGGGAAGAAACGATCTGATCCAAAAGACAAAGATTGGCTAAACACTACCTTTTTGTTCTACGATGAAAATGCACAGCCAGTTCGTGTTAAGGTTAAGGATTGCCTTAAGTCTACAAACCTGAACTATGTTTATCAAGATGTGGAAATTCCATGGCTAAAGTCTAAACCAACACCGCGTAAATCAAAAACCAAGAAAGTAGCCAAGTTGTTTCAACTAGGAGGAGGTGTAGGCGTAGCACAAGCTGCTGAAACATCATCCTCGAGTGTTAAGTTCCCAGTTGTTTTGGACAAGGTGATAAGCACTGTGGTGTCTAGGCCTAAGAAAAAGAGAAGCAAGGATGAGAAGGAAGAAGAGGAGGAAGTGTTAGTGGTTGAAGGGATTCAGTTTGAGAGAGATTCGGCTGTGAAGTTTGATGTGTATATTAATGATGAGGATGACTCGCCTAGTAGACCAGACAAGACCGAGTTTGCTGGGAGCTTTGTGAATGTGCCTCATAGGCATAACCATACGAAGAAAATGAACACTATCTTGAATCTTGGGATCACTGAGTTGTTGGAGGATTTGGACGCTGAAGATGATGATAGTGTGGTGGTGACCTTGGTGCCAAGGTTTGGCAAAGGGCTAGCCACAATTGGTGGAATCAAGATTGAGTTTGTTTCTTGAACTTGAATTTTCAACGATTTTTGTGTTGTTCTGCTTCTTTCTTTCTTTGTTTTTTGCTAATTTTATCGAGCAATAAGGAATGACAACTTTCTGTTTAGCACTTTACCAAAAAAATATAAATAATAATAATTAATAACTTTTTGTTTTGCACTTTGTATATTTTACTACTTTTTTTTAATGTATAAAATTATAGCCACACAGAGAGAGAGAGAGAGAGAGTAAAAGAGAAATAGTAAAAATTTGAAGGTTAAAAAATTTTTATTTAAAGTTTGAGATTAAAAGTGAATTTTGCAAATTTTAATTTCAATCATTAATATCCTATTGTATGATGCAATAGCCTTAATTATTGCACAAAGATTTCAATCCGAATAAAGTGTGCTGAGAAAAGGATAGAGGTTCATTGAATAGTTTCACTTTCACTTGGATTTTTTTGCCATAAATGCAAGGAAGAAATTGTGGCAGGTTAACCTACGGTACCTACCAGTCTACCACCAAAGTGCACCACCACCAACAATCATAAAGTCAAAAGATAAAGCAAGATATAGATAAATTTTATATTTGGGTACACCTAGGTGTAGTAGTATACTTTTCTAAAAACAAAAAAAAAAAGTAGTATACTTTTCTTTTGAAAATGACTCGTATGAAATTAGGTACACTTTTATGTGAAAAAAAATGGTGTAATATGTCATAAGCACTAAATAATTTCAAAGACGAGATGTGTAAACCAATAATAAAGTCAAAAGAGAAAACGATGGTAGAAATATTCACTCTTTTCTGTATACTTTTTTTTAACTTGTTGTCGGCAAAACTTATTCAAATTTATTAATTGCTTTGAATTTTTTTGTTATAAATAATTTAATAATTCGTTTTTTCTTTCTTATATAATATATAATTAACTCCTTTACTAAAGGATAAAGTTTAGGTATAAATTCTTAAGCGTTCTACATATTTTAAAATTTTCAATTAAATTTAAACAATATAACTTAGAGAGGCCAGTAGTTGGTGAGACTTATCCTTGACAACAAATACCTCAAAGTCATAGCTAGGGCATGCTAATGGTGTAACCTGGTAAACAAGTCAATTTGATTGGGTTTGGGTTTGACCGGACGAAGTTCAAATTAAAAATAAGTCATCATAAATTGGTTGCAAAAACAATGATTCTAAAGATCCGTTTGGTAATTTTGTTCTAATAACGTTTTTTAAGTGTTGTTGAAATATGTGTGGATAAAAAAATATTATGAAAATACGTGTTGTATTGTTTAAACAACACAACCAAACAGACCTTTAATTATTCAATCTTTTGAGGATCGAGGCAACATAATATCACCCATATTTTTTCACAAGCCAAAAAAAATTATTAAAAAATAAATAAGAAACTTGATAATTTTTTTTCTTCCTTTCGTTACAAATAATATAAAAGGATAAATAAACAACAAAACTCAAAATAAAAGTTAAGTAGTACATAGATCTTAAGTTTAGAAGGTTCACTAAATTGAAAGCTTCAAGCAACGACTTCGTGTGGAAAGAATGTACGAGTGTAAGGAAAAAATAAAATAAAATAAAAAGGAAATAAAGAAAATAAAAAGAAGCGAAAACACAATATCTTTCATTGGCTATACTATGTACAGTAGCTCAACAAAATGGCTTGACTTTGCCTTTCTTTTTCTTTTTTTGATAATCTAATAGTTACAATAGATGAGACAAAGATATTATAAACACATTAAAAAATACTAACTAATTGAGTTACGAGCTCTTAGCAACTTTTACTGCTCTTGATTTTGAGTAATTGGGAATGGAAGATTCATTGAACCTCTATTTCGCGAGTTTAATCCTAGTTTTGATCCTTTCGAGGGCCTATTCCCATCAATCTGCTATTCTTATTAGGCCCAAACTTTGTACATTCGCCAATCCTTTTTAATCCCCAATATTGGCGTTTAATCTTAGTCCAGTGTCATGCAACCAATGGCCCTCTATCATTTACATAAATGCTACCCGTACATTTTGTTTTCTGAATTAAGTAATTTGGACTTTGGACTTTGGACTTTGGGGCACTTGATGGATTAGAGTACGAAACACTGGGCCTAGGGTTGAGTATAAGACGTATGGAAATTGAAGTTTCAAGTTTCAACACCGTTCGAGGACAAGAATATGACTCTTTTTTTTCACGTCATTGTGAACTCGTGAATTCTTCTTAAAATCATATCATATGGCGTAAGAAATAGACCATATACGGGATCTAGTAATGGTTTACAACAAGTCTATAAGCACAATTAAATTCACAACAAATTTAAGAACTGCCCAATGTAGCAAGTAGTTAGTGGTGGATAATAAAATAGTATCGGTGGTAAGTACATATGAGAATCAATAATAATTTGCCAACTCAGTAGATATGAAATTTGCTTTAAAAACTGTTGTATCTTAAGCATGGCTCATAATCCCGGATTCTAGTAGTAATAGTATACTCTATGACGTCTCATGTCTATAATTGGAATCTCATCTCCCCTTCCCCATTATATGCAGCCTATCTACTACCTTGAATTAATGGATATAGGTTATAACCTACTCAAAGAAGTGTAACAATACTCTGTTATAAATTTTGGGGTTAATTTCATTAAAATGAGTTTCTCATTAGATTATAGTCTAGCCGACGCTTAAAACCTCAAAATGTAATTCAGATTTGATAATACACATCACTCAAATTTCAACATGTTATTTTGCTTTGTTAAGTGTGTTAACTTTGACTGGAGAGTACGATCAAATCTAAATGATTTTAGTTTCAACATGTTTGCTAATTAACTAGACTTTTATTTACACGATTGTGTTTTTGTGTGTGTGTGAGCAGGTGATTAGTCAGTTTTTTTGGACCTGGTGCATATACGAAAATGATGTGCTTGTTGTTGTTCATGCTTAACTAGTGGGTACATTAGGTGCTCCTTGTTCTTACTTTTTCTTTTTCTGAAGAAGAGCAGAAAAGAAGATAACCAGTACAAGCACAACCAATTTTCGTAGAGGACTTGGTTGCCAAAAGAGCTAAACCAAGCTAATTATACAAACTTTTCTCTTGCTAGTAAATTTAGACACTTGATACAGTTGCTTGCTCAAGTACCAAATATCCTCCACTTATGCACAAATAAGTTCGGGTAACACTTGGCAATTCTTGGAGATAAAGAGCTTAGCTAGTCCCTGGTAGCTTTTGATTTTGTAGAGGATTCTTTTCCAAGACAGGTTGTTTAATTAAGGAGCCAAATCGAGTAGAGTATTATAAAATATTTCTCTAAAGCTTTTTTTAAAAAGAGTTTCAACCTATGACGTCTTCTCCTAATGATAGTTTTTTATCATCAAACTAAGACACCAATTAGTTTTTGGTGTATGTGAGGATTGAATCTCAGATCTTTTATTTAACCATCAGACACTTTACCAAAACATTTCTCTAAAGTGTGTGTGTGTATATTCACCTATGTTCATGTGTAATAGTATGAAAGGTGTTGACCAAAGTGGACCGATCAAATCAAAATGGACTGAAATAGACCAAACTGGATCGCAATGGAGAGAATTGACTAAGTGGATCTAAATGGACCGAAATAAACCGAAGTGAACCAAAATGGAGCATATGAACTGAAATGGATCGCAATGGAGTGTATGGACCAAGTGGACTGTAGTGGATAGAAGTGGATTGAATAGACCAAATTCGAGCGAATGGACCAAAATTAGACCAAAAATAAACCGAAATGCTATGTGGCTCAACTAAAACTTAGCAAAAATAAATGCTAATTTTCAGTTTTTAGATATTATATATATATATATATATATAAAAAGATTATGCTAGGTATATTCTTAAAGAGAATAGTTATATCCACAACATTTTTACAACAAATCATAGGTAATAAGTTATTACTAATTTTAATTTAAATCCATCACTAAAATTATTTTTTTGTCCACCAATAACAATCTGCTACTTATGATTTGTTGTGAAAGTATTATAAAAATGTTGTAGACATACCTTTCTTCATTTTGAAATATGTTCTTGCACATGCATGTTTATGAATTATGAGCTAGTTGTCTAAAAATTTAACTATAAATCATTTTTTCTTAACAAGGAAGTTTTTGTTAGTATTAATGAGATTTAATTTCTTTTACCTTTCATAAGACTTAAATAAAAATAAATAAATAAACCACCACCATACACCCTTGGTGCGATGGTCACTTCACAAGTATAAGTACTTGTGGGGTGAGGGTCGAGGTTCAAGTCTCCAAGAGAAAGTTTCACACACATCTACACTTAAATTAAGTTAGAGTATAATTTCTATCTTGTATAAAAAAAATTAAAAAACTATACTGACATTGACTTTAGAGATCAAAATAATAAAACCTTAAGGAGTTTGTAAGTGTAACCCCATTAGAAGTGGTCTCCCAGTGCTTATCCAGTGTAACCCCATGTTTGTCACTTGGTGATTTACATTATGTTGAAAGCAATAAGAATAGAGAAATAATTTTTTATATAATTATTCAGGGGACCTAAAGTGATTTTTTTTTTTTAAAAAAAAAAAAATTACTGTGATATATTGTAATGGATACCTAATGAAAATAGTGTCACTAATAATTTTAAGTGAAAATGATATTATTTAAACTTAATATATAATATCAACAATCATGAAAAATATTGTGTTTTTAACATTAATCATTTCCAAAAAAAAAAAATTACAAAAAGTGTCATAATAAACTTAATTCTTTTAAGAAGTACAAAAGTACATTTCATTCTCATTTACAAGCTCAAAAGTATACGTGTCAATTCTTTCTTTTTTTTTTTTTTTTGCGACTTTATATTCTATTAATTATAAAATGCTATTCTTTTTTCTTTTTTTGGTTATTTTAGAAGATAAACTTTGGTTATATATAAATAAATGCCAAAAACAATTATGATAAATGTCAACAAAAAAATAAAAAAATAAAATAAAACTCTATATTATATTATAGATAAGAAAAGTAAAAAGAAAATGTGGTACATTGTGATGGAGGGAATATTAAAAAATAAAAATAGTTAGTGAGATCGAACTTTTGTTCCGAGGAATCTGGTCTTTTTTTTGATAAATTACCGAGGAATCTACTCCTTTCCACTCCTTTGCCACACCCACAACAACTCAATAACATTCCAAGATTGAATGTATCCTATAAGAGCATTCATATTAAAGTCTTGATTTTTAGAAGAGTGGCTCACTTTTTTCATATAAAGCCAGCAGAAGCAGAGGCAGGGCAGAGGTCAACAACACAAACACCAAAAGAAAGACAAAGCAAAGCAATAAAAGAACAATGGCTGCTGCTTCGTCTGCTTATCTGATCAATTCCAAATCTGAACTCTTTGTTACCGACCCTTCTCGTACTTTGAGACAAAAAACCACCTGGGTGGGCCCCACCACAACAAACACTTTGAGGTTGTTTAGGAACACCAAGAATTCTGGAAGCATCAGCATCAACAGCAACAGCAACAAGCTCTCTTCTTCTTCTTCAAGTTGTTCTATTGTCTGCAAGGCTGTGTCCGTGAAAGCCCCCACTGAGATTGAGGGTCTCAACATTGCTGAGGATGTTTCTCAGGTCAGATTATAAACCCAATCTGTTGTCTTTTGTTGTTTTTTTTTAAGGATTAATTTGAGAATTAGGAATTGGGTCATTTTGGTTTCTTGGTAATTTTGTTTGGATTTGGCTAATGCTGATAAATATGATAATTAATGATGCCGAAAATACCACTAGTGAGTCACACGGTCCTCGCACGTCGCAAATGGCACCTACACAACGAAAAGGAAGGACCTAGCAGAGAGTACCGGTGTGGTACCGGCCAAACACCCTCCGAAGGTTAAGTCAGAACTATTCTCACTACTCTAGAGTGCTAGAGAGGGTAAATTATGCGTACCTTGGTTTGTGAGGGAGTATGGTTTTTATAGTAGTAGGGCTTGCCTCCTTTTCCTTGGAGTAGAAGTCTTTTCCTTATAGGAGTTTCCTTGGGCGTATTTTGCGGGATTCTTTCCATATAGGAGTCCTTAGGTTTCATGAAGCGTGGGGAGCAAGTTATTTTACTTATGCACGCAAACGTGGTGATCAAGCATTCAATAGACTGACGCCGTCAGTCTATGTTTTTCGTCAGATTCAGCACAGTCAGCTTCAGGATGTCCAGCTTTATGGTACTCTACGTGGAGTTCCTTCAAGCTATATTGCCGTCAGCTCTCTAGAAATGCTGACGGCAAAGTGGAGTTCCTTCGCACCAAATCACCGTCAACTCTTTAGATATGCTGACGGCAACACGTGTCCCGTCACCCTTGTCCTTCACTTATTTTATCCTCATCACTTGCCCTCTACTCCATAGCTCCGTCAGTCTTTATACTAACGGGCCATGGAGTTTATTTTTCAAAGAGGTAGGGATTTGTATGGATCGGTGCATTTAATGCTTTGGACAGGTGGCTTGTTTCTATTGGCTATGCTTCTGACGAGGTGTCGCTTTGTCTTCCGCGCCCTTTTTCTCATATATAAATAGCATCTCTCCCTCATTTTCCACTATTTCAACCCTACTGGTCTTTTGGAGAGAGAGTCCGTCGCCCACTTTTCGCTAGCTTTACTCCCGTCAGCTTATCCGTCGCTGTCTTTAGAGCCATCCAGAAGGCCACCATATTGGTAAGTTTTCATCTCCTCTCTTCTTTCTTCTTGTTTATTTTTTGCCTCATTAGTGAGGACGTCAGTCTAGGTACTTAGATTGAATCCGTCACTTGTAGGTAGTCAGATGTCAAGTGACGCGTCGTGTGAGGAGTCGTCAGTCCGCAAAGGAGCGGGCTACGATGAGGCCTTTGGTTCTGGAAATGAGTTAGAGGACTCTTCAATTCCGTCGGAGAGAGAGACGTCGGCCCAATCTCCTGACGGCGATGAGAGTTTCGCTGAGGAAGATGAGGATGAGGAAAGAGGGGATGGAAACGACGGGGATGAGATGGATGTTGACGGAGACGATAATGACGGGGATGAGGGATCTAGTGAAGGAACTATGGAGGGTCCTGGAGATAACCGTCCCTTCATTCTTCCTGAGGATTGGGCCGTTAACAAATTTTTGACTAGGATGAGCGGTAAGGTTTTTAGGGAGTTGCGTATTCGTTACCAAATCCCAGACCACATCCCAATCCGTCTCCCTGACGAGAATGAGAGGTGTTACTCCGAGAGGACCGCTGACGTTGGCATGTATGATGCCATGTTCGCTGCGGGCCTAAGGTTGCCTTTGACGGCTATACACCGTCAGCTTGCTGACTTCCTGGGCATCTCCGTCACCCAAATTGCCCCAAACGCCTGGAGGACCTTCATAGGAGCTGAAATCCTGTGGGGTAGTTTCAGTGGAGGACATTGTCAGCTTACGTTAGGCGAATTTTTTTATTGTTATAGGCCCCATCATATTGCCTCGTCTAAGGGGATATATCACTTCAATGCTAGGGAAAAAGAGTTATGGCTTGTGTCAGACATGCCAGATTCCAATAGGAACTGGAAGAGTAGGTATTTTTTCGTTGAGGGGACGGACTGGGTTTGCCGTCAGGAGGAGTGGGCGACGATGCCCCGTGGCTATTTTGACAACACCTGGGCCTTTGTCTGGGACTCAGGTTGATCCCGTCAACTATTTTACGTGTAGTACACCATATTGCCGTCAGCTTTTTTGAAGTGACAGTACTAACACTTGCTTTTGTTTCTTTCAGCCTATATTCGTCCGCACATAACTGACGAGCAAGAGGAGTTCATCTAACGGATTCTGGAAATCCCTTTGGAAGACCGTAAGTGCAGGGATTTGATCACCCTTGAACCCTTCACTTATACTGTGGGGGTCTAGAATCGTCAGCGGCAGCTCGAAGGTTGGAAGAGTTTGCACGTCGACGTGAGTGGACTTTTATTTGCCCCGTCAGTTTCATTCCTCCGTCCCTTGCCCTAACAGTCTTTTTGTGTTGTAGAGATGGAATCTGCGAAGCAAAGGATAAGGGCTGCCGCAGCTCGTCAGAATGAGGAGAGGAAGGCTAAGGAGGCAGGGGGGGAGGCCTCGTCAACCCCCAAGGCCGTCGCTAAGGTGGCGAAGAGGAAGCTCGACGGGATTGATAGCCGTCCCTCAAAAAAGGCTGCCATTTCTCCTGGAGACGAACCATTGAAGGAAAAATCCCCTCCGAAGCCTAGCCATGGCGCGGGCAAGGGGGTGATGACTTCTACTGGTCCCGTCAGCGAGGGTCCTTGCCGCCTCCTGACTCATAAGGAATATGCCGTCGGGGAGGTTGAATCTCTAATGAAACCGACGGACGTAGAGCCTTGTGACCAGGTGGGGACGGAGGATTTAGGGGCGTCTGCCCTCTTCGATCTCACCAGGGTATGTTTATTACATTTTTGGTTGAACAAGCTTTATTTTGTTTTGGTATACTTTTTGACTGACGGATATGTTCTTTTAGGCCTTGGTGTGCGTCAAGGCCCTTCGCGACTGTTGTGTGGCGAAGGAGGGGGTCGTCACCCGAGTTCGTAAGCATAACACAAACCTGTTGAATCAGCAAACTCAGTACAAGGAAGCCGTTCGTATCCTCAACCAGGAGCTGCAGGAAGTTAAGGAGAAACTGACGGAGGTCAGCTGTCAGAATGACAAGCTCCAGGGAGAGGTGATGGCTCTGGGGGAAAAGTTACAGACGGCGGGGGCTGACACGATTAGAGACTTTAAAGCGTCGCAGTCTTTTATTGACTCATGTGCCCAATATTATGGCACTGGGTTCGATGATTGCCTTCGGCAGGTCGCGTCGGCCTTCCCGGAGCTGGACTTGTCTGGGATTACCATGGATGACGGAGATGACGGCTCTCCTCAGCCCAACCTTACTCCAGAGCATGACGGTAGTGTAGTCCTAGCTCAGCCTGCTGCTAACCCTGCTGCTTCTGATTCTCTAGCCGTGATTGTGGATATTGAAGACCATCAAGCTGACGGCAACCCTGCTGACATTCCTGCTGCTTAGTTTTTATGTTGCATTTTAGCTATGTACAAAATAGTTGCATTTTAAATATTTGGAAAACAGTTGTAGTTTTAAACAATGTTTAAGTGCCCTTTTGGTTTTCTTCGGGCTTTTGTTTACGTACAATTGTGTATGCGTTTATTTCCGTAGCTTTTATATCTCTTTATTGATGATGACCCTAGACGAAATTTTGGTAAAAATTCCCGTCTGTTTGGAACACGTCAGTTCTTTGAACTGTTGGAAGCCTCCATCGGCATGACATCGTGCCTAGTCTTCTTACCTTATTTGTTTTACGGGTTTCCTGTTGGATTTTTTTTCTAGCCCCGTCAGCTTGGTGACCGTCGGTTTACAGCTTTTGTTGGTTGGTCACATTGTTTAATGGTCGTCAGTCTTTTAAGACCGTCAGCTTTTTTAGTTTTGGCCTTGATAACTGTCATCATTGTAGGTCTTTTGGTTTGAGGGCCTTGTCCATATGATGATAGCTTCATCTATGGGACCGTCAGGTTTTTGGCCTAAGCTTTCACTGACCTTGTAATCTTAGTAGGTCCGTTGGTTTTAGGACCCCGTCCACATGATGATAGCTTCATCTATGGGACCGTCAGCTTTTTGGCCTTAGCATTGCTGACCTTCTTTATGGGTCCGTTGGCTTCAGGACCCCGTCCTCATGATGATTGCTTCATCTATGGGACCGTCAGCTTTTTGGCCTTAGCTTTGCTGACCTTCTTTATGGTTCCGTTGGTTTCAGGACCCTGTCCTTATGATGATTGCTTCATCTATGGGACCGTCAGCTTTTTAGTCCGTGTGTTATGTTATGGACTTGGTCATTTGGTTTGTTCACTTTTGTGAACTTAGTTGCCCATTCTGTGGATTCTAAGCCGTAGGTTTCTAAAATAGATACATCAGCAATTCTGAATAAACTCCTCTTATTGCCATGCATTTGTAAATAAAAGTAATTAAAACCAAATCCTGCCCTTTGGGCTTAAAAAAAAGTATTGTTGCAAAAAATTAAAGTAAATGATAAATCTGAGGAGTGAAACTAAAATTTGCTGGAATAAAAAGAGGTTGGTCTTCATGTTGCCGCTCCTACTGGTAATACTTTCGTAGGTGCTCGGTGTTCCATGGGTGTGGGAGTTTCTGTCCTTCCAACGTCTCCAGGTGGTAAGTGCCTTTCCTCTGCCACGACGTAACTCGATAAGGTCCTTCCCAATTGGGGCCGAGTTTCCCTTGGGTAGGGTCCCTAGCAGCGCCCATGACCTTTCTAAGAACAAGGTCTCCAACTTGGAAGTCTCTATGTCGGACCCGAGAGTTGTAGTGTTTGGCCATGCGGTCCTGGTACCTAGCGAGCCTTTGTTCTGCTGCTGCTCTGATCTCGTCTACTAGGTCGAGCTGTAATCGCATAGCCTCGTCGTTTTTGTTCTCATCATGGTTGTGTACCCTGTAGCTTGTGAGTCCAACTTCGGCCGGGATGACTGCTTCGCCTCCGTATGTTAGTCGGAACGGTGTCTCTCCTGTGGGTGTTCTTACCGTCGTCCTGTATGCCCATAGTATACTTGGCAATTCTTCAGGCCATATACCCTTTGCCCCCTCGAGCCGGGTCTTGATAATCTTGAGCAAGGATCGGTTCGTGACTTCAACCTGGCCATTAGCTTGAGGGTGGGTGGGTGGGGGATGAGTAGTGGTTCTTTATTCCTAACTGTGAGCAAAAATCCCGGAAGGGGTCGTTGTCGAATTGCCTCCCGTTGTCCGAGACAAAGACTCTAGGAATGCCAAACCTGCATATGATGCATCTCCAGACAAAGCTTTGCACGTTCTTCTCTGTAATTGTGGCCAAAGCTTCAGCTTCCACCCATTTCGTGAAATAGTCAATGCCCACTACCAGGAATTTCAGCTGTCGTGCGGCTGTAGGGAATGGTCCCATAATATCTAATCCCCATTGTGCGAACGGCCATGGGGCCGTCATCGGGGTCAGCTCTTCGGTTGGTTGTCTAATAATATTGCTGAACCTTTGGCATTTGTCGCAGGCCCTGACATAGGCTTCGGTGTCCTTCTGCATGGTGGGCCAATAGTACCCTGCTCGCACAAGCTTGTGTACCAACGATCTGGACCCTGAGTGGTTTCCGCAGATTCCTTCATGTACCTCTCTTATGACGTAATTTGCCTCTTCCGTACCCAAGCATCTCAAATATGGTCGGGAGAAACCTCTTTTGTACAGGACGTCTTTTATCAGGACGAACCTCGCTGCCTGGACCTTAAGTTTCCTTGCGGCTTCCTTTTCGTCTGGTAAGACCCCATCTTTCAGGTATGAAACTAACGACGTTGTCCAGCTACTGTCGGAGCATATTTCCTACACGTTGTTGAGATCTATTAGCGGAGAAAGCTGTACGAAAGAGAGTACATTACCAGGGATGACCATTTGTTCTGCTGAAGCGGCCTTCGCGAGTCGGTCGGCTCGCTCGTTTTCTCCTCTGGGAATTTGGACGACTTTGGCTTCTAGGTCATCCACTCTCGCCCTTACTTCATCAAGGTACTTCTTCATCTTTTCGCCCTTGCACTCGTAGTCTCCATTTATTTGATTAGTGATGACCTGAGAGTCGCAGTAGATGACTACCCTCGCGGCTCCTGCTGCTTTGGCGAGGTCGAGCCCTGCTATCAGAGCTTCATACTCTGATTCATTGTTGGTGGCGGGGAAGTCGAGACGGACCATGCATTCAATGGGGTCTCCTTCAGGCGATAGTAGCACAATGCCGACCCCTCCGGCTTGTCTGTTGGACGATCCGTCCGTATATATGCTCCATTGAGGGGACTCTGCTGCCCCCTTGTCTTCGTCATGAGTGAATTCAGCTATGAAGTCGGCGACGATCTGTCCCTTGATGGCGGTCCGCGGGCGGTACTGAATATCAAATTCGCTCAGTTCTATAGCCCGTAACGCCAATCGTCCCGCAGCCTCGGGATTGCTCATTGCCCGCCGTAAGGGCTTGTCCGTCAGGACGTTCACCGTATGAGCTTGGAAGTACGGTTTGAGTTTGCGGGCTGCCGTAACTAATGCAAAGGCAAGTTTTTCCATGGGCGGGTATCTTTCTTCAGCATCGCGAAGCGCTCGACTTGCGTAGTATACGGGCTTTTGTACTTTCTCTTCTTCTCTGACCAAGGCAGCGCTAACGGCTGCGGGGTAGACGGCTAGATAAAGAAAAAGCTCTTCTCATGGCTACGACGGGCTCAGCAATGGTGGGGAGGAGAGGTAAACTTTCAATTCCTCGAATGCTTGCTGGCATTCGTCAGTCCATTCGAAGGATTTCTTCAATGTTCGGAAGAAGGGCAAACACTTGTCCGTTGCCCTTGACACGAACCTATTTAGTGCCGCTATCTTTCCGTTGAGGCTTTGTACCTCCTTCACATTTCTTGGTGGTGCCATATCCATAATGGCCCGGATCTTGTCCGGGTTTGCCTCGATTCCCCTCTAAGACACCATGAATCCTAAGAATTTTCCTGCCGTTACTCCAAAGGCACATTTTCCTGGATTGAGCTTCATGTTGTAGGAGCGAAGTGTGTCGAACGTTTCTTTGAGATCTCCTAGATGATCTTCCTCCCTTCGGCTTTTTACTAGCATGTCGTCCACGTAGACCTGGACATTCCTCCCAATCTGTTGTGCGAACATTTTGTTCATGAGTCTTTGGTACGTTGCGCCTGTGTTCTTCAAGCCGAAGGGCATCACCTTGTAACAGAAGAGGCTTTGGCTGGTCACGAACGACGTTTTTTCCTGATTGGCTTCGTGCATTCGGATTTGGTTGTACCCCAAGAAAGCGTCCATGAAGCTCAGCAATTGGTGTCGGGCCGTAGAGTCTACTAGGACATCGACCCTTGGGAGAGGGTAGCTATCCTTGGGGCAGGCCTTGTTAAGGTCGCTGAAGTCCACACACATCCGCCATTTCCCGCTCGCTTTTTTGACCATCACTACGTTTGCTAACCAGTCGGGATAGTATACTTCCCTAATAAAGCTCGCTTCCTGTAGCTTTCTGACTTCTTCTGCTATGGCTCGGTCTCGCTCGGGGGCAAACACTCTCTTTTTTTGTCTGATAGGTGGAAAGGCGGGCGATACATTCAACCTGTGCACCATGACTAAAGGATCTATTCCCAGCATATCTTTATGACCCCACGCGAATACGTCTCGATTGCATTTGAGGAAGGTTATGAGCTCTTGACGGATCGTGGGGTTAGCGAGCGTTCCAATTTTGGTCATTCGGCTAGGATCGAAACTGTCAAAGGGTATCTCTTCTAACTTCTCAACCGGCTCCGTTACCGTCCAGTGCTCTTCTATGCTTAAAGCCTGAACCTGATCCTCCATTTCCATCATGGCTATGTAGCATTCGCGCGCGGCCATCTGACTTCCGCGCAGCTCCCCTACCCCGTAGTCAGTCGGTAACTTTATCATCAGGTGGTAGGTGGAAGTTACCGCCTTCCATAAGTTGAGCGTGGGTCGCCCGAGGATAGCGTCGTAGGCAGACGAGCAATCGACTACCAAGAATGTCACGTCCCTGGTTATCTGTTGAGGGTAATCGCCCACTATTACGGATAATGTGACCGCGCCTAGTGGGAATACCCGGCTCCCGTCGAAGCCAACAAGCGGGGCATTTGTCGGGACCAATCGCTCCCTGTCGATCCTCATCTGCTGGAACGCTGGGTAGTATAAAATATCTGCTGAACTGCCATTGTCGACCAGCACCCGGTGCATGTTGTAGTCTCCTACCCGCAAGCTGACGACGAGCGTATCGTCATGTGGATGGTGAAGGCGTCACGCGTCCTCTTCTGAGAATCCGATTACGGGGCCTTCTCTCCGTGCTATCTTCAGCACGACTCCCATCAGCTGAACATTTTGTACCATCCGAAGATAGGTCTTGCGGGCTTTCTTGGATGACCCGGTGACAGCCGTTCCTCCTACGATCATCCTTATGTCCCCAATTGGGGGCCTCGGTCGCTCATTATCCCGTCGGGGGTGTTGGTCTTGTGCGAGGGGATCCATTTTCTCCTTGCTAACGAATCTTTGCAGCTTTCCTTGTCTGATAAGGGCCTCAATTTGCTGCTTGAGGTCATAGCAATCAGCCGTGTCGTGACCATGGTCGCGGTGGAAACGGCAATACTTATCCCGGGAACGTTTGTTGGGGTCACTCTTCAGCTTTCCTGGGAACGTCAGAGCCTCTTCGTCCTTGATTTGCATAAGGACTTGATCTATCGGGGCTGTCAGCAGAGTGAAGCTCGTGAATTTTCCCCCCAGGGGCTTAGGGCGCCTCTCGTCCCTTCGGTCTCCTGTTCTTGCCTTCTTTCGGCCTTGGTCCTGCCGAGTGTCTTCCTGCCTTTCTCTTTTCCTGGGCCTCTCTTCCCGAGCTAACAGCGCATCCTCAGCGTTCATATACTTTGTGGCGCGATAAAGTACTTCCGACATGGTCTTTGGGTCGTTTTTGTATAGGGAGAACAAAAACTTACCCTTCTTCAAGCCATTCGTGAATGCCGCAACAAGTATCTTATCGTCGGCTTCGTCGATCGAGAGTGCCTCTTTGTTGAAGCGGGAGAT
The DNA here is from genome assembly GCA_036321655.1 of Quercus alba. Taxonomy (NCBI): domain Eukaryota; kingdom Viridiplantae; phylum Streptophyta; class Magnoliopsida; order Fagales; family Fagaceae; genus Quercus; species Quercus alba. Next base: position 51,035,417 of record CM070307.1, on the reverse strand, counting down.
GCAGGCTCTTAAAGTTTTATCTTCTCGCTGCTTCATACTCATCAAGCAAGCCGTAGACTTCTTGTACCGATGGCCTCCGATAAAATGTGCGGTAAATTGAGCACTGAGTTCTTTGAAGGTGCTGATGGAGTTCGGTATCAGTCGGCTGAACCAAATTCTTGCTGCGCCCTTCAGCGTTGTAGGGAAGGCCCTACACATGATTGCATCTTCTACTCCCTGAAGGTGCATTAGGGTCTTGAAGGTCTCCAGGTGGTCCAAAGGGTCCTTGACTCCGTCATAACTGTCTATCTGTGGCATGCGGAACTTACTCGGTAGGGGGTAGGAGTTGACGGTGGCGGTGAATGGCGAGTCGGTTCTGTTCACCAAGTCGTCGAGATCAGAAGATACCCGTCCCTTGAAGGCATTCATCATGACCTCCATTTGCTCCTTCATCGCCTGCATCTCCGCGACGATAGGTGGTGGGGCGAAATCTATGAGAGACGGAAGGCTTACGTTTTGTCGCTCCGGTCGGCTTGGGGCATTGCTGCCTTCAGGCCTCTCCTGCTCCCTTCGCTCGGCGCTATTACCTTCCTGGTTTTGCTCCTGAAGGTTAGGTCCTGCGTCCCTTTGGCGTAGCTGCTTCTCCAGGTCGTGGTTCTGCTTTGTGAGTCGTTCTACTGCTGTCATGAGAGTCTGGACCTGCCTTTCTAATGCCAAAGATCTCGGTGGCTCGTCTTCCTGAGCGTTGTTAGTGGTGGCCATTGAGCGAGTGAGTACCATACGACTCTTATGTCCGGGAGGCGATAACTCAAATTTTTCGAACGTTTCCCACAGACGGCACCAACTGATGATGCCGAAAAGTGAGTCACATGGTCCTCGCACGTCGCAAATGGCACCTGCACAACGAAAAGGAAGGACCTAGCAGAGAGTACCGGTGTGGTACCGACCAAACACCCTCTGAAGGTTAAGTCAGAACTATTCTCACTGCTCTAGAGTGCTAGAGAGGGTAAATTATGCGTACCTTGGTTTGTGAGGGAGTATGGTTTTTATAGTAGTAGGGCTTGCCTCCTTTTCCTTGGAGCAGAAGTCTTTTCCTTATAGGAGTCTCTTTGGGCGTATTTTGCGAGATTCTTTCCATATAGGAGTCCTTAGGTTTCATGAAACGTGGGGAGCAAGTTATTTTACTTATACACGCAAACGTGGTGATCAAGCATTCAATAGACTGACGCTGTCAGTCTATGTTTTCCGTCAGATTCAGCACCGTCAGCTTCAGGATGTCCAGCTTTATGGTACTCTACGTGGAGTTCCTTCACGCTATATTGCCGTCAGCTCTCTAGAAATGCTGACGGCAAAGTGGAGTTCCTTCGCACCAAATCGCCGTCAGCTCTTTAGATATGTTGACGGCAACACGTGTCCCGTCACCCTTGTCCTTCACTTATTTTATCCTCATCAATAATCATATGAGAGTGAATAATTATGTTGTTCTTGGGATTTTTTTTGGATGAAATGGTTCACTGGAATTGGAATTGGTTGTTCTTATTATTTGGAATTTTCAATATTGATGAAAATGTCATTAAGGTCTGGCGATTAAGTGTTTTTTTTACATGATCATTAATGGAAACCATAAGCTCCAAACAAACAACAATAAGCCTTTAGCTAACTCACAATGAAGAAAAATATGATCCACTGATTCTCCGTTAAATCTACACCTTCAACACCAGTATGTAATAATTATATCCTGTTTCCTTGGGTTGTCCATTGTTAAAATTTCACCCTTCTCTGCTGTCTTGGAAAAAGAAAGCTACATGAGGGAAAGCTTTGACTTGCCAAAGAGCTTCCCAAGGAAAGTTCGCATTGCCCCTGTTGCTCAAAGCTTTATAATAACTGTTTACTTTAAACTTTAAAGCCTTGACTTTTGAAAGGCATCCAGATAATTCCATCCTCTTCTAACCTTTGTAGCATATAAATCATCCAAGAAGGATTCTATGGACTCTAATCTTATACCACCCAAATAGAGGGTAATGTACTAATGTTTCTTTCATTCCTTTAAGCTCTTAAATCTAGATAAAGGAATAATTTGATGAGAAATTTTGGTTTTTATGCATCATTTAGTTTCTTTTTTTTTTTTTTTTTCTTTCTTTTTTTAAATGATGTACATGTAATTTTATTGATATTTAGAACAGATACTTCTTTCATAACGTTATCACTAGTCTACGCTGCATATAGATTATTCTCTTCGAATATGCTGATAATTTGTATAAGAACTGAAAAGTCAAGAATGACAATTTGACAATTCCACTTATATAACCTTAACATGAAAAAAAAAAATAAAACAAACTGGGTTCTTGTTAGAACAAAATATTTCAATCCAGGTACGTCACGTGCCGTTGTGTATGGGTCTTAATTTATTTTTTTGAGAAGATGTGGCATATGTGTGTATGAGTCTTTATGTTTTTATATGTATAAAGTTCGTATATTATATCCCATGAAAAAAAAAAAAGTTCGTATATTATATACTTTTGGTTTTTTTTGGCCATTTGTCGCACTGTAATAGGCCAATTAGATTTCACTAAGACTTTTGCCTTATCTCATTTATTCTCACTGTTACATGTATGACATATTACCATCTCTATCTCCTCTTCTTGCATCATATCAATCTCTTTCTCTCACTCTCTCTCTCTTCATTGCCGCCTACCGACTTTAATTTTCAACCTTATGTGGATGGTGATAATAAATGCACTCGATCGATGTAGTAGCTAGGATTCTACTGTCAAGGAAAAATCTAATCCTCTTTGAAAGTTCCTCAAATTATTTTCCACTTGGTGGTTATTATTTTCATTATGGATGAATAATAATGGTGCAATAGACCCAACTAATTTGACAATTTTTTTGCATCTTATTAAGCCGACACATTGTAATTTTTGTCATTTGTTGGGATCAAATTTTACTATATACTAATTATAATTTATTACGAAAAATGTTATGAAATTTGACGTCTCTGTAGTCTGTATATGTGAACCTATATATTGAGAGTATAGTCTTGCACAGTTCTCTCATAAATACAAACATGGCTTCTCTCTCACAACCATCCCTTACTATCACCACCAAGACCCACATTCCCCCCTCCTCTCTATCTCCATTCTTTCCCAAAAAAACCCATCTTTCTAAACTTCCAAAACGCATCCATCACCTTGCTCCTAGCGTAGTCTCATGCAAAGCCCAAAACGATGATCAAAATGGACAACAACAACAATCTCCTCTAGAAATGTTTGATAGGAGAGATGTGCTCATTGGCTTAGGAGGCCTCTATGGTGCTACAAATCTTTACAATGATGACCCTTTTGCCATGGCAGCTCCTGTGTCTTCTGCCCCAGATCTAACAAAGTGTAGCAAAGCTGATTTACCAGCTGGAGCAAAACCAGTCAATTGTTGCCCACCCTCAGCCACAAAAATCATTGATTTTAAGCTACCTCCGCAAAACTCACCCTTGCGTGTTAGACCCGCAGCTCATTTAGCTGACAAGGAATACATAGCCAAATACTCCCAAGCCATTAAGCTCATGAAAGCTTTACCAGCTGATGACCCAAGAAATTTCACACAACAAGCTAATGTTCATTGTGCTTATTGTGATGGTGCATATGACCAACTTGGTTTCCCTGACCTTGAAGTCCAAGTTCACAACTCTTGGCTCTTTTATCCCTTCCATCGTTGCTACTTATACTTCCATGAAAAAATCTTGGGAAAGTTGATTGATGACCCAACTTTTGCTTTGCCATTTTGGAACTGGGATTCACCTTCTGGCATGAAAATGCCAGCCATGTTAGCTGACCCCAAATCACCACTTTATGATACTTACCGCAATGCAAAGCATCAGCCGCCGACCTTGCTTGACCTTGATTATAGTGGCACTGATGAATCAACAAGAAGTCAAGACCAATTGTCTAGCAACCTCACCATCATGTATCGCCAAATGGTGTCAAATGGTAAGAATCCTAAGCTATTCTTTGGCAATGCTTACCGTGCTGGAAGTGATCCTGACCCGGGTGCTGGATCGATTGAGCACATTCCACATGTTCCTGTACACTTATGGTACGGTGACACTACTCAGCCTAATCTTGAAGACATGGGCAACTTCAACTCAGCAGGTAGAGATAAATTAATTAGTGATAAATTACTGATTCTCTCGTAATTTTAATCCTTTAGGATACAGTGAATTTGATTATTTTGATAATTATTCTTAATATCTAGTCTTCCATCAATCATGTTTTGCGTCTAATTTTTTATTTTTTTAAAATGTACATATACTAGAATTAGATCAATTTTTTCTATATAAGTTTCACAAAATGATGTATTATTAATAAAAAAAATAAAAAAATTGAATTATTATATTATTTAAATTACAACAATCACATTTATATATTGTCGGCTGTCACCGTAAAAATTAGAATAGCTTTTAACATTTTACTTTAGATATTATTAAGGGGAATTTAATCATTTGAATGTTATTCTTAGTAGGTAGAGATCCAATATTTTTCTCTCACCACTCCAATCTGGATCGAATGTGGACTATATGGAAAACATTAGGAGGGAAGAAACGATCTGATCCAAAAGACAAAGATTGGTTAAACACTACCTTTTTGTTCTACGATGAAAATGCACAGCCAGTTCGTGTTAAGGTTAAGGATTGCCTTGAGACTACAAACCTGAACTATGTTTATCAAGATGTGGAAATTCCATGGCTAAAGTCTAAACCAACACCACGTAAATCAAAAACCAAGAAAGTAGCCAAGTTGTTTCAACTAGGAGGAGGTGTAGGTGTAGCACAAGCTGCTGAAACATCATCCTCGAGTGTTAAGTTCCCAGTTGTTTTGGACAAGGTGATAAGCACTGTGGTGTCTAGGCCTAAGAAAAAGAGAAGCAAGGATGAGAAGGAAGACGAGGAGGAAGTGTTAGTGGTTGAAGGGATTCAGTTTGAGAGAGATTCGGCTGTGAAGTTTGATGTGTATGTTAATGACGAGGATGACTCGCCTAGCAGACCAGACAAGACCGAGTTTGCTGGGAGCTTTGTGAATGTGCCTCATAGGCATAACCATACGAAGAAAATGAACACTAGCTTGAATCTTGGGATCACTGAGTTGTTGGAGGATTTGGACGCTGAAGATGATGATAGTGTGGTGGTGACCTTGGTGCCAAGGTTTGGCAAAGGGCTAGCCACAATTGGTGGAATCAAGATTGAGTTTGTTTCTTGAAATTGAATTTTCAACGATTTTTGTGTTGTTCTGCTTCTTTCTTTCTTTGTTTTTTGCTAATTTTATCGAGCAACAGGGCATATCAACTTTCTGTTTTGCACTTTACCAAAAAAATGTAAATAATAATAATTAATAACTTTTTGTTTTGCACTTTGTATATTTTACTACTTTTTTAAAAGTATAAAATTAGAGTCCCGCCGGTCCTGTAATGAAGAAGAAAATCACACTTTCCTCAAATAGTTGCATAGGGCTTTTTTTGTGGTTATAAAACATCAGAGAGAGAGAGAGAGAGAGAGAGAGAGAGGTGAAATTAATCAATAGTGCGTGAGAGAGAGGTGAAAAAATAAAGTGTAAAAATGAAATAGTAAAAAAGTTGAGGGTTATTTTTTTTTTCTTTTTCTGATGGGATTAAAATAAAAATTATTTAAAGGTTGAGATTAAAAATGACTTTTATAACTTTAAATCTCAACCATTGATATCCTATTAAATTGTGCAATATCTTAACTATTGCGCCAAATCTCAATCTGGATAAGGTGTGCTGAGAAGTGGAGAGGTTCACTAAACAGTTTCACTTGGATTTTTTTGCCAAAAATGCAAGGAGAAATTATGGGACCTACGGTACCTACTAGTCTACCGCCAATGTGCACCACACCAACAATCATAAAGTGAAATGATAGAGCAAGATAAAGATAAATTTTATATTGGGTACACCTAGGTGTAGTAGTATACTTTTCTCCAATCAAAAAAAAAAAAAAAAGTAGTATACTTTTCTTTTGAAAATGACCCATATGAAATTGGGTACACTTTTATGTGAAAAAAAAAAAGTGTAATATGTCATAAGCACTGAATAATTTTTAAAGACGAGATGCGTAAGCCAATAATAAAGTCAAAAGAGAAAACAATGGTAGGAATTAATTCACTCTTTTCTGTATAATTTTTTTTAAGTCATTGACGGCAAAACTTATTCAAATTTATTAATTGCTTTGAATTCTTTTGTTATAAATAATTTAATAATTCGTTTGTTCTTTCTTATATAATATATAATTAACCCCTTTACTAAAGGATAAAATTTAGGTATAAATTCTTAAGGGTTCTACATATTTTAAAATTTTCAATTAAATTTAAACAATATGACTTAGAGAGGCCAGTAGTTGGTGAGACTTATCCTTGACAACAAATACCTCAAAGTCATAGCTAGGGCATGCTAATGGTGTAACCTAGTAAACAAGTCAGTTTGATTGGGTTTGGGTTTGATCCGACCGAGTTCGGATTAAAAATAGGTCATCATAAATTGGTTGCAAAAACAATGATTTTTAGGACCCGTCTGGTAATGTTGTTCTAGTAACGTTTTTTTATGTATTGTGGAAATACGTATGAGTGAAAAAATGTTGTGAAAATACATATTGTCTTGTTTAAACAACACAACCAAATAGACGCTTAATTACCCAGTCTTTTTAGGGTTGAGTCAATCTAATATCACCCATATTTTTTTCACAAGCCAAAAAAAAATTATTAAACAATAAATAAGAAACTTGATAATTTTTTTTCTTCCTTTCAATACAAATAATATAAAAGGATAAATAAGTAGTACATAGATCATAAGTTTACATAGTTCAAGGTTCATTAAATTGAACGCTTCAAGCATCAACCTCGTGAGGAAAGAATTTATGAGTGTAAGGAACAAAATAAAAAATAAAAAGGAAATAAAGAAAATAAAAAGAAGCAAAAACACAATATCTTTCATAGCTCAACACAACGGCTTGACTTTGTTCTTTTTTTTTTATATATATAATCTAATAGTTACAATAGATGAGACGAAATTTAAACCTTAGATGTTAAGAACACATTAAAAAATGTTAACCAATTAAGTTACGAGCTCTTGGCAACTTTATCTGCTCTTGATTTTGAGTAATTGGGAATGGAAGATTCATTGAACCTCTATTTCTCGAGTTTAATCCTTGTTTTGATCCTTTCGAGGGCCTATTCCCATCAATCTGCTATTCTTATTAGGCCCAAACTTTGTACATTTACTGATCCTTTTTAATCCCCAATATTGGCGTTTAATCTAAGTCCAGTGTCATGCAACCAATGGCCCTTTATCATTTACAAAAATGCTACCCATACATTTTGTTTTCTCAATTAAGTAATTTGGACTTTGGACTATGGACTTTGGAGCACTTAATGGATTAGAGTACGAAACACTGGGCCTAGGGTTGAGTATAAGGTTGTGTTTGGTTCATGTAAAATATTTTCCGGAAATGCTATTTTCGGGAAAGGAAAATGTATTCAGGCTGTTTGGCTGCCTCAGAATTCGTTTTACGGAAAATCAATTTCGGTGTTTGATTCGTTCAAACATTTTACGGAAAATGCTTTCCGTTTTACGAAAAATCAATTCCCATGTTTGGTTCGGTCAAACATTTTACGAAAAATGGAATTCGTTTTTTACGCAAAATCAATTCCCATGTTTGGTTTGTGGATTATTTTACGGAAAATATGAAATGCCTTACAAATTCAAGCACCTACATTACCTAGACAAACCTGTAACAATACAAAACTAATCATCCACTTCAACATAAAAAATAATCATCCAAATTCAAGCACATGCATTGCCTAGACATACCTGTAACAGTACAAAAATAATCATCCACTTTAACATCAAAAATAATCATTTGAATATACCCATAATATTTATATAAAAACAACCACATCAATCGTTTACCATTGGCATTACACCTCCATGATGTACAAAAATGATACGTACTCGTGGTATCTGAACAGTACAAATACATAATTTAGGCAATTGTATCGTCCCAATAATACAAAAGACTACATATATAATACAATGGTAGGTCAATACTAGTACTACAACAAAAGTTAATTCCTAAAGCTATCGTCACAGTCAACATGAAACAGACAAGTCAAAGTTGTGAGAACAAAAAACCATCCAACCACAGCTTTCTCAGCCTAGCATTCTTGGCTAGAAATCCCCGTGCTACCTTCTCATTTTCACAAAGATGGTCAAACGTAGTTGCAAGCATGTCTTCGCTATACCCATCCGCCATCATAGCCATGACCTCATTGTAAAGAGCTGTATAATCCATGGGGCCCCGATTGATTTCTTTCAGAGCCACAGCTATTTCCTTCAACTGATCAGACAGATCAGTTAACACACTATCATCAGCATTAGAAGGTGCACGCCTTCTTTTACGAGACATGGAAATTCCCGACCCAGTGGTGGATGACTCGACTGCATTCTTCCCTTTCTCGACCACACCTTCCTCCACATTATCTGCAACAAACTCAACACTGTCCCCATTTTCTGGCTCATTCTCAATATCCGCATAGGACTTAGAAAAGCCACCCGTGGCTGTGTCCTTCCCCACAACAATAGCTAATTCATCATACATCTCAATATTTTTGTTTAGATACTCCACATGCTTTCGATGCGCCTGTAAAGGAGAAAGGAACGTATGATAACAATGCAATAATCGCTTCACCCATAAATTCAATATTCAATTCAATATAGATGCCATTAAATGATTTAGGTCAATGATAAACAAAAAAATCTGTTAGGGAACAGGAGACATAACCCATGATTTTGAAGATAAGTACAATAGAAAATACAATGTACAAATGCTAAGACCAGATTTTACAATAGATTCGCACATGAAAGTTATATTTGAAAAACCTTATAAAAGCAATGGAATCCTAAAAAGAATGACACTATAAATTTCATATAAAGAGGGTACTTAAGTAGCCTTGTCTTGTTCTCAATTCATAGATTATATAAGGCAAAAACATATATTATCATTTATATTAAGAAAATATAGTTGGAAGCCATACCATGACTTCTTCTTGGTATGTCTTCGCATCGCATGTTATCATTTTTAGGTTATCATTCCAGCCAAAGCCACTCTTCTTTCTAATAGTCTGAATAGTAGACCACATGGTCCTTAGAGTTCGCATCCGATTTTCAACATAAGAGGGGTGGCACTCAACCCCAAATTGGGCAGTTATCTCCTTCGCTACAGGAGCAAAGGAGCCTACCTTGAAAGTGCTAGATGGTTTGTTGCCCTTTGCAGCCTCCTGCGCAAGTAGCCTAAGCATTGTTGAGTGCATGGGCGGCAGCCACCTGAACTACTTGCTGCTGCTCACCTTCTCTTTGCCCTTTGACATTACTACATATGAAAATTGTATAGTGAGAGTAGCATTTAGTAATTACGCTCGAAATATGAATAACAAATCAAACACACATACAACCATGCTTATAGATGTGCACAACAGAATGAAACATGCTAACACTGGAAATAACAATGTAATACCATCAAATAACAATGTAATGCTAAAAATACTTTTTCATTACACCACCAGAAGTCTATAGTAAATACATTGTCTTTACCAAAAAAAAAAAAAAAAAAAAACACATATTACAATCATAGAAATCTAAATAAAGTACTACTCTCCACTCCTGATATAATCAGACCACATAGCTTGGCATATCTCATCTCTCTTAGCATTCCACAGTCCACTATCTTCAATAGACTTCTGACGTGATTGTGTTTCTTGTTGGGAGTCACTAGACTCTACTTGGTTCATTGCATCTTCCATAATATGGTCATTTGGTTCAACCCCCATAATGTGATTATGAACCACACAACATGCTAACACTACTTTCACTTGGATTTCAAAAGACCAAAATGGTTCTACATCCAACATTCAAAAACATTTCTTTAACACTCCAAACCCTCGCTCAATGGTAGTTCTCAATGAAGAGTGTTGGAAGTTGAACAATTCTTGCTCATTCTCAGGAGGACGATCACTAAACTCTTTCAAGTGATATCGCACACTCCAATAAGGTGACAATATTCCATTTCTATTACCATACCTAGCATCACCAAGATAATATTTACCTACATATATTAAAAAATAAAACCAAATCACTACTATGCTTAGGAAAACGCACAATATTTATTAAACTAATATACCAAAAAGGTGAAGTAATTGTATAATACCTTCGGGAATTGAAAATCCCCTTGGTCTAGCAAATGCATCATTTAACACACATGAATCATGTGCACTGCCTTCCCATCCAGCTAATACATAAGGGAACTTTAAGTCAAAACTAATGGCAACTAACACATTTTGCGTGGTTCCATATTTGCGACCACAAAATCTTCCTTGTATTTCAGGTGGCACAGATGCACGAACATGTGTGCCATCTATTGCTCCAATACAATCCTAATTTTCAACAGACATAATGGTTTAAAATTACACAAATCTTCACAATTTACAAAAATACACAAGTCGCAATATTTACCTTAAAACATGGGTAGAACCTTCTGTTATTCCTTATCTCTGGGGGTGTATCTTCGCTACGCAGTCTTATTAGAGCTCTATATAATTTCAGGACCTCTTCTAAGAACGATCTTGAAGTATCTATGAACAGTCTCAGTTGATCTATAGATCCGACTACCCATTACACGAAACCTTACATTATGACCAATAATGTGTAAGAAAATGAGCACTTGCTCCGTAACAGACATGTGAATAGTCAGGCGTACGTGCTCCCCCTCAGTGAGGATGTGACATAAGTGGTGGAAAGTTATAGGCTTCATCCTAATTTGATTCACACAATGTCTTTCACTTCCATGAAGAATACTATTTATGTATTCCTCTCTCTCGACTGCATGATTAACATAAGGCACCCTAGGCAGTCGTCTACGTCTAGGCCGCAATTTCCTTAACAATGCAACCCCCACAAGGAGGACAGATGCAACTGAGGCAAGAATTGCGGCTTTGGTTTTTTTCTTCATCTAAAAAATCACAAACACTGTGGTCTAAGAGATATGTAAACAAGCATGCTATTGATTACACAGTAAATACAAACAGCCACAAACAGAAAACATCCAAACCACATTGATAACGAGTACCAAATCACATTGCATTCTATTTACAATCAATATTTACACCATCACAATACCATCACATTGATAACTGCACATTGATACCATCACAATACCATCACATTGCATTCTATTTACAATCAATATTTACACCATCACAGTACCAACACATTGATACCATCACAATACCATCACATTGCATTCTATTTACAATCAATATTTACACCATCACAGTACCAACATAAACCACATTGATAACTGCACATAATACCGTCACAATCAATATTTACACCAACAAATCACATTGCATTCTATTTCTGTATAATTGTAACACCAACAACAGTTAAATTCTTAAATCAATAATTACAAAATGGATAATTAAAAAAAGTAAATAAATAAATAAATAATTATATAAATAAATATATAATTATATGAAGTAAATAATTATATAAATAAATAAACAAATAAATAAATAAATATATATATATATATATAAATAGATTGGATCCGAGAGGGTGTGTAGGAGGTTGGGTTGTTTATGGGTTTGAGGGAATGTGGATCGAAGGTCAGGTTTTGGTCGGAGGTGTGTGGATCGGACTGAGAAACTCACTCACCGTGGATTTTGGCTTGATGGGTTTGAGGGAATTTGGATCAAAGGTCAGGTTTTGGTCGGAGGTGTGTGGATCGGAGGTGTGTGGATCTGAAGTGTGTGGATCGGACTAAGAAACTCACTCACCGTGGGTCAGATCGGGACTAAGAAATGGAAAGGAAACTCATCGTGGGTCGGATAGGGACTGAGAAATGGAAAGGAAACTCACTGTGGGTCTGCGTTTGGCACTCATCGAACTATGGGTGGAGCTGTGATGAGTGCGCTGTGAGGAATGCGCTGCTGTGAGGAATACGTGTGAGAGCTTGTGCTACTGTGAGGAGTGCGCTACTGTGAAAGAGCTCAGACCGTGTTGTGTAAGGAGTGGAAATGGTTTGAAGTGAAAATATGAACAGAAATGATTTTACAGGTGTTTTGGGTTATTTTACGGTCAAAGGGGAAAAGCATTTCAGTTGACTGAATTTACTGGTTCAACCAAACACTCAAGTTTTACAGAAAAGCATTTCCAGAAGTAATTTGAAGCCAAAACAAACACAGCCTAAGACGTCTAGAAATTGAAGTTTCAACACCGTGTGAGGACAAGAATATGAAAATTTTTTTTTTCACGTCATTGTGAACTTGTGAATTCTTCTTAAAATCATATCATACGGCATAAGAAATAGAACATATACAGGATCAGGTAATAGTTTACAACAAGTCTATAGGCACAATTAAATTCACAACAAATTTAACAACTGCCCAATGTAGCAAGTTGTTAATGGTAGATAATAAAATAGAGTTAGTGGTAAGTACATATGAGAATCAATAATAACTTGTGTTAGGGACGTTTTGCGACAAGGGCCGAAAATGCGAAAACGGCCCAAATCTCCCCTTGGGTTCTTTAGAAGTGTTTATTTGTGGAGAATCAAGCCCAAAATTCACAATATATAGAAAACAAAGGCTAATGGTGGTTTGACGAGAGAAAATCAAAATGCTAATAACAAAAGTGCAGAAAAAGTATAAAAACATAACAGGTCTGAAACTTCGACCCACAATCACTGAGAAGAGAAAATTGAGAGAGGTTGTGAGGAAGAGAAGGAAGGTTCCCCTGTACCCATATTTCCACCCCTAAGGTTTAGAACTGTGAGAATGTTTCCTAGCTCAGTGGGTTTTGGCTCTCAAGTTTCAACTCTATGGGGAAAACATGATTCAACAGGTCTGAAACTTCGACCCATAGTCACCAATAAGAGAAAATTGAGAGAGGTTGTAAGGAAGAGAGGGAAGGTTCCTCTATACCCATATTTCCACCCCTAAGGTTCAGAATTGTGAGAATGTTGATTGGTTGAATGGGCTTTTGCTCTGAACTTTTAGGTATGTGGATAGAACGTCCTCTATCCCTTGTGGGCTGGTGATGAATATTTATATCAAGCTTTAAGAGATGCTTGTGACCAGTTTCTTAGTTGGGAGGAAGGCCTTGGACCTTTCAGATTCTATTTCTATGACTTGGTGTATTATGCTTTATGCTTAGAGAAAGGTTTGGTTGCTTTTTACATGATTTTGGAAACAAAGTTGTTTCCTCTTTATGGCTATTATCTCTGGTCTTTGCAAACCTTGGAAAACCACATTTGGGTGGCTGAGTGGGCTAGGCTATTCAGCCTTTTTCTTAAAGTCAGTTGTGTTTTTGTGTGGAAAATGAAGCTTGGCTGAAAATTAGGGGCATAGTCACCCAGAGCATGAAAGCTCTTTTGAGGTGGAAATTTTGGGTACAAGAGCTCCCCCATGAGCCTAAGGTGCTACCAGTGTCCCTTACCCACTTGATAGCACGTATGTGTTGGGCTCATGCAAAAGGTCCAAAAGGAACCAACCCATACCCTCCAAACCACACTTCTCAATTTCCCCCAATAAGTCGCATGGGCTTGGGGCATGCTTAAAATAATAAAATATAATATAATACATGAATTGAGCCCATAAGGAAGTTGGGCTTGGTTGAATCGGGCTTGTAGAAAATGTGTCGCGAAAGTGGATATTAACAACTTGTCAACTCAGTAGATATGAAATTTGCTTTAAAAACTGTTGTATCTTAAGCATGGCTCATAATCCAGGATTCTAGTGGTAATAGTATACTCTATAACATCTCATGTCTGTGATTGGAATCTCATCTCCCCTTCCCCATTATATGCAGCCTATCTACTACCTTGAATTAATGGATATAGGTTATAACCTACTCAAAGAAGTGTAACAATATTCTGTTATAAATTTTGGGCTTAATTTCATTAAAATGAGTTTCTCATTAGATTATAGTCTAGCCGACGCTTAAAACCTCAAAATGTCATTCAGATTTGATAATACACATCACTCAAATTTCAACATGTTATTTTGCTTTGTTATGTGTGTTAACTTTGACTGGAGAGTACGATCAAATCTAAATGATTTTAGTTTCAACATGTTTGCTAATTAACTAGACTTTTATTTACACGATTGTGTTTTTGTGTGTGTGTGAGCAGGTGATTAATCAGTTTTTTTGGACCTGGTGCATATACGAAAATGATGTGCTTGTTATTGTTCATGCTTAACTAGTGGGTACATTAGGTGCTTCTTGTTCTTACTTTTTCTTTTTCTTTTTCTGAAGAAGAGCAGGAAAGAAGTTAACCAGTACAAGCGCAACCAATTTTCGTAGAGGACTTGGTTGCCGAAAGAGCTAAACCAAGCTAATTATACAAACTTTTCTCTTGCTAGTAAATTTAGACAATTGATACAGTTGCTTGCTCAAGTACCAAATATCCTCCACTTACAGGGGCGGAGCCAGAAATTTTTGTTTGGGGGGGCCAAGTTGCAACACTAATATATTTATCAAGACAACTCCATACACACACATAAATACACATGTTTTTTTTATTATATACACACTTTTTTATTTGATAAGTTATATATATACACACACCCAACAAAAAAAGAGCTTAATATTTTCAATCGAAATTATGTTTGATGGCTATTTTTCATAAAATTAATAAAATACATTTTCACAATTTTCATAGTGAAATTCTTAAAAAGTTTCATTTTCTATAAAAATTATCAAATTTTATACTAATGTAAGTAAAATTATTCAATTGAACTAATGTAATTTTCAAACACAAGAATGATCCAAAACTTGGAGGAACAAATTAGACTCCAAACATATTTGAAATTATTTTGCTTTGATCCATTGTGTGGCAACTAAAGAGACATTTCATGTGTAGTTTTAGTGACAATAATTTTTTAATGAGTCATGTTAATCGCCACATAACAGATTGAAAAAAATAAATTTAAACATGTTTGGTGCCAAACTTTTTCAAATATTTAACAGATATAAAAACACATTTTACAATAAAAAATAGAATTGAGAAAAATAAAGTTGTCTCTATAACTATTAGACCTTTTTTTTTTTTTTTTTTTAAATCATCATTGAACTAATTCAAATACTTAGAGGGGGCCAACTCTTATTTTTGTAGACTAAATTTTGAAAACATTAAAATAATTATATATATATATATATATATTTAAAAAAATTTCAAAATTTTGGGGGGGCCATGGCCCCCCCACCCTTCAACATGGCTTCGCCCATGTCCACTTATGCACAAATAAGTTCGGGTAACACTTGGCAATTCTTGGAGATAAAGAGCTTAGCTAGCCCCTGGTAGCTTTTGATTTTGTAGAGGATTCTTTTCCAAGACAGGTTGTTTAATTAAGGAGCCAAATCAAGTAGAGTATTCTAAAATATCTCTAAAGTTTTTTTTAAAGAGAGTTTCAACCTATGACGTCCGCTCCTAATCATCAAACCAAAACTCCAATTAGTTTTTGGTGTATGCGGGGATTAAATCTCAGATCTTTTATTTAACCATAAAAAACTTTACCAAAACATTTCTCTAAAGTGTGTGTGTGTATTCACCTATGTCCATGTGTGATAGTATGAAAGGTGTTGATCAAAATGGACCAATCAGATCAAAATGGACTGAAATAGACCAAACTGGATTGCAATGGAGCGAATTGACTAGGGTGAGCTTGGTTCAGCTTTTTAAAACTGGGCTTTTTGAAAAAGTGGAGTTTTCAAAAAGTGCGGTATGAAAAAGTGTTTTTTGAAAAAGTTGAGTGTTTGGTAAAAGCTATTAAAAAATGTTTTTTTTAAAAGCTGAGTGTTTGGTAAAAGCAATTAAAAAGTGCTTTTTGAAAAAGTTTTGTGTTTGGATAGCACTTATAAAAGTGGCAGTTTGAGAGATAAATTACCAAAAAGGACAATGTATATATAAGAGAGTTTATTTTATACTTAAATCAACTACTTCATATACTTACTAAAAAAAAACTAATTAATAATAATAATATATTATTGGTATTATTTTAATAATGTTTGTGTTTAGTTCTTTTTAGTGTCATAATTCTTTGTTATTACCATTAATGACTTCTTATCAATATTAATTAAATCCAAATAATTTTCATCATCATGAAGCTCAAAATGAAAATGTAAAAAGATGATAAAATACATACCAATAATCCAAATTTAAATTGTACTACATAAAAATGTAAAAAGATAATAAAATACATACCAATAATTCAAGTTTAAATTGTACTACATAAAAATGTAAAAAATTGTACTACATGAGTTCTGCTCTAATTGCTGCAACATCCTTAAACATTCTATCAAGTTGTTGTAGATTCTACAGACCTTTATGTCGAAATTTTAAAGCTTTGGGTACTTTCTACAAAATGTAATTGTCATTTCACTCATATTACAATAATATACATAACTATTTCAAACTAGCTACATATTAATAAAATACTCAACTCACCTTCAACTTCATGTCCCACCAATCATCACTAGCATCAATTGTTCCCTTCATTGCATCCCAATCTAAATTTGTGTCAAGACCCTTCAATTTTTCCCACACTCTCCAATCTGCTTTTAATACATCCCACCTACATTTTAATTGTTCCTTATCATGGTTTAGACCGGTCTCATCACAGAATTTGATTACCAAATTGCTTTAACCTTTGGCACTTAAGGCAGCAAAGATTCCTTTATTCCCAGCTTCAATCTCTTCCACACAAAGGTTACAAAAAGTAGTTGTCCAACTTGGATCTCCCCATAATGCTCTTGTTTTGTTTGCCTCAGAGTTGGAAGTGGTGTTTTTACCCATCTATAGAATTAAGCAACCATAAGAAATGCAAAAAATAGAATTCATAATATTCTAATCTAGTGAACTAATTACAAACATGATCTAATAAATCCACCAAAAAAAAAAAATCGATGCCTAGTCTGAGCATTAAAATAGAAAGGGCTAGAGAAGAATCTCATCATGTCACAACTCACAAAAGTACCGTTTGTACACTCACTAGTCAGTAGATACAACCAGAAAATTGCTACCATAATTGAGAACACTGGCCTCAAAGCAGTCAAGTTCATTGCAATAGACTACCTTTGAGAAGCCAGGACCTCCAATTAGTGAGTGTTCACCTTTAAATACTACTTTCCCACATCAAATGGCATGGATTTTGCTAAAGTGCTGCTTCTTTCTTCTTCCACCAACCATTTTCTGCAACTATCACCTCTAACTTAAATGCTTCATTGTGGTCTTTCTGTGGGTTAAAAGCTATAGACAAGACTACTATCCAAGCTTTGACTTTTAGCTAGTAGCATGCCAGCAATAGACTTTAAACCTGTTATGGGTTTCCCTCATCTGAGCCTAGTGTACTGATAGGCCAAAAACATATTAACCCCTTGTGATGAATTAATTGATTAATTAGCCAAGTTTATTAATTAACCAAATTAACATGCAAACGAGTGGTAGCACAAGCAAATCACCAACTAAGTAAATATGCAGCGGAAATTAAATTTAACACGGGTGATTTGTTTATGAATAGGGAAAACCACCGAGGCAAAACCCCTCTGGGTGATTTTAAGGTCACCACTCCCAAAAATCCACTATTATCACAACAAGCGGTTACAAGTAAAAGAATCTCAGTACCTTATACCAACCTACAATTGAATCCTTACTCCAATACCCAATTAGACTTGTTCTGTAGTGACAATCTCTCCTTGTAATGCATGGCTCCCAGTACGTGACTAACCAATTGCGTGGATCCCAGTACACGACTTCAACCACCAACTAGACAAGGTTGTTAGCTGCAAAGTTTTTTACTTCTTCACATGATGAAGATCAAGAAGCTCCTTGGTTACAAAACTCTACAGTGCATAAACACAGCAACTTCTTCACAAGAAAGATGAACTAGGGAAAATTCTATCTCCGATCACAGTTTGCTTGAACAAACTTTGCTTAACACATGTGCAACTTGTGTCACCTTTGATGGCTCTTAAAATAATCCTTTTATATGTCTAGGATTGTGAGAAAAGAAAGCTCAAACATACAATCACGGATTTGAGTCAAAACAGAACTAAAATTCTGTTTTTCATAAACCTCAACAGATGCCCATCTATCGAGCTACTGTCAAGACACGGGCTTTGATAATGCCTTAAAATGTATACTTGTTATATATTTATGTGGATGTTATCTCCTTATTACTATGATTAATTTGTATAATTAAGCCATGATTTGCATTAGTCTCTATTATTTATCTTTACATAATTTCTTGAATAAGATGTCATTCATTGTGTGTAATTTTCTACTTCCAGGAAATCATGTGAGAAAGACGAGTTTACAAGAATTTGTGAGTGAATAGAGGCCAAACTAGAATTAAAGTGGAGATAAAGGACTATGCTTAAATGTCTAGGGACGTGCAGTTGGAGTGCTTGGATCGTCTACTATGATTGGAAGCTTCAAATAAGGAAAGAAATCAAAGAGGCAGAATCTAAAAAGGAAAAATCTAATTTGAGCACTAATCAGTATTTTGGGCACATCTCTCTCCTCAAATATTTACAACTTTCCAGTTTTGAGGTTTTTGAAATTCTCAATTTTTGAAGGCTGAAATTAACTCACAAGTTACTGCTGTAAACCTGGACGGAAATTAAAATAGTAAAAGTTTTATTTTCTTTGGGACACTTTTTACGTTAGGGTTTTGAAGGGAGGCTGGTAGAATGAATTTTGGCAAAGAAAAACTTGTATTTTCCTTTTTCTAATGGCAGCCTAAACTCTTTACTAGGGCTAGGGGTTATGTTTCTTCAATACGGTATGAATATTCAATGTGATTTTTTCTAGGATTTTATCAACAACATATTTGATTGTTCAATTAAATTTCTTTTGATATATTTGTTCTTCCATGCTTTCAATAAGTTCAATCATGTTTTTCTTATTCTTTAGATGAATTTCTAATAGTTTCAAATAGAAATCAGATTTTAAAGTGAATGGGTTTTTCTGAAAACTTTTCTAACCGCGTTATTAATCTAGGTTATCATGCGTTCTTGAATTGTCTCAGTTCAACCGAATCATAAGTATTTAATTGTATAAGAACAATCAATTATGAAATATATAATTTCTTAGATCATAAAGAATTTCATATCAATATAGGGAAACACCCCGATACCCTAGTATTTACATTATTGAATTAAATCCCTTTTTATTATTATTCTTGTTAACAATCACCTAGCAAAAGTACTTTTCTTCTTCATCCAAATTGTTGTTTAATTATATTGTCTTTGAATTTACCCCACTCCTTGTGGTTTGACCTCGGTACTCCAAGAATTATATTACTACGATCTCCTGCACTTGAGAGTGAGCAAGCAATTTTGGCGCCATTGCCGAGGAGTTGCTACATATTCAGAGGCAATTTTTTTTTCGAGCAAAGCATAGCTGGTGGAAATTCTTCTATTGGTAACTTCATTCCATTTTTTCCCTTTTCTTAAAAAATTTTCTGTTTGTTTTATTTTATTGTTCATTCATTGTTGCATGAGCATTTGGGTTAGAAACAAGAGAGGCAGATTAGAAATTTTTGAAACTTACTTTGGTAATCTTTTTGACACACCATCACCTTCACCTTCTTCATCAAACATGGATGATGAAACACATAATAATCATGAGGAGAATAGAAGAACTGTGTATGAATTGTTGCATCCCACACAAAATTTTGTTCCTTCATGCATCATGTTTCCACCTAATGCACCACATGTAGAATTGAAACAAGGTTTATTAGCAATACTTCCTGACTTTAGGGGACAAGAAAATGAAAATCCTTATGTCCATGTTAGAGCTTTTGAAGAGGTAATTAGTAGTTTCTATGCACAAAATGTTATTGAGACTGCTAAGTTACGTTTCTTTCCTTTTTCTCTTAAGGATAAGGCAAGAAGTTGGCTTTACACCTTGAAACCTAGGTCTATAGGTAGTTGGGGGGAGATGGCCAAAGAGTTTTTTAAGAAACATTTTCCTCCCCACAAAGTCCAGCAAGTAAAAAGAAAAATAGCTAGTTTTGTCCAAGGAGAAAATGAGACCTTATACCAAGCTTGGGAAAGGTACAAAGATCTTTTCAATTTCTACCCAACTCACGGATATGAGGATTGGAGATTAGTTAGCTATTTTTATGAAGGACTTAGGACCAACAGTTTGTTCAACTCTTATGCGGAGGGGAGTTTTTACAAAAAGAACCTGAAGATGCAATGGATTATCTTGATGAGATAGCTGAAAACTCTAACACATGGACTGGACCTAGCCCTATGGACCCGACCTAGCCTTATGGACTCCATTGATAGGACTAGAACTAACGCTACTGCTTCTAGTGGAAGTGTTTTCAAGTTGAGTAAAGATGATAACATGAGTGCAGAAATCAGCATGTTAACTAAAGAAATAGAGGCACTCAAAATGAAAGGAAGTAAGAATATTAGTGCTGTCTTTAGAGAGGACCTAATGGAGGTGTGTAAAATTTGTTATGAGATAAATCATGCTACAAATGAATGTGCATCACTTTCATCATTATTAAATGTGCCAGAAGAACAAGTACATGCATTGAATTCATATTGGCCAAATAACTCTTCATATTCTAACAATTATAACCCAAATATGCGAAACCATCCGTATTTGAGTTATAAGAGTGACAATGTGTTGAATCCTCCTGCTCCAAGGAATTTTAATTCACCAAATGCATCATCATCATCTAGACCTTCCTTGGAGGGTGCACTTAGTACTTTCATTCTAAGGCAAAGTGAGCAAAGTCAAAAGTTTGAATCCATGCTCACTAGGCTAGATGAAGAGGTAAGAGAGACCAAGAGTCATATAACTAGGCTTACAACTTCATTGAGTGGGATAGAGAAAGGGAAGCTTCCTTCCCAAACTCAACCCAATCCCATCAATCAAAATCTAAAAATTGGCTCTAAGGATAAACATGAGGAAGTAAAAGTTGTGACCATTTTGAGGAGTGGTAAAGAGATTAATAAAAGTTCTCCTTTAGTAACTAAGAAATCTAAGGAGACTTCTGTTGAAAAAGAGAAGGATGAAACTGAGCCACTTGGATTTGGTGAAATTGAACAATGCCCAATCCCTCCACCATTTCCACAAGCCTTAAAATTACCTAGGAAATTGGACACCGCATCTGAGATATTAAAGCATTTGCATCAAGTCAAGATAAATTTACTATTATTGCATGTTATCAAGCAAATGTCTGCATATGCCAAGGTAATTATGGACCTATGCACCATCAAGAGAAAGCATCATGTGAAGAAGACCGCATTCCTAACAGAACAGGTAAGTGAAGTTATCCAACATAAGACCCCACCAAAGTATAAGGATCCAGGTTGTCCAAAAATCTCTTGTACTATTGGAGATTACATCATGGAGCATGCATTGCTAGATCTTGGGGTAAGTGTTAATTTGATCCCTTTTAGTGTATATCAAAAACTTGGACTTGGTAAGTTAAAACCTACTTCAATAACTTTACAGTTGGCTGACCGCTCTGTAAGGGAGCCAAGAGGGATTGTTGAGGATGTGTTGGTGAAAATTGAACAATTGTATTATCCAGTTGATTTTATTGTTCTAGATTACCAACCTGTTTTACATCCTAGTGTTCATACCCCTATTATTTTGGATAAACCTTTTCTTGCCACAACTAATGCTTTAATTAATTGCAGGAATGGAAGAATGCAACTCACTTTTGGTTCCATGACTTTGGAGCTAAACATATTTCATGTGGCTAAACAACCACATGAGGATGATGACTGTGCTTATGTGAACCTCATTGGGGCGGTGGTTCAAGAAGAGTTTAATAAGAATTGTTTTTCTGATCCTTTTAAAATTCTTCCTAATAATTTTGTTGGTTCTTATTATTTTGCATGTGATATTCATGTATCTGAAAATTTTTCTTTGTTGGATTCCTCACAGGTTTTGGAAGAACAACATATGATGGCAATTAATAAAGGATGGAAGCCTTGCTTTGAGGAGCTACTAGAAAATGAAAAAAAACTTGTGCATTCAAGTGAAGAGGCACCACAGCTAGAGCTTAAGCCGCTGCCCGGTGGTCTTAAATATGCATATTTAGGCCTAGGTAAGTTAAAACCTAGGTGGGATGGCCCTTTCATTGTAAGGGAAGTGTTTAACCATGGAGCTGTAGTAGTTGAGGACCCTAAAGATGGTAGGATTTTGAAAGTAAATGGACAAAGGTTAAAACCATTCTTAGGGGGAGTTATACCAGAGGAGGAGACTACGTCACAGGAGATCCCAGCCTATTGGGATGCTATGTGAACTCTAAAAGAACCTTATGAAGTTGTACCATATTTGTTTTAATTTTCTTTTCTTCCTTTTTTTTTTCTTTTTGCCTTTTGTTTTTTTTTTTTTTTTTTTTTTTTTTGTTATTTTATTTTTATTTTTTGAGCTAACATTTGCAAGTGTGAAAGAAATTTAAAAAAATATATATATATTAAATACTTAAGGTAACTTCTTCCCTTTATACTTGAATTTATTTTGGCTTTGATACATTGAGGACAATGCAATATTTTAGTTGGGGGGAGAGGTCTATACATTTTGCTACACCTTGCATGATTTTTTTTTTCTTTCTTTTTGGTTGCAACTTTTCAATTCTAAAAAAAAAAAAAAAAAACAAACCTTGAATTTGAATGTAGAAGAATTATAAGCTTTATTTTTATATCATGTGATAGAATGAATAATGCTGAGTTGGTTATGATAGGCCAAAAACGAATTGATCCCTTGTGATTAATTAATTGATTAATTAGCCAAGTTTATTAATTAATTAAATTAACATGCAAACGCGTGGTAGCACAAACAAATCACCAATAAACTAAGTATGCGACGGAAAATAAATTTGACACGGTGATTTGTTTACAAATAGGGAAAACCTAATGTCAAAAACTCCACCGAGTGATTTTCAGGTCACCACTCCCAAAATTCCACTATTATCACAACAAGCGGTTACAGGTAAAGGAATCCCAGTACTTTATACCAACCTACAGTTGAACCCTTACTACAATACCCAATTAGATTTGTTCTGTAGTGACAATTTCTCCTTTTGATGGACGGCTCCCAAGTACGTGACTAACCAATGCGCGGATCCCAGTACGCAGCTTACTCCTTTGCACGAATCCAAATACGTAACTAACACCACAGCAACCTCTTGATTGTTGTAGTTGATTTGCAGTAGCTTCACATAGAAACACCAATAAGATCTTCAATGTTGGTGCAAGAGACTTTGTTTGGTTACAGAACCCAAAGGCGTACAAGAAACGCAGCAAGAACTCTTTCTTCTGTAGGAGGAGGCTAGGGTTTCAAAAAGAAAACCTTATGAAGCTCTCTAGGGTTTGGTTTTTCTTTTTTCACCTCCTTTTAAATAGGAGCTTAATGGGCTCTCCTATTCCAAATAGGTTTACACAAACCTTGGGCTTTCCTAGTCCAATAAAGATTATACAAACCATAAACAAATAGCCTTTTAGAGTAAAAATGTTGCTGGCTATAATCTGAAAACCTGTAAGCTCGATCGATTGAGACATCTGTCGAGCTTTAATGAATCTCGACAGATCGAGTTTCTGTTGAGGAGGTATCGAGACCTACAGATTGCACTTTTCTTGAGTAGTTCTTGAGTAATCTTTATGTCTTTAATTTAACCACTTGTAATGATCATCTTGAACTTACTTAGATTTACCCAAACACAAGTAACGTGCATTTGTCAAAGGATATGTCAATTACATAAAAATATGTCCCTAACAGGTTATACTATTTGCTATATTAAAACTCCTTCATGAAGAGCACAATTGGAAACTTTTGGGCACAATAGCCGGGTTAGTGGACGGTAGGATGTTGGATATGCATGGATCATGAACAAGCTAGATATAAGCTAAAACTCAACCCATATAGAGAGTTCTTGAGCCTTATTATTATTATTATTTTGTGAGAGTATATCTTTGTTTGAACTCTTAAATTTCTCTCATATGCTTCAATTTTTGTAAAAGATCTCTATATTTTTTGGTTGACTATTGGAAACATTATAGGGAGATATACCATTATCCTACTTATTTTTTTCCATAGGCATGCTGGTTTATGTGGAATTTTAGGAGATGAGAGCCTAAGGCCATCAATCTTTTGTCACAAGCTAAACAAATATTTAGCCTACCTTGACATTAACCATTGTCACCATCATTGGAGCCATGAGAAATATTTCCACAATACCAAAAAACATTTTTATTTATGGGTGTTCTCTTGGGCGTTTAAGTTTTGAGCTATTGAAGCATTTAGATACCACCATTGTCTCTCTTTTCTTCCAAAATATATATATATATATATATATATATATATCAAAAAGAAGAAGAAAAAAAAAAGAGAAAAGAAAGAAAAAGAAAAAGAAAAAGAAAGAGAAGACATACATATAAATCATTGGTGTCTTACACATCTATCATGTATTTTAGAAGGGTTATATGGTTGAGTAAAGGTTATATTGATTCAAGTTGGTTGTTACTGCTATGAGTTGGGTTTGGTTTGAATTTTCTGCATTTAATTCATATAGCTCATATTTCAAAGAGAGTAGTTTCGCCTTTACCTAGCAATAAGATTATACTACCATTGAGCTTAAAGTCCTACTTGATCCTAAAGATGCATGGCTGGTATGTGTTTGGGATAAAAACTAGGGATGAGAATGGTATTAACCTCATGTTTCCAGGAATTCAACATTCTTTCCAAGAGATCCTTTTTCCGTTGTTTTAGCGGTTGTTTTTGTATACACATGTGATATTCTTAAAACTTCTTCTTTCCTTTTTGTTCACATGTGATTTGAAGAGAGAAACCATTACTTCTATGTGTGTTCTTTCAGAGTGTTGATGACTTAAGAGAGGTTTTGGAGTAGAGGCTCTAATCTAGATTATTCTTGGTTTATGCATGTTTGGAAAAGCCGGTTTGATTGGATGGGCTATGCACACACACACTGCAAAAGTGAAGCTAGTGAAAACTCTTTAATATGATGAATAGTATCCCAACTCAAAATTGAAAGTTCATTTGTATGATATAATGATAAAGCAAACTATCTTTTACTGCAGGAATTTTTAGGAAACCTTTGACTTTTGTGGGTAGAGTCATTGCAAACCCTCACGAGAGTAAACTTGTCCACTAGGGTGACCTAGGGGTTCAAAGACTTGCTGCACATGGGAAGTGTAATCGTGTGGTCTACGAAAGTGGCTTGAGTTTTAGTTTTAATTTTTCACTTTTAGTAGATATGGGTGCTTTGTGGATTGCTAGGGACTAGCAAGATTTAAGTTAGGGGGTGCGATAAAGCCTTAAAATGTGTATTTGTTATATATTTATATGGGCGTTATCTTCTTATTACTATGCTTAATTTGTATAATTAAGCCATGATTTGCATTAGTCCTTATTATTATCTTTACATAATTTCTTGAATAAGATGTCATTCATTGTGTGTAATTTTTTACTTTCAGGAAATCATGTGAGAAAGATGAGTTTACAGGAATTTGTGAGAAAATTGTTGGGAAATTTAGACCCCGGTTAATAGAATTAACAAGTTTTAAATCCAAATTGTTAATTAGATTTATTATTAATAAAACTTGTTAAAACAAACAAACATCAATATCATGTCAAAATCATGCAGCGGAAAAAAATAAATAAGACAAGATATGATGACCTAAGAAAACTAATGAAACAAACTAGTTTCACAGTAAAAAAACCTAGGGGGAAACCTTCCCGAAAAAAAATCCACTATAACAAAGAGAAGTTCCAGATCTAGAACAAAACCTTTATTCCTAGACTCTACAATCCCCGTAGATGAACTCACAGCAGAAACCTTCTACCGTTTCAAAACCTCTAAACTCTTCAATATATGAATGCCACCCTTTTGCACGGATCCCAGTACGTGACTAACCAAAAGATGCATGGCTCCTAGTATGTGACTAACTCACCAACTTGAAGAAGATGTTGGCTACAGAGTTCTTCACTTCATCAATAATGAAGATCAAAAAGCACTTGGTTACAAAACCCTAAGGCGCAAAGACGCAGTAGCTTCTTTCAAAGAGAATAAGGCATCGGTCACCTTTTTCATATGTTCTACTTGTATTCTCTTATGTGATGGCCTCTAAAATAAGCCTTATATATGTCTAGAGTTGTGAGAAAAGAAACCCTACACAAATACATAAACATGAGCCGAAAATCAGATCTGGAAATTTGAATTTCGTAATTCTCGATCGATCGAGAGGTGTCGAGGAGGTGTTGAGCCTATCTGTTGTGAGCTATCGAGGAGCTATCGAGGGGCCAGAAAGTTGCTCGATCGATCAACCTAGCTATCAAAAGGGATTGAGATTGCGATAAAAAGAAGCTGAAGAGCTTGATAGATAGCCTAGCTGTCGAGAGGTGTCAAGCAGCTATCGAGCTTTAAAAAAATCAGTACCTCTTCACTTGTTTCTTAGACAAATTTGCATGGTTTCAATATTAGACTTGAACTCTTGTTCCTTGAAGTAATAAAAACGTCCTAGATCTACCCAATTACAAGAAAGTACATTTTGTCAAAGGATTAGCCAATTACATAAATATTGACATATGTTCCTAACATTGAATCACATATGTCCTAACAAAAATAGAGGCCAAACTAGAATTAAAGTGGAGATAAAGGACCATGCTTAAATGTCTAAGGAGGTGTAGCTGGAGTGCTTGGATCGACTACCATGATTGGAAGCTTCAAATAAGGAAAGAAATCAAAGAGGCAGAATCTGAAAAGGAAAAATCTGATTTGAGCACTGGTAAGTATTTTGGGTGTATCTCTCTCCTCAAAAATCCAATTGACACAAGGTTGGATGGGTTGGAACCGTGACTTAAATATCTACAACTTTACAATTTTGAGTTTTTTGAAATTCTCAATTTTCGATGGCCAAAATTAACTCACAAGTTACTGCTGTAAACCTGGACGGAAATTAAAATAGTAAAAGTTTTATTTTCTTTGGGACACTTTTTACGTTAGGGTTTTGAAGGGAGGCTGGTAGAACGAATTTTGGCAGAGAAAAACTTGTATTTTCCTTTCTCTAATGGTAGCTTAAACTCTTTGCTGGGGCTAGGGGTTATGTTTCTTCTATACGGTATGAATATTCAATGTGATTTTTTCTAGGATTTTATCAACAACATATTTGATTGTTCAATTAGATTTCTTTTGATGTATTTGTTCTTCCATTCTTTCAATAAGTTCAATTATGTTTTTCTTATTGTTTAGATGAATTTCGAATAGTTTCAAATAGAAATCAGGTTTTAAAGTGAATGAGTTTTTCTAAAAACTTTTCTAACCACATTATTAATCTAGGTTATCATGCGTTCTTGAATGGTCTCAGTTCAACCGAATCATAAGTATTTAATTGTATAAGAACAATCAATTATGAAATATATAATTTCTTAAATCACAAAGAATTTCATATCGATATAGGGAAACACCTCGATACCCTAGTATTTACATTATTGAATTAAATCTATTTTTATTATTATTCTTGTTAACAATCACCTAGCAAAAGTACTTTTCTTCTTCACCCAAATTGTTGTTTAATTACATTGTCTTTGAATTTACCCCGCTCCTTGTGGTTCGACCTCGGTACTCCGAGAATTATATTGCTACAATTTCCTGCACTTGGAAGTGAGCAAGCAAGCTTCAACAGCTCTACAGGTCTCAATAGATAGCTAGCTGTCAAGCTAGCTATCAAGCTTTAATAAACAACACTTTCTGCACTTGAATCTTGGACAAACTTGCATGCCTTCAACACTTGAACTTGAAATAAGGTTTCTTGAAGTATTAAACACATCCTAAATTTACTCAAATACAAGTAAAGTGCGTTTTGTTAAAGGATTAGCCAATTACATAAAATAGTGACATATGTTCCTAACAAGTGAATCACATATGTCCTAACATGTACAAAACTCAACTACTTCATCAATAACTATTTTTTCTTTAAAAAACAAAAACAAAATAGAAAGACAAAAACTAAACCAACCGACTTGAAAGTGCAATCTTACATAAACAAGAACAACTCAGAAAAATACTACATAGCTGGCATTCTGGGACTGATTTTCTGTGGTAACTAACATGCACAAACAAATCAAATTAGAGGCAATATTTAAGGCATGTAAACAAGCCAAGTAGAAACATGAAGCCATCTAATGAATGTTTAGAAAACATAGGAACTATTTCTCTTCAGAAAACTCTCTCTTTCTCTTTCTCATGCTATTGCTATTGCTATTGCTATGTCTTTTTTTAGTGTTTCTACACAACCATACGGCTTCAATAATAAACTCTTCTGCTAGAGGACAAGCATTTTCCAAACCATGAAAATGAATCAAACACATACAAGACAACAAAATTGTTTTAAAAAGTCAAACCTAAAACAAATACTAAAATACCCAATTCCAAAGAAGACCCAAATCATGCTTAAACTAAAATACACCATTATCTAAAGCGAAGACACATTATACACTCAGGTTGCACTGGCACATGCACACCTCATCAACTGCACATGTATGCCCCATCAGCAGCAAATGCACCCCACATTAGCAGCCCACGCACAGCCTGTAACACCTCACCATGCAGTAATACACGCATGCCTCATCAGCACCACACGAACTCCCCATCAGCACCCCACACACAAATACACCTACACACTCCTAACATTAAGATGTGACACACTAACATGTATTTGCATCCTCAATATAAAAACATATAGGCTCCATGGCACATCTTTGACACATATTCTAGTTAATTTATAAGGTACCCTACCATCTGTACTGTCCCACAGGAACTAAAATACCCAATTCCAATTCCAAAGAAGTCAAACCTAAAACAAAAACTAAAATACCCAATTCCAAAGAAGATCCAAATCATGCTAAACTTAAAAAATCAAATCTCAATCCAAAGTGACTTGAACAGAGAAAGGGGGATTGGACGATTTTTTGTCATAAATTAAAAGGTGACTTGAACATAGAAATATCACATAACTTAGAAAGACAGAGCATCCACAAAAGAAAAAAAAATACAAAACATGTACCCACAAATTTTTTCAATACCCAAAAGAGAACAAATAGATCATTAGCAAGAACAAAGCATGCACAGATTTGAAAATTTTTCAACAACTATTTCAAAATCTCTGGTGGTACCTGGTGATTTTTGGTAGCAGATCAATGTTGCTTGGTGTTTTGTTGATCAAAACTCTACCTTCATAATGTATTTCTCAGATCAAATTAGACATAAGTAAAATTAAAAAAAAAAAAAAAAAAAAAAAAAAAAGAATGCATGTTAAAGAAGACGAAGAAAGAAGAAGAAGAGGAAGAAGATTCAACGGATGACAAAGGCAAGAGAGACTTTTACCACGAAGAGGCTTGTAGCAGCACGGAGAGGGCAAAGCAGAGAGAAGAGAGGATGGCGTGAGTGAGCTTCAGGGCAAAGGGCAAAGCAGAGAGATGAGATGAGAGGAATGAGGAATTTGGCATGAGAATTGAGAATATCTTCTAATTTATTGAAGGGTAATTTGGTAATTGCCCACAGAGTCCAACGTATATATAAATCAACGCGCACGACCTTTTTCCAAAATGCACCTTAGAGCTCCTTTATGGCATTGCGCGTTCTCTTCACAAACCTAAAACGCAACTTTTTCCAAAAAGTTGCTTTTTATACCTAACCAAACGGACTTTTTGTATTTGTAGTTTCAAAACGGGCTTTTTGGGTTGGGAAACCTGAAACAAATAGGCACTAAGTGGATCTAAATGGACCAAAATAAACCGAAGTGAATCGAAATGAAGCAGGTGAACCGAAATGGATCACAATGGAGCGTATGGACCAAGTAGATTGTAGTGGACAGAAGTGGACTGAATAGACCAAATTCGAGTGAATGGACCAAAATTAGACCAAAAATAAACCAAAATGCTATGTGGCTCAACTAAAGCTTAGCAAAAATAAATGCTAATTTTCAGTTTTTAGAGATATATATATATATATATATATAAAGATTATGCTAGGTATATTCTTAAAGAGAATTGTTATATCCACAATATTTTTACAACAAATCATAGGTAGTAAGTTATTACTGATTTTAATTTAAATCCATTACTAAAATTATTTTTTTTCCATCAATAACAATCTGCTACTTATGATTTGTTGTGAAAGTATTGTAAAAATGTTGTAGACATACCTCTCTTCACAAGGGCATAGCTAGGAATTTATACTTGGGGCGGCCGGTTTGTTATAAATTTTTTTTTAGAATCTCGACAACAAAAATTGTTGTATTAATACAATAATCATAATTCAAAAATTTATTGAATACAGAATTATCAACTTTGATATATCATCATTCTCAACAATTATTTAGTTCACTATAGACATATACAAAAAATTTCACTATTATTTTAAAAACTATCAACCCATCATTATTTGTAATATTGAAAATTTCTTATATTTTAAATTTTTTTAATGAATTATTAAGCACCTAATTTCAAACCCAAAAAAATCAACTTAAAAAAATGATGACATAGAGAGATAAAATATAGTATAATATAGCAATACAAAAATTGAAGAACAAAATCTTGATAAACAAAACATATTCATTAAATCTAAATGCCCATATGCTTGAGTTTATTTGGTTGTGTTGAGAAGTGAGTTAATGTATTGACTTGAGAGAGAACAGTGTAGGCTGGCAGCAATAGGGAGAAGTACTAAAGGTAGCTTCTTGATATTGAGAAAAATGGAAAAAAATGTAAGGTTATGTTTGGTAACAATTTTTGTTTTTTATTTTCAAAAACTTGTTTTGGGAAATATAAAGAAAAAAAAAATTTCTTGTATTTTTGAAATCAAAAACATGTTTGATTAATTGAAATTAAAAAGATAGTTTTTTAAAGAAAAAAATAGAAAATACAAAAATATGTTGTTACTAGGATTTGAATTTTAATGCTAACTCATTAAATGAGACAGTTTCATTAAATTAAATGCATGTTTTCATTGACTTTAGAAAAATAGAAACTAAAAACAACTTTTTGCATATTTTCAGTTTCCTTTACAAATTGAGTTTTGAGAACAGTTTTTGATTGTTATCCATTTTGGGTTGCCAAACAAGTTTTTTTGTCTCAAAAATAGAAAATTGTTTTTGGAAACAGAAAACAAGGGGAAAAAAACCAATTACTAAACATACCCTAAGTTTTTGTTTGAAGAAGTGACTAAATGATGCTCTATTGAAACAGTTGTTATTATCCATTGGGTACGCAACGAATCATTTGGACAATTGGGGGGCTAGCTAGTATATTATTTGAGGATTTGTGAACTTTGAGTCATATATTTATTGGATTATGTTGAGATCTTAGGAATAATTTTTGAGGGGGGGGGGGGGGGGGGAGGGGGGCTGTCAAATTTTTTGAGGGGGCCCATTGCCTATTACTTCCTTGTTGGACCAAACCTATAGCCTAAAATTACCATAATAGGAGAAGAAAATAAAAATTTTGGGGGGGCCATAGCCCTCCCAAGCAATAAGGTAGCTCTGCCCCTGTTTCTTCATTTTGAAATATGTTCTTGCACATGCATGTTTATGAATTATGAGCTAGTTGTCTAACAATTTAACTATAAATAATTTTTTCTTAACTTAATGAGATTTAATTTCTTTCACCTTTCATAAGACTTTTTTTTTTTTTTTAAAACCATCATACACCCTTAGTGTGATAGTCATTTTACAAGTATAAGTGCTTGTGAGGTAAGGACCGGGGTTCAAGTCTCCAAGAGGGAGCTTCATACACATATACACATAGATTAGGTTAGAGTAGAATTTTTATCTTCTATAAAAATTTTAAAATAAATAAATAAATAAACTATACCGACATTTACTTTAGAGATCAAAATAATAAAACCTTAAGGAGTTTGTAAGTGTAACCCCATTAGAAGTGGTCTCCCAATGCTTATCCAATGTAACCCCATGTTTGTCACTTGGTGATTTACATAATAATAAAACCTTAAGGAGTTTGTAAGTGTAACCCCATTAGAAGTGGTCTCCGAGTGCTTATCCAGTGTAACCCCATGTTTGTCACTTGGTCATTTACATTATGTTGAAAGCAATAAGAACAGAGAAATAATTTTTTATATAATTATTCACGTGATATATTGTGATGGACACATTAGGAAAATAGTGTCACTAATAATTTTAAGTGAACATGATATTATTTAAACCTAATATACAATATCAACAATCATGAAAAATGTGGGTACCTAAGGCATGCTTAGGCATGCTTGGCAACGTCCTAGGCATGCTTGCAACGTCCTAGGCCATCCTCGGCATGCCTTGCAACGTCCTCGGCATGCTTTGCAACGTCCTAGGCCCACTTTTTGCCATACCTATACCCACGGCCAAAACCCATCACTGAGAGAGCCACCAACCTCTCTTTCTACCTCAACCTCTAGCACTGGCCAAAACCCATACCCACCGGCCAAACCCACACCAATCGTCGATCCACCTCAATTGCCACCAACCCACAAAAACCACAACCGCTGAACCAAGGAATGATGAAACCCAACCACCCACACCACCAAAGATGAAACCCATCCATTGATCCATGAAACCCATACCACCAAAATGAAACCCAACCACTGAAAATGAAACCGACACCACGGAAGATGAAACCTAGCCACCAATCCATGAGTCCCACGCCACATCTCCACCATGGAGGCTTGATTCAAGGGAAGATAGAGAGGAAAAAAAAGAAGAAAAAAGAGGTTTACAATTGTGGTTCCGATTTGGAAGACGAAGTGGGAAGAGAGAGTCTAAAGTGGAGAGGATATGAGACAATGAAGAGAGAAAGAGGCAAATATTTGTTCAGTAGGGAATAAAAAAATATTATTTAGGTATACAATTGTGCTACAATACCGTCTTACATTTAGGACGGTACTGTATCGTAATTGCAAAAATTTTTACAATTGCACCTTTCTGCAAGACCGGATGGAGGAGGTTTTTAGAGACAAATGCTAAATTAGAGGCAACATATGGCATTTAGCATTCCCAATGTAAATGCTCTTATATATAAATTGTAAGAACACAATTTGTAACGACCCATAATAATGTTGGGTTCGCATGTAAAAAAACCCAAACAATATCATTTATAGAGCGTGAGTTTGAAAGGCTAGGTCTTGGTCACAAGACAGTGGATTCTTCATGGTGTTCATACATAGTTAAATCGTGTTCACTCTAGGAGTTTTTCTCCAAGAGGCGGGCTGGGAGGCTCTGGTTTTTAGCCATTTTTCCCAGCCTCTTTCTTGGTGCATTAACCTTCACATTATATAGCCCTTCTTGGTTGATCTTAGCCCTCCACTTGTTAGTCAGGCAGGTGCCTACTTCTGTACTCGTCCCATCAGCTGTCCCTCCTTACTTTCTGTTAGTTGCGATGATCGAAGTCACCCTGTCCAGGCGTCTTTTCTCATTAATATGGTCAGGACGCTGACAGGTGCATTTAATGCGGAGGGGATGTATTTACCCTGAACCATTTTTGCACCGTACCCCCACGTGGGTCCCATTCTACTCGCATCTCCTTCAAGGGGTTTTTTGGGGGTGGCCTTCATCGAGACATTGCTCTTCCCCTTGAAGTCCTAGAGTGCCGAGGACAGGGTCGTCCTCGGCTGTTCCCCTCGACACTTCGGCCTTTCCCCATTCGTCCTCGGCACACACCCTCCTCGGCATGGGCCCCGAGCCCTAATAGAGCGTGGGCCGGATCATAAGTTCCCTGGCCCCACAATAGCCCCTCAAAATCCTGCTATCCGACTCCTCGGACGGATAGAAGGGTTTTGATGACATCAGATATTTGTCAATGCCTGTCAATCCTTGTCACCTATCGGTTCCCGAGACTTTTCATCTGCCCGAGACACGTTCCTGGAGCCCTTGGAAAGTGAAACGTGGCCTCATTAAATACGGGTGGCTCTGTGTTTCCCACATTCTACGGCATGATGAAGATCAAACGGTGGTGATTCCTTGGTCTTTATGGGCGGGAAAATTTGTGCAGTTACCCTAGAAAGTATAAATGATTTTTTGGAACGGATCCGCCTCTTCAGTTTTGCACTTAAGAGTTCTAGCGCGTATACCCTGGGTTCATCTAAACTTTCGTCCAAACTCAAGTCTATCTCCAGCACAAAAAGCCTGTCCGAAGCGTCTTTCCTCTTTTATGTAAGTTCCCTGCCTCCATTAACCTGTGTTTTTTCTTTTCTAGGTTTATTTTTCTCTGGTTCCCTTTCTTCTCCCGTTGCTGGTTGAGTTTGTTTAGTAAATCATAGAGATGGCTAAATTAAGACTGAGGAAATTAGTCGATACTGAAGAAACGATGAATAAGTTCATCGTCGATTACAGGATTCCTCCGAACGTAAGTCTGAGGCATTGTAAGATGGGGGAGTGGCACTCTAAGAGGGAAACGGGCGAGGTAGTAATTCCCGTCCTCGCCTTTGTAGAGGGGGGTATGAGAATCCCTATGGGGCCGGTAACGAGGGGTTACCTCAGGCACTTCCGATTAGCCCCCACCCAGTGCACCGGCAACATGTTTAGGATTATGGGTTGCGTGGATGCTTTAAACGAAAAGATGGGGTTAAGACTGACCCACCATGACGTGAATTGGTGCTATAATCTCCAAAATTTGAAGGGGAAATCCTACTACATGAAGACGAGAGACGAAAGGGTTCGACTAATTCAATGCCTCCCTGATTCCAACAAGGGGTTAAACAAGGATTTCCTTATCGTCTCCGGTGAATGGCATGATGGCAATCCGTGCCCCATAGTAAAAGGAGAACTAGGTGGGGTATAGGGAATGGAAGGGCGCTGACCCTTTGCGCCATTCTAATCTGATGTGGTTCGGTAACTAACCATGCATATGTGTTTTTCTTTTGTAGATCCACACTCTTATCAACGGCATTTTCACTTAGTTAACCGGGTAGACTTGGAGACTGTTCTACAAGCGGCAGTTTTTGTAAATGATGGAGATGGTCAAGTCCGAGCTGCTTACAAAATATTAGGGTACACTCCCGTTCAGAAGTCATTTGCCGACCCTAGGCACGTGATCAGCGCCAGCCGTCCTCAGCTTCCAAAAATTACCGTGGTCGAGACAGGATTTTTGATCTCCGAAGTACCATCTGTCCTAGAGAGCATCCCACTAGTGGACCTCTCCTCATCTCATCAAGTAGCGGAGGACGAAGGCGAGTTAGATCAGCCCGAGGAAGGGTTTGGGGTGTTTGACCTAGCCAACCAATCCGAGGATCCTTCTGGTGATATAGGTGACTCAGCCTTGTCCGAGGCGGAATTGTCATCAGTAGGCACATCTTCTCAAGCCGAGATGGGACTCAAGAGAAAGCCCCCGACTAGCTTATTCGAACTCCTCGAGGGTCAACCAGGGAAGGGTGCACAGGGAACGCCACAACCCAATGCTCCTTCCCCACCACCTCAGCCCCAAACTGTCCAGACTAGGTCATCCTCCACAAAGTCACAGCCACAATCCCCCCGCCCCAAACTTCCTGCTCCTTCCCAACCAGCTCTGCCTCCTCGGCCAGAAGGCACTGATTCAAAGAGAAAGAGGAGCCCCAAGGGCAAGGAAACCATGGATGGGGGAAAATCTCAACCTTCTAAAGAGAGGGAGGAAGCCCCGTGTGCAAAACAATTGAAGATTGGGCACCAAAGCAAGGGTAAAGAGACTGAATCCCAATCTTCCCAAGGCAAGGGAAAGGGGATCGAGGCCCAATCCTTGCCAAGTGCCTAGCTTCCTACCCCAATGCTTCACGGGGGGCCACTGTTGGAAACTGCGTCCATGAGGGACCTTGGAGATGGCGAGGGTGGCTACGTGGCAAACGCACTAGGGAGAACCATGCTACTTCACACCGACGTGGATGGGCTGAAGAAAATGAGGATGCAGGAGGTCTTCCTCAGTATGAAGAGGTACTTGGGCATGGTAAGGCTCTTGAAACCTAAAACTTTATTAACTCTCACTCCAGGTTTGTCATTCATGATGTATTTATCTCCCTTGACAGGCTCTCCAGGCCACCTATAGGATGGAGAAAGAGGTGAACAATCAGAGTAAGGCAGCCGAGAATGAACGCTCCAAGCGCTTAGTGGCCACGCGGACTCTCAAAGCTTCTGAGGACGACCTCGCCAAGGCCAAGACTGCCCTAACAGACGCTATCCGAGATAGGGATAGTGCCTCGGCAGGTTTAGCTAGCGCCCAAAAACAAGCCGAGGACCAAACAAAACGTCTGCTAGAAGCCGAGGATCAGTTGCGAATAGCCAAGGAGTTGATCAATGATTTAAATAAAAGACTGATCACGGCAGAGCATGACAAAGGTGTGGCGGAGTATGCCCGCGACGAAGCCATGAGGGCCAAGCGGGAGGCCGAGTTTGCCAGAAACGAGGCTGAGGCTGCCAAGGAAACGGCCGAGGATGAGGGTTACAACACGGGGTAGCTGACACCCAAGCCTCCCTTAAAGCCCAAATTCCTGGAGTATACAGGCTTTACTGCTCCCAGGTTTGGGAAGAGGCCTTGAAGTGAGCTGGGGTGGATGCTTCGTCCGATTTATGGAAAGCGGAGAACATATTCTACCCTACAGCCATTCGTGAGGCCACCTCCGCCAGCTCCATGGCTGTGAGCGACCAACATGAGGAAGGGGTCACTCCGTTGGAAATCGTACAGGTTGGCGCCTCTCCTGGCGAGCCGCTCAAAGAGGGAGAGCTTCAGGGTGCGATAGAAGCATCTCAGCATATGGATCCCGAGGTACCCAAAGAGGTTGCTGAGCCCGTGGTTGGCACTCAGATGCCTAATGCCGAAGAGCCAGCCATACCTGCCCAGCCCCTACAGGCAATTCCCCTTGCTATGGTCCCCAAGGGCACCAACGCCGATCCTACTCAGTCTTCCCAGAAGGGACTATCCTCCAGGGCACCGAAGCTGATCCCGTTCCTCCTTCCCAGGACGTGGCCGATGCAAAATTAAAGAAGTAGAAACCCCGGCCAGGCTTCATATTTGTTTTTAGTTTAATGATTAACTAGTTTTTTTTTTTATTTTTTTTTATTGACAAGACTTTGTATTCTGTTGGTAATTTGAACCTGTTGACCATATATATGAAATTCTTTTCTTCCTTTTTCCTTTTGGTTACTTGGCAGTTGCCTTCGTCGATACTTACTACTGCTTATGATTTCTTAACTAATTATCGTAACATGTATGCATGGTTGCACATATAACATGTTTAGGACCCTGTTTCAGAATAGTAGCAAGCCCGCACCCACAGGGTATTGAACTCGTGTCTGGACCTATATCAGCGGGTACATAGGCATCACCTGAAATGCCATATGTGCCATTAGGACCAACTTGGCAGACCATGCAATACCTTGGTTCTGTCCAAAACTTGATTTTTAAGTAGTTGGTTTCCCCATAAATTTGAGTCCGAGGACCATGTAATACCTTGGTTCTGTCCAAAACTTGATATTTAAGTAGTTGGTTTTCCCATAGGTTTGAGTCCGAGAACCATGCAATACCTTGGTTCTGTCCAAAACTTGATATTTAAGTAGTTGATTTCCCTATAGGTTTGAGTCCGAGGACCATGTAATACCTTGGTTTTGTCCAAAACTTGATTTTTAAGTAGTTGGTTTCCCCATAGGTTTGAGTCCGAGGACCATGCAATACCTTGGTTCTATCCAAAACTTGATATTTAAGTAGTTGGTTTCCCCATAGGTTTGAGTCCGAGGACCATGCAATACCTTGGTTCTGTCCAAAACTTGATTTTTAAGTAATTGGTTTCCCCATAGGTTTGAGTCCGAGGACCATGCAATACCTTGGTTCTGTTCAAAACTTGATATTTAAGTAGTTGGTTTCCCCATAAGTTTGAGTCCGAGGACCATGCAATACCTTAGTTCTGTCCAAAACTTGATATTTAAGTAGTTGGTTTCCCCATAGGTTTGAGTCCGAGGACCATGCAATACCTTGGTTCTGTCCAAAACTTGATATTTAAGTAGTTGGGGGGAATTAACCCCTCGGCCATGGCATGGGACCTTGGTTTAGGGGGATTAGCTCCTCGGCCAAGCCCCTAGAACCATCCGCGCTGCTCACGCTTCAAAGCGCAGCCTCTAATGAAGAAACGTAGCCCCTAGTGGAACTTTACGCTAGAACACTACAACCGGCTGTTTAGAAATGACAAGGGGACTGTCTCGACCTACCGCCTATGCCAACACACAAGCCTTTCCCATAGACGGCGCCAATTGTAAGGACACAATTTGTAACGACCCATAATAATGTTGGGTTCGCACGTAAAAAGGCCCAAACAATATCATTTATAGAGTGTGGGTTTGAAAGGTTAGGCCTTGGTCACAAGACAGTGGATTCTTTGTGGTGTTCATACATAGTTAAATCGTGTTCGCTCTAGGAGTTTTTCTCCAGGAGGCGGGCTGGGAGGCTCTGGTTTTTGGCCATTTTTCCCAGCCTCTTTCTTGGTGCATTAACCTTCACATTATATAGCCCTTCTTGGTTGGTCTTAGCCCTCCACTTGTTAGTCAGGCAGGTGCCTACTTCTGTACCCGTCCCATCAGCTGTCCCTCCTTGCTTTCTGTTAGTTGCGATGATCGAAGTCACCCTGTCCATGCATCTTTTCTCATTAACATGGTCAGGACGCTGACGGGTGCATTTAATGCGGAGGGGACGTATTTACTTTGAACCAGTTTTGCACCGTACCCCCACGTGGGTCCCATTCTACTCGCATCTCCTTTAGGGAACTTTTTGGGGGCGGCCTTCATCGAGACGTTGCTCTTCCCCTTGAAGTCCTGGAGTGTTGAGGACAAGGTCGTCCTCAACTGTTCCCCTCGACACTTTGGCCTTTCCCCATTCGTCCTCGGCACAAACCCTCCTTGGCATGGGCCCCGAGCCCTAATAGAGCGTGGGCCGGATCATAAGTTCCCTGGCCCCACATAAATAAATGCCAAAAAAATTATGATAAATTTCAAAAAAAAAAAAAAAAACTCTATATTATATTATAGAAAAGAAAAAGAAAAAGAAAATGTGGTACATTGTGATTGAGGGAATATTAAAAAATAAAAATAGTTAGTGAGATTGAACTTTTGCACCGAGGAATCCGGTCGTTTTCTATACTAGTTAGGGTGGCACATGCTACCTCTTGAGTGAAAAAATTAAGATAAAATTTCTATTTGAAGAAGTATGAAACTATATACATAAAAAAAAAAAAAAAAATGTATGTCACACACAATGTTAGGGTAGCTATTTAACATATGAATATCTATTTTATTATAACAGTTTCTTAGTATTTATTTGCTAATAGCAATATCCACTCACTAAAAACTTCTAAGAATGATAATGAATATTATCATCTTCCAACAATAAGCAACTAAGTTTCGCTAAGACATTGTCATAATATTTAAAGTTTCATAATGAAAGATGTCATATGCTACAATTGAACCATTTCATCAAATACCTTCAACCATACACAATGAAAATTTTTTCATTCATAATTTCTTCTTTATCATTCTACATGAGTCTAGGTACAATGTTTAGCTAGCTTGGTTTTTAATGAACACCCATTTTAGGCAAGAAAAGAAAAAGAAAAAAATAACAAAAGACATGTGTCTCGAATTTTCCATTAGATAAATTATAAATTTCAAAGATTTAAACCTAGAAAATCAATGTTCTTTAGGTAATAAATAAAATACCTTATATCATCATTTCAACTTTCTAATCATTACTACCATCTAAAGCTCAAAATACGTGAAGAAAACTTTTGGAATATTAAAATTTAGTGGGAGTATTTTAGACATTACACAATATAATATTTTAAGAATTATAAGCTTTCATTAGGTTTAACTGAAAGAATAACAATATGACATATTTGCACTTTTCCAAAACACTAAGGAGAGATTGCTTGATTTTAAAGTTTAAGGAGGAACTGTGAACTATCTCAAACATAAAGGATGAAATGTGTTTTATCCCTAATCTTTTTTTCTTTTTTTTTTTTTGGTGTAAAACTATGTGTTTTTACTTAAAATTGTACGTAAAGATAAAAATACAATAAAAAAGAAAAAATTTTAGTTATAAAATTAATTGCAGTCTTAGGCTACAACCTTACTAAATATCTTTTTATTGGAGGTGAGTTGTAACCTTAGATTACAACCTTACTCAATAAAATAAATATTACTACATATTTTGAATTTCATATTCTTTACGCTCTTAATATGCATGTCAAATTTTGTGTTAATTAGATATTATTTACTATATGATCTATAAACTTATATTTTATGCATAATTTTAAACTACAAAAAATTACAATTTAAACAATTTATTGATGACATAGCTATTGATCTTTAATTTTCTTAAAATTTTGTAAGCATGGAAGATATAAGAATAAGATGTAATCTAATGGTGGATTTGTCAAAATTCATCTCCAATAAAAAAAAAATATTGAATAAGGTTGTAGCTTAAAGCTACAACAAATTTTGTAGCTAATTTTTATCCTAAAAAAAATATACAAAAAGCTAATTTAAGAAAATTGTACGTGAAATAGTGAATTTTGGCTAAACAAAGTTGACCAAACCAAGAAAAAATTTCTAGAAACACAACATAATGGCACAACATTTTCATAATACCATAATTTTGTTATATTTTATTTTGATTCGTAAAGAATTGATACATTAGTAGTTTTAAAAATATTATGACGACAACAAATTATCTTAATATTTTCACAAGAGAAATGTTATGTCCACAACATTTTTCACAACAAAGCATAAGTAGTATGTTGTTACGAGTTGTTATTGGTAAGCAAAAAAATAATTTCATTGATAAATTTAAATTAGAACTAATAACAATTTACCTCTTATGCTTTGTTATGAAAGTGTTGTGAAAAATGTTATGGATGTCGCACTTTTTTTTTTTTTACAATAATTTTATTTTTCGCTGTGATTGGTTCCAGTATGATATTTTTATTATTTTATTTTGGCCTATAAGGAATTAACACCTCAACAATTGTGAAAATATTTTAGCAATTTATTGTGTTAATATTTTATTTCTTTAGAGTAGCTCATATGTATATAC
Organism: Quercus alba; assembly: GCA_036321655.1. Classification (NCBI taxonomy): domain Eukaryota; kingdom Viridiplantae; phylum Streptophyta; class Magnoliopsida; order Fagales; family Fagaceae; genus Quercus; species Quercus alba. The sequence continues at coordinate 50,994,247 of CM070307.1, read as the reverse complement.
AAGAATAAAAAATAAAAAGTGTGTTCAATAGGCCAATTTACACACCAAATTTGAAAAAAAAAAAAAAAAAAAAAAAAAAAGCAAGTAAAAGTGGAAAGGGTTGAGTAAACCAAATTCACCGTTTCTTTGGCATTGACACTTTTTCTGGAAACACAACATAATGGTACAAAATTTTCGTAATACCATAATTTTGTTATATTTTATTTTGATTTGTAAAGAATTGGTACTTTAGTAGTTGTAAAAATATTATGACGACAACAAATTGTCTTAATATTTTCACAAGAGAAATGGTATGTCTATAATATTTTCATAACAAATCATAAGTAGTATATTGTTACGGGTTGTTATTGGTGAGCAAAAAAGTAATTTCATTGGTAAATTTAAATTAGAACCAATAACAATTTACCTCCTATGCTTTGTTATGAAAGTGTTTTAAAAAATGTTATGGATGTCGCACTTTTTTTTTACAATACCTTTATTTTTTGCTGTGATTGGTTCCAGTATGATATTTTATTATTTCATTTTGGCTTATAAGGAATTAACACTACAACAATTGTGAAAATATTGTAGCAATTTATTGTGTTAATATTTTATTTTTTTAGAGTAGCTCATATGTATATGAAAGAATAAAAAATAAAAAGCGTGTTCAATAGGCCAATTTACCAACCAAATTTGAAAAAAAAAAAAAAAAAAAAAAAGCAAGTGAAAGAGGAAAAGAGTTGAAAAAACCAAATTAACTGTTTCTTTGGCATTGTCACTTTTTTTTTAGAGTAGCTCTATGTATATAAACGAATAAAAAATAAAAAGCGTGTTCAATAGGCCAATTTACCAACCAAATTTGAAAAAGAAAAAAAAAAGAGAAAAAAGTAAGTGAAAGCGAAAAGAGTTGAATAAACCAAATTTACTATTTCTTTGGCATTGACACTTTTTATATAGAGAGAAATACAAAGCATGTTCAATAGGCCAATTTACCAACCAAATTTGAAAATGAAAAAAAAAAAAAAGAAGCAAGTGAAAGCAGAAAGAGTTGAGTAAATCAAATTCACTGTTTCTTTGGCATTGACACTTTTTCTAGAAACACAACATAATGGTACAATATTTTCATAATACCATAATTTTGTTATATTTTATTTTGATTCGTAAAGAATTGATACTTTAGTAGTTGTAAAAATATTATGACGACAAGAAATTATCTTAATATTTTCACAAGAAAAATGTTATGTCCACAATATTTTCACAACAAATCAGAAGTAATATATTGTTACGGGTTGTTATTGGTGAGCAAAAAAATAATTTCACTGGTAAATTTAAATTTGAACCAATAACAATTTTCCTCCTATGCCTTGTTATGAAAGTGTTGTGAAAAATGTTATGAATGTCGCACTTTTTTTTTTTTTTTTTACAATAACTTTATTTTTAGATGTGATTGGTTCTAATATGATATTTTATTATTTTATTTTGGCCTATAAGGAATTAACACCTCAACAATTGTGAAAATATTGTAGCAATTTATTGTGTTAATATTTTATTTTTTTAGAGTAGCTCATATGTATTTAAAAGAATAAAAAATAAAAAAAAACGTGTTCAATAGGCCAATTTACCAACCAAACTTGAAAATGAGAAAAAAAAAAAAAAGCAAGTGAAAGCGGAAAGAGTTGAATAAACCAAATTCACTGTTTCTTTGGCATTAACACTTTTTTTTTTTTTTTTTTTTCAGAGTAGCTCATATGTATATAAAAGAATAAAAAATAAAAAGCGTGTTCAATAGGCCAATTTACCAACCAAATTTGAAAATGAAAAAAAATAATAAAAAAAAAGTAAGTGAAAGCGAAAAGAGTTGAATAAACCAAATTTACTATTTCTTTGGCATTGACACTTTTTATATATAGAGAAATAAAAAGCATGTTCAGTAGGCCAATTTACCAACCAAATTTGAAAAAAAAAAAGAAAAAAGAAAAAAGTAAGTGAAAGTGAAAAGAGTTGAATAAACCAAATTTACTATTTCTTTGGTATTGACACTTTTTATATATAGAGAAATACAAAGCGTGTTCAATAGGCCAATTTACCAAAAAAATTTGAAAATGAAAAAAAAAAAAGAAAAAAAAGAAGAAGAAGCAAGTGAAAGTGGAAAGAGTTGAGTAAATCAAATTCACTGTTTCTTTGGCATTGACACTTTTTCTAGAAACACAACATTATGGTACAATATTTTCATAATACCATAATTTTGTTATATTTTATTTTGATTCGTAAAGAATTGATACTTTAGTAGTTGTAAAAATATTATGACGACAAGAAATTATCTTAATATTTTCACAAAAAAAATGTTATGTCCACAATATTTTCACAACAAATCAGAAGTAATATATTGTTACGGGTTGTTATTGGTGAGCAAAAAAATAATTTCATTGGTAAATTTAAATTAGAACCAATAACAATTTTCCTCCTATGCTTTGTTATGAAAGTGTTGTGAAAAATGTTATGGATGTCGCACTTTTTTTTTTTTTTTTTTTTTTACAATACCTTTATTTTTAGATGTGATTGGTTCTAATATGATATTTTATTATTTTATTTTGGCCTATAAGGAATTAACACCTCAACAATTGTGAAAATATTGTAGCAATTTATTGTGTTAATATTTTATTTTTTTAGAGTAGCTCATATGTATTTAAAAGAATAAAAAAAAAAAAAAAAAAACGTGTTCAATAGGCCAATTTACCAACCAAATTTGAAAATGAAAAAAAAAAAAAAAAAAGCAAGTGAAAGCGGAAAGAGTTGAATAAACCAAATTCAATGTTTCTTTGGCATTAACACTTTTTTTTTTTTTTTTCAGAGTAACTCATATGTATATAAAAGAATAAAAAATAAAAAGTGTGTTCAATAGGCCAATTTACCAACCAAATTTGAAAATGAAAAAAAAAAAAAAAAAGTAAGTGAAAGCGAAAAGAGTTGAATAAACCATGTAGGGACACGATTTTTAACGGCCCGGGAATGACCTTAGGCTCGTATGTAAAGGGCCCAAACAATATGATTTGTAGAGAATGAGTTTGGAAAGGCATGCCCTTGGGCACTGGGCAGGGGTTTGGTCCTGGTTTAATGAGAAATCATACAAAGGTATGTTTGGACTGCATAGCTAAGCCTTACCTTGGTGTGGTTTAAGAGGTTTGGCTCCTCGGACTTAATCCGAGGAGCATTACCTTCTCACTAGCCTTCCTCTTTTCTCTCCTCCTTTCTTTGGACCCCCTTCTTTTTAGCTCTCTTTTCCCTTTTATACTAGTATTCATTTTCCCTTCTTCATCTTCGTGTCAATTTCTCCTTCTTTGGGGTGGTTACTCGTCTTATCAATCCTCACGTCAGAGTGGTTGGGAAAAACTGGATAGCATGGTATGAGTATGGGTTTGTCAGGCGATGGGCTCCACATTAAGGTGCTGGCAGCCTTCTCCCTTGTGCTGCTCTTGTACTGAATCTGTCCTTTTCTTCAGGCGTTTTTGTGAGAGGTTGGACCTAAAGTTGTCCTCGGCTACATCCTTGGGCCTTCAAGGAGCTTTCATTGCGCGTCCTTGGCAGTAGGGCTCCTCGGCTTGGGCTTTGGGCCTTTAATAAAAGTGGGCTGGGACCTCAGATTTCGGGCCCCACAATAGCCCCTCAAAATCCTGCTGCCCGACTTTTTAGTTGGGGAGGAGGTTTTTGGTGACGTTAGGCCCACATTATGGCTCGCTCAAATCCTGTACTCTATTATTATATGTATTTTTTTTTTTTTTTTTTAACATGGGAGGCGTGTCAAAATAAGGAACACTCCTTTATCTTTCACTCATGCGGAGTCCTTTGACATTTCGGTACTCGAGGCGCGCCTTCACGAGGATCTTCAGATCCTACGGCTGCGGATGAGGTTGGAAATTGAGCCAAGTCTGCCTTGTCCGTAGCATTCCTTAGAAATTTGCATGAATTAAATGCCACCGGTTTGCTCTGTGTATAAATATGATAGGGGGTCACTCCCCTTACATATGAATTCTCCTGTTCCCTTTGGAATCATACTCCTCCTGCCATATCCACGATCTCCATTTCTAGTGCCATTCTGCCTCAAAGCAAGATGTTTGAGGCGTGGATGGGGATGAAAAGTCTTCGCACGCTTTAGAGGCACCGAATCTTCATGATACTCAAGGTGATGTGGTACGGACAAGGATGGCATAGATTCAAGCCCGTCCCCTGTTTTGACAGGGGGAAGATGGTATTTCTCCCTCTTTCAGTCAAAATCCGAAGCAGGTTCTGGTCATGCCAGATTTTTGGTATGTCAGAAGAAAGAATTTCTGCCATCAGCGCCGTCTGCCTTGTCGCAGGCAAATTTTCGTAGGGGCTCCTCAACTTCCGGTTCCCGGCACCTTTTCTTCAACGGTGCGGGCCTCAAGTTGGGTTCCCTGCACCTTTTCTTCAGCGGCGCTAGCCCGAAACCAGGCGCTCTCTGTACCTTTTCTTCAACGGTGCAGGCCCCACGTTGGGTTCTTTGGCTGCCTGAGTTATGGGCATGTAAAAGTATTGAGGAATGGTTCCCTTAATCAACATCTTGGAACAGCAGCCAACCTCTCCTCTGTACTTCTTCTTTGGCTTTATCTTCATTCTCTTGTATTTTTTCTTTTCACTTACGTAGTTAGCTTTAGTATAAGCTTGTTCCAGCTTTTCATTGTACACTGTACTATTTCTTTGTCTTAATAAAAGATGAGTTTATTTCTTTCTAAATACTTTTCTTTTCTGCAACAACTACTTTGTGCATGAATATTAAATATACGCTTGCCTTTAATGATACTTAGAGCAGAAAAATGCCTTAAAACAAATTCCTACTAGTTTAAACCTATTGACATTATCAAGTATAGCAATGGTAATTCTCAATAAATTAAACTCATGAAACTAACCGAGATAACGGCCGAGCGCTATGCGATACATGCAAAACAAATGTCCGAGAACGATGAACTCTAAATAATTCACCCGAGAGGGTAGCCGAGTAGTGAGGGACTTCAATTGTGTTTTTGGTAACATATTGCCCTATATTGCATCAATCCCTTTGGTACTGAGGATCCGAGAGTAGATTGGGGGATCCGTGCAGTTTAGGGATTAACCCAACTGTTAATGGGGAGTTCTCCTCGGATGGATTCTAAGGTTCATGTAACGTAGTTTTCCTTTTAAGTAGTTGGTTTCCCCATAGGCTTAAGTCTGAGGACCATGCAAGGCCTTGGTTCTGTCCAAAACTTGTAATTTTTCTTCTGTACTTGGTTTCCCCATAGGCTTGAGTCCGAGGACCATGCAAGGCCTTGGTTCTGTCCAAAACTTGTAATTTTTCTTGTGAGTACTTGGTTTCCCCATAGGCTTGAGTTTGAGGACCATGCAAGGCCTTGGTTCTGTCCAAAACTTGTAATTTTTCTTTTGTACTTGATTTCCTCATAGGCTTGAGTCCGAGGATCATGCAAGGCCTTGGTTCTGTCCAAAACTTGTAATTTTTCTTTTGAGTACTTGGTTTCCCCATAGGCTTGAGTCCGAGGACCATGCAAGGTCTTGGTTCTGTCCAAAACTTGTAATTTTTCTTTTGAGTACTTGGTTTCCCCATAGGCTTGAGTCCGAGGACCATGCAAGGCCTTGGTTCTGTCCAAAACTTGTAATTTTTCTTCTGTACTTGGTTTCCCCATAGGCTTGAGTCCGAGGACCATGCAAGGCCTTGGTTCTGTCCAAAACTTGTAATTTTTCTTGTGAGTACTTGGTTTCCCCATAGGCTTGAGTTTGAGGACCATGCAAGGCCTTGGTTCTGTCCAAAACTTGTAATTTTTCTTTTGTACTTGATTTCCTCATAGGCTTGAGTCCGAGGACCATGCAAGGCCTTGGTTCTGTCCAAAACTTGTAATTTTTCTTTTGAGTACTTGGTTTCCCCATAGGCTTGAGTCCGAGGACCATGCAAGGCCTTGGTTCTGTCCAAAACTTGTAATTTTTCTTTTGTACTTGGTTTCCCCATAGGCTTGAGTCTGAGGACCATGCAAGGCCTTGGTTCTGTCCAAAACTTGTAATTTTTCTTTTGAGTACTTGGTTTCTCCATAGGCTTGAGTCCGACGACCATGCAAGGCCTTGGTTCTGTCCAAAACTTGTAATTTTTCTTTTGAGTACTTGGTTTCCCCATAGGCTTGAGTCCGAGGACCATGCAAGGCCTTGGTTCTGTCCAAAACTTGTAATTTTTTTTTTGTACTTGGTTTCCCCATAGGCTTGAGTCCGAGGACCATGCAAGGCCTTGGTTCTGTCCAAAACTTGTAATTTTTCTTTTGAGTACTTGGTTTCCCCATAGGCTTGAGTCCGAGGACCATGCAAGGCCTTGGTTCTGTCCAAAACTTGTAATTTTTCTTTTGTACTTGGTTTCTCCATAGGCTTGAGTCCGAGGACCATGCAAGGCCTTAGTTCTGTCCAAAACTTATAATTTTTCTTTTGAGTACTTGGTTTCCCCATAGGATTGAGTCCGAGGACCATGCAAGGCTTTGGTTCTGTCCAAAACTTGTAATTTTTCTTTTGTACTTGGTTTCCCCATAGGCTTGAGTCCGAGGACCACGCAAGGCCTTGATTCTGTCCAAAACTTGTAATTTTTCTTTTGTACTTATTTATTTTTTGAACGTAAGCCCCTAGACCAGGGCGGTGAGAGCCGGCTTGAGGCCAGAAGCCTCTAGAGCTGTCCGCGCCATTGGCACTGCAAGGCGTAGCCCCTAGCAGAAGTTTATATCGGAGCAACAACTGCATGTAACCGGAGATGGAGGAAACCCCGCGAACCTCTGCTTGCTAGAGAGTTAACTCCACCGCCACCTGTGCCAACGCGCAAGCCTCCCCACAGACGGCGCCAATTGTAGGGACACGATTTTTAACGGCCCGGGAATGACCTTGGGCTCGTATGTAAAGGGCCCAAACAATATGATTTGTAGAGAATGAGTTTGGAAAGGCATGCCCTTGGGCACTGGGCAGGGGTCTGGTCCTGGTTTAATGAGAAATCATACAAAGGTATGCTTGGACTGCATAGCTGAGCCTTACCTTGGTGTGGTTTAAGAGGTTTGGCTCCTCGGACTTAATCCGAGGAGCATTACCTTCTCACCAGCCTTCCTCTTTTTTCTCCTCCTTTCTTTGGACCCCCTTCTTTTTAGCTCTCTTTTCCCTTTTATACTAGTATTCATTTCCCCTTCTTCATCTACGTGTCAGTTTCTCCTTCTTTAGGGTGGTTACTCGTCTTATCAATCCTCACGTCAGAGTGGTTGGGAAAAATTGGATAGCATGGTATGAGTATGGGTTTGTCAGGCGATGGGCTTCACATTAAGGTGCTGGCAGCCTTCTCTCTTGTGCTGCTCTTGTACTGAATCTGTCCTTTTCTTCAGGCGTTTTTGTGAGAGGTTGGACCTAAAGTCGTCCTCGGCCACATCCTTGGGCCTTCAAGGAGCTTTCATTGCGCGTCCTTGACAGTAGGGCTCCTCGGCTTGGGCTTTGGGCCTTTAATAAAAGTGGGCTGGGACCTCAGATTTCGGGCCCCACAAACCAAATTTACTGTTTCTTTGGCATTGACACTTTTTATATATAGAGAAATAAAAAGCATGTTCAGTAGGCCAATTTACCAACCAAATTTGAAAATGAAAATAAAAAAAAGAAGCAAGTGAAAGTGGAAAGAGTTGAGTAAACCAAATTCACTGTTTCTTTAGCATTAACACTTTTTCTAGAAACACAACATAATGGTACAACATTTTCGTAATACCATAATTTTGTTATATTTTATTTTGATTCATAAAGAATTGATACTTTAGTAGTTGTAAAAATATTATGACGACAACAAATTGTCCTAATATTTTCACAAGAGAAATGCTATGTCTACAACATTTTTACAACAAATCATAAGTAGTATATTATTATGAGTTGTTATTGTTGAGCAAAAAAGTAATTTCATTGGTAAATTTAAATTAGAACCAATAACAATTTACCTCATATGCTTTGTTATGAAAGTGTTGTGAAAAATGTTATAGATTTCGCACTTTTTTTTTTTTTACAATACCTTTATTTTTTGCTGTGATTAGTTCTAATATGATATTTTATTATTTTATTTTGGCCAATAAGGAATTAACATCTCAACAATTTTGAAAATATTGTGGCAATTTATTGTGTTGATATTTTATTTTTTTAGAGTAGCTCATATGTATATAAAAGAATAAAAAATAAAAAGCATGTTCAATAGGCCAATTTACCAACCAAATTTGAAATTGAAAAAAAAAATTAAAAAAAAAGCAAGTGAAGGCAGAAAGAGTTGAATAAGTCAAATTCACTATTTTTTTGACATTGACACTTTTTTTTGAGTAGCTCATATGTATATAAAAGAATAAAAAATAAAAAGCTTGTTCATTAGACCAATTTACCAATCAAATTTGAAAATGAAAAAAAAAAAAAGTGAAAAGAGTTTTTTTTTTTGAGAAGAGAAAGCAAAAAGAGTTGAATAAACCAAATTTACTATTTCTTTGGCATAGACACTTTTTATTTTAGAGTAGCTCATATGTATATAAAAAAATAAAAAATAAAAAGCGTATTCAATAGCCAACTTACTAACTAAATTTGAAAATGAAAAAATAAAAAAAAGTTAGTAAAAGCGAAAAGAGTCGGAAAAAACCAAATTTACTGTTTCGCATAGACACTTACTAACTAAATTTGAAAATGAAAAAAAAAAAAAAAAAAAAAGTTAGTGAGAGTGAAAAGAGTTGAAAAAACCAAATTTACTGTTTTGCATAGACACTTACTAACTAAATTTGAAAATGAAAAAATAAAAAAAAAGTTAGTGCAAGCGAAAAGAGTCGGAAAAAATCAAATTTACTGTTTCTCATAGACACTTACTAACTAAATTTGAAAATGAAAAAAAAAAAAAAAAAAAATTAGTGAAAGTGAAAAGAGTTGAAAAAACCAAATTTACTGTCTTGCATGGACACTTACTAACTAAATTTGAAAATGAAAAAATAAAAAAAAGTTAGTGAAAGCGAAAGGAGTTGAAAAAATCAAATTTACTGTTTCGCATAGACGCTTTTTATATACGGAGAAATTACCGAGGAATCTACTTTGCCACACCCACAACAACTCAATAACATTCCAAGATTGAATAGAAAAGTCTTGATTTTTAAAAGAGTGGCTCACTTTTTCTGGTGAAGAAAATAGAAAAGAGTGGCTCACTTTTTTCATATAAAGCCAGCAGAAGCAGAGGCAGGGCAGAGGTCAACAACACAAACACCAAAAGAAAGACAAAGCAAAGCAGTAAACGAACAATGGCTGTTGCTTCGTCTGCTTATCTGATCAACTCCAAATCTGAACTCTTTGTTACTGACCCTTCTCGTACTTTGAGACAAAAAACCACCTGGGTGAGCCCCACCACAACAAACACTTTGAGGTTGTTTAGGAACACCAAGAATTCTGGAAGCGTCAGCATCAGCAGCAACAGCAACAAGCTCTCTTCTTCTTCTTCTTCTTCAGGTTGTTCTATTGTCTGCGAGGCTGTGTCTGTGAAAGCCCCCACTGAGATTGAGGGTCTCAACATTGCTGAGGATGTTTCTCAGGTCAGATTATAAACCCAATTTGTAGTCTTTTGTTGTTTTTTCAAGGATAAATTTGAGAATTAGGAAATGGGTCGCTTTAGTTTCTTGGATTTGGCTGATTCTGATAAGTATGTTATTCATATGAGAGTGAGATAATAATGTTGTTCTTGGGATTGTGTTTTGGAATTATGAATTGGGTTCTTTTACTTTGTTGAAAATTCATATTAAAGTTGTATTGTTTTTGGATGAAATGGTTCATTGGAATTGGAATTGGAATTGGTTGTTCTTATTATTTGGAATTTTCAATGTTGATGAAAATGTCATTAAGGTCTGGCAATAAGGTGATTTTTTACATGATAATTAATGGAAACCATGAAATGAGTAATTCTGAAGAATATGGATGGGAATCAGCTAATGTTACACATTTGTGATTCGGAATAGGCAATTTGGAGGAAAATTTTATCTTTGAATCTTCTTTGTACTTTTTGTGATTATTGATGGTCAACTCTTACTGTCACCATGGTAGCAAGGTTTTGAGGTCAATTTAACTGTAAAATAGGATGAAAATAACAGCGCTTGAAACCAGTTTGACTTAATTGATTATGCTGGGCCAATAAGAGGAGTGAGTTGTTATGTAAATTAATTATATTTTTAAGGAGAAGAAAATTGGCATTTTCTGGGATAAAATAGTGAAGTGGGTCAATCATTTTTTCCTTTTTATTTAATCCTTGAAAATATTGTGTGAATGTAGTTCTATATACATATAGTTAATAATAATAATAATAAAAGGGAAATAAAAGAAAAATGTGAGTCAATAAAATTATGAGAACTATATGTAATTCTTGATCTGGTAAAACCATTACTTTTGTTTGGGAATTTTTTGATAGATAATTGTAATTCAATTAACGAACAAAAATGGGCGCTACCCTAGTACATGAGAAGAATACATGGGAACACCCAAAAGGAAAGAGAAAATAAAAGAATACAAAATTAGCATCTAAAATAAAAGAAGTCGATGAATTCTAACAGATTTGAAGAAGTGAATGAATTAGCAGTCAGCTAGAGTGCATGTAAAGACCACAGGAACAGGAGCTTTAGATGAAACACTGCTAGCTCACGACCCTTCAATTGTGCGTGCATTTTCTCTCTCCAAATGCGCCACATCAAACACAAAGGAACAGCTCTCCACAACATTACCTTGAGTATTTATTTTTTATTTTTCCCAAGCTATCTTTCCAACAGGCCAATAGATCAAGCATTGTCCCAGGCATCGCTGAGTTGACTTCAAATAAGCTCCAAACAAACAACAATAAGCCTTTAGCTAACTCACAATGAAGAAAAATATGATCCACGGATTCTCCATTAAATCTACACCTTCAACACCAGTATGTAATAATTACATCCTTTTTCCTTAGGTTGTCCATTGTTAAAATTTCACCCTTTTCTGCTGTCTGGGAAAAAGAAAGCTACATGAGGGAAAGCTTTGACTTGCCAAAGAGCTTCCCAAGGAAAGTTTGCATTGCCCCTGTTGCTCAAAGCTTTAAAATAACTGTTTACTCTAAAGCCTTGACTTTTGAAAGGCATCCAGATAATTCCATCCTCTTCTTCCCTTCTAACCTTTGTAGCATATAAATCATCCAAGAAGGATTCTATGGACTCTAATCTTATACCACCTGAATAAAAGATGGATTCCACTGAACATTATATGTCAATAAATCCATATAATCTGCCATCTTTGCATCTCTATTTCTAGTTATTAGAAATAGCATTGGATATTTTTGATAATTTGATAATTGGGGGAGGGGAGATTTGAACCCAGACATTTTTGTTGGAAACAACAAGAAGTGCAGTTAAGCTACATGCTTTGTGGTTGTTACAAGTCTGAAAGTTAATTTGGATAAGAGTGAGGTGGTCTGCGGTAAGCAATGTGGGTAATATGGAAGAGTTGGTTGATATTCATGGTTGTGAAATTGGGAATTACCATTTACTTATCTTGGGATGCCTTTAGGTGCTTTCTTAAGGTGACATTGATTTGGAATCCTATTTTGACAAAAATGGACTGTAGGCTGTTAAAAAGTACACTTTCAAGTTTACTAAGTTATTACCTTTCATTATTTACTATTCCTACTAGTGTGGCAAATAGGTTTGAGAAATTACAAAGAAATTTTTTGTGTGGCACCTCAAACGTGGAGTTTAAGTTCCCTTTGGTGGCATGGGGACTGTGTGTTCTATTACTTCAAACGCTTGAGGATTTGAAGGTTGGGAAACTTTAATCAGGCCTGATTGTAAAAGTGGTTAAGTGATTTGGGACTGAGGGTTACAGTTTATGGAGACAGGTGATTCTAAGAAATTTGGGGAGCAATGTGGTGGTTGGACTTTGGGTTCTGTTAGGGTACCTCATGGGTATAGCCTATGGCGGGGTATTAGGATGAGTTGGGGCACTTTGCAGCAATATGTGTATTTTGAGGTCGGGGACGACACTCAATAGAGCTTTTCGAATGATGTTTGGTATGGAAGTCAGTCTCTTAAAGAATTGTATCCTGATTAACTGCCTTGTTCAATTGATCATAATGCCTCAGTCCATTCAGTCATGGATAGCCCAGTAGGTGGGGAAGGCTGGATCTGGAACATGGAATTTCACAGAGATGTTCATGATTGGGAGTTGGAGTCAGAAGGTTTTTTCTAGATCTTCTTTACTCCAATATTCTTTGGAGAGATGGGCGTGACAAGATAATGTTGAAATGGAAAGAGGGTGGTGTCTTTACTGTTCGCTCTTATTATGATGTTATCCACAATACACCAACTAACTCTTTCCCCTGAAAGAGTGTTTGGCATTTTAAGGCTCCTAAGATGGTCTTGTTTTTTGTTTAGACAGTGGCGTAGGGAAAGATCCTTAACTGTGATAATCTCACAAAGCGAGGATTTACCTTGGTTGGATGGTGTTGCATGTGCCGGTGTAGTGGAGAGAAGTAGATCATTTGTTCATTCATTGTGATGTAGCCTATGGTTTGTGGTGTCTGTTTTTTAGAACATTTAGGATCCATTGGGTACCAACAAGGAGGGTGGCAGATCTTTTGTTTGGGTGGAAGAATTAGTTTGGGAGACACTCTTTGGAGATTTGAAATGTGGTACCATTATGTTTGATGTGGATCTTGGGAAAGGAGAAAAATAATCACACTATTAAATATTTTGACAAATCAAATATTCATTTGGAAGCATTGTCGATTAGAACTCTTTTTTGTTGGTCTCATGCTTGGGGTCTTACATTGCAACACTCTTAAAGATTTCACAGAATCACTTCTATTTTGTGCATAACCTTCTGTAATTTTTTTAGTTACAGAGTGCTCATCATCCTGAGCATGAAGTAATCATTTTATTTGTAAATTTATTACTAATAAAAAAAAATAATTAAAAAAAAAAAAAAAAGATTGCTGGAAAATATGGACAACAGTTGTGCTTTGGGATTTATGGCTAATTTGATATGTTATTTGGTGGATATTACTAGAGAAAATATGTGGGATTTTAATGTTTTGATAGGTAAGGAGACAAGCATGATTTGGGGTTGTAAAGAAGAACAAAAGGAGAGTAATTTGTTGCTGTTCGTGGACTGTATGAAACATGACGTGAACAGTAACTGTGCACCAAAGAGAAAGAGAGATAAGAATACTCTAGGCACTTTAGCCTCATTTTCCATTAATGAAAGTCTGAATAAAAGACTCTCGATACCTTTAAGAAGCTCTAGAATAATCTAGATCAAGCATTATTTAAAAACTAACCCTAAGAAAAAAAAATTATGCACAGGACTTTTATGAAATTTCTATTTTTCCCTCATAAACTAACTTTAACTTATAAACTAATGACTCAATTTAAAACTATTTTAACCCTGAGACTCTCATTATATAACCTTTGAAAGTATATAGATTTGCTTCAATCGGATACGGCATGATGGCCTCACACATGGAAAGCTCTTAAGCTGTCAAAACTGAAAATTTCTCTAAAGACAACGACTTTGACTCTTGTTCCATGGCTATATCAATAAAGCTGTCTTCTTTTATTGCATACATAAAAGAATACTAATCCATAAAAACATCAAACTGCTCTTACTTATTTTTTCTATTGGTTACTTTGTGACACAGCTTATTGGGAAAACCCCAATGGTTTACCTGAATAAAATTGTAAAGGGGTCTGTAGCAAATATTGCTGCCAAGCTTGAGATCATGGAGCCGTGTTGTAGTGTCAAGGACAGGTAAGTAAAAAATGCTACTTTATTTATTAAACTTTTATGAGCATCTTGTAGTTAGTATTCAAGGTTTTCAAGAATTAAGGTAGAAGTGATAATTGGCATGACCCACTTTGAGAATTATGTGGTCTTACGAATGTTCTTACAAGGTTCCTTTTTATTTTTCTATGTGGATAGTTGATTTTCAAAAAAAAAATTCCAGGATGTCCCATAAGTCAGATTGTCAATATTATCATTTTTTATTTTTTATTTATTTATTTATTTTTTAAAGGTCATTTCTTAAGCCAGTAATCTAGCTCTCTGTTCTAAGTTTCTATCAAGTTCACAATTTAGGCAGCAAATATGTTAATTTATAGTGATTAAAGACTAGATAGAATTCTTAGGCTAACTCCACTATTGAGTTCTTACAATCGTATCCATCCAATGCAAAATGAGTGGATTTGATTTTTCCATATCATTAGCATTTAAACAAGCATTGACTATTACAATTTTGGTATCTATTTTACATCATTGATGATGTGACAAATCCAATTCATTTATTTCACAATTTATGGATAGAATTTTAAAAACTCCATAATGGAATTAACTTAGGAACTCTATAGAGGATCTTAATCCTTAAGGACCCATATGTCTTGTTCCTATACTATGAGGATCACATAATCTCATCCATATGAAAAGCTAATATCCTAATTTCTGGCCTTAAAACTCTTTGGAATTAGACTTGGGAATTGATTTTTAATATTCTCACTAATGATTCTGATATTTGGCTGCAGAATAGGTTACAGTATGGTAACTGATGCAGAACAAAAAGGACTTATAACGCCTGGAAAGGTAAGGGGCAGTAGGTACTACTCTTATGCATATTGTTGGAATTGTAATGTGAACTTACTTTAGTGGAAGAATTGTCTTATGGTTTTTCTCGATATGAGCACTTTGGGGCTGGAAATTTGGCTTCTTATAAAACAAGGTAGCCTTCCTTTGATTAGCTGCCTCAACAAAAATCAACTTGACAGAGAATGATGACTGATGCTGTATGCAAATTTTTCTAAGCATAAATACTGAAATACTTTTGATGCTATATTAGCATTGTTTCTATAAGCCTAAAGCTAGAGCTATGATTTACCATCAGACCTTGACTTTTAGTTTGAGGATCAATTTAGGGTTGGGTCTTTCTGTAGCTGGAAGTGGGCCTTGATGCATGACTTTTGTCATAGATGACAAAGGGCCTGCTTCACACATACTTCAAGCCAGTAATTGGATATATCATTCAGGTTTTGCATTAAATAGTTTTTGCTTTATAGTGCCAAGTTTGATATTATATTGGAAATGCCAATAGCAAACACTACTTGCAATTGTGATGACAAAGAATTTTTAGGGTTTTGACTATTGTGAAAACTAAAGGCCTCCTATAGACTATGGTGGATTGACTTAGTGAACCATTGAGTTGCTTATTTGTCACCTGTTAGAAACCCATCAGTAGAACTCACCTTTGAAAACCAACTTGCAAGGGGAGGGTGCCCAAGAGCCTATAAACACATGGTTAATCTTACACTTAATTCATGTGGGACACTAGGATCATAATATCACTTTTGTGCTGGAACGAAGTAAATCAAGTCCAAATGTGTTAGTTGTCTTTTATATTTAAATTTGAACAAATACTATTGTTTGGTATTTTTGTTAGAATTTGCATGAGATGACTCCTCACAAATAACTATTCACATTATTTTTTCAGCTTCCATTCTGACACAGAGATTTTTGAATTTGAACTTCATCTAGTTGTTCTTGCATAGCTTCCAAAGTCATTCTGAGATAGCTGTTCTCTTTTGTGTATTTTTTAGAGTATTCTGGTGGAACCTACAAGTGGAAACACAGGCATTGGTCTTGCGTTTATTGCTGCTTCAAAAGGATATAGACTCATCTTGACAATGCCAGCATCAATGAGTTTGGAAAGAAGGGTTCTTTTAAAAGCATTCGGGGCTGAGCTTGTATTGACTGATTCAGCAAAGGGCATGAAGGGAGCAGTTCAAAAGGCTGAAGAGATTTTGAAAAGCACACCCAATGCCTACATGCTTCAACAATTTGACAATGCTGCTAATCCTAAGGTTTGTGGTCACAGTATCCTCATAACTTGCTGCACTTCATATTTATCTTAGGAATTAGTGTATACCTCTACTCTGGCATTGCTTTTTACTGCTACCTTGTGTCATGGACTTGGTGAATACCAACTGAAGGGAAAACTCATGTCTGAGAGGGAGGATGCCTGATGTACTCACACTTTGCTAGGATTATAGTTGCTTTATATTTTCTTTTCCAATTAAAGAACATGCGGTGCAAAGTGTGGTCGACCGGTCATTAACTGAAACATTTCACAAAATCAGGGCAATCCCATCGATTCAGAATAATATGCTGATTTGTTTATTTATATTACAGAATAGCTGTGAGGAGCCACCTAAGTGTTCTTCATGTGTTGGACTGATGGGATTGACTTGCCAAAATGTTGTGAACCTTATTTTTGGATCTCTAAATAGGATTGTATAAAAAACCTGAAATGGGTATACCAGTCTAGGGTCCTTTCTAGATGACACCAAGTCAAATATCATGTTCTTTTTGTCTTGGACAATTTGTCTTTCGAAATGTATTGGTTGTGACGATTATTTTATTATTAATAAAATATAGAGTAGTGTTGTTGTTGATGATGATGTCAATGATGTTTTGATCAACTTCTAGCTAGCCACATATATGAAGCTGATGTTATTTTAGAGATTGAGTACTCAAATTCAAGACTTTTCTAAAAAAGTGTTCTTAGTTGTTCCTAGAAGATATCTCTAGTCATGTAGGTCGGATAACACTATCAGGTTAATGTTGTGGCCTAGAGATCTTCCATGTAGTTATAGCTTGTTGGCTTTGATACAATGAGATACAAAAATTTGGAAATTAATGTCTTAATGTGCAGATACACTATGAAACAACTGGTCCAGAAATTTGGGAAGATACAAGAGGCAAGGTGGATATATTTATAGCAGGCATTGGAACTGGTGGAACTATTTCTGGTGTTGGTCGGTTCCTTAAACAGCAAAATCCTAAAATAAAGGTAAATTTTGCCAAACCATATAGGATATTTGTCTTCGATTTTGTGTATGTGATTGCCCTGAATGTTGGGAAAAATGTTTTCAAAGAAAGGGCTATCTTCTTTTGCCTTATTAATCTGTTTATTTATTTGTGAGCATTCTCATTCGACTCCATGATGTATCAGGTAATCGGTATAGAACCTACAGAAAGCAACATACTTTCTGGTGGAAAACCTGGTGAGAGAACAAATAAGCTTTTGTCCCATTATCAGTTAAATCTAATTTTCTATTACTTAATTATTAAATTTTTTTCTAATCTTGCTGCCATCATTTATATGCAGGTCCTCATAAGATTCAAGGAATTGGAGCTGGTTTTGTACCCAGGAATTTGGATCAAGAAGTTGTTGATGAAATCATAGAGGTAAGTGTTAATTCTATGATTTGCCATATTCTCTTCAATTGGATTATTTATTTTCTTTCTCTACTTAGGGAGGTTGTGGAATCTCCTTATGTTGTGGATAACTGACCACCTCAATACCAAGTAATGGGACTTTTGATGATTTGGGAAATACAAGCTTTGCTCATCTTAACATGGAATTTTGCTATTCCTGCATCTATGTATCATTATGCAATGGATTCTTGTTAATGTGATTGGTTACTCAGCATAATCAAGTTTATTACTTGGAATTATGCTATGTGCAGATGCTAACTTTCAGAATATACTAACTCTTTTAGTTATGGATCAAAGTTATCACTTGGTCATTATCTTTGTTGCTGCTATGTAATGCAGTTTAAACTAGCTCAGATATGACCTTTTTGCTTGTGCAAATGAAGACTGGAGGATCTTAATGAGGGTCTTTCACTAGCCTTATTTTTGCAGTACATACTCATCTAATAATACGACACATAGGACTTTGCTTACACATGAACATAGGTTGTCTTGGCCTTCACACAAACATTGGTTTTATTTAGTAAATTCTTCTTGTCACAATAATCTTTCAAAACAAAAGAAAAATGCTTAGACCACTGGCTTCAATGCCTATCTTTCCTGATTTTTTAGTTTAGTTGTCCGCTAGTAAAGCATGCATCTGCGATTAGTGAGCACATGCAGTATGTCTAGTCATGCAGGCACTAGTATTTTTCATGTAAATAAACTCTTTTCTGGTGTATTTTACTTGATTCATATGCTGTGATTTGGCAGATATCAAGTGATGAAGCTGTTGAAACTGCAAAGCAATTAGCACTCCAGGAAGGGTTGCTGGTTAGTGATTTTTATTTATTTTTTTGACCATCTCAAAATTGAAGATGAAGCCAAATTCAAACAGTATGCCCTGTTGTATATGCATTCCCCTCTGTGTTGACATGAATGCACTAGAATTGCTGGAAATAAGTTTTTGTTAACTAGAGAAAGATGAAAACAGAACAAAATGATTAAAGGTAGACTCTTTCTTATCAGGTTTAATAATCGATCAGATAAATCCTTTTACTCATGTAAAGATACCCAGAGGGCAATTGGCACCTGCTTCCCCTTGTGCCTGTGTAACTTACCATCATATGTATACTAAAAGAGCAGTTACATTATAGTCATGAATGTCTCACTAGTAAGATCTACATCTAGTTCATTATAATATTTAGTTAATTGAAAGGAACCAACAAAACTTGTAAATCAACTGAGGTGGCAATAGATTGTTCTGCCCAATTTTTCAGTATTGTGCAGTTGGATTTTTTGTGCATATATTAGCACATTCCCACTCATCAAAGTGATCAGAAGTAGTGGGAGGTTGTCAATATGCTTTTTCTTCTTCTGCGTTGACAATGGCACAACCTCTTTATGTTTTAGTGGATTTCTGTTTAATACATATATGGTACTTTCATTTACATTTAGCCCCAACCCCGCACCCCCCCCCCCCCCCCCCCCCACCCAAAAAAATCCCTCTATTCAAGGAGTTTCGGGTTTAATCCACTTGTAGGGTAAGGAATTGTTTACCAAATAAATAATTAAAAGAAGGAAGCCTTCTCTCTCTCTCTCTCTCTCTCTCTCTCTCTCTCTCTCTCTCTCTCGTATATACACAAATATAAAGCACACATACACGTGTGCCTGTTAAGGTATGTATGCATGTATGTATTTGCTAAATTATTGCTCTTTTCTTAAGTGGTATCTTTTCTAACCAGGTGGGTATCTCCTCTGGAGCTGCTGCTGCTGCCGCCTTGAAGGTTGGAAAGAGACCTGAGAATGCAGGGAAGCTTATTGCGGTATGTCCCTTTTTTGTTTTAATTAACAATGAAACTAGTGAGAAATAAATCCATCTTGAGCTAGCTGCAGCTCTAAAAAGCAGAAAGCTGCCCACTGTGGAAAATTAGAACATCATTCTGAGAATAAAACCAACTTCAATAGTCATATTAGTGTACATCAGGCCCATGCCTATACTTGGGCCTGATGTACCCTAAAAATTAAAATGATTAGGTAGAATCAGGAAATTGGCAGATATTGAGTAACAAGGCTTAAAAGGAATCAATAAAACATTTTTAGGAAGTAAAGGTTGTCCTGGATGATTAATTAATATTGTACCTTGCCTAGCAAACAAACAATACCCACCCAACCGTACAACTAGGAAATGATCTGGTGGACTATTGGATAGGCTGGACTTTGAATTAGCTGGTGTCTGATTCTATATTGGCTGTGCTTAGGCTTTGGTTTTAGGAGGTACTTTTCACAACAGCACAGCTTAAACTGCTGCAGTTGTTTTCACATATCAGATAACTAGAATTATGCTTTGAGAATTATGTTCTTAGTCTCTTTTGTTTAACCTTTTTATAGCTTGTATATTAGTATGTATCTAGGATTTTGCAGTAACTTCTATGTTCATCTTCCATTATTTATATTATTTTCTTGAAATATGAAGTGGCTGTCATTGATAGGTTTCATTTTATCCAGTCAGACAAGTCGTCAACTCTAGTGACCCCGGGTTCAAATCCCAGTCATTGGAAAAGAAAAACTTAATTTTATTCAAATTAGATGGTACAACAGAGGTAACAAGAAGTAAAATGATGGCACTAGTACTATGGATTTTTGTATTTCAATTCCAGACTTCTTTTCTGGCGGTTAGTGATAGAATATCCTTAAGTTGACCAAAAAGAAAAGATGTTCAAGCTGCAGGGAGAGTATAGCAAAGTGTGGACATGCAAAGTTGGCACAAGGACCTTTCTTAATAAACCTATACTCTTCTACTGAAAGCCAACCAGTCAAATTTTGGTATCCTGGGTTTTGCACAATTGGTGGATTACTTTAGTTATAGTTGCCTCCTTTTTCTTTTGGTTCTTTTTGTTCAACAATGTTTTTAAATGTTTTGCTTTTGGTAATGTCGAGCCAAAAAATAGAGCAGTCACATGTGAATCCATTCAGGTCTGTGGGTTTGACCTTGTTGTGGCATTGGTCAAACCAACAAATTACTTAAAGGGCTGCTAATGGGTTGGCTTGTATTTTTATTGATTGGTTGACTGATGTTCTGCAGTCTGGCCATCTAACACATGATATATTTCTTATTAACTTGGTTTCCAATGAGGTTGAAGCACTTTAAGAGCCTGGATTACTTAATTAAAGTGTTTTAATTGGTTCAAGCAACTGTGGTTCTCATTGTCAGCACTTTTTGAACTGTGTCATCAGCAACTGGAACAGTCAAACTTAAATCTGCACTAACTATTTAAGTATTTATAAATGATGGACCATGAATTCTCTTTTTGGCGCATGGCACTTAAAGCTCCATATGTTGTTGAATATGCTGTTAATTATTTAATTGCTCATTCCAAATAATCTTTGTCCTTATTCCCTCACATATCAACTCATTTGAGAATTTAAAATGCTTGTAGGTGGTGTTTCCCAGCTTTGGAGAACGATATCTCTCCACAATTCTTTTCCAGTCGATCAGGGAAGAATGCGAGAAAATGCAACCCGAGCCATGAAATCCCTTTGTTTGAGTTACAATTTAATGAAATAAAGTATTGTTGACTCAAATTGTTTCTAATGTATCTGCACATTTGTATTCCAAATCATCCATTATGTACTGTATGTTCGATCTGGGTCTTAGGCTTGTGAATGGTATGCTTCTCTTTGAAAGATGAATCCTAAGAATCGAAATTGTCCCAGGTGGATTCATGTACATTTTGCAGCCTTTAAAGTTTCACCATTTAGAAGTCCTTCACATAGGAAAATTTTCATAGCTCCTACATGGTGTGAAATTATGCAAGTTTTGGATCCTGCTAGCTCTAGGATCGACCATGAAATTAAAATTCTAATTATCGGAAACTTCCCAAGATGAGAATTTCTCAACTTGGCTAAAGAAAAAAACCACAGCAGAGAACTTAAAGGGTGGGTTGAATAACCATCTCTTTCCATCCACAAGCTTATCTTCCATGAGTTTGCAAGCTCTTTTTGCGTATATTTATTATTTTTTACAAAGAAGGATGATTTTGCAAATAGGTTACAGTTAGCTCAAACTAGTAAAATTTCTTCTTGTTAAATTAGAGATATAGGGTTTACCAAAAACTAATTGATTTTTTAGTCTGATGATAAAAAACAATTATCATGAAATAGGTGTCGGTCCAATAATTGTATAGGATCTATATATTGTAAGATAAATGTTGTATATAAGGGATACTTGAAGTGTAAGTTAGGTTAATTTTGATAGGTAATTTTTGCATTCCCATTTACTTTTTTTTTTTTTTTTTTTTTTTTTGAAACCTCCATTCCCATTTACTTGGTTTGACTAATCGTTTTCCATTCCCATTTACCTTTGTTTTATAAACAATTTCTTCATCACAAAATGTGAATCTATTTTAATATTTCTTTGTAAGGTGTGTCAAAATATATGAAATTACTATTTTTTTTTTTCCCACTAGAATAGTAGACGGTTAATCCTTTCACATGGATTTTCAAAGCTGATAGGTGAAAGGGTATATTTTATGTCGATCTCTTCGTTCAATTCCATATACAATATACTTATTTTTGGTTAAGTTTTTCTAATTTTAATAATTTCTTTTAAAACTTTGACTCAAAAGAATATTCATAAACAGTTGAATATTGTACGTCAATGTGAGAGACCATAAATAAACCAGTGAAATGGAAGAAAGGGTGTGGAAAAAAAATGGAGATTGAACTAATTCTTTTATGAAAAAAAAATGGAATAACATCACTAAACCACAAATCTCTTTACAATTTTTTAGATTTTTATTGATTATTTTTTTAAGTCAAGTTATTGTAGGACTTGAACTTGTGACGTGTGACTTTCGGTAAAGGACACTTGCTATCGTACCAAGACTCTACTTCTTTTGTGTCATTTTTTATTTATATAACCATGACCTATACATACATTTTTTATTTATATAACCATGACCTATACATGCACCTACCGAATATGGTTTATTTATTGTTTTTTTTTTTTCATAATAATAATAATAATAATAATGGGCCCGCTTGCCCATTTTATCACCTACTTTTTATTCAAATTCATATATAATGGGTCCGTTTGGATGGAGCTTATTTTTGCTGAAACTGAAACTGAAAACACTGTAACAAAATAATTTTTAAATATGTGAATAGTATTGTGGGACCCATTTTTAATTTTTTTTTCCTAAATAAAGTGGCTGTGGGTCTCATGAACAGTACCGGAACAGTGCGTAAACAGTGACATTTGTCTCATGAACAGTAAATTTTGTCTTCTCCTTGAAATGTGTAAAAGCGAGAAAAAAAAAAAAAAAGAAAAAAAAAGAAAGAGAGAGAGAGAGAGAAAAATGCAATGTAGGATTCAGTGGAAACGCTGAATCCAAACATTACATATTCCATTATATCCTTATTTTGGTTTATGTTTATGTTTATGTTTTTTTATTTTTATTTTTTTTTTATCGTTTTCCTATTATGTGTCAATGTTTAGATAATTCCTTGACCCAAACACCCCCCCCCCCCCCCAAACAGACACACGTATATATATATATATGTGTGTGTTGTATATAGATTTTCATCACGTGTTCTATTATGTCAATGTGAGTATCACGTTGCATATTTTAACCCTAATGAACCCATCTCTAGAAAGGGCTTGCCCTTCATCAATAAGCATTTTTTTCTTGTTCACAAAGCAATAAAGACTCAACCATCTCGTCAAAAGAGGAGTCCACTCCAGAAGAGAAAAAGGAAGGAAACTGCATGCTTTTTTGATTCCTGGAAACCACACAAATTCTCATCTCATTCCTATTTATATACTATATAGTTGTTAACTGTAAACAATTAATGTAGTGGCGGCTTTCACATGCATTTCATAATTTTACTTAACAAAAGTCTATAATCACTTGCCTAATCTTGGCTTTTGCCTTTTGGCACTTATAAAACTGATATATAGGCCTTAAAGAAAGTTAGAGGTCCCCAAGCTAAACTCAGCTAGGCATGTAAAGAAGGGATGAGAACTAATAGCAGAAAATGGTCAAATTTGATCATGACATGAATTAATATTAATTTAAAGCAGTTTGTTAGTTTGTGTCTATTTATTATTCTCAGCTTTTTAAGCATGACACCACTTTACTCTATGGATTCCAAGCATGCAAAGCATAAACAGTATTATTTAACGTTATTAACTATCCCCATATGAACATTATTACTAATGATTCCAGCACTAGACATACATGGAATCATATCTGATGTTATAGTGTAGCTCAAATAAAAATGAAAGAAAGAGATTAGCTAGGAATGTCTTGGGGTGATTGGATAGATGTGTTATATATTTAAGATGAGAAGAAAAAGGAGAAGATGACAGAGAAAGGGATAGCCAGAATATGCTAACATACCCTCAGGACTTCAAACTGAAATCCAATTCTCAATAACTGAACCAAAGTGGATTGAATTTTTTTGTAACCGATCAATTGACATACTTTAGAAGATAGTTGTAATTAGCATCCAATGATTCCAAACGTAACTAATCAAACCAAAATACTATACTAAGGTGTATATATATCGGTTATGCTCCTGAATTGAACGATACATGTGTATCATATGAAATATATTGTATATATGAGACGATATATTGATATGTGGGTTAAAATTGAGTTTTTGCTAAAATTTTTACTTTGGCTTAAGTTCAATAAGTTGTTGGACTTGTTTGAACACAAAATTCTTCGGTTATTCAGTCAAACCTGATAAAATAACATTTCCATGATTTTTTTTTTCCTCTTAAAGAAATCTAGGTATAGTAAATTTATATGAAAGTGCAAAATTCTTTCTATACTGCCAATAAAGTATTAAATCATTCTCAAAAAAAAAAAAATTATTAAATGATAATATAACCAGTTTTTTCAAATTTTATTATTATTATTGTTATAAGTTCAAAAAACTTGAATGCCAATAAGAAAGGTACATAAAAAGTTATTATAATAGAAGAGCAAATGTTAGAGATAATGACTCATATTTTGAATGAAAAAATGACACTGGTCTTGGCCTTGGGGGGGAGGGGTGGGGGTGAATCCTCCTCATGATATGGTAAGAGTACGTTCGAAAAATTGTTTTATTGGATTAGGGTTTCTCGAGGGTAGTAAAAATTCTTTGTAAACCCTTATTTTTCACATATTGGATTTATTAGTCATGAACTTAGGGACGTTAGAATGGGAGTTCCAAATATACAAAGAAAATCTATGATCTTGGGGACAGAAATAGAGAGTAGAAAATAAAGGACTCAATAATTTCCCTTTGTTTAACTAATACGCCAGTGCATTTGGCCGGCAAGGATGATCTTATTTTTATTTTCGAAGTCACAACATTTGGTCCATTTCCACGTGCAAGCAATGAACCAAGTACTTAGCACCAAAGAAAAGATATAGATCTCAGGAAGGAAATTGCATAGAAGTTCGGGTTGTGCAATTTGGGGAATTATATAAGTTACAAATTTATGGCTTGAGAGCTATAATAATTAATAACCTTCCTCGTACCACAGAAAAAATAATATATCTACCACTTGTTCATTGGTGAATGATTTATTCCATTATTTTTATATTGAATAAATAAATACCTGCTACACCATGGTATATATATGCAATTCATAAGTCTGTACAATGTGTTTGTCTAATAATATGGAATCAAAATGGTACGATTTGAAATTTTCTTAGGGTCAACATGTCAACGGTCAAATGAAAAAAGCAGATTTTTTAAATCAATTTTGAATGCAAGGCATACAAATGATTAATATTGACTGTTCCTTACTCTATTGATTTTTTTTTTTTTTTTTTTTTTGGGAGAAGTTTACTCAATTGAATTTGAGAGGCTTGATTGCACTTTTTTTTTTTTTTTTTTTTTTTTTGAGAATATGTTGAGCTATAGCTCTTTAGCCCATACAATATATATATATATATATATATATATGGCACTATTTTGTCAATGTCATAAGATTTGAGTGTCTTAGTTTTTTCTTTCTTTGGATATAATGGAATATGTTCTGTTACGGTGATAATCATATACTAACATACATTAGCCTATATATGGAATTTTCAAGATAGGAGCATATAATTGTGTTTTTTTTAATGATATTTGACAATAATGATATTAATTAACAAATGGTTGTGTGTGTAGTTGAGTGTGATGCAAAACTGAACAAAATTTCAACGTGCGGTAGGGCTACTTTCCTGTTAGAATTCAAATAGAGTACAATAGAATACAAGAGCCTTTGATTTAATGTAAGGCAGGGCTACCTATATAGAAATAGAATACAAGAGCACGTTGCCTTATGGTATAATATTTATTGTCACTGTTTACCAAAAAAAATATATTTATTGTCAGTTTGTCACCCGTGTCTCTTGCCTAATATTTTTTTCCCTTATATACTATATATAGGGCATCTCTCACGCTCTTCTATACACCAACACAAACTGCACCCATTTGTCCTTCAAACGATGGAGTACTCCAAAGAACATGAGGCACCTTTTTCCTCTCCTTCTCTACCCTCAAACAAGTAAGCACTAAACAATCTCTCTCTCTCTCTCTCTCTCTCTCTATCTCAAAGTCTTAAACACACACACACACACACACACACACACACACACACAAATCTTTTTCCATGATAACAAATTTTGTTTAACATATATATATATATATATATTTTTTTTTTTTTTTTCATGAAGGTGGTGGTCCAAGGATACTGTGGCTATTGTGACAGGAGCAAACAAGGGGATTGGGTTTGCCATGGTGAAGAGATTGGCACAACTGGGATTGACTGTGATTTTAACTGCTAGAGACATAGAGAAAGGGCACAAGGCAATCGAGGAACTGAGAAACCAAGGGCTTGATGATGTACACTTCTTTCGCCTTGATGTCTCAGAACCTGCTTCGATCAACACTTTTGTATCATGGTTTGCAAGAATTTTCGGAGCATTGGATATTCTAGTGAGTTTGTTTGCTATCAATTTTCTTTTCTTTTTTATTCTTATGCATATATGTTTATATACATTTTTTTTTTTTAATTACTATTTTTTTCTTCTATATACAAGCATAAGGACAAATAAATTTCAGTAAATAATTAGCAAAAAGTTGCATCCAAATGCACCGAATGCAAAAGGGTCAAAGAAACTGACTTTCCTTAATTTACCATGGTAAGCAAAAGGGACAAAGAAACTGAATTCCTTAACTTACTACGGTAATTATGTTATTATTGACTGTTAATAGTTTCAGTTTATGTTGACTAAATATTGATCCAGTGTATAAGGTTGATTTTGCATGTGTTGCGCCGCATGAAGCTGATCAATCAATCTCACATGCACTACATATCATATCGGGTTTTTTTTTTTTTTTTTTTTTTTTTTTTTTTTTATATTAATTTTTTTATGTAGTGGTGGAAGTTTTTTCCCCTATTAAATGTTTGCTGCAATGTTTGAGTTCATGTGTTAGAGTCTTAGAGATGACTCAAAGATATATGACAAGAAAGGTGGAAAAATAACCTTTATGTTTGAGTTGTAAGGTACTAATAATTAATAGAAATTTCAAAAAACAACATTGCATTAATTTAATTTAAGTTAAGCAAATATATTTTTATTATCATTTAGGTGTATTATATGCATTTTTGTTAAAACCCCAAGCCAATTGATCTTATGATAATGTGATCTGGTCCCTAACGGCCTAAACCAATTCGAGTCTTTAATTATATGATTTATGCATTTAGAAAAAGCTATAAGAGTTTTATAATTCATTTGATTAGTACCTTATTTTTTATTTATTTATAAGAAGATTGGATAAAAAAAATAAATAAACTTTATAAGTGCTGAAAGTGAATGCAAATTATGTAGTGAATATTTGATATTTGTAAACGTGGCTAAAAAAAATGCGGCAATAGCCCGCTTTTTTTTTATAGTGAATATAATAAATTGGTTATTATAATTCCATATTTAATAGTAGAGTAACAGATTATACAATATTACATATTTAATTATGTAGCAGTAATTGAGTGGTTATACATTGGGAACCAGATATCATTACATGATTTGACTCTCCAAAGAATCTTTAGAATATCAAGGTTTGCTAAATTAAGAATATTCGTTAACAAGGACTTATTTTAAATGTAAATATTTCTTAAATAAGATTGATCTACCATTGAGATCGTTACAATTATTGGGATTGAATCTCGTGAAATGTTAAAGTCAAATAAATCATTCTTTTAAGATGATAGTACTCATAGTACTCCTCACCTCAAATTTCTTAGGTATAGAAATGTCGGTGTCCACTTTCTATTTTCTAATGCTACTATGCTAGGCTCAAAAATTCTTAAGAATAATGTTGCCCAACTCACAATTTATACATAAAATAATACTTAAAAGTTTTTTTTTTTTTGATAAGATACTTTAAAGATGTTAAGTGTTACTCACAAAACCTGAAATGAGTTTTCTATTTTAATGAAAAATCATAAGTATTTTATCTATTTTTCCCTAAAACATAGCCTCTAATTAAACACACACATTACATGTATGAAAATGCTAGTATTAACATTACTATCTTTAGCAAGATTTCTACTACATATTCGGTTTGAACTTGCCTATCACGCATTATTTTCTCAAAATAGGAACATCACATATCAAATTATATGGGTCTTTTTCTTTAAAAAAAGAAAAGAAAATAAAAACGTTTTTAATTTTTCACGTCTAAGTAATTTGACATGACCATGATTCACATTGGACATCACGCAATAATTTGTATTTTAAAGGCAACATACGAGGCCCATTAAAACTTGTAGCTCATTGAAACAAGTAAAAAATATTAAAAAGCTCATAAGGAAATAATGATTTGTTGTGCTTTTACTGTATAGTGTTAGACTAAGACCTTGGAACCCAAACTATTTTGACATCATTTTTTTTTTTTTTTTAAAGCATAAGCTTTAAGGGTACGTTTGGTACACTGAATGTGGATTACAATAGGAATGGTAATCTTTATTACCAGGAATGAAATATGTTGTAATGGAATAACTAAACCTATTCATTAGTTTGGCTATGAATTGTAACATTAGAATAAAACTTATGATCTATTTTAGGAAATATCTCATTCATACAATTATATTTCCTATAAAATAATATGTTTTAAATTTTAGAGGGATGAGTTATTTTTTGATGATTTTTTATTTCCATAATTGTTAGGTGGATATAGAAAGTTTGTTTATTTGGAAGTATATTAATGTTAGAAATCATTACATCTACTAAGAAATAGCTATTACAACCTTTTTAGAGAGGAATAGCTATTCCTCATTTTAAAGAATAGCTATTCATAAGGAAAGACTATTCCCTGTAATAAAAACATAACCAAACTATTGAATAGCTAAACCATAGGAATAACTATTACATTGCAGTGTCTATTACAGTCTACCAAACATGCCCTAATGAATGTATCTGCAAGAAATGTCAGAATTTATATTTCAAACAAATGAAATAAAATCTGCAAACACACTTTTTTTTTTCCTCATATATACCTTATTAGAGTACATCATCAACATTTTTGCTGATTTAGGTTTTTATTTTTATTTTTCTTTTTGGTGGTAAAAATTATTAATTACTTTCGATTGTTAAAACTTCATTCCTTTTCAATTAGCTTCTTTTTTTTTTATTTGGAATAGGGGAAGGGGAAACCTAGACTCAAAGCTTAGCAGAATGGAGTAAGAACTTAAATTCACACACTAACTCTAAAACTGCATGCGGTAGTTGGAGTCGCAGACCGAGTTATAAGTCCCTCTCCTAACACAAACCTAAGCGATGAGAGACTAGACTTGACTTTGAACCGATTTTTTTTTTTTTGGATTTGGAATGGATGAAGGCCTTTTCAATCAGCTTAATTATTTAGTTTATGTTTAATTTTTCAAAGTTTACATTTTTAGGTACTATTATACTTTCTGTCTAGCTTATTTCTTATTCTTAAATTCAATAAGTTAATGAAAATAAGCTCTTTCAAAATAGCACTTAATGGATTCCAAATTGACAAGTATCTATATAATTGCTAATAGTTCAACTCTTTCCTGACATTTCTTCAATTTCTCTTTAATGACAAAATTATATCGTTTGAATATTCTTCAGGTGAACAATGCCGCTGTGTCATTCAATGAAATCGATGAGAATTCAGTGGAGCATGCAGAGACAGTGATCAAAACCAATTTCTATGGAGCCAAGTTACTGACTGAGGCTCTATTGCCCATGTTTCGTCTCTCACATTCAAAAAGCCGGATTCTCAATATTAGCTCAAGACTTGGCTCCCTAAATGTGAGTGAAATTAATGCTTAACAGTACGTTTAATTATGTGCATGCAATCTGATATAAATCAATCTAAAACTTGAATAAATTAACTAAATCAGCTTTACTAGTGCCAAGAAAAAAATGTAAACAAGATGAAGTTTTTTTTTTTTTTTTTTTTTTAAATGTTGATATATATTAAGCAATTAGCTTGAGAACATTATCATTAGAACATGATATATTGGTATTTTTGTTTTCATTGGTAGAAGTAGAACATGATTGATAAAGAACAACGTGTAAGCTTGAAATAAAGAATTTGTTGAGTCCATGAATTGGTGTTTAAGTATCTTATCATAAAGCTTTTTTGAGATGAAAGCAACTATTAGATTGGCTTGTAAACTTGAAATAAAGTATTTGTTGAGGCCATGAATTGGTGTTTATCTTGTCAAAAAGCTTTTTTGCAATGAAAGCAACTATTAATTTGGAGTGGTAATGAATTGGTGTTTAAGTATTTTGTCAATAAATTTACTCTTTCTCTCCCTTTCAAGTTATTTACACCTAGTTCTTCACTTGCAATTTTTCTCAACAAAAAAGAAAGTTCTTCACTTGCATTGACACTCAATTATTCAAACCAGAAATTCTAATAGATAATGAAATTAGTGTAATTATTTTTTTCTGAATACATGCCCGACATTGATTACAATGTATATATCCGATCCTAACACATCTCCATGAATTTTAATGTTTCTAATTGAACTGCATATATGCATATACCGCTTTATTTTCTCAACTAGCTATTAATTACTAATTATTCCTTCATATATGCAGAAGCTGAAAAACCCTAATATAAAAAACATACTACAAAGTGAAAATTTGTCAGAGAAGCATATTGAGGCTATGGTAAGTTTGTTTCTTCAAAATGTGAAGAATGGAACATGGGAAAGACAAGGGTGGCCAGAATTATGGACTGACTATGCGGTATCAAAGCTTGCACTAAATGCATACACAAGGGTTTTGGCAAAGCGCTACATGGGAAGAGGTATAAGTCTGAATTGCTTTTGTCCTGGCTTCACTCAGACATCAATGACTCGCGGTAAAGGCACACACACTGCCGATGATGCTGCTGATATTGGAGCTAGGCTAGCCTTGCTTCCACCTGAGGAATTACCGAGTGGAAGATTTTACTTGAGTGGTACAAGTATTGTTAATTCTAAGTTATAGAATGATTAATTCTGTAAAGATCGATAATAACTAATTGATCTTGGACATGTGAGGGCTCTCACTAATTTCAAATTTCAAAGTTTGAAGTGAGATTTTGTTTGACCAAATGCTATTTTTATTTTCTCTTACTAACTCTTTCTCTATCTCTCATTTATAAAATGGTATAGCGTAGAACTTGTGACGAATATTTTCATGTGGAAGAGAATTATAATGCTATTTCACCCCCAACCAAATTACTAATAGAACCATAATGGTTGCCAACCATTGCTCCCAATTCGCTCCTGCAGATCAGCATATATACATAGCATGTTAAGAGAACTACTATATGCACAAAAAATGGAGCAACAAAAATAAATAAAAAATGAGGATATTGAAGAGATCGATCCGTAATGTAGTCCAACGACGAAGTAGGATTTGTTTGACTTAATACATAAGTTGTTTCTTTAGTCCAATTGAACTAGTCATGTCTTGTGTTTTCTATGGCACGTGATAAGGAAAAGTCTACTCCTCCAGAATGGATTCTAAATTTCTAATAAAATTTGATAAGTGAAAGCTGTTCCTTAGGTCAACAAAGGAAAAAAAAAATGGAGTCATTGATATAAATAAAAGTAGAGAATATAATCATGGTTTTCCACAAGCAATGACAACTCATTGCCTGTGAAAAAAAATAAGAAAATTTACATACCCATACTCAATTCAAAGTTCAAATAGTAATAATCTTTACTTTTTGTGGGACTTTTTGACATGCTATAACTTTATGTGAAGAAACTTTCAAGTTTTCCTTTAATAGGAAGTAATAGAGCTAAAATATGATGAAAATTATGAGAAAAAACCTTTCACAAATAAGGGTTCTGCTCATGAGTTTTTTTTTTTAGTTATTTATTTATTTATAATTCAATAGCTACAATATGGAGGAAGGATTTGAATCTTGAATTTTAAAAACACACTAAGAAGTGCCAACTAGTTGCTTTTCAAATTAAAAAGAAAAATACTCTTGTTAATAATTTATTGATTTGCATGCATATATCCATTGTAAAAATAAAATAAAAAATATATACATTCAATATTTTGAAGTGGAGGGATTTAAATACTAGATATTTCTATTGAAATTATCAAAAAGTGTTAACCAATTGAGGGATTCAGATCCTCTAGATTTCTTAGGGTACTCTACCAAATAAATTTCTTTAAATCTTAACCATTCTTTAATGATTTAATGGTCTAGATTCTGCCATGTCAGCATTCCACTAACAATAATCTTAATTGTTTTGTTTGCAATATTATTTTATTATTTTAAGAATATTGTTAGTGGAATGCTGACATGGCAGAATCTAGACCATTAAATCATTAAAAAGTGGTTAGAATTTAAAGAAATCTACTGGTAGAGTTCCCTAGGAAATCTAGAGGATCTGAATCCCCAATTGAGATACAAGATTATTGGCTATATAGTCTATATTCATTGTAGTTGTTTTTGCTTTTCTTGATATGTGTGCAATTTTTATTTTTAAAGAATGAATAATAAATAGTATTTAATACAACATTAAATACATCTTAAATAGTATTTAATACAACATTAAATACATCTTAACTCATACTCTTAAGGAACTCATTAGTAGAAGCTTTCATTAACAACTCCCAATTTGGGTGTAGTGGCACCTCTCCATGAGCTCGCTTTTGAGCCTAGATAAAAGAAAGAGCACATAAGATGATGAGGATATGTTGGAGTAAATTTTCATTTTTTTTTTTTTTTTTTGTTAAGTCAACTTATTTGTTTAAAGTTACTTTTTGTTTCACTTCTAAACAAATAAATTAGTCAAATGCATTGTAAGATCTCACATAGAGAGTGAAATTAGAAATTAAGAACTGTTTTGATTACCTAATGTTAGCATGATATTCATTAATTTAGTGAATGGAGTATTTAAGGTTTAAAATTTAAAAAGAATATAGTTTATTACAAATATAAGTTGTAAAATAAATGTGAAAATGATTTATGTATTTCAACTATGTTTTAAATGGATATAAATGCTAAACAAAAAAATCTAATAAAGTACGTGTATCATCAATGACATTAAGCCAACGCAAAATGTTTGAAGATTGAAAACTATCATCTCACCAATAAAGGGTCGTATAATTAACGTTTGCATCTAATGATATTGCTCAGTCAAATTGACAGGAATTCTTTTTCAAAACCGATTTCTTCTTGTAATTTCAACATTAGGAACCATTTGTAACTTGCATGCATGTTGTTTGATTTGGAACTAAACTACTCCGATCTCGCATAATTTCATGTCTTTGTCTTACGTAATTGGCTTTTCTTCGATCTTTGTCTTCTAAGTCTAAAAGGAAAGAAAAAAAAAATTCTCCATTGTTGTCTGCGGCATTAATCTCTCTCAGGAATAAGATGTGCAACTTTATTTCCAAAACTTAATTATACATCACATTAGGTGAAAGTCACGATGTTAATGTTATTTCCCATCTTTGCACTCATATTTTTAGGTCCAAATTGTCTGTAAGTTGAATGGTTCTATATTAGACTTATCTATTTTATACATAAATCTGAGGAATAAAATTTTGAAACAAAAGTTAAGAGTCTTGTAATTCAATTGATACTTCTTAATTAATGTTTTTAATGAATATATTCATGGTTCAAATTTCCTTACTTTCAACTATCGATATATTAAAAAATATTTTTTTTAATGAAAATTTTTATTTCTAATAACATAATGGCTTTAGAGATTGTTGGCCTTGAAAAGGGTCTTTAGATTGCTCTCGAAGTCAACAATGAACTTGGTAAAAGCTCTAACCTTAAACATTGTGGATACTTAAAAAGAGAAAGGATTTTAAGATTTTAACAAATTATTATTATTATTATTATTTTTTTTTTTTTGAGAAAGTTAATCAAATTAAATTCACCTTTCATGTAGCAAACATGGAAAAATCTTATGGACCCTCAAGTAATCAAAGAGTTCGCTATGCAACAATGTAGTTAAAAAAGAAACTCAACCGCAATAGTCACATGTATAAGATATTTTTCATGCAACCCAAGAACGTAGAGCATAAGAGCCACAAACGAAAAGAAAAGGAAGAGAATTAACTATTGTTTTGTTCTTATTTATATTGATATATGGCTCTTTATTTTTCCGAGTTATTCTATAACTACAACATTTATTACAGTATTTTCTACAACTATTTTATGTGGTAAATTGTAACTAACTACTTGTTATTGTCATTTTTACATAGAGTTATCATTTTTTCTCCGCCACTTATAGTCTATATTCTATAACATAAAAGTTGTGGCACAAAATGTTACGGTCCTAAATTTTCTCTTTTTTTGTTATATTGTTCACTTGTTCTATTTGGCTTATATGGGGGTTTAGCAAAAAAACAAAATTGGCTTATATGGGAGAGTAGTTCTGCTATAAACACATAAAACTTCACAGAAATTTTCACCATCCTATTTATATATCCAATTTATTGGGTCTCACACTCAGTATAACACAGATATTGGTGAAAAGTCCAAGCTTTTAGGCTTTCTTTAGAGTTAATTTCGTATTCATCTATACTATTTATAAGAGGATTCTCCTCTTTAAACTGGACTTTTATATAGTTCAGAAATATCCCTAAGTCTTAGGTTTAATAGGGAAAAAACTTAAGGACAACTTGTAAAAATATATCTCCAACTCCACTTAAAATGCCTATAAAATAGGATACTCGCCTATTAATCCATGTCTTCAAAACAAACTTATCCACAAAAAAATAAAAATAAAAATAAAAAGGAATATTATGATACTAGACCAAAATTAAAAAAAAAAAAAAAAAAAAAAAAAAAAAAAAAAAAAAAACCCTCATCTCACGCACAAAGTGCAGGTGATGAGGCTAGTATTTCATAATAATGTTATATTGTTGCCCTTCTTATGAGTACCAATGTTGTTAAAATCAAATCGAATTGAATTGAATCGTTTTAGTTCTTACAATCCCAATCGATTACTACCGATTCAAAAAGTCTATTAGTACAACAAAATCTCACAATAATTTTTTAAGTTGTATTAGTGGGTTTCAATTAACTTAACTAGTAAAACCTCTCTCATCATTGAAGAAGTGGTTCGAACCGTGCCTACATAATAAACCAATTGGCATCATATTCTGATAATAAGAGCAATCAACATAAAGTAGATATTACAGATTGGGTGAAAGTTAGATACA
Organism: Quercus alba; assembly: GCA_036321655.1. Classification (NCBI taxonomy): domain Eukaryota; kingdom Viridiplantae; phylum Streptophyta; class Magnoliopsida; order Fagales; family Fagaceae; genus Quercus; species Quercus alba. Next base: position 50,959,229 of record CM070307.1, on the reverse strand, counting down.
ATACTTTAAGTGTAGTTCCTTAAGTTTTCTTTGGTCTGTATTAGATGTGTATTTATTTTCACTTTTCATTTTCAATACTCATTGTCTCTTTCTCAAATCTTTAATCTTGTACTCATTTTCTATTTCCAACTCATTTTATATTTGGCACAAATTTTCTTGTCTGCTTTTTTTGTTTTCTCTTTTCACTTTTCAATTAAAAATTCAATACAAATTTTGAGTTTTTTTTTTTTTTTTTAACAAATAAGCCACTTTATTCATTTATAGTGAAAATAAAAACAGAAAAAATGTGTATTAATTTTTTATATTCAAACTCATTTTTTTGAATACTGAAAATGAAAATTTGAGTGCAAATACCAACGAAACCCAGACTCAAACCCAGCACCAACGCACTGCCACCATAACCCAAACACAACACAACCTACAGCCACCCAAATCTAGCCATGAAAAAGCTTCATGCTCTAGTGATGAGTTTTTGGTTTCAGATCCTTGGGCTTGAGATTAATGTTTGTGATTGCAGAAGAACTGAAACCAAAATCCCAACCCAATCCTACTTTTATATTTTAGGCCCTTTTGGGCCTTTTTTCACTGGGTCTAAACTAAGTCAAGATATAAGAGATTCAAGCCCAATAAAAAGGTCAAATGGCCCAAAAATATTCCTTGAAAACCCAACCATGGCTACTCAAAACAGAATTCCCAAAAACACTCCAACAGAAGTAGAGAGAGAGCTGAGAAGAAGTTGCCTTCGAATCATCATCGGTGTGTATTTCTCTTTCTCTGTTAATCTTTTCACATGTTTTTTTCTATGATGTGTGGCTGTTTCCGACATAAGAAGTTTTGAGTTCGATTCGATCGTGTCTCTTGTTTAGTTCAATCTCTATCTATGCCTATTATGTATGTATGTATGTATGTAGGTATGTATGTCTTAATTTTACTTAGGTTGCAAATGGGTCAGTGGCTCTCATGTAAAATAAGTTCATGTTGTCTTTGTTGTGGTCAGTATCAGTGTTTCACTATTGTATTGATCCAGTTACGATATTGGTTATGAGCTATAACTTATTATAAGTTTAATTTACTCCGGACATGAGTAATTTTTTTCTATTCTTCTTCATCTTTCTTTCGATGAATAAAAAATGGGAATGTTAATTCATTGACTTCATACTACGTGATGATTAGGTAATATTATGTGCATTACCAAGGTTTTGATGTGGTTATTGTTGTGGGCATAACACATTTATAGAAGCATCACTGCTTGAACCATTTAACTCATGCCAAATATCATGTGAAGTGATATGAGAACTCTTACCATCAAGACACACTTACGCGCTGCTAGTTAATTTAGTTCTTATAAGTTTGAAACATTTCAATGTTATTATTTTCTTCACTTCCTAATATTATTGTTTTTTTTTTTTTTTTTGAAAAGCTCAACTTTATTTTTAAGAATTTATTTTAAAAATACAACGATTTCAGGTATAATTATTATTTTTTAATAATTTGATAATTGGGAGTGGCGGGGGAAATTTCAATATAATTATGATTATAAGTGATCACAAGTTGTTTAGTGTCAACCCACTAACTGACTTGATCACATCGGGATTTGAAGGAATTAAAATTGTTGTTGGCTGTGAATATGCATGTTGTTAATCGCAGTTTGATCTATTGTACCTATTGGTTGTCTTGTCGATGTTAACAATTTAGGTGACATCATTGTTGACAAATCGGTAAATTGATGGATATCTAAAAATCTCTATCGAAACTCCATGTAAATTAAGTATGAGATGGGGAGGCCGAGGAGGGATGCTGACATGTGAAGTGGAGATGATGAGAGGATTAGCACCATAACGGTCTGTGACTAGGGAAGCAAGGAATTGCGCAAAACTCTTTTAAACAAGTGTGGTTCATTTGATTTCCGTATGGAAACCTCATAACTCGATTCAATCTCATCAAGTTTTACCAGTATTAACTCATTGCTAGAATGCTAGTCGATCTCATTGGGCATGCCAAGCTCTTTAATTATATCAAATTTATATTTAAGGAGATGAAAAAAGATTTTTTTTTTTTTTTTTTTTCAATTAAAAAGTATAGTTTAAGGGTAAAAGAGTAATATTATCAATAATAATCGTTATAAAATACTCCTATATAAACTTCAAACTGAAATCAAGTTGTTCACAACCACTAGCAAATAAAAAACTGTAGCAAAAAAGAAAAAAAAAAAAATGTATAACAGCTATTTCAGTTTCACATTTCTCTCTCTTTTCTGTGAACTTCAACACCAGCGTTTTCTCTCGGTCTCTCCCGCCATTATCAACTTCATCTTCTCTGACTCTCTCTCTCAAATCCCTAACCCTAAAAATTCCACCATTCCTTTCTCTCCAAATTCCTCTTCTCCACAATGATCATCTTCGCATTCTAATCCCCCCCCCCCCCCAAAAAAAAAAGCGACTCCACCGCCTCCTCAATTCCCCGCCTTCCGATCAGATCGCCGCGTCGAAACCCTAAATCTCCGATCCGGATTCGCACAATGTCTTGGGGATTAGGCTGGAAGCGACCTTCGGAGATCTTCCACCGCGCTCTGAGCTACGGCAATGAAGAACCCGTGGAGAGTTCCCGCCGCGTGTCTTCGTCTTCTTCCGCATTGTCGTCGTCGACGATGGGCTCGGCGTCGCGGTCGTCCTCGGCGTCGTCGATAGTGGCGCAAGATCAGGAGCTAGGGTTTCGGATCGAGTTGGAGTGGTCGGCTGGGGACGACGAGGAGCAGGTGGCTCTCAGGCTTCAGTCGCAGCTTATGGTGGCGCTGCCAATGCCGCAGGACACGGTGGAGGGTGGTGTTGAAGGCGGAGGATGAGAATGTGGCTGTGGAGATGACGGTGGTGAAGCGGAGGGAGCCTCTGCGGGCCGTGACGATGACCAAGGTGGCCAGGTCGGGTCAGCAGAACGACGGCACCGGCGTGTTGACGAGACTTTTGATGGCCAAACCCAGCACCATAACCCAAACACAACACAACTTACAGCCACCCAAATTCAGCTAGGAAAAAGCTTCATGCTCTAGTGATGAGTTTTTGGTTACAGATCCTTGGGCTTGAGATTAATGAAGAACTGAAACCAAAATCCCAACCCAATCCTACTTTTTATATTTTAGGCCCTTTTGGGCCTTTTTTTTCACTGGGTCTAAACTAAGTCAAAATATAAGAGATTCAAGCCCAATATAAAGGTCAAATGGCCCAAAAATTATTCCTTAAAAACCAACCAGGGCTACTCAAAACAGAATTCCCAAAAACACTCCAACAGAAGTAGAGAGAGAGAGAGCTGAGAAGAAGTTGCCTTCGAATCATCATCGGTGTGCATTTCTCTTTCTCTGTTAATCTTTTCACATGTTTTTTTCTATGATGTGTGGCTGTTTCCGACATGAGAAGTTTTGAGTTCGATTCGATTGTGTCTCTTGTTTAGTTCAATCTCTATCTATGCCTATTATGTATGAATGTATGTATGTCTTAGTTTTACTTAGGTTGCAAATGGGTCAGTGGCTCTCATGTAAAATAACTTCACGTTGTCTTTGTTGTGGTCAGTATCAGTGTTTCACTGTGTCACAAATTTCATTCAAAGATGCAATCTTGTTGAGATATATAGATGAAATGAGTTTTTAGAAGTTATCTTGATTTAGAGTCACCCCATAAGTTCTTTCTTTCTTTCTTTCTTTTTTTTTTTTTTTTTTTTATGTTGTTTATTAAATTTTAATTTTAACTTATTTTAGTTATTAACTTTATTGTGGTTTTGACTCTTTGAGACTGGGAGCTTTGAAAACATTTTCCTTTTCTTTGTCTTGATAGTTGTTTGGTACTTATTTGTAACTAATCACTTATTGAATCTTTTGCATAAATTGCTCACTAATCACTTTTTGAGAAATTTATTGAGACTAATACCAAGAAATTTTTTTTTTTTAATTTGTATTTGAAAATATTCATAAAATTCTCAAATGGAAATTCATTTTGAGTATAATTTTGATTGACTTCCTGCTTTCAAATCTCCCTTGAGAACTCAAGTGAGTGACTGGCTATAGACACAACAAAGGCAATACCTTTTTCCTGAAACCAAGTGACGACTGTCTTGGAGTTACAGCTTTGATTATTGTCATACAGCCGCTCAGGAATTAGTTTCCTTTTAGCAAAATAAGACAATTGGGTTTATTTGAATTTGAGAAAGACGTAGAAGAGAGGGGAAGGAAGGATGGAGAGACATAAAATATTGTGATTTGTAAGGCATGGTAATTGATTGATACTAGGGAAGTTTGCTTTTATGTACTGGTTGAAGAGTGGTGTCACTTTTGCTAAGCAGATTTTAGTTTGTTAATTGTGTAGATACCCTTGCATCTTTTCTTTTAAGTCAAATGGATTACCCTATATTGTAAGTGATATTTTTTAGAGTTTAGAGGAATGGACAACAAAAAAAAAATTCCCATAAATGAACTTTTTAAATTTCGTGGTCACCCTCATTTCTTTTTAAATTTCGTGGTCACCCTCATTTCATCAAAGGGTTCTACTCTCTTAATAATAGTATAGCTTCCTTACAATATTAAAGTAATTGAGAATCATTCTATTTTCTTTTTTGTTGAGATTTACACCTTTTACAATTTTATTTAGACTAAGAAGAAAGTTTTCTTCCAAACTTGGTTAGACAACTCTTCTCCAACCCATTACATGGGAGCTCATAAAACCAAACCATCAACATTTATTTTAATCACATGGCTCATTAAGTCATCTAAAGAAGTCGCATAGCTATTAGATAGGTCATGTAATAAAAGTACATGTGGGGTATTCATTTGAGTAACTACGTATTAGGTAAGTTGGAGGGACTTTCCTCTAAATTTGGAGGAAAATTTTGTCCAACAGAGAAGTGGATGGTTGCTGGTAACTATCTTTCCTTTATATATTTACAAGACAAAAACAAGTAAACAACAATGATTTGGCTTGGTTTGCAGAAATTTGGAAATTTGATATATATGAATAATGATGTCCTTTTGTACTTATTTGGTGATAGTATTTTTTAGATCATAGTGATATTGAAACTCATGGAAAACATCCCTTCAAGAACCTAATTTTATTGATAACCTAAAGGGGTAACACAATCAGCTAGGAGCCATGCCTCAGGAAGTGGAAGTCACTAGCTCAAAACGCCCCTTCCCCCTCCTCTTGGAACCAAAACTCACTTTTCAAAAAAAGAATATACTACTGCTGATCCTTTGTGCCAAATTTGCCTCGTATCAGTGTATTTTGAATGGGTTTTCCAATGAGTAATACCTCCTGCCCCAACTTTTGTAAAATTCTAATGCTTGATCAAGCGTTCTCAGCATATAAATTAGTTCTTCCAATATAACGTTACTTCATTTTGAGTCCTACAGGTTGTTAATAATCTTTAGCTCAACATTCTAAATCTGAATTTAAAATATCAGCTATTACATTTTTAAATCTGTTATATGGTAGATTGTGTTGCTCTAGGAAGTTGTCTCTACATAGAACAATTATTTCTTTTGATCTATTACATTCCCATGCATAATTGTTGTATATTATTTCATTTTTCAAGATATTCTGGGCTGATGCATCTTTCTAACTGTGAAATATATATTATATACAATTTCTGTGGCGGTGGGAGAAGAGAGTAAGTTCTGGGCTTCTGTGATGCTATACCAGTACTGTTTTCCATTTATTTGTGCTCAACCTTCTTTGTTTTTCTGTTTTTGGAACAATCATATCCATATTTTTGCCCTTATGGCTGCCGTGTTTAGTATCTCGTTTCAAGCTTGGACATTTTCTGGCTTTCAGAAAATAGATTAATCCAATAAATTCTCTGTAATTTCAGGAATCAAAGATCACAAAGTGCTTTATATTTTTCCTTGCAAATGGCTGGATTTAGTAGCCTTGCACCTAAGATGAAGAATCTAGTTGTCGCTGGAAGCTTGACAGGATTTGTCTTTAGTGTGTACTTCTACACCATGAGAGCTGTTGCCAGTGGTGATGAACTGCAGGTGGCTATTGATAAGTTTGAAGAGCAGAAAAGCAAGGATGTGTCAACCGTGCCATCAAAGGTTTAACTCAGTACCCAGTTTAGTAATAATGTAATCAGGGGACACAGCTGAATTTTAATTCTGTGATAGTGAGAGAGATCATCTGAGTTTATTGTTTTATCTTCAGACATGGCACTAAAGGTTTCATAATAAAAACCAGCTTTGTAATAATGTAAGCACGTACAAAGTTAAATGTTTTTTGTGAAAGTGAGCATGCTATAGTTTTGTTCTTCAATTCTGTGCATGTGTGAGAAAAAGAGGAGTTGAAAAGGGCAAATATAGTAGGGAAGCTATCAAGCTAAAGTTACACAAACAAGAAGTCCATTGAAGTGAATAATACCGGAGGCAATGTGAATGATGAAGATGTGATCATGTCTCTGATAGGCTGTGCAATGAAAACTGTTCTGAGTTGACAAATGTACCAATTCAAGTATGGAAATGGAAGACCTACCATCCATTCTGATCAACGATGATACTGATGACTAGTTTTAGAATATTGGGTTAAGCTTTTGGACATTTGTGGCTACTCAAAAGGACTCCCCAGGTAGAAAAATTATTCAGTATAAATATAAAGGGCGGACAGCCACTCCCAATCAATATAAGTAAGTTATTTCTTATCTAGTATTAATTTAAAGAGTTAAGAGAACATTATTTTTTGGTGTTTCGTGGAAAGGCTTGTACAACGGTACAAGTTGATTGAATGAAAATAGAAATGGAGAAAGCTAGGAATCAAATACTTTATGATGTGCATGAGAAAATCCAATCAGTTTCTCATAATTAGGGGTAATGGTTAAATGCCTAAAATCTCATCCAAAATTAAGAGAATCCAAAATCAGCCCATGATTCTCCATAATGGAGGCAGCAATGCCCCTTATCATGGCCATAATTAAGAAAATGGCTAAAATTAAGGTAAAAGGCAACAATATCATTCCTGAATATTGGGAACCCTAAAAAAAATGGGTTTCATGAAAAAATGAGGGATGTTAACTTACGTGTCAAAGAGTCTCTCATGGCTTATCATGCTGTTTTCTTCAATCCCATCTCGCTTTTATGCAGGTATTCGGAATCCAAATTTGTTGTGTAAGATGTATGCTTCAACCCTTTGTATCGATTCCATATCTTGGAAAATAATGCAAAAGAAATCTTAAAGTATAGTGTCTTCTTTATATTTAAATTTTTTTTTTTTAATTTCCTTATATTTAATATTATTGTGTGAAAATTGTCCAACTATCAAACTAGTATTTCCTTTTGCTATGTGGGGCAGCATATTGTGAACTTAACAGGACCGGCACTCGATACAATTTTCTTGTTTAACTATTGAACATCAACTTGTAAAAGATGTTCTTAATTCTAATGGTGTGTCAATCACTTGATAAGTGTAAAACCATCTTCTCGAATCTAAACTAAAGAAAGCATTGCACTTATTTTCACCTAAATCAAACTCACTTATGGTTTTGTGAGTGTTATTACTTCTCCAATTGACAAATTTGGAAAAATCCATGATGGGTGAATAAAAATAAAGTCAAAATAAAGCGTTCTAATTCTCTACCTTTTCAGCAAATTTGAAATTATTGCCTGTATACATGAGGTGTATTAGTAGCCTAGGAAACATTACATAGTGAATTTAGGAATGATTAAAAAATTTAGCTGAAACGTGTTGGGGGTGATGAAAATATTGTGCAAGTAGTTGTTTTTCTACAGCTCCTGCAACCATTATATCCATATTTACATATTCAAATTTCTTGCATGAATCATATTTGATATTTCTATCTATCTATCTATGAAACTTCGCATCTGTATTTACAAAATTAGATGTCATCTTTCATCCATCAAAAATTGTAAGCAGCATTTTAATTTTGTTTGCAAAGACAACCCAAACTAGCTTATTTGAAAAAGTGCCCGTTTGAGCTTCTCTAAACTTTGTCCTGCAGCACAAAAAATTAATATTATATCTGAGTTCACAAGCAGATTTCCATTGTTTTCCATCATTCCTATGGTCATCATTCAGAGATCAAAATACATGCACATCTGAAGAATTTCCAGCCATCCATATAAATCTGTTTTGAGCTAAGTTTGTATATTATTCACTCATACATCTTTATGATTCAGCGTCACCAAAAATATGACACTGACACTTAAAATTCCTGAGTATTTTAAAACATCAATTGTTGACTGCAATTTAAATAATATGAAACTAGTGACTGATCTTGAGGCCTAAAAAGGAATTGCAAAACAGAGTTCAATATCTTTCACCATTATCTTTTTCAGTTTCCAAGGATTTGAATGTGATTAAAATAAGGGTACTCTTTCATTTAATTACTAATTGAAAAGGCAGCCTTCAACCTTTGACAAAGATGTGGCAGCATCTTGATGCCGTCCTGGGTTGATTGATCCACACAGGACTCCAAATCATTTAGTGCACCGGGTTTGTTCTGTTGCTTAGCTGTCTCATACTTGTCTTGGCAAACCATCAGCGATCTATTCAATTTTTCCTGCATCCAATAAAATAATATTTGAATAATCTTTATTAGTATTGAGAAATTTCTTCAGCAATGGCCAGGAAAAGAAAAATATTCTGCAAACTTAAATACATATAATGACTTAGCGGGCATGCTCATGCCCACACACAAAAACACATCCTTATACTCATACATAAAACTTCAAGTTCAAAAGGGAAAATTAGCAAGGCACACAAATGTTTACAATATATTTTAGAATATTCCCAAGAAGAAACACCAAATAGCTTAATTATTGTTTGTCTCACACTCGCTTGTAGAATATCTTAAAATGTCTTGGGACAAACTGAATTCTATCCAACAATTTTTTTTTTGATAAAAAAATTCTATCCAAATATTAACAACTTTCTTTCCATTTCCATGCTCATAGTATTCCTGAACAGTAGTTTCAATTTTGAGATTAATATCAACAACTCTAGAAGGTAGATGTGATTACATCTTTGTTGTAAGAGGAACCATCAGGCAAGCAAACTAAGACCTCTCATCAATTAACATTCCCTGAGATAGATTCCAAGGGTGCAAGACCATTAATACTGCCAGGTTTAAAAATGGTGCAACCACTCAATGTCAGGAATTTGCAATGGAGGTAGTACCTATCCATTGTCACCTGGAGTTATTTTCTAGTTACACAACTTGTCTAATTGAGTCAAGAGAAAAATACTTGGTAATCATAGCAAGAATAATCCTAATTAATTCTTATGGATTATTCATGAATGAAAATGGTGGCAACTAGTCACCAGAAAATAAAATTAGAAATTCAACTGAAGGTCAAACTAGACAAGATCCTAAATATTGAAACCCGGCCATTGGTAATTGGCTCATCCCATTAGGTAGTCTACTGCAAGCGAAAGGTTGAGCCAATAAACCATCTATCACATTTGATCACATTTAATTTGAAATCTCATACACCGAATAAGGTTGCAATTAGATTTGAGGATCCAAAATCAAGGATTTGAAGAACAGTTGCTAATATAAATTGCTTTATATGAATTTAACTACACAAGATGATTTGAGCTTTGGAACTTATCCAAAAAAAAAAGATGATTTGAGCTTTGGAGGTTTTGCTCTAACAAAAACACTGGTATGTTGTGGGTTTGAAATTAACATTTTTATATCTAATCATTTCAAATCCACATATTAATAAAGCTCAAATCCTCCATAGATTTCATCAACAGGGAAAAAAAAATTGCCCCCCATATTTATTCAAGCCATTTAAACTAGAAATTGAAATCGAAATAATTTTTTTTAATACTTCTATCCAAATGAACCATAAAGGAATTTTACAGTTCAATAGAAGAGACTCTAGGGTCAGGAAAAGAAAGAAATAAACAAAAGAATATCCAATAATGGGGGGAAGTCAATGTAAAGTGTAGATATCCTTAAGTACTTCCATGAAGGTTGTGGTGATGCAAAGAAGAAAGGAGGTAGAGAGATGCAAATACATGGGACTATCTTCAATCAATTTGGAAATAAAACAAATAAAATGTAGATCTAGAAACTTGTAAGTTGTCCCATAAAGGTGTTTTAAGAATAACAATCCACTAGTTCCACAGACTTTCCACTTATCTTATATTACTCACCAAATATCAAGCAAATATTATCAATGCAAAAAAGGAGTAGCAAATGTTTCCACATTATGACAAGTAACATTTAAGAAGGTACAGTTTATTACCCTGAATCCCTGATATATTGCAACAAAAAAGAAAATCATATGATTTGACAGTTTCAATTGTCCAGATTAAAACAACAACCAAGTCTAGGAGCCCCATAAATTGAACTATTTCAAATCCTCAAGAAACTCAAGCGGAAAATATAGGACTGAGCATATATGAGGTTCTGTAAAACCAATTAAAGCCAAAAAGAAAGATCAAATGTAAAACAAACCATAAAAGAATTTAAAGAAGAGGATAACGAGGCTAATAATAATCAAATTTGTACATGTTTCAATTATGATAAATAAATATTCAGCCCCAATTAAAAAAATCATATAACCCCTAAACCTCAACTCAGTCTGTTAACAGAGAAATTGTCCAATGAAAGGTAATGTAGTATTTTACTTTTCTTCAGTTTGTGGAAATTTAAAGAAGAGGACAGTGAGTCTAATAACAATCACATTTCATTGTACATGTTTCAATTACGATAAATAATATTAATCCACAATTAAAAGCAATCACATAAGCCCTAAATCTCAACTCAGTTTGTTCAGAAAGGAAATTGTCCCCTGATAAGGCAAGCAAGTGTTTTCCTTGTCTTTGGTTTGTGGAAATTCAATGCATATTCAACAACACATCCTATTAACAAAGCTTCTTAAAATTGAATATTTGTAAATTTTTTCTTGGCAAGAAATTTTGCCCAGGGTATAAATCCCTCCGAAAGAAATGGAATCAATTAGAGAAGCAAAATAAAAAGTAAATAATTACACAAAAGGAAAGAAAAAAAACTTACTTGAAACTTGGCCATCTCATTCTCAACCATCTGTTGAGATCTAACAACTGGAACACTGCAATTTTCTACACAATTGCTTATCTCATCTTGGCTTCTTCTCCTATCAAAGCACTCATGTGCACATTTGAAGTATGCTTGCTACATCAATCATCATTGAGAAATTCATTGTAAGAAAAGAAGTGCAAAAGGAACAAAGAGGAAGAAAGAGACTAATCTCCAAAAGATATAATTAATACTTTATTTTGTTGCCAAGACAGCATGAGAAAGGGAAAATTTGAAACTAGAACCCAAGAAAGCGAAACACTCCCTTGAATAGTAAAGACGTAATAGTGCTCTATTTATTAGTTGCCAAGAAAGCTTGGAAAAGGGAAGGTTTGAAATTTGAATCCATTGAAGCTAGACGATATATGCTCCACCATTCAAAAGTAATAAAGCACAAAAATATGGCTATGTTGAATTGAATTTCTCAGAAATCAGAAACCACAAAAGACATAACACTCTATATGGATGTTGGGAAACTTGAAGAAAAGAATCAAAATTAAAAAAAAGACAATGATTTTTCATTTGTAAAACGTTTTTATCTACCCAAAAATATAAAAATTGAAACTTAATCACTTGAACTAAGCCAAACAATTGTATTAGATACAATTTGAATAAAATTCAGCTTTCTCAACTCCACAGTCACATAAAGCTGAATACTTGGAACTCTAGTTAATTTGATTTCCCTACTTTTTCTCAAAATGAAACGTTTAAAAATTGAAACTTAATCACTTAAGATATGCCAAACAATTGTACTAACTACTAAGTACACTTGGAATTGAATTCAGCCTTCTCAAGTCAAAAAGCACATTAAGTTGAAGACTTGGTATTCTAGTTAGTTTGATTTCCCTACTTTTTCCAGAAAACAAACAGAACCCAAAAGGGCCAAAACCCAACCCATCATTACCTTCTTCTCTCTTTTTTTCCCACAAATTTCTCAGCAACCAAACAGTAGAAACAACATTGAACCTATACCCATCAGAGATAAAAGTCCATAAATACATTAAAAATTAAAAATTTATACCCATTTGTACAACGTTTTTTTCCCTACAAAAAATTCAAAAATTGAAACCTAAACCATTGAGCTGAGCTAAACAATGAAACATTTGTGCTAGATATATTTTGAATTGAACTCAGCTGTCTCACACATAAAGTTGAAGACTTGGGAATTTAAATTAGTTTAATTTTCCTAATTTTTTCTCAGAACCCAATACCCAACACATCATCATCTTTTGTTTTCCCACCAATTTCTCAGCAACCAAACAGTAGAAACAACATTGAACTTATACTTATCAGAGACGAAGTACACCCACATTAGAAAAACAACTGAACATCCCAAAAGTCCAAAAACACATTAAAAAACAAAAATTGAACTTATGCCCATATTTTTTCCAACCAATTTCTCCGCAACCAAACAATAACAACATTGACCTCATACCCATCAGAGACAAACCACACCCACATCAGAAAAACAACTGAACATCACAAAAAGTCCATGAACACATAAAAATTAAAAACTGAACTTATGCCCATCTTTTTTTCCCAACAATTTCTAAGCAACCAAACAGCATAAACAACATTGAACTCATACCCATCAGAGACAAACCACACCCACATTAGAAAAACAGCTGAACATCCCAAAAAGTCCATAAACCCAAAAAAAAATAAAAAAAAATGAACTTATTCCCATCCGTATTTTCACCAATTTCTAAACAACCAAACAACAGTAATAACATTGAACTCATACCCATCAGAGACAAACCACACCCACATCATAAAAACAACTGAACATCCCAAAAGAAGTCCTTAAAAACAATAATACACATACATGCATACATACATACAGAGAGGGAAGTAGAACCTGAAGGGTGAAATTGACATGGTCTTGAATAGGAGAAAGATGTTCTTTAGCGGCTATATTGACCTGGTGAAGTCTTTGTTGCACTCTCTCCGAAACCATTCTCTCTTCAGCTCCTGCTGCGTAATCCATCTCTCTCTCCGTCTCTGTCTGGGGACTTTTTTTGCAAATTGACAATTGAGAATTTGTGGGGTTTAGGGTTTTTGTTTCTTACTTTTTAACTATTGCCTATTTTTTACTTTTTTTTTTTAGACCACATATTTTTTACTATTACTAGTATTATTAGGATTTTAATTCTTGAGGTAGAAGTAACGGACCCCATGAATCCGACCCATGCCCGAACAACTACTTTTTTTTTTTTTTTTTTAATTACGTAATAAGTTTGAGTTTATATATATTTCAATTTTTTTAAAATTTTATCTATTAAAGTCAAAATATTATAATTCATTTTAACTTTCTAAAATTGTTTCTCAAAAAAAAAAAAAAAATCTAAAATTTAGCACGTGCATGTGTGTGTTTCTAAGTAATTTTTTCTCAAAACTTCAAATACTGCAATAAGCTTAGCACATATCGATTTAGCTAACATAACCACTTGGGACATGTGAAAATAGCCTTTGAAGGTTGGTTGGTCTTGTGCCATGTCACTCCCTTGTGTCACATTTGCATGCCATGTCAACATCTTTTATGTATTGCATTAGATTCATGTATTAATAATTTATTATTATAGTTCTCTAAAGGAAAACTTTAGGCTAGTTTGGTTGGATGGAAGGAGAAGGAAGGGAAGATATAAGAAAAGAGTTATTTTGTTTGGTTAAAATGAAACTGAGGAAAGAAAGGGAAATTGGAAGAAAAATATTTTTGTGGGACCCACCATTTGTTCAATTCTAAACTTGAAAAGTTTGAACTTGTTGTGAAATTACTTTTATATCTCTATTCATTTGTAATTTTAAACTTTGCTTATTTTTGTGCTTAGTATTATGTATTTAGTTCACAATTGATCTCAAGTCTAGGTAAAGGAGGAGAGTTGCGGTATGTTAACGGCCTATGTAAAATTTAGTTACTTTCTTATGAATAGATCCAATTATATAGAAAATTGTTAGGGAGTCTCCTATTCATATGGCCAACCCAATCTAATTTGTCGAGAATTCATAGTCGACCTCAATTTTTGGGACTAACATTTTGTTGTTCTTATATTAATTTATAATTTAAAATGATAAATGTCAAATATATTTCCTCTCCTTTTTTCCTCTTCCCCTTTACATCCAAACATATATTTTTCCCCTTTATTTATCCTTTCTCTTTCCTTCTATTTTATTCTTATCCATCCAACCAAACATCACCTTAAAAATCAAAACTACATGGATAAATAACCCCATGAGGGGTAATTGTGTAATTTAATTTTTAGTTAATTAATGTCCGAAACGGACACGGAGCACGCGCCCTATATAATTGTAGTCTTATGCTGTGAACTCTGATCTCAGGTTCTCTTTGCTATAGCTCAGTAGCTTGCTTGCAGAGGAGGTTATCTCAATTTTCAGTTCTCTTCTTCTTCTTCTTCTTCAATCTTCACTCACAAGAAAACGTAAACACATCATCTGCACTCTGAAAATCAATGGCTCTAGACCATGAAGACGTTCTCAAAGAAGAAAAGGTTATCCCACTCGACGAGGATGACATAGCTATCCTCAAGACCTATGTATGTGTGCTCCTAATGTCTCACTCCGGGGTTTACTTATCTAGTTTTATGCACAACTAACATGTGTTTGATAATTATATAAATATATAAGCTATAAAACGTTGATCTTTTGTACTCTGTAATCTTATACAGGAGGACTATTCTTTGTAACCCAGATGGGTTTTTTCATTATTAATCAATTATCAATGTTTTAATACTCTGGCTAGAGGACTTCGATTCTCACTTTGTTCAAATATGAATGTGTTTGGGATTATGTAGTTATATAATATATTATAATGTTAATGCTTTATGCAGGGTTTACTTACCTTTTTTTTAATTATATATATTTAATTTACAACTAACGTGCTTTCAATGATGATATTAACTATAAAATTTTTATCTTTTGTACTTTGTAATCTTACAGGAGGGCTATTCTTTGTAACCCAGTTGGGTATTTTGATTATTAATCAATGTTTTAATACTCTAGCTTGAGAATTTATGATTTTCACCTTGTTCAACCATGACTATGAGTGTGAATGTGCTTGAGATTTTGTTTTTATATGTAATAATGTTAATCCTTTATGCAGGGTTTGGGTCCGTATAATACAAGTATCAAGAAAGTAGAAAAAGAAGCTAAGGACTTGGCTAAGAGTGTCAATGATCTGTGTGGTATATATGCCTCCCTTTTTCTCTTATTAATTAAACAAATTTTTTGAAGTTATTGATCTTCACTTGTAAAGAATTTATTTATAGTTTTAAGGTGGCTGTACACATTTTTTTTATTTATTAAAAAATAAAAATTTTAATGTGATAACACTCTAATAACTATATGAGAGGTGTGGAATATTGTCGTACTACTACTGTCAGGGCTGGCCCTTGGACTAGGCCATGTTTGTTTTTTTTTTTTTTTTTAATATTATCTTTTTTAATTTAAAAAATATATATGTAACATTTTTTCTCCAATATTAGGAAGGCATAAGGAATTGACTAATGCTAGAGATATTTCAAATTTTATTACATAGGTCTTACAAATTGAGGTGTCACCAATCACAAGAACTAATTAAATACTCATTTATGATTTTTTTTTTTTAAGAAAAAGATTTAAATACTTGTGTTGAAGTGCCACTAATATAGAACATTAACTAATATTATTATTTAAGTGATATTTAAATATTAAAAGGTAATTTCATCTTAGGCTGCAAATTGTATTTAAGCGGCTCTGACTATTGTCAAACTATTGTTGTTTTGCTCTCTCTGCATATGTTCTTAGGTCCACTCTGCCATCTTTTTCTTAAGTGTATGATGAATGGCTTTCATTTGTACTAATAAGAGAAGTATGATAACCAAGTTTTATATGTATTATTTTATGTGCATCATCAATTCCTTTTAATAATTTCTAGCATCTATTTACTTGGTTGCTGCTTTTCCTGGTTTAATTGCCTATTAATGATTCTCCGATAACATTGGATTCTTGTCACTTATCAGAGTGTGTCTAAAATTCTTTTTTCGATATCGTGTTTGTGTGTTACAGCATGGTCTATATGTATCTTGTTTTTGTGTTTGGCTTCTTTCTGTTCAATGTCTTCACTGTATGGGCTGGCTGTCAAAAAAAAAAATAATCTGAATATGTGAAATCATAATGTTGATCTGCACTATTCTATAGGTATTAAGGTGTCTGACACTGGCTTAGCTGCACCAAGCCAGTGGGATCTAGTATCTGATCAGCAATTGTTGAAGGAGAAGCCTCTGGAGGTGTGTATTTTGCTTATATAAGGTCCTCTTTGGCAATAAAGTGTTTGTAACAATCTGAGAAGAATTCTTTGCTTTGTCAACCAGGTGGCAAGATGCACACAGATCATCAGTCCAAACACTGAAGATGCCAAATATGTTATAAATTTTTGTTATCCTGGAAAGGTACACTTCAATTTGGCCTTCACCTCATGTAGTACATTTTTTTGGAGGTGTTTGAAATATGAAATTTTTCTTCACCCACCAAAACTAATACCACCATTTTTCAAGTTTTGTCCATCTATTTTCATATTTTTCAAGTTATTTTTAAGCTTACATTGTCCCTATCAGTGCCTTTTCTTTTCTTTTGTTGAAATATGACCAAGTGGGAAACATTTTTGTTTTTAAACTTAAATGATCAACTATGTTTTCTAATGATATCTGCATTTTGAATTGCTTCAGTGTCTTATATTTTATGCCCTGCAAACAAACGGCGGGATTTTATATGGACGTGGCATTTTAGCTTAAACATACTGAGCCTGAATCTTAATTTTGTTTATTGACTCATTTAGTCATGCATGTAACAATTGGATCTGATATAATTCTAATTTATTGACTGCAGTATGCTGTTGCTCTGGGTGACACAGTTTCCCCAACTGACATTGAAGAAGGCATGCGTGTGGGGTGAGTTTCTTATTTGTTACCTTCTCAGATTTTACTAAAATATTTTGTATTTTTTTGCAACCTTCTCTGGTTATTCCCTATTTATACATTCTTTCAACATAAATTGCATGGAGTTTGTTGCCAAGGGGAGGTCAATTATTACCTTTTTGTATTAAATTTTTATTTATATGATACTTTGTATATGCTGTTGGACAGTAGCAATGAAAGACATTTAGGCTAGTTTCTTGTATACGTGTGATAGTATTAAAGAAACTGAACTTGTACTCCTTTCTATTTTTGGATTGACCTTCAGTCTATCATTGCAGAGTTGATGATCGCGGTAGTGGACATCGTATACGGATTCCCTTGCCTCCAAAAATTGATCCTAGTGTGACCTTGATGACAGTGGAGGAAAAGCCTGATGTGACATATAATGATGTTGGTGGGTGCAAGGAGCAGATTCAAATGATGCGGGAAGTGCGTATAGCATTGATTTTTTTAATGTTATTTTTCATTCTGTTGTATTTCTTTCTTTGGTGTACATTATGTGCAACATAATAAGTGATTTCTTTGAGTCCAAATAACAAAAAAACATAATTAGTGACTTCACATTCAGATATTAGAACTAGTCAACTAGATACAGTCAGTATGTATGCCTTACTGATTTTGATTGTTTTTCCAGGTTGTTGAGCTGCCCATGCTTCATCCTGAGAAATTTGTGAAGCTTGGAATTGATCCTCCTAAGGGTGTCCTTTGCTATGGTCCTCCAGGGACAGGTAAGACACTGTTAGCTAAAGCAGTGGCTAACAGAACTGATGCTTGCTTCATTCGAGTTATTGGGAGCGAGCTTGTTCAGCGATATATTGGTATGGGAGCTAAGATGGTTCGAGAACTGTTCCAGGTTACTAATTGTGCATGTTCAGCAGTTTCATAACTTCTCTTTTTTATTCATATGGTTTTAATTAT
Source organism: Quercus alba (assembly GCA_036321655.1). Lineage (NCBI taxonomy): Eukaryota > Viridiplantae > Streptophyta > Magnoliopsida > Fagales > Fagaceae > Quercus > Quercus alba. The sequence continues at coordinate 50,941,284 of CM070307.1, read as the reverse complement.
ACACTTATCATCTAACTAGTATTGCAATTTGCTGCAGATGGCACGTTCAAAAAAGGCGTGTATTATATTTTTTGATGAAGTGGATGCAATTGGAGGTACACGTTTCGATGATGGTGTTGGTGGTGATAATGAGGTGCAGCGTACAATGTTGGAAATTGTAAATCAGCTTGATGGCTTCGATGCTCGAGGAAACATAAAAGTTTTAATGGCTACAAATAGGTTGGTTAAGTTGGTTACTTATCTATCAGGACCATTTTTCTGCTTGATGTTGTTACAACACTCATGGCACTTAAACAACCTTGTTTTTCACTTTAGAAATAGAAATGGTGTTTTATACACTAGCTTATGTTGTGGATTTCGATTACCCCCTTTTTTCAGGCCTGACACACTTGATCCCGCATTGTTACGTCCTGGACGATTAGATCGAAAAGTTGAGTTTGGCCTTCCAGATGTGGATGGTAGGACACAGATATTTAAGATCCATGCACAGAAAATGAACTGCGAACGAGATATAAGATTTGAACTTTTGGCTCGACTTTGCCCAAATTGCACTGGTAAGAACCATTTATTATGGATAGTCTTTGTTCACTATGCCAAGGGTGTCTGACATGAGTTTCTCTCTCAGGAGCTGAAATAAGGAGCGTGTGCACTGAAGCTGGCATGTTTGCCATCCGAGCAAGGAGGAAATCTGTGACAGAGAAAGATTTCTTTGATGCAGTGGACAAGGTCATCAAGGGATACAAGAAATTCAGTGCAACACCCACGTACATGGTTTACAATTGATTAAGCTGTTATGAACCATAAGGTTCTGCTAGGATTTTTTCATTCATCATTAGGCTGCATAGCTTGGAACAATTGTACTTATTAGGGAGCTTTCTCCATGTGAAGTTGTGAAAGTGTATCAAGCCATGTTTTGCTACAAATTTAAGCCGTTACTTTTGGAATCATTATAACTCAATGCTTTGAATGCGGATATCACTGACCATGCTTCAAAATTATTTTCCATGAATCTAAGGTGTACATGGTGCCCTGTTTCAAAGAGATTATTATATGAGGAACCGATGCAATTATGTATTCAATAGGTTATTGAAAGTTGTGCTTGAAAGCTTGTCCTTAAAATGTAAAATATGCTAATCTGGATGGAACCTTACCTCAAACTGTATAGGGCTTAAATGTAGTCTATGAAAATTTGTGAATTAAATTGTGATAAGATCAAATCAGTCTAAGGTAAATTATAATTAAGCCTCCCTAGTAATGAATTATCCAAAATTGAGAAATGCAACAACAATTTTGCCACCAAAGCGGATTGCAACTCTTCACATGTGCTTTCTTTCTTTAGTCAAATTGTTTTTAAATCCATTTTTAAGAACTTAAACTTAACTTTTTTTTGTTTTGGGGGGGGGGGGGGGGGGGAGGTGGGGAGGGTAGGTCTAAGCAATTGTATATTTAAATAATTATTCTTGCTATCATATGTGCGAGGAGAGGATAATGAAATATAGCTAAAGTAATTTTTTTTTTAAATATAAATTTTAAATGAAGGAAGAGGATTTGAATTCTGAACGGTTTTCATTAAAAAATTAAGAAATATTACATGACTTAGGGTCTATTTAGGATCCGCTTATTTTGCTAAAACTGAAATTTTTTTACTGAAAGTACAGTAAGTAAAGGTAAAAGTTAGTTGAAATAATACAGTGGACTCATGAATAGTACCAAAAAGTACAGTGGGGCTCATGAATAGTAGCAAAAATAAGTTGAATGGTAAAATAAGTTAGTTTTTTAAAATGGAGCCAAACGCACACTTAAAGGTTGTAAAAATTAGGATAAATTATACTAAGACTTTCCATATCAAGAAATGATAGTTCACTGTTCACCCTACATGGTCAAAATAATTCACATCTCACCCCCTAGGATTAAACCCCTGAACAACAGGTCACTTATGATCCCGGGTACTAACTCACCTAGATGGACGGTGGTAATTATTTTGAACATTTTGGACAATGTCATTCATTGAAAATCATATATCATAAGTCTAATTTTTTCGCTTTAATAGAACTAACTTGGATGAAGTGCTTCAATACAAGCACATGCCACACAATCCTTGCCCAATTTTTTATTATTTAGATGTTTACTCATTCGTAGTATTATTACTAGTCAATCCAAATATTATGAATCTATGATTGACAATAATCACCTAGCACAATCCTTGCCCAATTTTTTATTATTTAGATGTTTACTCATTTGTAGTATTAGTACTCTAGTCAATCCAAATATTATGAATCTATGATTGACAATAATCGCCTAGCACGCCTTTTCCAAGTCTTCGAGGCTCCACTTTGTTTTATAATCAAAAAGCTCATCAATCCCTCCGACCCCTACACTTTCGTCCCCATTGTCTCACTCTCAAGCAAACCCAATCCCGATACAAAACTCTCACAGACAAAAACGCAAACACCTAGACTACAAAAAAATCTCCTCATGGAAAAAGAAAAACCCAATAATATAAACTCAGCAACGTGTCAACAAGTCCCAAATCTTCTCTCCTCTTTCGTCGACACTTTCGTCGATTTCTCCGTCAGCGGCGGCCTCTTCTTACCAAATTACCAAAACACCCCTCACCCTAATGCCCCTGTAGATAACCAAAATTACGAAAATGCCCTCAAAACGCGGTATCCTACTCCGCCGAGTCGACTTGTCGCGATTGGCGATCTCCACGGCGACATGGAGAAGTCGAAGGAGGCGCTCCGTCTCGCCAATTTGATTAACGACTCCGGCGACTGGACCGGCGGGTCAACCACCGTGGTTCAGATCGGGGATGTGCTCGATCGCGGCGGCGATGAGATTAAAATACTTTACTTCTTCGAGAGGCTTCGCCGGCAAGCGGCGAGAGCCGGCGGAGAAGTCATCACCATGAACGGCAACCATGAGATCCTGAACGTGTATAGAGATTTCCGGTTCGTGTCCAAATCGGGTTTGGAAGAGTTTAGGGTTTGGGCGGAGTGGTACCGTGTGGGCCAAGTAATGAAAACTCTCTGCGAGGGTTTGGAAAACCCTAAGAACATATTCGAAGGAATTCCTAAATCACTTTGCCGAGTCAATCACGATGGTGATGAAGCTTTTGTAGAAGGAATCAGAGCGAGAATCGCCGCTTTACGACCTAGCGGTCCGATATCGGCGCGATTTTTATCGAAAAACGCGACTGTTTTGGTCATCGGCGATTCAGTTTTCGTTCACGGTGGCCTCAAGCCGGAGCACGTGTACTATGGATTGGAGAAAATCAACGAAGATGTGAGAGACTGGATCAATGGGTTGGGGGAAAATTACACGCTGAAGCATTTTGCTAGGAAGAAAGATGCGGTGGTGTGGATGAGGGATTTTTCGGATGATTCGAAGAAGAAATGTGATTGTTCAGCTCTTGAATTGTTGCTTAACACAATTCCGGGGGCGAGGAGGATGATAATGGGGCATACAATTCAGAAGAATGGGATCAATGGAGCTTGTGAAAATCGGGCGATAAGGATTGATGTGGGGATGTCCAGAGGGTGCGGTAATGGGTTGCCGGAGGTTTTGGAGATTAGTGAGAATTTGGGATTAAGGATTTTGACGTCAAACCCGCAGTATCAGAATAAGTATAAGGCTTATTTGGATAGTGAGAGAAAGGAAGGGCTTGGGTTGTTGATTCCGGAACAAGGACCAAAACAAGTGGAAGTGAAGGCTTAGGAGTTTGGGTAATCTAAACTTTTAACATCTACATACATGTCATTTTATATGTTAGAATTGATCATTGAAGCTTCATTTTGTGGGATATATAATTGTGCAATTGTTTTCTTATAAGCAATTGTTATTGTAGAAAAAATTAGATGTAGAATACAGATTGTTGTGGCATTCCTTGCATTTGAATATAAGTTATACAACTTTCTATTCAAAGTTTGCTCCAGCGTTGTGATTATTTGAAAATTTGGATTCATGTTTCTGTAGAATCTGGTTTTAATAAATTGTACTCACTAAAAAAAATGCTTATATCAATAAATTGTTATTAGTTTCAGGAACTCAGTTTTGCTGTTGTAGTTGAATTATTAACCACCGGGCAATGTCTCCTGACTTAAAAGTTAAAATTCTTTTACCTTCTCCTTGTGGAACCATGATATGAGTCATATCACATATTGATAATTTAAATCTGTGTTTCTAGATTAGCTTCATGAATTTGGTCTTGGCATTCTGCATCATCATTGTTCATACGTTCTGTAAAACTTTATACTGCTAGTCAACGCCTCATTAGCTTAGTCCGTGTACTCTTTGTCTTGTCCTGTTAACACGAAAATATGAGCTCTAACACTTTTTGGTGTGTCAATTCTTCTCTTTTATTTATTTGCATGGCATATTGGCTTAAAAAGGTAAAGCTTGGCATCATCAGGAATAGCTGCAGTGAGGACCGTGATATTTGCCTATTTTATTTCTTGATTTAATGATAGCATTCTAAATATATTTTTATTCACACAACTACAAAAAATCTAAATATATATTGTTATTTGCTTTTGGTTTGACTCACTGGATTGCCTCTGCAATTTATTATTCTATTTTATTTTTTCCATCTTCATTCTGTTATATTTCTTTCTTTCGTGTACATTATGTGCAACATAATGAGTGACTTCTTTCAGTCCAAATAACAAAAAAACATAATGAGTGACTTCACATTCAGGTATTAGAACTAAATACAGTTGGTATATATGTATGCCTTACTGACGATGATTGTTTTTCTAGGTTGTTGAGCTTCCCATGCTTCATCCTGAGAAATTTGTGAAGCTTGGAATTGATCCTCCTAAGGGTGTCCTGTGCTTGGTCCTCCAGGGAGTAGTAAGACACTAATAGCTAAAGCAGTGGCTAACAGTACTGATGCTTACTTCATTCAAGTTGTTGGGAGCAAGCTTGTTCAGAGATATATTGGTATGGGAGCTAAGATGGTTCGAGAACTGTTCCAGGTTACTAATTGTGCATGTTCAGTAGTTTCAAAACTTCTCTTTGTTATTCATATGGTTTTAATTATACGCATATCATCTACTTAGTACTGCAATTTGCTGCAGATGGCACGTTCAAAAAAGGCATGTATTATATTTTTTGATGAAGTGGATGCAATTGGAGGTACACATTTCGATGGTGGTATTGGTGGTGATAATGAGGTGCAGCATACAATGTTGAAATTTGTGAATCAGCTTGATGGCTTTGATGCTCGAGGTAACATAAAGTTTTAACAGCCACAAATAGGTCCGTGAAATTGGTTACCTATCAGGACCATTTTTCTGCTTGATGTTATTAAAAGTTAAAACACTTATGGCTCTTTAACAACCTTGTTTTTCACTTTATAAATAGAACTGGTGATCACTTTTTTTCCTATTTGTAAACTTCTAACAATACACTAGCTTATTTTGTGGATTTCGATTGCCCCCCTTCTTAGGCCTTTAACACTTGATCCTGCATTGTTACATACGATTTGAACTTTTAGCTCGACTTTGCCCAGATGCACTGGTAATAAGAACACTCTATAATGGATAGTCTTGCATGGCACTGCTTTTTGTTATTTCTTCACTATGCCAAGGGTGTGTTAGGACATTGGTTTTCTGACATGAGTTTCTCTCTCAGGAGCTGAAATAAGGAGCGTGTGCACTGAAGCTGGTATGTTTATCATCTGAGCCCAGAGGAAAGCTGTGACAGAAAAAGATTTCCTTGATGCAGTGGACAAGGTAATCAAGGGACATAAGAAATTCAGTGCTACACCCAAGTACATGGCCTACAACTTTTATTTTTTTGAGATTGGCCTACAACTGTTTAAGGTGTTCTGAGCCATAAGGTTCTGCTAGGATTATTTCATTTATCATTTGGCTACATAGCTTGGAACCAGTTTACCTAGGTGGGTTTCTCCTAATGAAGCTGTGAAAGTGTATCAAACCATCTTTTGCTACAAATTTAAGCTGCGACTTCTGGAATCTTTGTAACTAAAAATTTGAATGCTATGAATACGAAAATCACATTGACCATGCGTCAAAATTTATTTTCATGAATCTAAGGGTACGTGGTGCCCTCTTTCAAATAATATGAGGAACCTGCGCAATTATGTACTACTCAATGGGTTATTGAAAGTTGTGCTTGAAAGTTTGTCCTCTAATGTTAAATATATGCTAATTTGGATGGAACCTTACTTCTAACTGTATGGGTTATTTATTTATTTATAGAACTGTATGGGGTGGCTTCATTACAATTTACCTTAGTGTGGTTTGCCAACAATTTTTCCACCAAAAGGCTTTCTTTCTTTATTCAATTTGTGGGGGTGGGTTTGAATTTTATGTAAAGTTGTAACAAAATTGACATTTCAAACCATTGTTTGAGGAAGGCGATTTGAATTTTGGAAACCTCTTGGTTAGAAAGGAAAATGCTAAGTTCGCTATATTTTTCCAACATTTTCACAATAGATTTTACGTGGTATGTTGTTATTGGCTATTACTAATAAGAAAAAAAAAATTCAATGGTGGGTTCAAATTGTAATTAGTACAACTTACCATTTATGATTCATTGCGAAAATGTTGCAGACGTAGCATTTTTTTAATTAAAAACATTAAAAAAAATGTTAATTGACTTAAAAATTAAGTAAAAAAATAGGATAAGTTACATTAACATTTTCCAATTTTCAAGAAATGACACTTCATTCCAAATGACCAAAATAATTCACATCTACTTCCTTTCTCACATTAATTAGTGTTTTGAGAACAATTTATCTAGCTTTTGTTGAAAATGCTATATATGAAAATTAAAATATAAATAAAATAAGTTGATTGATTTTATGTTGAAAGTATTATAGGAAAAAAAAAAAAAAAAGTGAGACCTGCAATAATAAAATAGTACTTCTCATTTTGAGAAAAACCATAGCTTGAGACTTGCATTTAGTTAATTGTATTGACTTCTTTTAACAAGAACATAATAGTGGGACCCATAAAAAAAAAATAAAAACTAAAAGCAAACTTATAATTTAATCCTAAATACACACTAATGACCCGAATAATTTACCCTCTACCTCAAAATAATTTTAAAAAGGGATAGATTGTCATTATTTTTAAGAGTTAGAAATTAGAATATCAATTATTTTGAACGTTTAGGATAGTATCCCTCATTGAAAAGCATGTGTAAAGAGTTTAATTTTCCTTTACCTTGGTCATGAAAGTAGGTAAAATTTACCTAAAATATTTAATGGAATTGGTTTGGGTTTGTTGGAATTTTGACTAGTGTCAAACACTTATCATATGATCACATCCTAATGCATTAGACCCAATTTTTCCCTAGTTTTAACTATGGGTAATTACATTTATTTCTTTCAAGATTTGAGAGAATTACATTTCACCACAATCTCGAAAGAAAAAAACACTTCTCCTTGGGATTTGAAGAAAATAACATTTTACTATTAAAAAAAATGGTAAAATTTGTTGTGTAAATCCTTCTATAAAAAAGAATGGTGTGTAAATCCTCCAACTTAAATTGAGGACTGATCTATATATTTAATTGAAACTAGCCTCGTCACACGTGCTTCATGCGTGTGATGAGGCTTTTGTTTTGTTTTTTGTTTTTTCAAAAAATAAACATATATTACAAATTTATTTTGTAGCCAAAAAAAAAAAACCTATGTTTTTATTTTATTCCTATATATTAAAAGGATTCAAAAAGTTAGCTATTTTGTTTTTTTTCTTTCAAAAATACCCCTAATTTAATTAACTAATCTTTATTCTTAAAATATAAGAAATAAGGTTAAAACTATAAATTTACAAAAAAAAAAGAAGAAAAAAAAAAAAAAGGAAACCTACCTAACGTATAAAAAGAAGAAGAAAAAAAAAAAAAAAAAAAATTCCCACTTCCCTTCCGACTATCCCACGTTCTATATAAATAAAAACTGCCCACAGTACCTATCCTAAGCTCCTAACAAATAAAACTTCCAAAAAAAGAAAAAAAAAAAAAAAAAAAGACCCATGCAAAAACCAATTATAACTTATTGGAAAAAACTAAATAAATAAAAAAGAGTCTCATCCCATGCACGAAGTGCTATGATGAGGCTATTTTATATAATTTTTATTTTGAAAATCTAATTTATAAGTGGATAAAGTAATTTAAAAATGAACAGGAGAATAACCTTATTTTTTAGGCAATATTTTAGTAAGAATTAGAGTTGTATTTTTCCTAGATTGCCTTTTAATTTTATTTCTACTGAAACATAGGGTGTAAGAATTTTTTTAAACAAAAAAATAAAAAAATAAAAAAGATTTCAAACAAGAGAAGTTCTTTAAATAACTGGTATAGATTATTCAAGTTTGATATCAAGTTAGAATTATTAAGCGGTCTAGCTTTAGTGAGTTCATATTAATTTTATGGTAAAGTTTTTGCCTTTGCCCTAACCTTAGGATTCCAAAAAAAAAAAAAAAAAAAAAAAAACCATTTTCGGAAAGGAAAACATTTTCATGTGTTTGGCTGTCACAAAATTCATTTTATGGAAAATTAATTTTGGTGTTTGGTTCATTTAAACATTTTACCAGAAAATGCATCAAATCCGGCAAAACGCTTGTCCGACGAGCAGCGCGATCGACGATCACGATCGCGCCGCGAGTCAATCGACGAGCGTGCTCGTTAGACGCGCATCGCTCGTCGATCGACGAGCAGTGCGATCGTCCGACGAGCGCACTCGTCGATCGCGATCGTCGATCGCGCCGCTCGATCGACGATCACGATCATGCACCGCGCCGCTCGTCGGCGCGGTGCGATTGTCGGACGAGCGGCGCAATCGTTGGTGCAGCGAGGCGCGATCTGGTCTCTGCGGCGCGGTGCGATTGTCGGACGAGCGGCGCAATCGTTGGTGCAGCGAGGCGCGATCTGGTCTCTCTCTCTCTCTCTCTCCGGAAGTAATTGAAGATATACATTGCATAATCAAAGAGATCCATTTTTCCTCAAAACCCATTTTCCTCATAACTTGACTAAGATATCCCTATTCAACTCTATCATATGTCTTACTCATGTCGAGTTTTATAGCCATATAACCCTTTCTACCATCACATCTAGTTTTTATGTAATGAAGTGTTTCAAACGCCACCAAAACATTATTAGTAATTAATCTACCAGGAACAAAAGCACTTTGAGTTTCAGATATGATTTTAGATAAAATGGGCTTTAGTCTATTAGCTATCACTTTAGACATGATTTTATATATAACATTACATAAACTAATGGGGCAGAACTCAGACATTCTTTTGGGGCTTGGGACTTTTGGAATTAAGGTAATGAAAGTATGGTTTATGCTTTCTAGTATTTTGCATGAGTTTAGACAAGAAAGAACAGCATTAGAAACATGAGACCCAATAATATGCCAAAATGAATGATAAAAGAGTGTAGGCATACCATCTGGCCCAGGGGCCTTTAGGGGAGCCATGTGTCTCAAAGCAAGGTGAACCTCCTCTGTCATGAACTCTCGTGAAAGTTCCCTGTTCATGTCGTCAGTAATGACTTTGTGTACTCCTTTGAGAGACTGTTCATCTAACTGAGGTCTCATTGATGTGAAAAGGTTTGTGAAATATTGTGCAGCCACATCCTCAATTTTTTCTATATCTTCATGCCAAACTCCATCATTATCTTCAATTCCTTGAATCCAATTGCCCCTCTTTCTCCTTGAAGCGTGAGTATGGAAGAATTTAGTATTTTGATCCCTGCTTTGTAGCCAATTAATTCTAGACCTCTGATGCCACATCTTTTCTTCTTTTACCAAGAGCACATTTACTTCTCTTATCAGGTCAGCTTCTTGTTGGACAATGTCCTCAATTCTGGGTTCCTCTCCAAGCTTATGTAACTTTTTTTTTTTTTTCTTTTCCTGTAGAAGGTTAGTAATGTCTCCAAAGTCTCTTTTACTCCATTCTCCTAAATTTTGAGCACATAACTGAATACGCTCAATGAGGTTTTCCATATCTCCACCTCTTTCCTCCTCATCCCATGAGTTTCTAACAGTTGCTTCACACCCTTTTGAGCCCACCCATATCCTTCATGGAAAGTATTTATCCATGCCGGGTTTGCAACCCCACGATCAAGTCTTTCAAATATGCCCGCTTCTTCGCCGTTCCTTCTGAACCAAGTAAATTTTGGACCCCTGTATCCCAAGTCCATTAATCCACAATCATCCAAGGTATCCCTAAACTGTTGCATTTGCCTTTCCGGCCTTTGATGCCCCCCCCACCCCCCCCCCCACTTCTCATCAATGCTTAGTAATTCATTAAAATCTCCAAGGCAAACCCATGCCTCCTCCCTATCTTTCGACAGGTGCCTTAAAAATTCCCATAATTCTTGATGCTTGCAGGTTTTCGAGTGTCCATAGAAACCCGTAAGCCTCCAACGACCTTTCTTCGAGCACTGGATGGTAGCATCAATATGATTCTTTGAATAATTGTTGATGGCAAGAGGAAAGGTGTTTTTCCAGAATAAAGCAAGTCCTCCACTGTGGCCATCCCTTGGACATACAAGTTTGTTATCATAGCGTAATTTAACTCGAATTTGTTCCAACTTGGATTCTTCCACTAGTGTGTCTCCATGAGAAACACCATGTCTGGCCTCTCCATTCTTATCATCTCAATTAGTTCTTGAACTGTCCATGGATTGCCTATTCCATGGCAGTTCCAACTTAAACAGCTCATAATTGTAAAGGTAGCAAACAGAGAGCCAAGCAAGCCAAATAAAAGAAGGCCCAAAGTCTAAACCCCAATAATCAAAATTGGGAAAATACTAAGGCAAATGAACAACTTACTGTTGGGTTCCTTAGGTCCGCAACACCAAATTTAAAAGTGCCTACACTTGCCGCAAAGACACCCCCATAAAAGGACTTCTGACGACTTCAACCACCCATACTGTCAACACAAATCTCCCCAAGTGCTGATGAAGGCCGACAATGGAAACGGACATCCCAAGACAGCCAAGCATGCACTTACGGAATGATCAAGGACGAGCGCCACAAGTGAAGAGCAAGAACCCTCTATTCTAAGAGAAACAGAGACAGAGCTCCCAGATAAACTTAGTGGAAGATTTGTTTCACAATAAATAACCAGAAAGATGAAGACCGGGCTTTTACTAATCGGAAAGCGACCCACTCCGACCTGAAACCGATGGTTTAGTTCATTCGCTGGTTTAGCCCTCACCGACGCCAGCAAGACAGGATTACAAGTCTAATTGAGAGGACAAAAGGTTAGGCATATGGATTGTATGAATTTGATATTGGGGTTAGATTTAGGGATTTCTAAAAAATTTGTAAAGAGCCCACAATAGAAGTGGGTAGACAGGACCCACACGCTGGTGGTGGAGAATAGCCACACAGAGGTGGAGAGACCCACGCAGAGGTGGTGGAGCAGACCACACGGGGGTGGAGAGAAGAGCTCACACGGAGGTGTGAGAGAGAGAAGATCCTACTTGGGAGAGTATGTTTATAAACCCACGGAGATATCTCTAATTCTAGGGCTTTTGATCGCATATTTCTAACACATTTCAGTTCCTAGGCATGTTTCTAACATGTCATTAAAAGAAAAGGAGACAAACTTAATTTTTTTGTATGGGTTATTTTTTATTTTTTTATAGAACTGTATGGGGTGGCTTCATTACAATTTACCTTAGTGTGGTTTGCCAACAATTTTTCCACCAAAAGGCTTTCTTTCTTTATTCAATTTGTGGGGGTGGGTTTGAATTTTATGTAAAGTTGTAACAAAATTGACATTTCAAACCATTGTTTGAGGAAGGCGATTTGAATTTTGGAAACCTCTTGGTTAGAAAGGAAAATGCTAAGTTCGCTATATTTTTCCAACATTTTCACAATAAATCTTATGTGGTATGTTGTTATTGGCTATTACTAATAGGAAAAAAAAAAAAAATTAGTAGTGGGTTCAAATTGTAATTAGTACAACTTACCATTTATGATTCATTACGAAAATGTTGCAGACGTAGCATTTTTTTAATTAAAAACATTAAAAAAATGTTAATTGACTTAAAAATTAAGTAAAAAATTAGGATAAGCTACACTAACATTTTCCAATTTTCAAGAAATGACACTTCATTCCAAATGACCAAAATAATTCACATCTACTTCCTTTCTCACCCTAATTAGTGTTTTGAGAACAATTTATCTAGCTTTTGTTGAAAGTGCTATATATGAAAATTAAAATATAAATAAAATAAGTTGATTGATTTTATGTTGAAAGTATTATAGAAAAAAAAAAAAAGTGAGACCCGCAATAATAAAATAGTACTTCTCATTTTGAGAAAAACCATAGATTGAGACTTGCATTTAGTTAATTGTATTGACTTCTTTTAACAAGAACATAATAGTGGGACCCATAAAAAAATAAAAACTAAAAACTAAAAGCAAGCTTATAATTTAATCCTAAATACACACTAATGACCCGAATAATTTACCCTCTACATAAAAATAATTTTAAAAAGGGATAGATTGTCATTATTTTTAAGAGTAAGAAATTAGAATGTCAATTATTTTGAACGTTTAGGATAGTATGCCTCATTAAAAAGCATGTGTAAAGAGTTTAATTTTCCTTTACCTTGGTCATGAAAGTAGGTAAAATTTACCTAAAATATTTAATGGAATTGGTTTGGGTTTGTTGGAATTTTGACTAGTGTCAAACAATTATCATATGATCACATCCTAATGCATTAGACTCAATTTTTCCCTAGTTTTAACTATGAGTAATTACATTTATTTCTTTCGAGATTTGAGAGAATTACATTTCACCACAATCTCGAAAGCAAAAACCACTTCTCCTTGGGATTTGAAGAAAATAACATTTTACTATTAAAAAAAGGGTAAAATTTGTTGTGTAAATCCTTCTGTGGGGCCAGAGAATTTGTGACCCTATCCCACTTTACATTAGGGCCCAAGGCCCAAGCCGAGGAGAGGTATTACTGAGGACATATAATGAAAGTCCAAATAGTCTTGAGACATAGCCGAGAATAATTCTGTCCTCGGCATCCCAAAGCACTCTTAAAAGAAAGGGCAAGAACGGTATAGAAACAGTTTAGGAAAAAATCGAACACATCCAAGTTGATGGAGAAAGGACACCTGGACAATTTGACAACAAAGAACAAAGGAAAGGCTGTCATTTCTGCAATTAAATACTCTGCGCTAGACAGAGCAATGCTTTTCAGCTTTTACAACCACCCCCGACTACTTTGGGTATGGGTTGATGGGACAAGTATCAGCCCTAGAAAGCTGAACCTACACGTGGACGTTGGAGGAAGAGTAAAGGCTAATATAAAAAGAAAGGTAAGCAATCCAAAAGGGGGGCTGGGAAAAAAGGCCAAGAACCAAAGCCTCGTAGGTCATACTAAGGAGAAAGACTTCTTGAGTAAACATGGTTCATCTCTTTATAAGTACCATGACCACCCACTGTCCAGTGACCAAAACCTAACCTTTCAAGCTCACGCTTTACAAATTATATTGTCTGGGTCTTCAACGTGCGAACCCAACATCATTTTGGGGTCGTTACAAATTGAGTCCTTACAATTGGCGCCGTCTGTAGGAAAGGCTTGTGCGTTGGCACAGGCGGTGGATCGAGAAGGTCCCTCCATCATTTCCAGCAGCCCGTTGTTGTGCCCTAACATAAAGTCCCACTAGGGACTACGCTTCGAAGTGTCAGTAGCGCGGATGGTTCTAAGGGCTTCCAACGTCAGATCAACGTCCCACACCTTAGCCGAGGGGCTAATCCCCCCAAACTTAAAGAAATTCTAAGTTTTGGATAGAACCAAGGTATTGTATGGTCCTTGGATTCAAACCTATGGGGAAACCAACTACTTAAAGAAATATCTAAGTTTTAGACAAAACGAAAGTATTGCATGGTCCTCGGACTCAAACCTATGGGGAAACCAACTAATTAAAGAAACTCTAAATTTTGGACAGAACCAAGGTATTGCATGGTCCTCGGATTCAAACCTATGGGGAAACCAACTACTTAAAGAAATATCTAAGTTTTGGACAGAACCAAGGTATTGCATGGTCATCGGACTCAAACCTATGGGGAAACCAACTACTTAAAGAAATTCTAAGTTTTGGACAGAACCAAGGTATTGCATGGTCCTCGGACTCAAACCTATGGGGAAACCAACTACTTAAAGAAATTCTAAGTTTTGGACAGAATCAAGGTATTGCATGGTCCTCGGACTCAAACTTATAGGGAAACCAACTACTTAAAGAAATTCTAAATTTTGGACAAAACTAAGATATTGTATGGTCTCGGACTCAAACCTATGGGAAAACCAACTACTTAAAGAAATTCTAAGTTTTGGACAAAATCAAGGTATTGCATGGTCCTCGGACTCAAATCTATGGGAAAACCAATTACTTAAAGAAATATCTAAGTTTTGGACAGAACCAAAGTATTGCATGGTCCTCGAACTCGAACCTATAGGGAAACCAACTACTTAAAGAAAATATAAGTTTTGGACAAAACCAAGGTATTGCGTGGTCCTCGGATTCAAGCCTATGGAGAGATTAGTCATTAGAAAATGGATTAAGTCTCAGACAGGATGGAAGTCCCGTCCTATCCTCGGATCCCCAGCTCTAGGGAAACTAATGTAAACAAGTATTTAGGCCCGGTACGATCATACCTCGGTCCTCGGACAGGATGCCAAAAATGTTTAAAGCTATGAATGTTGTTAGGAACGTGCAAAGTATCCTACTCCTCGACGACTCTCTCGGATAGTTCATTTTGGGTTACCCATCCTCGGATGATTACCTTATATGCGATACATATCATTCAGCTGTTATCCCGGTTAGTCTTATATGTATAACCTTTTTCAAGTCGGCATTATTATGTCAGTTAATCTCAATGAATTCAAAATAATAGCTTGCTGTTAACAAGGGTTTCAGCTCTAAGTAGCGTTCAGAATAAAATATATATATATATATATATATATATATATATCATATCCATTCACAATATAACTATTGCAAAAATGAAAGAATACTTATAATAAAATAAAGCCATCTTTTATTAATACAAAGAAATAGTAAAGTGTACAATAAAGGGCTTAAGGAAGCCTATACCGGAAGCTAACTACAAAAGTAAAAAGAAAAGCAAAAAGGAAAAAGATACAAGGGAACGATGAATCCTTCAAAATTCTGTTCTTATGGCGACTAAGCGTGTCAGGATGACCCCATTGGTGGAAGGGGGGAAGAGGCAGAAGAAGAAGTAGAAACACCAGGGAGGCCTCGGTGATGGGAAAGAAGAAGAAGCGGAGGCAAAAGGAGGCACCAGTGAAGGAAGAGAGGAAGAAGCGGGGATACCCAATCCCCGCATCAGCTCTGACTCCTAACATGTAGGTGTCATATTAGCAGCGCTCGAGAGAGAGCGGATGGTACTGACGATAAGAAACCCCATTGCTGTCGCATCAAAAATCTGACGCGACTAGCCCCCACTTCGGATTTTGGCTGAAGGAGGAAGAGGCTTCTCCCCCGCCTTGTGAAAGGGGAGAGCTGTCTTGAGTCTCCGTCTCCCTTACCCTAACCGCGCCATTTTAAGTCTCGGAGAGACCCAGTGCTTCTGGAGAGGGTGTGGTCCCTTCACCCTCACTTTTGCCTCAAACATATCACTCTCTAAGGCTTAAATTGCACTGGTAATGAAAACTTTGAGCGCAGCTGGGGGTTTAGGAATTTGAAAAGACTGAAGGGTCTGTACATAAAGGAAGTGACCTCCTATCTTGCTTCTTATACGGAAGGCAAGTCTGGTGGCATTTAATCTATACAGATTTCCAAGAAAAGTTACAAATGAGATAATTTCTACTCAACTCCCAACGCCGTCTACAATCGTTGGATGGGCGTTACCTTGTAAAAGGAACTTATTAAAAATGCTCATCGTACACTGAAATGGCAGAGGCGCAACGTGAGTAAAACTAAGGGAATGTCTCATGACCGGGAGCGTTTCCCAAGCAAACGAAAAGACACCGATATTAATGAAGGGCAAAGCTGGAAAATGCCATGATATAGGCCCGACATCACCAAAACCCTCCTTCCTAACCAAGAAGTCGAGCAGCAGGATTTTGAGAGGGCTATTGTGGGGCCAGAGAATTTGTGACCCTAGCCCACTTTACATTAGGGCCCAAGCCCCGAGTCGAGGAGAGGCATTGCCGAGGACATATAATGAAAGTCTAAATAGCCTTGAGACATAGCCGAGGATGATTCTGTCCTCGGCATCCAAAGCACTCCTAAAAGAAAGGGCAAGAACGGTATAGGAACAGTTTAGGGAAAAATCGAACACATCCACGTTGATGGAGAAAGGACACTTGGACAATTTGGCGACAAAGAACAAAGGAAAGATTGTCATTTCTGCAATTAAATACTCTGCGCCAGACAGAGCAATGCTTTTCAGATTTTACAACCATCCCCAACCACTTTGGGTATGGGCTGATGGGACAAGTATCAGCCCTGGAAACCTGAACCTACACGTGGACGTTGGAGGAAGAGTAAAGGCTAATATAAAAAGAGAGGTAAGCAATCCAAAAAGGGGGGCTGGGAAAAAAGGCCAAGAACCAGAGCCTCCCAAGCCATACCAAGGAGAAAGACTTCTTAAGTAAACATGGTTCATCTCCTTATAAGTATCATGACCACCCATTGTCCAGTGACCAAGGCTTAACCTTTCAAACCCACGCTTTACAAATTATATTGTCTGGGCCTTCAACGTGCGAACCCAACATCATTTTGGGGTTGTTACAAATTGAGTCCTTACACCTTCTATAAAAAAGAATGGTGTGTAAATCCTTCAACTTAAATTGAGGACTGATCTATATATTTAATTGAAACTAGCCTCGTCACTCATGCTTCGTGCGTGTGATGAGGCTTTTATTTTGTTTTTTGTTTTTTCAAAAAATAAACATATATTTCAAATTTATTTTGTAGCAAAAAAAAAAGTGTTTTTATTTTATTCCTATATATTAAAAGGATTCAAAAAGTTAGTTATTATATTTTTTTTTTCAAAAATACCCCTAATTTAATTAACTAATCTTTATTCTTAAAATATAAGAAATAAGGTTAAAACTATAAATTCAAAAAAAAAAAAAAAAAGAAAAAAAAAGAAGAAGAAACCTACCTAACGTATAAAAAGAAGAAAAAAAAAAAACTTCCCACTTCCCTTCCCACTATCCCACGTTCTATATAAATAAAAACTGCCCACAGTACCTATCCTAAGCTCCTAACAAATAAAACTTCCAAAAAAAAAAAAAAAAAAAAAAAGACCTATGCAAAAACCAATTATAACTTATTGGAAAAAACTAAATAAATAAAAAAGAGTCTCATCCCATGCGCGAAGTGCCTATGATGAGGCTATTATATATAATTTTTATTTTGAAAATCTAATTTATAAGTGGATAAAGTAATTTAAAAATAAACAAGAGAGTGACCTTATTTTTTAGGCAATATTTTAGTGAGAATTAGAGTTGTATTCTTACTAAATTGCCTTTTAATTTTATTTTTACTTAAACATAAGGTGTAAGAGTTTTTTTAAACAAAAAAATAAAAAAAATAAATAAGATTTTAAACAAAAGAAGTTCCTTAAATAACTAGTATAGATTATTCAAGTTTGATATTAAGTTTGAATTATTAAGCGGTCTAGCTTTAGTGAGTTCATATTAATTTTATGGTAAAGTTTTTGCCTTTGCCCTAACCTTAGGATTCCAACCAAAAAAAAAAAAAAAAACTGATAAAGTCTCTTCCGGTCAAATAACGGATCTAAGTTTTTTTATTTAAAAAAAAAAAAAACTGAGTGGGTTCTTCAACTGATAAGGCATCCAGATTTGATAATAAAGACAACAATCTCATTTTGACTTTCTTGGAGTAGCATGGTACAGTCTATATTATAGAAAATCGTGTAGCACGCCTTCTCCACATCATCGAAACCCCTGTTTGTTATATCATCGCAAAGCTTCGCATTCAATCTCTCCCATCCCTACTCTTTCGTCTCCATAGTCTCACTAGCACCCAAATCTCTCACAGACAAAAACACAAACACCTAAACAACAAAAAAATCTCACAATGGAAAAACCCACAACAAGCGCAACGTGTCAACAAGTCCCAAATCTTCTTTCCTCTTTCGTCGACACTTTCGTCGATTTCTCTGTCAGTGGCGGCCTCTTCCTACCAAATTACCAAAACACCCCTGACTCTAATACCCCTGTAAATCATCGAAATGACGAAAATACCCCTGGAAAGTTCAAAACTCGGTATCCTTCTCCGCCGGGTCGACTCGTCGCGATCGGCGATCTCCACGGCGATTTGGAGAAGTCGAAGCAAGCGTTACGACTCGCTGAGCTGATAAACGACTCCGGCGACTGGACCGGCGGGTCAACGACCGTGGTTCAAGTCGGCGATGTACTCGATCGCGGCGGCGATGAGATTAAAATACTCTATTTTCTCGAGAGACTTCGACGGCAAGCGGTGAAAGCCGGCGGCGAAGTCATCACCATGAACGGTAACCACGAGACCTTGAACGTGGAAAGAGATTTCCGGTACATGTCGGAATCGGGTTGTGAAGAGTTTAGGGTTTGGGCGGAGTGGTACCGTGTTGGCCAAGTCATGAAATGTCTTTGCGAGGGTTTGGAAAACCCTAAGAACATATTCAAAGGCATTCCTTCATCTTTTCCTGAAATCGATAACGATAATGAAGCTGTGGTTCAAGGTTTCAGAGCGAGAATCGCTGCTTTACAGCCTAACGGTCCTATTTCGGCGCGGTTTTTGTCAAAAAACGCGACGGTTTTAGTCGTCGGCGATTCGGTTTTCGTGCACGGCGGTCTCAAACCGGAACACGTGTACTATGGATTGGAGAAAATCAATGAAGATGTGAGGGATTGGCTCAATGGATTGGGGGAAAATTACACGGTGAAGAAATTTTTGAGGTATGCAGATGCAGTGGTGTGGATGAGGGATTTTTCGGATGATTCGACGAAGAAATGTGATTGTTCGGCTCTTGAATTGTTGCTTAGCACAATTCCGGGGGCGAGGAGGATGATAATGGGGCATACAATTCAGGAGAATGGGATTAGTGAGGCTTGTGAAAATCGGGCGATAAGGATTGATGTGGGGATGTCGAAAGGGTGTGGTGATGGCTTCCCGGAGGTTTTGGAGATTAGTGAGAATTCAGGGTTAAAAGTTTTGACCTCGAACCCATTGTATCGGGATAAGTATTTGCATAGAGAGAGGAAGGGAGGGCTTGGGTTGTTGATTCCAGAACAAGGACCGAAACAAGTGGAAGTGAAGGCTTAGGAGTTTGGGTAATCTAAACTTTCAACATATATGTATACGTGTCATTTTTCATGTTGGAATTGATCATTTGAACTTCATTTTGTGGAGTACAGAATTGTGCAATTGTTTTTTTTATAAGCAATTGTTGTTGTAGGAAAATTAGATGTAGAATAAAGATTGTTGTGGCATTCCTTGCATTTGAATATAAGTTATACAACTTTCTATTCAAAGGTTGCTCCATCATTGTGGTAATTTGAAGATTTGGATTCCTGTTTCTGTAGTTTCTAGTTTTAATAAATTGTAGTTACTAAAAAATGCTTATATCAATAAATTGTTATTAGTTTCACGAATCCAGTTTTGCCATTTTGGTAGAATTATAAACCACTTGGAAATGTCTCATGACTTAAAACTCTTTTACCTTCTCCTCGTGGAACCATGATATCTGCCATATTACATTTTGATAATTTAAATGTGTGTTTCTAGGTTAGCTTCATTAATTTGGTCTGTTCATACATTCTGTTAAGCTTTTATCTGCTTGTCAATTTCTAATTAGCTTAGTCCATATACTCCTTTGGCTTGTCCTGTTAACACCAAAATATGAGCTATTGGCTTTAAAGCAAAGCATGGCATCATCAGGAATCGCTGCTGTGATGACCCTGATATTTGCCTATTTTATTTCTTGATTTAATGATTGCATTTCAAATATATTTTTATTCACACAAAAAAAAAAAAAAAAAAAAATCTAAATATATTGTTTTCTGCTTTTGATTTGACTCATGGGATTGCCTCAGCAATTTGTTATTCTGCTATTCTATTGTATTTGTTTATTCTTGTTAAAAGTATGGTTGCAATTTCACTCTTAGCCCTTATTAACAGTAAACATTGTAGCGTATTCAAAATGGAATGTATTTAATTCACCCTATACCAAGGCTTTGGATTAGTTTGCCAAGAGTCTTATAGCGTTGGAGTATTGCCTGGTCTCCTTTATAAGAAGAACTGTGGTTCAAATCCCCCCTCACCACTTGTAAGAATTATCAAAGAAAAGTTATGGATCAGTTTGTGTATCATGTACACTGGTCCTTGTTAGTTTAATAAAAAATAATGCATGGTATTGGGGGTAACTTTGATTTTTGTAATCAAAGTAATATATTCAATATCAAACTAATTTTTGCCAAAAGCCTTGTACTTTAACAAAGATGTCCAGAACTCAAATCTCCCCTCCCTCAACTATCGAAATTTAATATCAAACTAGTTTTTCATGGTGCAGTTGTCCTCTTCTTTTTAAAAAATTTTTTTTTTTTATTAAACAATATTGTCTACTTATTTTCTGTTATCCACCAAGTTGGGTAACTTGGGTTACAGTGAATGCTATCGGATTCTCTAGTCCACAAGCACAGATAGTGGCCTTTTAGTTGTTGATTCTGAAGAGTTTACCAGTGATGGAGATTACTTATTTTATATTCATCAATCAAATCTATACATCATTTTGTTTTCATTTTTCATTTTATATGTTGGGCAACATTGAAAGCTTTAATAATCTAATTTTCTCATGGATGGATATTTTAAAAGTGAAGTGAATAATTATTGGCCTTTTTTTGCTGATTCTGAATAGTTTGATCAATCATACTTGTTGCACAGTTATTCAGGTTCCACAACTGTACAGGAGAATGGTTCTTGGACAAGCTGTTTTGAACTGCGCTTGTTTGGCGTCGAACAAGTGCATGCCATGACACTCAGGGCAAATAAGACGATAATGGGGGGCATGCGATTCAAGAGATTGGGATCAATGGGGTTTGCAATAATCAGGCAATATGGATTGATGTGGGGATGTCAAAGGGTGTAGTAATGGGTTGCAGATTGGGATCAATGGGGTTGGCAATAATCAGGCAATATGGATTGATGTGGGGATGTCAAAAGGGTGTAGTAATGGGTTGCCGAAGGTTTGTGCCATTAGTGGGAATTCAGAGTATAGGATTTTGACATCAATCCAGTTGTACCAGAACAAGTTGCTTTTGCATATTGAGAAGAAGGAAGGGTTTTTGGAACAAGGACCAAAACCTTTCATTGGAATTGAGGGCTTAATGAGTTTGGGTAATCTGAACTTCTATAAATAAGGTTATGAGGAACCCTCTGAACATATATATTCTTTTCCACGTAGGAATTGATCATTGGAACTTTATTTTGTGGGCTATACAAATGGAACTTGTTTGTAGGCTATTAGATTAAGAAAAGATTGTGGTAGCATTCTACGCATTTGAGAATTAAAATATAACTTTTTATTCAAAGAGCAATCAAGCATTTTGAATATTTATGCAAAGTAGTCTAGCCTGCCAAGGAGCAAAGCGTGCTCATGTTAACATATTTGTAATTAAAAAAAAAAAAAAAAAAAAATCTTAAATCAATATATTGTATTAGTTACATGAATTCAGTTTTGCAATTGTTGGTTTTGAATATATTCATACTTTTTCTTAAATTATAAACTACAGGCAATGTCTCATGTCTTTTAACTCATTTGCCTTCTCTGGCACCAGGATATGAGCTATGCTGTTTATCGACCTGTCGGTTGATCTTTGTTGCTTATATTAACAAATTAGAGCTCTAGCATTCTGATTATTTGATAATAAAAATTTGTCTTTCTATAGTTTCTTTATCGCAGGATCAGGTTAGCCATGCAAATTCAGACTTGGCACTCTACTTTATCAATGTTCATACATTTTGCTAAACTATGAAATGCGGGGCCATGACTCTTGACCTCGGTCCATGTAGTCATGTACTCCTTTGGCTTGTCCTTTTTACTCCAAAATATGAGCACTACCACTTATTGGTGCGTTGATTCGTTTCTATCATTTATGAGCGTAGCATTTTAGCTTGTAAAGCATGGAATCATAAGGAATGGCTGCAATGATGACCCTGTTATATTTTATTTTCTTGATTTTGGGATGGCATTCTAAATATATCGTTCTTTGCTTTTGGTTTGACTGTAGGGGAGGTCCTCAGCAATATATCTATCTATTTCATTTTCCTGTTGGTTCATCTGCGGATTGGGATATAATTTCACTGAGAGTCCCCCACACCGCCCTCTTTTTTCCCTTATCTTTTTCTTTCGCTGGAGGTCATGAGATTATATTTGTGAGCATAAATCAAGAGATAGATATTGATTACCAGAGTGCATAACAGTTGCGAGTGCAGGAGCCGGAGTCTGAATTCTTCTCCATGCACCCACCCCAGCTCTCTCACTCTCTCATACTCTACCAGTTGAGGATAGAAAGCCAGAGTGCACAGCAGATCGCATAGCCAGAGATCAGTTTCTTATTCTCTACTCACAGTTTATCACTCTCTCTCATGTGTGCTTTATTCTTGATTTAACTGAGATCTAGTATCTTTTCTGTATTTGAATGAGATGTGAGTCCAAAGTTAGGACATGAGTTTGGGAAGATGTTAAGACTGTTAAGACACCCTGATTCGCCCAGCCAAATGGGTCAACTTTCATTTATGTACCTCATAACCAGGTTCTAGTAAGGAGTTCCCTAAGCGGGATGCTTTTTACTTTTACAAGAATTGAAAAGAGTAAATCACACTTATAACATATTCGTTCAGAGGTAAGATGTTTTAATTCTAGGGCTTTTTTTTTTTTTTTTTTTTTTTTTTTTTTGAGAAAACAGATCCAATAAAACAAAAGGAAGAACACAGAAACAGCTAAAACACAGCATCCGATTGGATTACAGCAGACACACACTGGGGAATTTCTTCAATCTAGACCAACACTGAGTCAACATTGAAGGCGTTGCGGGCCAAGGAGTGAGCAACCTGGTTTGCCTCCCTCTTTGTGTGATGAAATTCACAGCTTTTCATGGACTTTGACAAGAGCTTCACATCCTCAATGATGTTTCCAATGTGACAAGTAGGTTCGGCAGTAGCTTGGATAGCTTTAACCACCGAGAGAGTCACTCTCAATTATAGCACAATTAAAGCTAGTTTCAATTGCAAACCTGATAGCCTGCCGGATAGCCAATGCCTCAATGACCTCTGCATCTTGAACACCATCCACTTTCTCTGTCAAAGCTGCCACCACCCATCCTTGACTGTCACGCATCACCACACCAATGCCTGCTTTATTAGTTTCTTTGAAGATGGCTCCATCAACATTAACTTTGAACTAGCCTTGAGGGGGTGGAACCCATTTCAAGTTTTCCTTTGCTCTATCAGCTTCCCTTCCTTTCTTTATGGATTGATATTCATGTCTGAAGTTGTTGGCCCAAGAAACCACATCTGAGGGACTTTATCAAGCTCATTCACTCTTATCTTGTTCCGGCAAAACCATAAAGACCAAGCAAGGATTGTGAACAGCTCCTGTAACTCCGGTTGGTCTAATTGGAGAATAAGTTTTGTCACCTCCTCAAAGTTCTGGTGCTGAGAGTTACAACACAAGCTCCAAATTGGGCTGCTTTCCCACACAACTCTTGTTGATGGACAAAGCCATAGGATATGGTTTGTGTCCTCTTTTTTTGCACCACATCTCTCGCAAACTTCCCAAACTTGTACTCCCCGTTTCTTTAAATTTAACTTAGTAGGCAATGAGTTAATTAGTGCTCTCCAAAGGAAATGCTTGATCTTTGGAGGGATGTTCAGCTTCCATATCTTACACCAAATAGTATTCTCTTTGGAGCGTGAACTACTTGGTTGATTAGCTTCCTCCCTAGCAAGAGTCATTCGATATGCACTACAGACAGTATATTTGCCATCCTTTGATTCAGCCCAGATTAAACGGTCAGGTGGTTTTCGATTGCTTAGCGGGATTTTTTTAATAAGAGTAGCTTCCTCCAGCCAGAAAATTTGGTCAATAAGATCATCTCTCCATCTCATGTTTTCCCAATCGATGAGCTCTTCAACCTTAGCATCATGGGGTAAATGACTATCTGGGGACTGGACCTTGTGTGTATGTGAATTTGGCAGCCATGGGTCTCCCCAAATTTTCACTTCGTTACCTTTCCCAATCCGCCACCTACTGCCCACCTCTATTAAAGGTTTGATGCCCTTTATACTATTCCATGCATATGACCCCTTAGCCCGGTCATTTAGTTTAAGATTATTCCCATCCTTAAAGAAGCGGTGTTGGAATACTTTGTAGGCCAATGTACTTCTGCTGTTTAATAATCTCCAAAATTGCTTTGCTAGGAGAGCTTCATTAAGCTTCTTGATGTTTCTAAACCCTAAACCGCCTCCAAATTTGGGTTTACAAAGTCTCTCCCAATTTACCCAATGGATCTTGCGCCTCCTATCATCACCACCCCACCAAAACTTCCTTATCATAATCTCTAGATCCTTGCAAAGAGAGGTGGGAAGTCGGAAACAGCTCATCACATACGTGGGGATTGCTTGTGCGACTGCCTTAATTAGAATTTCCTTGCCGGCCTGTGACAGCATTTTTTCACCCCACCTTTGTATCACTCGCCACACCCTCTCCTTAATGTTGCTAAATGAAGCTTTTTTATTCCTCCCCACAAAAGAAGGCATGCCAAGGTATTTTTCGAATTCTTTTATCTCTGGAATGTTGAGTCTCGCTTGTATGGCATTCTTTGTATCTTCCTCTATGTTTTTGCTGGAAAAAATAGTAGTCTTGTCTTGGTTTAATTTTTGCCCCGACTCTACTTCATATTTCTGTAGGATTTGTAGAATGTTTCTGCACTCCTCAATATTTGCCCGGCATAGGAGAAGACTATCATCTGCAAAGCAAAGGTTTGTGATCTTGGGACCTCCCCGACTTATGGCCACACTTGTGAATTTTCCTTCCAGCTCAGCTTCTTTCAGTTTAGCTAATAGACCTTCTGCACAGATAAGAAACAGATATGGAGAGAGAGGGTTGCCTTGACGCAAACCTCTCTCCGGGTGAATAGAACCGCGAGGTTCACCATTAATCTTGACAAAATATGAAACTGAAGATATACATTGCATAATCAAAGAGATCCATTTTTCCTCAAAACCCATTTTCCTCATAACTTGACTAAGATATCCCTATTCAACTCTATCATATGCCTTACTCATGTCGAGTTTTATAGCCATATAACCCTTTCTACCCTCACATCTAGTTTTTATGTAATGAAGTGTTTCAAACGCCACCAAAACATTATCAGTAATTAATCTACCAAGAACAAAAGCACTTTGAGTTTTAGATATGATTTTAGATAGAATGGGCTTTAGTCTATTAGCTATCACTTTAGACATGATTTTATATATAACATTACATAAACTAATGGGGCGGAACTCAGACATTCTTTTGGGGCTTGGGACTTTTGGAATTAAGGTAATGAAAGTATGGTTTATGCTTTCTAGTATTTTGCATGAGTTTAGACAAGAAAGAACAGCATTAGAAACATGAGACCCAATAATATGCCAAAATGAATGATAAAAGAGTGTAGGCATACCATCTGGCCCAGGGGCCTTTAGGGGAGCCATGTGTCTCAAAGCAAGGTGAACCTCCTCTGTCGTGAACTCTCGTGAAAGTTCCCTGTTCATGTCGTCAGTAATGACTTTGTGTACTCCTTTGAGAGACTGTTCATCTAACTGAGGTCTCATTGATGTGAAAAGGTTTGTGAAATATTGTGCAGCCACATCCTCAATTTTTTCTATATCTTCATGCCAAACTCCATCATTATCTTCAATTCCTTGAATCCAATTGCCCCTCTTTCTCCTTGAAGCGTGAGTATGGAAGAATTTAGTATTTTGATCCCTGCTTTGTAGCCAATTAATTCTAGACCTCTGATGCCACATCTTTTCTTCTTTTACCAAGAGCACATTTACTTCTCTTATCAGGTCAGCTTCTTGTTGGACAATGTCCTCAATTCTGGGTTCCTCTCCAAGCTTATGTAACTTTTTTTTTTTTCTTTTCCTGTAGAAGGTTAGTAATGTCTCCAAAGTCTCTTTTACTCCATTCTCCTAAATTTTGAGCACATAACTGAATACGCTCAATGAGGTTTTCCATATCTCCACCTCTTTCCTCCTCATCCCATGAGTTTCTAACAGTTGCTTCGCACCCTTTTGAGCCCACCCATATCCTTCATGGAAAGTATTTATCCATGCCGGGTTTGCAACCCCACGATCAAGTCTTTCAAATATGCCCGCTTCTTCGCCGTTCCTTCTGAACCAAGTAAATTTTGGACCCCTGTATCCCAAGTCCATTAATCCACAATCATCCAAGGTATCCCTGAACTGTTGCATTTGCCTTTCCGGCCTTTGACGCCCCCCCCACCCCCCCCCCCCCCCCCCCCCACTTCTCATCAATGCTTAGTAATTCATTAAAATCTCCAAGGCAAACCCATGCCTCCTCCCTATCTTTTGACAGGTGCCTTAAAAATT
This sequence comes from Quercus alba, assembly GCA_036321655.1. NCBI lineage: Eukaryota > Viridiplantae > Streptophyta > Magnoliopsida > Fagales > Fagaceae > Quercus > Quercus alba. Next base: position 50,914,643 of record CM070307.1, on the reverse strand, counting down.
CCCATAATTCTTGATGCTTGCAGGTTTTCGAGTGTCCATAGAAACCCGTAAGCCTCCAACAACCTTTCTTCGAGCACTGGATGGTAGCATCAATATGATTCTTTGAATAATTGTTGATGGCAAGAGGAAAGGTGTTTTTCCAGAATAAAGCAAGTCCTCCACTGTGGCCATCCCTTGGACATACAAGTTTGTTATCATAGCGTAATTTAACTCGAATTTGTTCCAACTTGGATTCTTCCACTAGTGTGTCTCCATGAGAAACACCATGTCTGGCCTCTCCATTCTTATCATCTCAATTAGTTCTTGAACTGTCCATGGATTGCCTATTCCATGGCAGTTCCAACTTAAACAGCTCATAATTGTAAAGGTAGCAAACAGAGAGCCAAGCAAGCCAAATAAAAGAAGGCCCAAAGTCTAAACCCCAATAATCAAAATTGGGAAAATACTAAGGCAAATGAACAACTTACTGCTGGGTTCCTTAGGTCCGCAACACCAAATTTAAAAGTGCCTACACTTGCCGCAAAGACACCCCCATAAAAGGACTTCTGACGACTTCAACCACCCATACTGTCAACACAAATCTCCCCAAGTGCTGATGAAGGCCGACAATGGAAACGGACATCCCAAGACAGCCAAGCATGCACTTACGGAATGATCAAGGACGAGCGCCACAAGTGAAGAGCAAGAACCCTCTATTCTAAGAGAAACAGAGACAGAGCTCCCAGATAAACTTAGTGGAAGATTTGTTTCACAATAAATAACCAGAAAGATGAAGACCGGGCTTTTACTAATCGGAAAGCGACCCACTCCGACCTGAAACCGATGGTTTAGTTCATTCGCTGGTTTAGCCCTCACCGACGCTAGCAAGACAGGATTACAAGTCTAATTGAGAGGACAAAAGGTTAGGCATATGGATTGTATGAATTTGATATTGGGGTTAGATTTAGGGATTTCTAAAAAATTTGTAAAGAGCCCACAATAGAAGTGGGTAGACAGGACCCACACGCTGGTGGTGGAGAATAGCCACACAGAGGTGGAGAGACCCACGCAGAGGTGGTGGAGCAGACCACACGGGGGTGGAGAGAAGAGCTCACACGGAGGTGTGAGAGAGAGAAGATCCTACTTGGGAGAGTATGTTTATAAACCCACGGAGATATCTCTAATTCTAGGGCTTTTGATCGCATATTTCTAACACATTTCAGTTCCTAGGCATGTTTCTAACATGTCATTAAAAGAAAAGGAGACAAACAATCAACATTCAAATACAAGAACGAGCAAAACTTGGCTTCTAAGAGCGCAGTGTATGCATGACTAAGGTTGCGATATAAAAATTAAGACTAGAAAATAAAGCAAGAAAATAACGATAATTGCAAGGAAAAGGGAAAAGAAAATAAGACTTGCTGTTAAGCGAGAGCCAAAATATTTGGATTTGATCAACCCCCTCAATCAATAAATATTTGGATTTGAGCATTCCCCCTCAATCAATTTGTGTAGCGAATTTGCCATAGTGAAAACAAGAGTCAGCAAAGCCTTTTAAATTCAAGAGAGATTTGGCCAAGACAAATTTCAACCTACAATGTTTTTTAATATAAAATTCAATCAACATCTATTCAATTTCCATTTCCTAGTGATTTTGAGTGTTTGTTGATGGTTCACTAATGGGGATCGACATGGCTTTTTATTGGTATGCAAGTGCAAAACTTGTTCCTAGTGATGTGAGATTAGTTTTGTACCGAATGTTCAATAAAACGTGTATGATCTGTTCCGTAAAAATGATTCCTCAATTTTATTAATTATCAGAGAAAACGTTACCAAAACAGAAATAACAGAAATACTAGTTGACTCTGATACGTGTGGCACGTGTAAACAAGTACAATGAGTTCAAGCTACATGTCGTTTTTGTCAACACATAGTTATGCTACTGTCGTTTATCTTCTTTTGTGTTTCCTTTGTTCTGTAGATTCTGCAGCTAGAGTCTTCAACCACTGATGCTTGCTCTGACTGCTTTTGTTTAATTGTTGCTTGTTCAACTTCAACTTGTCTCACATTTGATTTCTATTTGTCAGATCTTGATAAAGAGTGCATAACATTCAAAAAAATGTAAATTTTTTTTAAAATAACTTTTTTTGATCGATTAAATTAGTTTGGGAAATTGCATTCTAGGGGCCTTAATTTTATTATTATTATTTTTTTTGAAAAGGTAAGAAAAACTTAATTATATTCTATTAGGTAATGAAGGGGGGCTTATTTAATTTGGGGGTCTACATTGTCTTAGTACCCTATAGTGTGAAGCTACTCCTGGGTAAGACAACATAGATAACATAAGCGGAATATAGAATTTTTGTTTAGGGTCCAAGACTAAACTATCATATTGAATCAAAATTTAAGTAAAACTCAAAGTATATATATACATATATGTCTTCATCCATTATTATTATTTTTTTAAAATCTTAAATTTAATTCCAAAGTCATTATTAGTGGGTTCCAAAACAAATACCACTAACTAGCAAGGGTTCGAAACATAATATAATCAAATTCCCTTAGGTAAACAAATCACAAGCATCACTACCACATCTATTTTAAGCGGTTCAAAATTTCTAAGACATACAACAAACACGTTTAGAAAATTCACAAGCTTCACATTTGAATTGCATATTATAATAATTCTATAATTCTCTTTTATCCTATATTAATTAAGTTGTGCATGACTTCTTATTTGATGCTTAAGTTTTTGATGGGAAATCTAAGTTTAAATCAATGATTATCTTTGAGCGGGTTAACAAGTTTTGGCTTTTGGGTAAAGTTTTGTCGCCCCTAGTTGTGGTAACAATTGTAGCCAAAAAAAAAAAAAAAAATACATGACAAGTTTTGATGATGGAACATAAAGCGGAACACAAAAAGTAATACAAATTTATATTACTTTTGTGTTTCACTTTTTGTTCCATCAGTCACAATTTGTCATATATTTAATTTAATTTTTTTTTTCCATTTTAAGCTTTGACTATTCTATAAAGAAATTTAAACAAATACATGACAATTGTGATTGGTTGAACATAAAATGAAACATAAAAAGTAGTACAGAATATTTATATAAAGTTTTCTAACTTTAATAATTAATTTAAAAGAAAAAGTCGCAATAGTAACTTTTCCCAGCGAACACACACTGTATTGTTGAGTGGAACACAAAAGAATAGTTCGTTATGTCTTTATTTTTTCTTCCGCATGGCTGCGTGTAAATAAAGCTTGGAATTTCCGGTTACCAGTTATATCTTAGAACTCTTTTTCAATTTTGAGTGGGGAGAAAAAAAAAAAAAAAAAAAGCTTTATAAAAATGCAGAAATGCTTACTTTATTATTACAGTATATTTTTTACACGCTGTATTTAGTATTAGAACAACTATTTTAACTTATTAGCTTATTTGAATAGGAAAAATAGTTTCTCTACTCTCGTCTCTCTAACCTAGTTTAGGGCGGCGGGATTGTAGAACTCATTATCCTTCCTTAGGAGTGATACTCATCCCCTCTATTAACAACGTTAATAGTAGGGCTAGTTGGTCTCTTTTTTCTTGGGGTGGGGAAATAGTAATCCTTCTTTTTCTGTTAGTGGCTTTCGAATAATGGAAGAAATTCTGGACGATTGGAAACGATTCTCCCTTTTGGAGGAAGAAAACAGCAAGGTTACCCTGGATGATGAAAACCAGGGTTCTACAGAGGTGATACTTGTAGGTAAATTTATGACAAGAAGGGCGCTTAGCATCGAGGCGGTTGGAAGAACTCTCAAGCTGCTGTGGAGAACCCAGAACGGCTTTGAAATCCGGGATGTGGGAAATCATATATTACTTTTTGTGTTTGATAATGAGAATGAAGCAGAAAGGGTGTTAGCTACTGAACCATGGACGTATGATAAACACTTAATCATCCTGTCTCGGTATGATGGGTCCTGCCCTATTCAGAATATTAGGTTTCATATGGTCAAGTTCTGGGTTCAGGTCCACGGCCTCCCAGTGAATAGGCTAAATGAGAAGGCAGCTTATGGGATCGGAAAAAGCATTGGGGAAGTATCAAGAGCCTCACAGTCTGGTGAGTTAATCAGAGGTAACTTTCTAAGAATCCGGGTAGGTATTAACATCACGAGACCCCTTAGCAGAGGGCGAAAAGTCTTTCTGGGTAGGGACAAAGAGGTTTGGGTTAAGTTTAATTATGAGAAGTTGCCGAACTATTGCTATTGGTGTGGGATGGTGTCTCATGACGCGAAGGAGTGCAAGGTGTGGCTTTCAAGTAAGGGTTCGCTGCCTCTGGATCAACAAGAATACGGTCCATGGCTTCAAGCCGATCCATTCTCGGTGGCACGAAGATCTGTTATGTTTGTTCCAGGTTCAGGGGTGATTTTGGTGGAGAAGAGATTCCTGTGAGGACCGGGAGTGAACAGGAGCGGAGATCACAAGGGGCAGTGCCACCACAGGAAGCTGTTACGAGCCAGATTGACCTTAACTCTTCCGAGATTAACCAAAGTATAGGAAACCCGGGTAGTGTGGCTAATATCACTCAAACTTTCCATGAAATAATATTCGGGACTGTCCTGAATCTTCCCCTACTGTGATGCCTGCTAAAGTGCACACAAATATGGTAAGCTTTGAAGCTCAAATTCAGGATATTGATATGGAATTAAATAAGTTTGATAATCATAATTCCTATAGTGTTGATCCGGGTATTTTGCATGAGTTGTCTCCTAGCTTGCCTATATATTCTGATCAGGTACATGCACGTGAAAAGTCCACTTTTGCACCCCATATTGTTGCACATGAATCCACCAATGAATCACGTGATCTTGAGGGGAACCAGTTATGTTTAAGAACATGGAAACGTTTGGCATGTTTGAAGCAATCCTCAGAAGAAAACATGCATGCTCCAACTTTAGGCAAACGTCCTATAGAAGTGGAAGGGGATGATGAGGAAGAAAAGTCTCGAAAGAAGATTTAGATTTCTCAAGAAGTACACAATTCAATGGTGGAGGCTGCTGAGCAGCCCCGCCAGTCCCAATGAGCTTCTTAGCATGGAATTGTCGTGGGCTTGGGAACCCATGCACAGTTCGGGAGCTTGGAGATTTAATCCAGGCAAAAGATCCCTCTGTTATGTTTTTAGCCGAGACATGGGCAGATGAAGCAAAAGCAAGGCTAAATGAAATCAAAAGAAATTTCAGTTTTGATAATTTGCACTTTGTGGAAAGAATAAATAGAGTTGGGGACTTGGCTCTGTTTTGGAAAGACTCAGTGGATCTACATGTTGAAACGTCCTCTAAGAATCACATTGATGCGGTGGTAGGAAAAGGAAAAGAGGGAGCTTGGAGAATCACTGGATTTTACGGTGAGCCTGTGACACACAAAAGAATGGAGTCTTGGAATCTTCTTCGGGAACTCAATTCTCGAATGACACTTCCTTGGCTTTGTTTAGGGGATTTTAATGAAATAATCCGTCAATCCAAAAAATTGGGTGGCAGTGTTAGGAGCCAAGCACAAATGCAAGTATTCAGAGAAGCCATAGATGAGTGTGGTTTTATGGATCTCGGGTTCACAGGCTCTCAATTTACTTGGAAGAGGCATTTCAATGATGGCCATTTAGTGTGGGAAAGATTAGATAGGGGTATGGCTAACAGTGACTGGCTACTTAAATTTGCAGGGACCATGGTTCATCACTTACCATCTTTTTCTTCAGATCACTGTCCATTATGGATTTTGCCAAGAAATTTGCTCTTTCCAAGTGCATCTAAACTCTTCAGGTTTGAAGAAATGTGGCTAACAGAGAAAGGGTGTACTGATACTGTCCAAGCTGTTTGGGCGGTGAGTGACCTAGCTGACCCGGGTACTAAAGTAATAAAAAAGATAAAGAGATGTGGTATTGAATTGAAGAAGTGGAGTATGAAAATTTTTGGAAGTGTGAGGAAAGAGCTGGAACTGAAGAAGAAGGAGATTGGGAAGGCCGAAAGGGAAGCAATGAGAATTGGGCAGAATTTTCGAGTTAGAGAGTTGATGTCTGAACTCAATAAACTCATGGAAAAGGAGGCCCGGATGTGGATGCAAAGATCTAAGGTACAATGGGCCAAACTTGGAGACAGGAACTCAAGGTATTTTCATGCAAGAGCTACACAAAGGTTTTGAAAAAATTCCATATCTTCCCTTAAAAAATCTGATGGCACATGGTGTGGAGATCAAGATGAAGTGGCGGACATAATAGTAGCCTACTTTCAAGATTTATTTAAGTCAACCAACCCCACCAATTTGGAGAACACTACCTAGCACATTTATCCTATTATAAATGATGAGATGAATGCAAGTCTTGTGGCGAGTTTTGAAGCTTGGGAAGTGCAAGAAGCAATCAAGCAAATGGCCCCGCTAAAAGCCCCAGGCCCGGATGGTATGCCCCCTATCTTTTATCAAAACTATTGGAATTTACTGGGTGAGGAGGTCACCTCTTCTGTGCTTTATTTTCTTAATTCTGCATCTTTGCCTGCTAACCTTAATCACACTTTTATTACCCTCATTCCAAAGGTTAAAAATCCGGAATTAGTATCTGAATTTCAGCTTATTAGCCTGTGTAATGTTTTGTATAAATTTTTTTCTAAGGTTTTAGCAAATAGGCTCAAAAAAATTCTTCCAAATATTATCACTGAAAACCAAAGTGCCTTTACGAAGAGTTGGCTTATTTCCGATAATATTTTGGTGGCTTTTGAGTCTTTACATAGTATGTAGAGACACACAGGGAAAGATAACTACATGACCATAAAGCTTGATATGAGTAAAGCATATGATAGGGTGGAGTGGACCTATTTAGAAGCTGTGATGAGGAGAATGGGGTTTGATGAAAGATGGGTCAGATTGATGATGATTTGCTTAACTTCTATCTCTTATTCAATCCTGGTCAATGGCGAGCCTAAAGGTATGATTATCCCAACCCGGGGTATCAGACAGGGTGATCCACTATCCCCTTTTTTGTTCTTACTGTGTACTGAAGGGTTGAATGGCCTCATATCTCAAGCAGCCAATTGTGGTGACATAAAGGGTTATGCCTTATGCAGAAATAGCTCGAGACTAACACAACTTCTGTTTGTAGATGATAGTCTTCTCTTTTGCAGGGCTACAGAAAGGGAGTGCAATAATATTTTGGAGATACTGAATGTGTATGGGAGTTGTTCTGGCCAACAAATCAACCGAAATAAAACTACCATCTTCTTTAGTAAGCTTACTTCTGAAGATACAAGAGAGCACATTAAACAAGCTTTTGGGGGTGTTAGAGATCAAGCAGTATGAGAAGTATCTAGGCTTACCATCTTTTGTGGGGAGAAGGAAGAAAGCTAGTTTTAAGAAGGTGTGGAGAAAGCTACAAGGTTGGGAGGAAAAACTGCTCTCTCAGGCTGGGAGAGAGATCTTGATTAAAGCAGTAGTGTAAGCAATTCCCACTTACACTATGAGCTGTTTCAAACTTCCCCTTGGCCTATGCAATGAGTTGGAGAGTCTTATTAGAAAGTTTTGGTGGGGTCAGGGGGGAGACAGACGCAAGATTCATTAGGTGAAATGGGAAACCCTTACCCAATCTAAACCTGTAGGGGGCATGGGGTTTAAAGATTTGGCTCTTTTTAACGATGCTTTGTTGGCCAAACAAGCTTGGCGTCTTCTTCATAACAAGGATTCGCTTTTGCATAGAGTCTTTAAAAGTAAATTCTTCCCTAATTGTTCTTTTATGGAAGCCCCAGATAATCCTAGTGGCTCACATGCTTGGCACAGTATTCTTAAGGGTAGGGAAGTATTGTGGAAAGGAGCCAGATGGAGAGTGGGTACGGGCGACACCATCAAAATTTGGGACTATCCTTGGCTGCCTAGCTTAGAGCATCCAAGAATTTTATCCCCAACAATTGATGGTTTACAGGAAGCTACAGTTGACTGTCTCATAAACCCCATTTCAAGGAGCTGGGATAGGGAAGTTTTATATGGTTATTTTGCTCCTATGGAAGCTGAATTAATTCTAAAAATACCCCTTAGCCCGACAAAGGTTGAAGACAAGCTCTTTTGGCCTCATGTACCTAATGGAGTCTATAGTGTGAAGTCTAGATACAGGTTCCTTGTTAAAGACAAATCCGGTCCACTTCCATCTCCCCCCTCCCAAAATGAAGCCACAAGTTTTTGGAGCCGTCTGTGGAAGCTCTCGGTGCCAAACAAAGTTAGAAATTTTCTGTGGAGGGCCTGTACGGAAGCTCTACCAGTCAAAAAAAATTTGGTCCGCAAGAAGATCCTTGATGATGAAGTTTGCTGCCACTGTAACGTGAAGGCCGAGGATGGTTACCACGCTTTGTGGGACTGCTCTGCACTCTCAGCAATCTGGGAAACTGACTTAATTTGGCTGTTTTGTAGGTCTAAGAAATTCTTAAACTTTTTCGAGCTTGCCAGGTTCGTGTTGGAACAAGACAAAAATCCTGAGATGTTTGCGTCGATCACATGGACCATTTGGTCTCATCGGAACTAGCTTCGCACCAGCAGCAGACCCTTCCCGTTAGCCCAGGTCGTCCCTTCAGCTAGGCAGATGCTCCACGAGTTTACAGAGGCAAACCAAGCAGCAACGTTGCAGTCTCTCCCTCCTCAACGATCTTAGCCTAAATGGGAGCCTCCTCCTCCATCGCTCATCAAAATCAACTTTGACGGTGCGCTATTCAAAGATACAGAGGAAGCAGGATTGGGAATTGTTGTACGTGACTCTCATGGAAAAGTACTTGCTTCCCTGGCAAAAAAGATCAAACTGCCATCATCATCCGATGAAGTTGAAGCTCTTGCAGCTGTTCGAGCTATCACCCTTGCTATGGAGCTCAATCTACCTTCTTTTATTGTCGAGGGAGACTCTGAGGTGGTTATTTCAGCCTTAAAGAAAAAAGAGGACTCTTTCTCTTCTTTTGGCCATCTGATTTCTTCTGTTAAGCAATTTTTAGTTTATTGTAATTGCATTTCCTTTTCTCATACCCGTAGATCGGGGAACTCAATTGCTCATTCTTTAGCCATATTTGCAAAAACTATTGATGGTGTGTTAGTGTGGATGGAGGATGTTCCACCACCAGTTTCAGATGTACTTTTAGCCGACTTTGGCTGATTTCTTTTTTAATAAGATGAAGATGAATTCTCAAAAAAAAAAAAAAAAAAAAAAAAGAACAACTATTTTAAAATGTGCATGAAAATGCTACCAATTAACAATTTTAGCTTGTAACAAACAAATCATTATTCTAAATAGGAGTCAACCATTTTTCCACATAGTCTAAAAATCTTAATATTGAAATATATTCTGAGGATAATGTTTTCCTTTTAAAATCTTAAATATTAAACGAATAGGATTCTCTATCTGTTATTACCAATCAGCTATGGACTATATGGAGTGGGTTGACGTGGAAGAATGTTTACTGATCTCCTCAAGATAAATGTTCATTTTAAGTTGAAAAACTCATTATTATTTGTTATAAATATGGTACTATTTTAATCTATAGCGTTCGTTTTATATGATCGTTTTTTATCATTATGTAAAACTACCAATTGATTTTAGGTATAAGTGGAGTTTAAATTTCAAATATTTAGAGAATTTAGCTTTGAGCTAAATAAAACTCAGGAAAAGCACATCAATATTATAACATTTTAATCTTTATCCACGGAAATCATTATTTAATAATGATAATACATTCTTTAGAGCAGGATTTCCCATATCAATGACCTCAATAAGCATTATCATCACCCTCCTCCAGAGCAGGCTTATTCAGATCAAAGTTGAGAAAAGTCTCTGGAGTGAACAGATTCAAATCAAATTTATCAGAAGCAAGGGCTTTCTCTTGTGCCTCAGGAGCTGCTAGCACACTCAAATTGAATTCAGGAGAAGCATGGGGTTTCCAAGTAGAAGACTCACGTGGATTCAGACCTCGCCATGTGCGCTCGGGATGCATTCTCATGTGACCACAGACAGCTTGTTTCGAGTTGAACACTTTTCGACAAACCATGCACTTGTAGTAGTACTTTGGAGGGTCCTTCGAGTCACCAACAGCATCATGAGCATGGCCACCATGAACACCTTGAGCCTTCACATTATTGCTTCCTCGAGCAACCGCATGAACCTCAATCTTTTGAGCCCTAAAGGGAGTGACTGAAGATATGAGGCTCATGGTGTTCTCAGTTTCAAGCACAGTTGCATTATCACCAGCATTCTTAGGCCTAATGTGAGGAAATGAAAGATGATTATTGTTCATAGTATAATAAAGAAAGGTTTTTAGTTTGTGTGAGATTGAGATTTGAAACTGCAAGAGTGAGATTTTACCATAGAGTTTGTATAGGCTTGGAGAAGTATATGTTTCTTAAAGTACATTTGTTTTTTCAAATCGGTCATGGAATATTTTGTATGCTTTGACTTTGGACCGGTCCAAAGTGAAAGCATACAAAATATTCATTGAGACTATGAGGTTGGAGAATAGAAACAGTTCAATCTTTAAAAGGAAAAAAAAAATCTTTAATTTATATTGTCCTAACAAACAATGTAAATTTACATTATAAACAAATATAATGTGTACAAATAAAATTCCATAAAATTATTAGTTTACATTGTATCAATAATTTAAATTTACATTATTATAAACTCACAAAATGTTTTTTGTGTACAATAAAATTCCATTAAGTTTGAGATTGTTGGACCATGTCCTCCTGCAGGCCCCACCAAATGCACAAAATGATATATTTTTTATAGTAAATTTGGCACAAATTTTTTTGATAAATCGATCGCAAGAAAATTAATAGTTTGGGCCTCTAAAGTTGTACAAATACCTTACTAAAACTTAAGTTTGTAAAAAGGAAAAAAAAAAAAAAGAAAAAAAAAGAGAGATTCCAATGGATGCAAGTTGCAACGCCCTTCTACAAAAACCTTTTGCACGACACAAGTAGATCTAATTTTTACAAAATTGGGGTTCACACTTCCAACATCATGATTTTATGAAGAATATACAGCAATATTCCTCGGATAAATGTACTTAATCCTCAAAAGACTCATGCTTGCATCATTAAAAAAAATGGTTTTAGTGTGATAGTATTTCAAATTTATGCGTTTGTTTTATAAGAATTGTTTTTATTTTTTTATTTTTTTTATTTATCATTATCAAGTTAAGACATCAATTGATTTTTGATGCAAGTGAAAATCAAATCTTAAATATATTATTCAATGATAAAAAGCTTTGTCAATTGAGTTAAAGGAACATATAACACTTATAAATTTAAAAATACATATATAATTAAATACATCCAAGATAGATGTAGTTATACACGAAACTTAAAACTTAATAAACTTGATTCATGGATGAATATGAGATGCATGGGTTTATGCATGAAAAGTCTATGTTAGTAGGAAATCCATTATTTTATTGGGGAATTTGTCATTTATGCAAGTGAAATTATTCTTAAAATAATGCATGAACATGTTATGAATCCATAAGATGAAGAATGAGGAATGTTTATGCAATAACAATTACCTTTCTTACTAATAGTAAAATAAAAACAAAAACAAAAAGTGTAATGTTGATAGGTATGGAGTAGAAGAAGTGAACTCATCTTGAGGATTTGGGGATGCTAAATAAACCAAGGAGTATGGAGAATATATAAACTTAATTAGGAGAATTTCATTAAACATACAATTTCAAATCGTAATGAAGTTTGATTTCTAATGAACCAATGAATTATAAGAGAATGAGTTTACCGAAAAGAAAGAAGAAGAAATAAATTACAAAAGAATTTGTGACACTGCAACGTTAAAAAAGAAAAAAAGAAAAAGAGAGAGAGAGAGAGAGAGAAGAAGAAGAAGAAGAAAAAGGAAGTGGTGTATTAGGAAAAATAAATTGCGACACTTTAACATTAAGGGGAAAAAAGTGGTATATTAGGAAAAAAAATTGTGAAATTACAAACTCTACTCAAAGGTGATATTAGCACTTCAATATATGTAATAGTTATTGATTTTACAATAGAAAAAAATTAAAGGAAGCAAAAGAGAAGTTGATAATAACAAAGAAGCTTTTGTACTTTTCAAAAAAATTGTTAAACAGTACAGAAAAAATTCATAAAAATAATTAAGTTGTTTTGCGATTTGGTGCAACCATAAACCAATTAAAATTTAGGTCTAATATTCACTTAATGCAATCACGACTTCTAAGACTCAATTTTTATTTGTAAGAGTTTGCATTTTTTGTAGTGCGTTTTCTGTAGGCTGCGTTTTTTGTAGTGCTTATAATATGATTTTTGAATACTTATAAAACTAATATAAAATTAATAATTTTAACATCAGTCATATTGATTATCATATCAATATCAATTAATTTATAAATATTTTATTTATTTAGAAAAATTATAAACCTTTTATAATAAAATTGATAATACTTTTAACATTGTTCAGTATTAAATGCATACAAGAAAGGATGGTGCATTGCAAATTAAAATTGAGGACTTGTCAAAGTAACAACCGAATTCTCTTTTTACCTTATCTTTGTGTCATGAGCCTCTTTGGGGTTTAGAGAAGTGGCTCAATTTAGTTTCTTTCTTTTATTTTTTATTTTTTATTTTTATATATTTTTTTAATAGAAGTGAATGACTTAATTTACTTAGCACTTAAGCAGGAAACTCAAAAAATACTGACTTTTCTAGTTGGTTGTGGTCGACGTACATTGCTAATAAATCAAGGGATTTCAAATTAAGGTATTTTAAATCAATGGATTTCTAATCTAAATCCAAATCCAAATGTTGTCATCCAAACACAGCCTAGGATCTCCTCTTAAAATTTCAGTCATGTGGTTTATTTTTTTAGTTAAGTAGCTATATAGTCAATTTTAATAAATGAACCTAAAGAACAACACTTAAGTACGGTACCTAAATTTTGCCATTCTTATATAATAGTGTTTAATTTTTGTAGATTTTAATTTTTTTTTTTTTTTTTTTAGATTTCAATTAAATCAACTAATAAAGTCTTTATAAAAAAATAAATTTACACGAATCTATTTACATGTTGTCATTTACGCACTAACCATAACCAATTCAGTAAAATATTTAGTGGGTTAATAAAGTATGTAGATGCTTCAGCAAAGCGAAGATGTCTTCAATATGAAGGCTTTGAAACCTTAAGCTTACTTCCCTAATTTGCTGATATTTCTCTTTTGTTGAAACTTGATGCTATTGGAATGTATTCTATTAGTGGTAAAGGAAGAAGGGATTCTAAGGTTTTCTACTATAGCAAATAGAAATATGAGTTTATCCTATTCTATTTAACTTTTTATATTACATTTTCAAAGATGGTATAATGTAATAAATCAAGTTAGTTAGTGGAATCTCATATTCATATTTTCACAATATCCTAGTCAATGTCTCAGTGAATCCCATTATTAAATGATCTTTAAGATAGAACAAAAATTACTCCTGTTGAAGGGTCAAAATTTCAGTAAAGCTCGTCGAATTTGACTAAAGACAGTCAAAATTGGTCAAACTTGATAAAAATTAGGATTTGATTGTAAAATCATGAAAATTTTCATTCAATTAATTAAAATAACTTTTTTTTTTCTTTTCCTCTCGCTAGGGGTTTTCCTTCTCACCTCGATCGTGTGAGGGTTTCTTCCACTGTTAGTCATTTTCAGAGTAGGACTGTGCCTCACTTTTTTCTCCTGAAGTAAAATTTAACTAGTTGTAAATTTGTGGGTTGAATAACTTGAGTAGAAATCTTTTTTAAAAGTTTAATTAAATATTTAATATTGGTAAAAATTAACGGATATCTTGAGGGCATTGATTTAAGGAGCTGCTATGTTTACAATATTTTCACAAAAAATAATAAATGATAAGCTATTATTAGTTCTAATTTATATCTACCATTGAAATTACTTTGTGGTCAATCAATAATTGTCAAATGGTGGATTTAAATTACTAGTTGACTACAAAATAATTCATGTTTACATCAAATTCATGTAATAATATCCATGTTTACATCAAATTCATATTGCATTCATACAAATATGAAATTAATAATATCCAGGTAAGATACAAAGTTCTATCAAATTCATGTTTACATCTATGTTGATAATACTAACTCAAATTTACTATCAATTAGTATATGAATTATAACCACATTCAATTAAATTTTATTAACACAAACAGGGACAGACCTACACTAGGGCAGAGGGGGGCCATTGCCCCCCCACTCCCTACCCACCCCCCAAAAAAAAAAAACTATTATAAAAAAAAATTAAGATTTGCTCTTATATATATATATATATATATATATATATTTGTCTCTCCTCTTCTAAAATATTTAGATATTAACCTACAAGAAAATAAATAAATAAATAAAATTCATGCCCCTTTAACTACAAAAAAAAAAAAAAAATATATATATATATATATATATGGACTAAACAAAAATCGCGCACAAAATAAGAAACACTTATTTTGTATGTTATACTTTGTTGATGTGCTTTATAATAAGAAATGTTTAAGAAATACTTATTTTGTATGTAATATTTTGTTGAATATGAAATAGATGTTAGTTTTTATTTTCATAATTTTTTTTTTTTTTGGTTTTAAGCTTTGGCCCCCCTTAGGTATGAATTCTGATTCCATCCTTGAACACAAATTAATCCCATTACTTTGTTTCCAGAGAAAATCCCGTTAAACTTAAAACAAACTATTAATACTACTAATTCATATACACGTAATGGTATTTTACTACTCAAATATAGGCAAATTTTTAAGTCACAAGCGTGAGAGACTCTCTCTATGTAGGAGGACTTGCTAAATACATCAAACTATCTATTATCTAGCTCAAAATCACTCTTTTTTTTTTCTTTTTTTTGGGAGCTTTCAATGAATACAAAACTACTTCTTTAACGGAAAAAAAAATATCAAATAACATTTTTGGAAAGAATAATTTTTCTTTCTATAATGAAAAATCCAAATAAGTAATCAAATAAAGGAAAATTATTAAATACTCCGAGAGTAATATAAATGCGTACTTCCACCACTTATATGAATTATGAGTCTTATTATAAATTTAATTAATGGAATTCACAATTATGTGAGAGGAATGAGTATATATTTATGGTACTCGAGGAGTACTCAATAATTATCCCAAATAAGAACATACTTGTGTTGTGTGTGTTTAATTCTCTAAATAAATAAAATAAAATAAATAAATAAATAAAGTAAAAACATATATGTGCGTGAGGCTCCACTGCATTTCTTTGGTGGCAGACAAGGAATACAAACTTACTTTTTTGACGTTGGGCGTTGCATTGGTAGAAAGGAATGCACTTAAGAATTGGGCGTTGCATCATGACCAGCATCACTAGCAGCTGCAACATCTAATGCAGCTGCAAATAATACAAAGTAGGATGCTGCTGGTTTTAATTCTTTCATACTTTTTTTGGCTGGGTCTAGTTATTATTGTTAGTTTTTGTTAAGGATACGGCTGTAGTTGCCGAGGATAGCAACTGATCAGTATGTGATTTTGTATATTTGAATCATATTTGAATAAGATATGATCAGATAGGTTTAGGCTTGTGATGAGATAAGGATTAGGATAAGATAGAATCATATTTGAATTTTGTATCTAAGTGATGAGCTAGAGGTCTATCCGGATTGTATAGCTGTACTGTACTTACAATTTGAATTTGTAACAAACTCTCATACAAATGAAAATGCCTAAACCGTGTAAAGGTAAGGCTTGGAAATATTTTGTATATCTGATTTTACAATTGTCTAATCCAACTGTATTTTCCAACCATTTACAATCTTTGTCGTTTTAGGAAGATTTTCTTAGATGCAACTGTTAAAAAATTGCTTGATTCTGAAACACTAGTTTGTAATTAAAGCAATTGGATTTTGACTATTCAAGCAGAAGATATAGAAATAAAAATGCTATAACAATTTTTTAACGAAAAATTTAAGACTGTCTTTATTATTGTGACCGAAACCATTTTTTTGGGAAAAAAATTTCATAATTAACGAAGAATTGTCAAAGAAGGTGGCAATATTTTTGGAAAAATTCAAAATATATGGAATGGCAAAGAAAATTGAACTAGAAAAGGAATCTATAGAATTATTATTAAGCTTACGGCTAACCCAAGGCCCTCAATTGCCCGGGTAATTTTTACGAGTTTTTGTTGGTTTAAATGTGAAGATTTAGTGTAACCAAACAACTTTTTTTAATAGATCTCTTCTAAATATATACATAAGAACAAACTATTTTTCCTCTTAATTTTTTTTTTCTTTTCTTTCAAGAACATTTAATTTCATGGACAAAATGTTTTATATTGAAAAAAACAATTATGGCCACGTACATGCATATTCTTTTTCGAAGGTTTCTTGTGTCCAAGGTTGGCTATAATCACCACCACATATTATTGGTGTGATGATTACTTTACAAGTATAAGCACTTGTGGGGTGTAAGGAGACCAAGGATTGGGGTTCAAGTTTTCAGGAGGGAGCTTTATACATATATATACTTATATTATATTAGAGTAGAATTTCTATCTTTTATATATATATATATATATATATATAAAAGGTTGGCTATAATCACTCGAGTGATGTTTAGAGATTTTTTTTTTTTTTTTAATACAAATTGTTAAATTGTAATTAGAGCAATATTAATTTCATATAGTGATCAATTAATAACTAACATCAGATCTATCATATGCATCGGTCACAACGCCATCAGCATTTATGGGAAAATAAAATGAAATTTTAATTTGTATCCTTACCCTTAATGCATACAATCATTCACGTATATGCAAATGCATTGCTCAGGTATGGCCTCACACATATGCATGGCAGGGTAATTCAGCAAATAAAAAAAAAAAAAAAAAAATTTGCATGGCGGGGCACGTACTTTCGCCATGGTGGTATGGCATTGCATTTGGGGGCTTTAGAGCATTCTCATCAACAATTATAAAAATTTTAGTATTTACAATTTTAAAACACTACTTTTACAATTTTAACACCTCATTTTACAATATACAAAACATGAAAACTTCTATTTTTTAAAAAAATTTCATTTAAATATTATTCATTTATAATTTTTTATTCCTTTTTTGTTTTTATTTTTTTCATCCTCTCTCTCTCTGGTCTCATTGTCTCTCTCTCTCTCTCTCTCTCTCCGTCTCGGTCTCACTGTCTCTCCCTCTCTCCCTCTCAGTCTCACTGTCTCAACCTAGCAATCATACCCACCACTGGCCACTAGCTACCACAATTCCAACAACTACCACAAAGATCAGAGACCCACGCCAATCAAGTCGATGACCCTCACGAATGAGACCGATCAAGTTGACAATCCATGTCGGTCAACTTCACGATCCATGCCGGTCACGTCAATGATCCACGAACGTAGACCCACGAACCCAGACCTATGAACCCAAACCCATAAACCTAGACCCACAAACCCAAAGCCACAAAATCGCCGGAGCACATCAGACCACAACCCACAACCCACGACCATTGCCGGCAGTGGTGAAGCCACATGTATCCTTGGGGGGGCCTTGGCCCCTCCAAAAATTTTAATTTTTTTTACAATTTAAGTATACTTTATAAACATATAAAGGTTATATGAAAAAAAATAGGAGTTGGCCCCCCCAAAAGAAAACATTGATCAAATAATTTAGTAATTTATCCTTAAAAAAGAGAGTTTAGAGTTGATATACAATTGCAGTATAATGAAATAGTTAGGTAGTAAGTTTTGTGAGTAAATAGTGGAATTGTGGAACCCTTAATTTTTAGCTCAATTTCAATTCCAATTAATACTTTCAAATCATTCAACATTGATAATATATGCAATTTGGTTGAAATTCCCTATTCTCAAGATTTTATCAAGAAATAAAAAAGCTCATATGATACTTCAATTATAACATTATGATATTGATTTGTCAAACATGGATGAAGTTTTGCAAACAATTTATATAATTTATATTTACACACACACATATATTGTGTGGATTTTTTAGGGGAGTGTCTATTTTTTATTTGAGTTTATCTTGATAGAATATATAGTTCGGCCTCCCAACTCAAGATTCCTGGCTTCGCCACTGATTGCCGGAGCACAATCATCGGCGGAGCACACTCATTGGCGAACCACATCGGCGAAGCACACAGAGAGAAGAGAGAAGAAAGAAGTGAGAGAGAAAAAAGAAAGATAGAAGAGAGAGCCATTGAGGTGAATAAAAAAGAATTTTTCTTTTACAATCCAGCTACAGTGCGGTCTGTAGTTGAATCTTAAAAATTTTAAGATTTCGCAGCTTTAATGTAAATGTGTTTTTATCTTAAAAATGCTAAAAAATAGCATTTTTAGCATTTGAGAGCTTTAATGTGAATGCTCTTATCACCGTAGAAACTCCAATTAATTGTCTGATGCATAAAAAAATTATTACTCATCATGAAAGTTGCATTTATCTTATTTCTTGGAAAGAAAAACTTGAAAAGGACACACACCTTATTTGATGCACACTACATCTCGTAGGAGCTTTGCCAAAGTTTTTTGCCCGTAAGCCTTATTTGAGGTGGTGAAGGATATGTTAGAAATTTAGCCAAGTCTTAGCTAGGTTCAATTTCTGAGTCACAACAACCCAATAAAGTAAGACCGGCGATAAACAAAAATAAAACTTCTGCATGAGCCACAACTCTGCAGCAAAATTATTAATAGATTAGTGATGTCGTGGATCAGGTCCTGCAGGACTCAGCCGATCTGATCAAAGCTCATCAGTCTAGATTGTCTTTCAATGCTAGCCTTTAACACTTGTTTGGTTGATATAGACATAATTTACTATTTAATTATTGTAATTTATTATTTTTAGTATTTTTATGTAAAAAAAGTTATTTTAAGTTTAGGGTTATTATTTCCTTATTTTTAGATGCGTTTAATACTTTCTAGGAGATGTTTTAGAATTAGGAGTTATTTTAGAATATATTTTTTTGTTTATCAAGTTTTAAGAAGCCCTTAAATTGCCTTCTAGGTTTATATATATTTTTTAAAAATTATTCAATCAATAAAATTCAGAATTTTGTTTTTCTACTGTCTGGTAGATTCCAAACAAATTTGTTTGTTTCTTGTTTTCTAAAGGTAAATGTGTTCTGCTTCTTGACGCTTCCATCCCGCATCATTGGCAATCTCTATAATGCTCGGTTGCTCTTGTTTAAAGTAGTTTATGAGACCGAGTTTCAGAACTGGAAAAGAGTGCAAGGACTAGGAAAAGGCATAACCAGAATTTCAGCGCAGGCGTTACCGAGGTGTTCGAGTTGGCTTTCAAAACTAAGCGATGTGGACTCAGAGCTACAACAATTAGATATGTATATATAGTCATAGACTTCCCTTTTTCCATTACTTTCTTTTTGCATCGAAGAGTGATGCAAATTTTAGTGGCTGTTGGGTACGTAAGATCATATGTTTCCACTATCTCAACAGGATAATCCATACTTTATAGGTTGTGAATTTATAAGACACTCGATTGGAAGGCTATTGTTTTATAAATCAAAATATTGGGATGGGAGCTGGGTCCAATTACCTCAATTAGTAAAAAAAGACTTTCAAACAAAGCAAAAAGTGTTCACTCTATGCCGAGAAAGATGGCGTAACTTTCCCCTTCTTTTTCAATTTGTGGGTAAAAATATTTTATCTTATTTAAACATTAAAATACCAAAAAAAAGTGTAAATATTTCTTGGAGTAGAAAAAATAGGTGTAATTTAAAACGTACACCGTAGGGGCAGCACCAAAAACCACAAATTTTAAGACAAAAGTAGGCATAATTAAACAAATATAATTTGGAAGTACTGCCAAAAAACAAAAAATATAAAATATGGTGCGAGGGGAAGAGGGCAGTTGTCGTTGTACGATGATAAAGTTAGCATCAAATATACAATGTTAAAAACATCGATAATTAGGTCAAGGCATGTATATGTAATAAGAAACAAATAAACTAATAATGGGAGGATATGATTATATTGGTCATGAAAAGTGTCGGGCATTGAATCCAAAAGTTTTGGTACGTAAGTTTAAAAAAATAGTGTACATTTCAACAAACTGCTTGGTATTTGGGTCACAGTACAACCCGTGATCTGACCTCAACAATCCTAATCCTTTTGGCAAATTCTGAAAGTACATGTTATCGAACTTGTTTGGAGTCATAATGTCATTGATCACTGACAAAGTTGGATTCTTTGTAAAATCCTTACAAGCTTGTTGTAAACCTAGAGCGAATCTCGCATTATATTCCCTATCGTACTGTGAAACCTTACTAAAATTGTAAATCCCAGAACTGAATTCCTTACAATGAGAGAACCCAATTGTGTGTGCGCCACTCAAAGCCACCATTTCTTGGATCGAAAAGCCATTAGATTTGAAAATGTTGATAATCTGAGACATCGGCATTGTGGGTCTTGGGAGTTTACCTTCGACAAAGTTAGATTTCGAGATCAACCCATCTCTTCGACCCAAGAGAACGTTGTAGTAGGGACCGCCGACCATAGTTACGAGGTCACGAGTGGCTACAGCCAAGATGTCGGCGCAAGAGACGGTGTTCGGACAAGTTAGCTCCAACGCAGTCTTGGCACGTACGATCACGTCAAAGGCGTCTCCAGGGAGAGAGAGGTTGATATCGGCATCATGCTCGGCGGGGTTGAAGGGCATGGAGGAGATGAGAATGGAGGCATCGCAGCAATGGTGGAGCCAAGAAGTTTTATTTGGGGGGGGCACAATTAACATAAACCATATATCTAAACAACAAAAAACTCAAGAAGAAGAAGAAAAAAATTCGTATCATTATCATTATATTTAAAATGTTTTGAAGAATTCGTTTTATATTTTATGTTTCTAATTATTTATTTATTTAGATGTAAAAGAATATTATGTCATTGTATATTGTTTAATCTGTAATTTATAAGTTATCTGAATATAAATAAAACACAGTTTTTTTTTAACAATTTGCTGGCAGCCAAGTATTGTAATTAAATCAAGTATAAATTGAAAATTACATGGAATTAAAAAAAAAAAAACATTTGGAAAGATATTATTACATTTT
Source organism: Quercus alba (assembly GCA_036321655.1). Lineage (NCBI taxonomy): Eukaryota > Viridiplantae > Streptophyta > Magnoliopsida > Fagales > Fagaceae > Quercus > Quercus alba. Next base: position 50,893,552 of record CM070307.1, on the reverse strand, counting down.
ACACACCAAAAAAAAAAAAAACACTAATGCTATTCATAACCTAATACACACACACACACACACACACACACACACACACATATATATATATATATATCATCCCTCTTGATATATATTATGAGAAGATTATTACTTAATTATTTGTTGACTATGCTTACACTAAAAAGTATTTAGAAATTTAATCTATATATAAAATAATAGGTGAAGCAGAGAGAATGTGAAATTGAATTCCAAATTAGAACTTTAATTTTGTGCCATATGTTTAGAATCTAAAATTGAAGTTGAATTTTGCATCATGTGGCTAAATGTATGTGGGCTCATTCTCATTAAAACCACTTCTATGTATCGGGTCAAGTGAGTTACTGTACTAATTAAGTTTTTTCTTGATTTTGTAGTCAAACGTGAAAACCAAAGAGATTAATATCGGTGATAAGAACTTGGTTTGGATACATTGCATAATTTCCAAAAAGATAGCAAAGCCAGAGTTTGCATCTTTGTTATAAATTACTTACAAAGTTTGCATCTTTACATTTGCACTGAGTTTCGGATTAAAGTGCTTTCTTCTTAATTCTGACACTGAGTTTTGTTTACTATTCATTTACAAAGTTTGCATCTTTACATTTGTTATAAATTGCTAATATATGATTAGATGCACATTATGCCTAAAATTCACTATCCTTATATTTGGCTTTTTGTTCAGGTTTGGCACCTATAACAATGAAGAAAGCACTGCTGTGGACCAATGGATGATACTTTTTGCAGGCTGCAAAGGAACTTAGTGATCAATGGAATCTTATGCGAATTGGAGAGGACCTGGCTGTAGATGTCTGGATGGTAGATGTGAGTCACTATATTTTTAAAATGTTTAGTGAAGGTAAAAGTTATGAACAATGTAAATTTTCTGGAGAGAGATTTATTATTCTATATTTACGCAAGTTTGGTCACCTTCTTGGAGTGGATCACTCCACCTTGTCTTTCTACTGGAATTTTTTATTCAGATTGTCAAAATTTATTTCGAAATTTTATTTGAATTTTCCTATTGTTGTTACTATCATATATTATCATTCCAATTGTTCGATTAGAATCTGAAATTGGAGTCCAATTTTACTATACACATGTACAATCTAATTATTTTTAATTTTGCTGTCATGTGCAGAATCCAATGAGATGAAATTAATAATACATTAAACACTCATGTTTTGGGAATCGGTAGTACCAATCTAAATCCATTGGACTTGTTTCGTGATAATACAACTATGAAGGATGTATAAAAACATGCACAAACCCCTCTCTCTATAAAAAGAGATTGGAGAGAATTTCTTTGATCATCCATAGAACTTCAGAGGTTTTTTCTTCACACAAATGCCCATCATGTTACAAAATGACCCATCGTAAAACTACAAAATGAGTACAACTCTAAGGGTTTTTTTTTTTTTTTTTTTTTTTTTTTTTTTTTTAATTTAAAATTTTTTAAGCTGCGAAAATTTCAATCACCAATAGAGATTGAAGATTCAAAAGTGTGAATGGATCTTTTGGATAAACATTGTCACCAAGGTTCATCTTTCTGTGTAAAATATATATACCGCTAATTTTTGTTAATGAAATTTTCTGGTTAATAATATGAATTTAGACTTATAATAATGTGAGAGATTAACTGGATTTGAATTCTAATTCTGCTCGCAAAAACGAAGAGGTAATGTCATTAACCTTCAAAACTACTAGCAATGGTTATGTTAAAACCTTAAACTTTATACTTAATCAAATGTGACGATTCACTACATTTTTATATGTTGAAATCACTAACTAATCAATTTATTTTATTGGGAGAAAAATTTTCAACTCAATTGTTGTGGGGCCCGAAATCTGAGGTCCCAGCCCATTTTGTATTAAGGGCCCAAAGCCCAGGCCGAGGAGCTCTATTGCCAAGGACGCGCAATGAAGCTCCTTGAAGGCCCAAGGATGTGGCCGAGGACGACTTCACGTCCAACGTCTCCCAACAACGTCTAAAGAAAAGGATAGATTCAGTACAAGAGCAACACAAGGAAGAAAGCTGCCAACACCTTAATGTGGAGCCCAGTGCCTGACAAACCCATACCCATACCATGCTATTCAGCTTTTCCCAACCACTCTGACGTATGGATTGATAAGACAAGTAACCACCCCAAACAAGGAGAAGCGGACACGTATGTGAAGAACGGGAAGAAAATACTAGTATAAAAGGGGGAGGGGGGCGAGGATAAGACGCTCCTCGGACTAAGTCCGAGGAGATAGACCTTTCAAACCCCATCCATGTAAGGTTTGGCCCTACAGGCCAAATCCACCTTCGCATGGGCTTCCATGAAAATCCGGATCAGACCCCTGCCCAGCGCCCAATGGCAGGCCTTTCCAAACCCACTCTCTACAAATCATATTGTTCAGGCCCTTTATATACGAGCCCAATGTCATCCATGGGTCATTAAAAATCGTGTCCCTACAATTGGCGCCGTCTGTGGAAAGGCTTGCGCGTTGGCGCAGGTGGCGGTGGAGTAAACTCTCTAGCACGCAAAGGTTCGTGGGGTTTCCTCCGTCTCCAGCGACATACAGTTGTTGCTCCGACATAAACTTCTACCAGGGGCTACGCTTGGCAGTGCCAAGGGCGCGGGCATCTCTAGGGGTTTCTGACCTCAAGCCAACTCTCCCCGCCCTAGTATAGGGGCTTATGGTTGAAAAATAAACAAGTACAAAAGAAAAATCAAAAGTTTTGGACAGAACCAAGGCTTTGTATGGTCCTCGGACTCAAGCCTATGGGGAAACCAAGTACAGGAGAAAAATCAAAAGTTTTGGACAGAACCAAGGCCTTGCATGGTCCTCGGACTCAAGCCTATGGGGAAACCAAGTACAGGAGAAAAATCAAAAGTTTTGGACAGAACCAAGGCCTTGCATGGTCTTCGGACTCAAGCCTATGGGGAAACCAAGTACAGGAGAAAAATCAAAAGTTTTGGACAGAACCAAGGCCTTGCATGGTCCTCGGACTCAAGCCTTTGGGGAAACCAAGTACAGGAGAAAAATCAAAAGTTTTGGACAGAACCAAGGCTTTGCATGGTCCTCGGACTCAAGCCTATGGGGAAACCAAGTACAAGGCCTTGCATGGTCCTCGGACTCAAGTTGTGGGGAAACCTACTTAAAAGAAAAACGACGTTACATGAACTTTAGAATCCATCCGAGGAGAACTCCCCGTTAACAGTTGGGTTAATCCCTAAACTGCACGGATTCCCCAATCTACCCTCGGACCCTCAGTACCAAAGGGATTGATGCAATATAGAGCAATATGTTACCAAAAACACAATCAAAGTCCCTCACTACTCGGCTACCCTCTCGGACGAATTATATAGACTTCATCGTTCTCGGACATTTGTTTTGCATGCATCACACAGCGCTCGGCCGTTATCCCGGTTAGTTTCAAGAGTTTAATTTATTGAGAATTACCATTGCTATACTTGATAATGTCAGTAAGTTTAAACTAGTAGGAATTTGTTTTAAGGCATTTTTCTGCTCCAAGTATCATTAAAGACAAGCGTATATTTAATATTCATGCACAAAGTAGTTGTTGCAGAAAAGAAAAGTATTTAGAAAGAAGTAAACTCATCTTTTATTAAGACAAAGAAACAGTACAGTGTACAATGAAAAGCTGGAATAAGCTTATACTAAAACTAACTACGTAAGTGAAAAGAAAAAATACAAGAGAATGAAGATAAAGCCGAAGAAGAAGCACAAAGGAGAGGTTGGCTGCTGTTCCAAGATGTCGAGTAAGGGAACCATTCCTCAATACTTTTACATGCCCATAGCTCAGGCAGCAAAAGAACCCAACGAGGGGCCTGTACCGTGGAAGAAAAGGTGTAGAGAGTGCCTGGCTTCGGGCTCGCGCCGCTGAAGAAAAGGTGCAGGGAACCCAACTTAAGGCCCGCGCCGTTGAAGAAAAGGCGCCTGGAACCGGAAGTTGAGGAGCCCCCGCAAAAATTTGCCTGCAACAAGGCAGACGGCGCTGATGGCGGAAATTCTTTCTTCTGACATACCAAAAATCTGGCATGACCAGAACCTGCTTCGGATTTTGGCTGAAAGAGGGAGAAGTACCATCTTCCCCTTGTCAAAACAAGGGACTGGCTTGAATCTGTGCCATCCTTGTCCGTGCCACATCACCTTAAGTATCATGAGGATTCGGTGCCTCTGAAGCGGGTGAAGACCCTTCATCCCCACCCATGCCTCAAGCATATTGCTCTGAGGCTAGATGACACTGGAAATGGAGACTGAGTATGGCGGAAGGATTATGATTCTGAAGGAAGTAGATCCATGCAAGTTTCTAATAAGTGCCATGGACAAGGCAAACTTGGCTCAATTTCCAACCTCATCCACAGCCGTAGGATCTGAAGATCCTCGTGAAGGCGCGCCTCGAGTACCGAAATGTCAAAGGACTTCGCGTGAATAAAGGATAAAGGAGTGTTCTTTATCTTGACACGCCTCCCATGTAAATGAAGAAATACAAATAATAATAGAGTACTGGATTTGAGCGAGCCATAATGTGGGCCTAACGTCACCAAAACCCTCCTCCCCAACTAAAAAGTCGGGCAGCAGGATTTTGAGGGGCTATTGTGGGGTCCGAAATCTGAGGTCCCAGCCCACTTTGTATTAAGGGCCCAAAGCCCAGGCCGATGAGCCCTATTGCCAAGGACGCGCAATGAAGCTCCTTGAAGGCCCAAGGATGTGGCCGAGGACGACTTCACGTCCAACGTCTCCCAACAACGTCTAAAGAAAAGGACAGATTCAGTACAAGAGCAACACAAGGAAGAAAGCTGCCAACACCTTAATGTGGAGCCTAGCGCCTGACTAACCCATACCCATACCATGCTATTCAGCTTTTCCCAACCACTCTGACGTATGGATTGATAAGACAAGTAACCACCCCAAACAAGGAGAAGCGGACACGTATGTGAAGAACGGGAAGAAAATACTAGTATAAAAGGGGGAGGGGGGCGAGGATAAGATGCTTCTCGGACTAAGTCCGAGGAGATAAACCTTTCAAACCCCATCCATGTAAGGTTTGGCCCTACAGGCCAAACCCACCTTCGCATGGGCTTCCATGAAAATCCGGATCAGACCCCTGCCCAGCGCCCAATGGCAGGCCTTTCCAAACCCACTCTCTACAAATCATATTGTTCGGGCCCTTTATATACGAGCCCAATGTCATCCATGGGTCGTTAAAAATCGTGTCCCTACAATTGTCAATAGATAAAACAATATTGGTAGGGAGATAATTTTTAAACCAAAAATAAAAAAGAATGAAAACAATATATATATATATATATATATTTTTTTTTTTTTTTGAGAATGAATGAAAACAATATTTAGAAGAGGGGAATTAAATATTGATAATTTAGACTGTCATGAATTATAAAGTTTTTGGATTTAAAATTATTCAAAGTTTAATGAGTCACTTTTGACTTTCGAAGGGTTTTATTTGGAATTTCACTTCTTCTTTTTATTTATTTTTTTATTTAAGGAGGGGTGAGTAGAGTTCAAATGTGGAATTCAGGAGGAGAGAGAAAGTAAAGTGACGGGTGGGTGAGGATGAATTTGAGTATTGCTACTGTGTTGTCGACTTGTCACGTGGACACTGGACACAATAGTATACTGGTTCAGTGGTTTGGTACATTGTTATGAATACCGTTTCGAACCCTGTTTCAGTTTGTCTAACGAAACGAAATATTTTGGTACCGGATAATTTTAGTGTACCGTTTCAGGATGTTTCGGATTCCAAAAAAATAATATATATATATATATATAATTTCATATCCTATTACTTTTTATACTAAAAAAAAACATAAAAGTTATATTTTCATACATTTATAAAATTTGTTATTTTAAGATTAATCTAGTTAATTCATTTAAAATATTATTATTTTAATTAAAATACTAATTAATTTTTTAATGCAAAGGCAAATTTGAAGTAAGCCTGGACAGTGGCTTCATATAATTTGACTAAAGCACACCGCCCAAGCCAACTCTATTTACAACTTTTTATATTATTATATTTTTTCTCACCCACCATATTTCACTTTCTTCCTATTTTTAATTTGTTCTCTCTTGTTTTCTGTCATCCACACACGTCTACTGTATCTAAGTCCTTGATATTTACACTACTCACCTTTGAATTCTATCCCATCTTTTATGAGATCTACACGTTAAAACTGACACACTATCTTACCTTTTTATGACTTTCATCTTTCTTTTTATTTTTTAACTCTCACACGCAACTTATCTCAGTTTTCCTCTCAAGTCTTTTCTCTCTTCTGTATTCTCCTCTCTCTCTCTCTCTCTCTCTCTCTCTCATGGATATCCAGATTTGTTAAGCATGACTGCATGAGCCCAACATTCCTCTAGTTTTGATACTGTTATTCCTCTACAACTCATCTTATGAAGCAAAAGACTACAGTGTATTTGTGGAAAGGAACGATGGGATCGATTTTGGTCTGTTATGAAGAATCAAGACTCCCAAGTTCAACTTTCTGTGCAACAAACTCATACCGGCCGAATTTTTTATTTCGGGCGAAATTAAACGAAACAGCCCGGAACTGCCAAAACACACCGGAACAGGCCGAAATCTTACCCGAGGTGGAATAGAGGGGCTTGCCGTTCCAGTTTGCTTGCTGGTATGAAATTTTCCGGCCATTCCGGCCGGAACGGAACGGTATCCATAACAATGGTTTGGTATGAAAGTCAAATAGTCTTTGTCGTACTATGTTAAACGACAGAACTGGTACGATATTGGATTCTGACTGTTTTTTTTTTTTTTTGGTTGCTAAATGAACAGCACAATTTAAAGAAACCAACACGTGGCTCAAAAGCACTAGTAATAAATAAAGGGGGCCAAGTTGTATTTTTCCAATTAACTACTTGTAAATATAATTACATCATATATTAAAATAGATATTTTTCAAAATATTTGGGGGGCCTAGGCCCTCTCTAGTCCCTTTGATCATCCGCCATTGCATTGCAGCTGTTTGTTAAGCAGTCGTGCAAGGAGAGGCGGAGCGTGTCGATGGCGGTGGTGGGGCTTGTGATTTGCTTGTTGGTTATGGTGTCGTTGATGGTTTACTCGAATGCTGGGCATTTTTGCTTGTAGTAGTCTAAAGAGAGTTGGGAATGTGAGGGTGTGAAGAAGAGTGAGAGAGATGTTAGATAAAGAATCTGAAGAAATGCCATTTTGTGATGGTGTTTTAGGACACCCTTTTGGTTTGTCTATCTAAAAAAGAAGCTAATAAATCAGCTACAGCTAGAGAGGAAAGTGAGCTGTGTGTGGTGGGGGAGTGGGGTAGATGGGAGGGTTTTACTAACGAATTGGTGTCTAGATTTTTTCTTATAGAAAAAAGTTTTAAGGAATACGACACTTCTTAACTCAAATCTAAATTATGCTTAAATGTTAACTCTTGATTGATACATAAGTTGACACAACATAATCACATATATGTAGACTCGTTTGAGAGTGCTCAAGTCTAATCACCAGTTGATACTTAAATATTATGTGAATTTATGTCTAGGAAGTGATGTGTTGTAAGCAAATTTTAAAGAGAGTCCATGTATTTTGTGTTCTAATTAGTTCAATTGATAAAGAGATTTGGATTTGCCTATATTGATTTACTAAGTTGTTGATAAAGAAAAATCATCATAAAATGAATTTAATAAATTTAACTTTTATCATATGTGTTTTACTAATATTTGCACTTATAAAATATATAATAAACCATTTTAAGAAATTTTTTTATAAAAAAATGAAAAAAATTACTATATTTTTTTCAACATTTTCAATTTCTTATAAAATGTTTCCAAAAATAAAAAATTAACTTGTGCTTTGCAATAACGGGATGATTATTATATTATAAAAAATAAAACAAGAGTAAAAAAAAAAAAGAAAAAAAAAGAAGAAAAGAGAGAGAGAGAGAGAGAGAGAGAGAGTGAGTGCACGCGTTGGTCTGCGTAGCACAAATTACGGGAGAGAGAGAGTGCACGCGTTGGTCTGCGTAGCACAAATTACGGGATGCGTGATATAAGGGTCAGGTGGTCCATGACTCCACAGTGTTTGTTTAATTGTTTGAGATGAGATTCGGTGGATTTTGAGTTGGAAATGCAGAGACTTTGAGCAAGACACGTATAGGTTGACTCTTGCTTGGTCACCTTCAAAGACTAAATTGGTGTTAGTGAGGGTGGGAAATGACTGTAATGCTGAGAGAGATGATGTGGTATTGTTGGATCTTGGAGGGTATATGAATTTGGACCCATAGGGGATTAAAATGTAAAAGTATTGGGGGCCCACTACTTCATTATATATAGCTGGCTGTGCACCATTGCGTCCCAACACAAATTATACAAACACCGCGTTTATTTGAATATCGCTTATTATTGAAAACTAAAAACTGAAAATATTGTAGTAAAATAATTTTTAAATGTGTGAATAGTACTGTAGATTTAATTTTAAAATTATTTTTGCTGAATTCCGTACTTACAATTCTATAAACAATACATGAAATCCAAAAAAACGCAGAACACAAAAAATTTTAATTTTCATTACAATCCAAACATACACCGAAGCTTTCAAAGTTCAACTTCAAAGACTTTCGTCCCCATGTTTTGCTTTACATTTTAATTATCTTTATCCCTTAATTACGCGGCTGCTTTAGATGGAGGCGTATTTAGGGTACTAGGTCTAGGGGAACTCAAATTACTCAAAATCTCTTGGCCCGTTACCCCTTTATTTCAATATTCAATGAATAAAAAGATGTTAACTTAATAAATGAAATTCATGCTATGTTATAACTTATAAGTTTAACTTCATCAAAGTGATTTTACTTTCATGCATTTTGTTTATGAGAAATGCTGGGTAAATAAAATTTTCACAAAAAATTTTAAGTGGTAAGTTGTTACAAGTTTTTAATTTGAATTCATTACTGAAATTACTTTATTACCTACAAGTAACAATCCCCATAATAATCTGCCATTTATAATTTGTTGTAAAAGTGTTTTAAAAATGTTGTGAACATAACATTTCTTTTTGTGTATTGAATTAACATTTTATGTCTACGACAAAATTGATATTTTTGAAACAAACATAAGAAGTTATTAACCAAATATGCAATTTATCCAAAAGTTAATATAATAGTATTGCTCTCTCTCTCTCTCTCTCTCTCTCTCTCTCTCTCAATAAATGAATAATCTGCTCTTACCTTATTTAAGATATTGTCATTTGTATCACTGCGCATTTTTAGTATGGTGGTCACTTCACTTCACTTCACAAGTACTAAATACTTGTATACACACACAAATACACTTAGAGTTCAAATCTCTAAGAAAAAGCATTACACACATATATATTTAGATTAGATTAAAGTGGAATTTTTACTCCGTATTAGATAAATAAATAAATAAAAAGGAAATTGTCATTTGTAGGCCGAATACAATTATATCCTTTTAGGTGATACAACTTATGTCTTTGGTATTAATTGTCTTGAAAGTCGTCATCATTTGTTTTTCAGTTGCTCTTTAATTAGAAGAATTTGGGTTCTGATTATGAGGTTTATGTTTGATGTAAACTTGTAAACAATTGGGATGAGATAGTTGATTTGGGATTAAATAACTGCCTCGGTAAGAGTTATGACGGGAGTTCTATGTATAGTGGCTTGGGGAACTGCTCTTTATCAACTATGGGTCCAAAGGAACAATCATATTCATGGAGGTCGGCTTAAAACATAGGAAAGCGTAATGCAACTTAATAAATAAGAAGTTAATTAGAATTTGTGATGTTGACATAGCTTGTTTTAAGAATTAATTCTATCTTAGACATGGCCCATTGTTGTTCAAGGGGAATCCTTGAATCTAGTTTTGTTAAAACTCAATGCGCCATTGGTATTTAGTTGGTGTATTACCTAGTTTTTTTATTTTTTGATAGGTGAATTACTTAGTTGAGTTGTGGTTTCAGGTCTTGATCTTTATGCATTTCTTCCAAGTTCCAACTGTATTAATTGTGAGCTCTTTGCTCTTGCGGGATCTAGATTAGGGGTGGCAAAACAAACTCAAACCCATTTGTCCGTCCAAACCCATTTGCCCGCCCAAACTCACACACTCTAATTGAACCCAAACCCACCCAATTATTAGTTGGGTTAAATAGGCATCAACCCAATTAGACCCAGTGATTATTGGGTTTTAACAAAAAACCCAATGAGCCCATTTAACCCAAAAATAATTTACCCAAATTCAACCCAACCCTTCCAATAAAAAAAAAAAAAAAAAAAATCAAATAAAGACAAAGTGAGCATAACCGTTATACTAAAATTTAAGATCATCAATTATAATAATCTTTATCTCATATATATATATATATTTTGGATTTAATAAAAAAAAAAAGAGATACAACAAAATTAAAAAAAGAAAAAGAAAAATCATTGATCATCATAATTATAATCATAATAATCATGGAGAATAAATTAGAGACATAAAGCGGTGGTGTAGTTGAGATCATCACCAACAAAGTCAATGTTGTGATCCAAATCCAACGGTGGCAGATTGAGATTGAAAGGCAGCGGTGTTTTCCGGCACAACAAATTAGAATAAGACGATGTTGAGGTCTAAAAAAGTCACAGTACCCAGACCCAAAGAAATAAGCGCAAGGGGGCCACGAAAAAAGAGAGGAAATGGTAAGCCTAAGAAGTTTGAAGCCCAAAAAGCATCAAGAAGAAAAAAGGGGAAGCCTAGAAGCTTATGAGAAAAGAGGAAAGAAAAGGAAAAAAGCCCATGTAAGAGGATTGAAGAAGAAAGCTGAGCCGGGATCCTCAGAGACTACCAAAAGGCTCGGGATCTCCCTAGGCACGTAAGCACAGTTAACAAAAGATTAAGACAGTTCAAAAGAAAAAGACAAAAAAAGAAACATAAAGAACAGATGAGAAGCCACGTCCTTCTTAAGCGTCAAACGGCCCAATAAGAAAAAGAGGAAAGAATCAGTGATCTCTCATAGCGCAATTGGGTAGCACCTCAGGGAACCAGAATGAAGAAGTATAAAAAAAGTAGTAGCTGCAGAAGACTTTCAAACTGGTAGAATGGGATTCCACCCGTTTGAGAAAAAGATAAAGAAGAAGAACTGCCAAAAGTTGGATTGAGAAAGGTGTGACCTCAGCATGTTCCGAAATAGGTAGTCAACCATGGACTTTCAAAGAAACAAAACTAAAAGGAAGGAAAGGATGAAAAACAGGGAAACTGAACCTGCTGGGCAATGGGCACAATACATACTTTGGTGACCAGAGGGCAAAACAGGGGAATCGATAGCTCCTCTAAGACTCTAGAATATCACTATAAAAAGGGGAGAAGGATTGCGAAGGAGGCAGGTAATTTGGAAACGGGAGAACCATTGATAAAATTCTGTCAAGAAGAGAAAACTCAGAGAAAATTAGTAAAATTACTTCCCGGTATCCTAGAAAAAGCCACTATAGCACATGTTCAGATTCAAAAAGAATCAAACTATGCAAGTCTTAAAGGTTAGAATAACCATTTAAGACTGTAATTTTTGAGCTTGCTTGAACCTTGTATTACGTCTTAGTGAGCGTACTGTAATCATAATAAAGAAAATTCAATGAAATACTTTCCACTGATTTAAGGATCCCTAATCGTTACTTTGTGCTTTTACTATTTTGTTCTCTGCATTTACTTTGCTGTTTTGATTTGTTGTTCAATACAAATATCCTTGTTTGTCAGTTTATATGTATTGTAGGAAGCATGCCCTGTGCACCACTTGATTCTTAAATAGCCCTTTAGCTGTGGTGAATCAAAGCCTGGTCACCAAACTACAACTATTCGGCCCAGGATCCTTGGGCCTGAGTGTTACGGAAAAAACACTTTCACATTTTGGTGACTCCACTAGGGACTGGGTAAAGAAGAGGGAAGAAGCAATCCCTTCTCAGAGCATGCCTCCAAGACAAAGGAGCAACAAAGGTACTAATGTGCCACCTGCGGCCTCTGAGCCTGTGGGAGAAAAGAAGGTAGCTTCTAGACAGAGAGGCGAGGTACCCCTAGTAGAGCAGGAGGTTGTGTTAGGACAAAAGCACACAAGGCAAGAACTAGACCCCATGGCTCGGATGACAGCAATGTTGAAGGATCTGGAGCAAGAAATTCGTCTTCTCAAAGAAGGCAGGACACAGGAAATCAGGGACAATGTCCCCCCTGTTGATAACCAAGATAGAACTCAACCAGAAGGAGGGTTAGCAGTGGGAGGGAGAACCAACTCCCAATGCTTAACACTGGCAGATGTTAGTGCCCTCCTAGAGCAAGAAAGGGAAAAACTTTCAGAGATCCTTAAGCAATTCTCTCAGGATCCCCCATTCCCTCCAGAATTTCTTGGCAAGCCATACCCCAAGGGGTATGAACCCCCAAAGTTCCATCCTTTCAATGGAAGAAATGGAAGTGCTATGGAATATGTGAGTAGGTTCATTCACACTAGGGGTCCCTATGTAGGAGACAGAGAATTCTGTCTAAGGGAATTTGCTAAATCCTTAGTGGATAGAGCATACACTTGGTACACCACGCTGAGACCCGAGTCCATCAAAACTTGGGATGAAATGATGGAGAGGTTTTGTGCCAAGTATTACTTCGATGAGGACAAGATCACTTTCCAGAACCTTCAGATGGTAAGGTAGAGACTTGGAGATGATCCCGTCCAGTTCATTAAAAGATTTGAAGATATGTCTCTGGATTGCTATGGGGACCACGAAGAAAAGGAGCTCGTAGAAACTTGTATATCCAACATGCTTTTTGATTACAGGCCCAACCTCGAAAATCTATGTATCGCACAGTTTGCTGACCTGTTACAGAGAACTAGAAGGATAACACAGACTATAAGGACAAAAAGGATGCCAGTATCCCAAGCCATGACAGCATCAATGGAAGAGAAAAGGAAGAGGCTTAACGGGAAGGTGTTCGAGGAACCACCGGTGATCCCATGTACAGCTAAGGAGTTAAACCATGTCTTGGAAAAATGGATTGGAGATGGAGTTGTTAGGCCATTTATTGTGTCCAGGCCGCCAACTGAAGAAGAAAGGAAGAACCCTTTGTTTTGCAAGATCCATAATTATGTCAAGCATTCCACCAAGGATTATTGGACCCTCCGTAGACTCTTCCACAAAAAGCTAAGAGAAGGAACCCTGGAACTCACTCAGAAGGAGCTAGAAGTGCAGAGAAACCCCTTGCTTAACCACAAAAGGAAATGGATGGTAATAGTAGTAATTCACGGGAATCCAGCATAAGCAGGAGAATCCGAAGGATCCTTCCACCCGAGCACAGTCAGGAATCTCCAGAAGAATCCCAAGTTCAGGTCACTATTCAACCAACTGGGATTTGGACCAAAAGTAAGAAGGATGGCCATAGAGTCTCTCATAAGTATAGCAGCAGATTTGGGAATGGAATACTTCATAGCAGAGTCACATGCTAGTCGAGCTTTCCTAAAGAAAACCAATGTAATAACCTTCATCGATAAGGACATGGAGGTTGAGCATCCGGACCATCGTAGGCCTCTTTATCTAATGGCCACCATAAATGGTGTCCAAATCAGAAGAGCACTGGTAGACACAGAGGCATTACTCAATCTCATAGCCTTGAGTACCTTGGAAACTGTGGGCCTGGTTGACAGAAAGATCTTGGGGGCTCCCATGGAGATAACAGGATTTGGGGGGTCGATGGAATCAACAGAAGGGTACGTACAGTTGGCTTTGAAGGTAGGGCCAATAGTGGCCCTAACAAGGTTTCATGTGATTAATGTAGAGGTATCTTACCATGTATTGTTGGGACGCCCATGGCTCCATAAACACTGCCTTATTCCATCTACGTACCATCAGTGCATTAAAGGGAGATTGAATGGGAGGCTCGTGAGAATCCCTGCCAACCGTAACCCTTTCAGTCACGGAGAAGTGAACTTTGTAGAAACAATGTTTTATGATGAATTAAAGTTAGATGATGAGAGCCCCGCGCCAGGTACTCTAACGGCACCTATCCTAAAAGAAGAAGAAGAAGGAGGAAGGGGCACCTGTGACCTGAGAAACCTTCTGGAAAGAGAAAGACAAAAAAGGGAGCTCAATTCTTCAGGATCTTAAGAGTGTGTGGTGGTGCGAAAACCCAGAGGAAGGTTGATTTATCGTTTGTGAAGGTGCGCGGGACCTGAATGCATTATGCAGAAAGGTCCCTAACCACCAAGTTGCATGATGGCCCTAGAAGAAATCCCAGAAGAACCAGTCAAGGAATCCTAAATTCAACTTGAGGAAGAATTAAAGGAAATAAATTTAGGAACTGAGTTGGGATCCCAGAAGCCTGTCTTTATTAGTAGTCAGCTAATGGCACAAGAAAAGGAACAATTTGTGGTCTTACTCTGAAAATACAGAGTTGTGTTCGGATAGAACTATGATGAAATGCCCGGTTTAGACCAGGGATTGGTAGTTCATTCTCTTAATGTGGACCCAGGAATAAGGCTAGTAGTTCAGCCGGCTAGGGTCTTTCACACCAAGGTAGAAGCTCAAATAATTCAAGAAGTCAAAAAACTGCTAACAGCTGGCTTTATTAAACCCATCCAACACCCCAAATGGCTTTCCAACATTGTACTTGTGAAGAAGAAAAATGGTTAGATCCGTTGTTGTGTAGGCTTTCGCAACCTGAATAAGGCGTGCCCAAAAGATAAGTGCCCCCTACCCAATATTGACCTCCTTGTAGATTCAGCTGTAGGAAGCTCTATGTTCTCGTTTATGGATGGGTATAGTGGGTACAACCAAATTTGCATGGCTGCCAAAGATGCAGAGAAAACGACATTCAGAACTCCAATCGGGAACTTTTATTACGTCGTAATGCCCTTTGGCTTAAAAAATGTGGGGGCTACATACCAGCGAACCATAACAGCTATTTTTCATGACATGATACATGAGGAGATGGAAGATTATATAGATGACATTGTGATCAAATCAAAGACTAGAACAGGACACCTTCGAGTACTTGAGCAAGTTTTTGAAAGATGTAGGAAGTACAAACTATGCATAAATCCCATCAAATGTACCTTCGAGGTGTCTACTGGAAAGTTCCTTGGGTTTCTGGTACATCACAAAGGCATAAGTGTAGATCCAGCCAAGGCCACAACCATCGCCACAATGAAAAAACCGACTACTGTAAGGGAGCTCAAAAGCTTCCTGGGAAGGGTCTCCTATATTAGGAGATTTGTGCCTGGGTTAGCTTTAGTTACGACAGGTTTATCCAAACTGTTGAAAAAGGGAACTGAGTTTACCTACAACATGAGGCTTTTCGAAGAATTCAACACATCATGAATCATTTGCCCACCCTCCAAGCGCTAGTGTGTGGACGACCTCTGTTACTGTACCTAGCATTAAACTCCCAAGCAATAGGAGCCTTGCTAGCACAGGAAAATGACCAGAGGAACGAGCAGCCTGTTTATTACGTAAGCAGGACGCTCAAAGATACCGAGACCAGGTACCCCAAAATAGAGAAAGCCTGCTTAGTAATCATCTACGCGTCCTAGAGTTTGAAAAGATATTTCTCTGCTCACCAAATCCTTTTGGTGACTAAGTCCCACCCTATAAAGGCACTTCTACACCAGCCCCTTCTCACGGGAAGGATAGCACAATGGCTGGTCCTGCTCTCTCAATATGACATAGGTATCAAAACCCCAAAGGCTGTCAAAAGTCAAGCCATAGCAGATCTATTGGCTCAGTTCCTAGGAAAGGAAGAAAGCCCACTAAGTGAAGAAATCCCTGGTGAGGTGGCAGTAACGGAGATCACAGGGAAGAAATGGACAATGAGATTCGATGGGTCAGCTACAACAACTTCAAATGGAGTGGGGATCGTGCTAAGCTATGAGAATGGGGACACCATACCCTTGTCTTTCAAGCTTGGTTTCTCATGCTCTAATAACGCAACGGAATATGAGGCGTAGTTGACCAAGCTGACTATAGCACTCAGTATAGGAGTAAAGCATATAAGAGTGTTGGGAGACTCTAATCTTGTAGTTTCCCAGGTGAGATGTGACTTTACGTTACGGGAACAAAGTTTAGCAGCCTACAGAACTTGGGCACAAAGGCTGGAGCTGGAATTCCAGACCTTTAGCATAGAGTACACTCAGACAAGTGAAAACTGGTTTGCTGATGTGCTCGCCACTCTGGGATCCTAAATACCATTCAAAGGAAAGGACATGCTGGTAAAGATAGGAAAGTAGGAATATTCTATTGTAAGGATCCTCCAAGGGATGTACCCCCAAGAGTCCAAGCAGTCGGATTGGAGGAGCGAAATTAAAGAAAAAATGAAAAAGGCAAAACCCGAAGGGAACATTAAAAAACTAAAAAATTACACTCAGATAAAAGGGGAATTGTATAGAAGGATGCCAAAGGGAATCTTGTCCAGGTGTATCAACGAGAAGGAAAGTTGAAGCTGGAAGAATTACATACCTAAGCCTGTGGAATCGCAGAAAAAAATCAGCCTATATAGAAGAATGCAACGCATGGGATACTACTGGCCAAATATGAACAAAGAGGCATCAATTATACAGGAAAAATGTCAAGAGTGTCGGCTGACGATAGATAAGGAAGAAAGCTATGCTATGTTTATTGTAGAAGATTGGCGAGTTCCCTTCATAGAATACTTGGCTTAAGGGATCCTGCCAACTGACAGGACACTAGCTCACCAGCTCAAGAAACTTGCAGACAGGTATTTCCTCCAGAATGGTATCTTATTAAAAAAGGAATACAGTAAGGATCCTCTAAGATGCCTGGGGCCAAAAGAAGCTAGAGAAGTAGTCAGGGAAGTACATTCTGGTGCTTATGGGAGTCACCTGAGAAAAAGAAGGCTCTATAAGCAATTATTACTGTTGGGATATTATTGGCCAACAATGAAAAGGGACTCTGAGGAGCTAGTTAAAACCTGCCACGCCTGTCAAGTCTTGGGAGATGCGATTCACACTCACCCAAATGTTTTGCAAGATATGATGACACCATGGCCTTTTCACACTTGGGGGCTCGATCTCATAAGGCCTATAAACCCTCCATCCAATGGTTACATATGGATCTTAGCAGTCACAGAGTACTTTACAAAATGGGTAAAGGCCATCCCTTTGAAAAAAGCCACTGGAGGAGAAACTTTGTTCGAGACCACATCATTACAAGGTTCAGGATCCCCAGAAGATTGATCAGTGACAATGGTACCCCATTCATAAACAAAGACATGAAGGGGTTAACTGAGGCATATCACGTCAAACATGGGAAGTCTATCCCATACTACCCACAAGGAAACGGTCGAGCTGAGGCCACAAATAGGGTGATGTTGAAGATCCTTAAAAAGATGAAGCATGAATATGGAGGGAAATGGAGTGATTATTTGGCAGATATACTTTGGGCATGTAGAAGCTCTGTAAAAACAACCACAGGATTTTCGCCATTTTCCTTAGTCTATGGAACAGAAGCTATCAGCCCTGTAGAATTAATTATTCCTACACCAAGGGTGGTTCTTGAAGAAAGCCAAGAAGAAAACAAGGATGCAAACAATGAAACGAGATTGGCAGATTTGGAAGGGGTAGAAGAAGAAAGAGAACTAGCCAAGAAGAGAAGTCAGAGGTACAAGCAAAGAATGACTAGAGCATATGCACAAGCAGTATGCCCAAGAACTTTCACTAAAGGGAAATTGGTACTAAGGATGGCGGAACATGTAAGGAGGAACCTATCGGGGCCCTCCAAATTTACCCCAAATGGGAAGGACCCTATATCATCAAGACAACCCATGAAAGTGGGTATTACCACCTTATAAAAGAAGATGAGACAGTCCTAACAGAACCCATAAATGGGAAATGGCTAAAACAATACTATGCATAAGGAAGAAGGGATCTCAGCATGCCAGGATCCTTTTGCTAGCTTCACAACTCGCTAAGTGTTTTTCTTTTATCGTTTTCTTCGCTTTTGTCATGAATTCTTGTCTAAACGATTTTGTTCAAGAACCTATGATAGACTGACACTCTGTGGTCCGTACTATATTAAATGATTTTTTCTATGTTCCTTAAATGATGACCATATTTTAATGAAGTTTCTCTTTTCTTCAATCTTTGAGTTTTAAATATTGCAAAGTCCAGGTTTGGACAGAATTAAGGGAGGATATCTGGGTAAAAAAAAAAAAAAGGTATATATATATATAACCCTTTTACACATGACCCAAGATCCACCTCACAGATGATTCCAAATAGCCCATAGATAGTTTCAAGTGCATGGTCTAGGATCACAGGCAAAAGTAAAGTGCCCAAAATACCTAGCCTAGCACTTGGCAAAAGGGGGACCTGTCAAGTTCATGAATGGGACCATATCTAAAAAAAAAAAAAATATATATATATATATATATATATATACAAAAAAAAGGACTGGGGGGGGTGGGGGAGGATATCCAGTGTACCCAGTTTAGTACTTACACAACAAAGTAACCACCAGATACCTAGTCTAGGACCTACAGTGAAGCTTGTAGGAACCATGGCCCAAGACTCAGGAAAGAAAAGAGAAAAGCCATGTATCAAAGAGAAAAGTAATGTATCAAAGAGAAAAGCAAATCCACATGCTATTGAAAGAATTAGAAGTAGTCTTGAAACACAAACACAGAGCTATGCAAAAAAAAAAGAAAAAAAAAAGAGTAGTGTTAAAAAAAAAATATAGAAAACTTATACAACCCCAAATTGTTTATACGGATCTAAAAAGGGAGAGGAAAAAACTAATAAATGAGGCTAGCCAAGAGGGAGCCATTTGGAGGAATAACAGGCCCAGCTGAAGAAGAAAGAATTCTCTACCTTTTAACCTTCAAATCTTGCAAAGTCTTGTGAGCAAGGGCCAAAGTTTCCTTAGCAACAACAATCTCAACATCTATGCCTCCTGGAGACTTGCCTCTGAAACAGTACATGGGCCAATAGGCGTAAATGATCCAGCAAAAAGGACAGATTGAACTTGGCCTCCAAAAGGTCCTGGACCACCCTTCTCCACTCCAAAATATTTTCTTCAGATAAAGAGTCTACAGAAGAATCTCTCAAAGAAACCAGCACTGCACATAGCAATTCCATCAAGATATTACCCAGAAAAACACCTCCCCTAAAACCACTGGAGAAGTCTTCATAACTCTTGAGCAAACTTTCTAACAACGGCAAACCTTCAACAAGCACGGAAAAGCGCAGGAAGCTGCCATAAGAAGACCCAAAAGAGTAGAAGTGGCTAGTAGGAAGACTGTTGAACTCCATAAGATCAAAACGAGCTAATAAGGTGGAAAGCCTTGAGTCAAGATCTGAAGCAGCCACTCTTGGAACATCTCCCATCACTGTATCCCCACCTACAGAAACTGAAAAACTTTTAGCCTTTTGTTTTGTTTGAAGATCAGCAATTTGAACAGATCTCGCAACTCCCTTAGGAATAACAGGCTCAGAATCTGTAACACCTGTATCAACGCTCATAAAAAGAAAAAGAAAAAAAAAGAAAAAAGAAAAATAGATTTAGTTCAAAAAAAAGAAAGGGGAAGGACACCAAAAAAAAAAAAGAAAAGAAAAAGAAGAGAGCAAACTAATACCAGCTTCTTGAGGCGGAACCTCTTCCTCCTACTCTTCTGATTTCTTCGAAGATTTTGGGAAAGGACATAAAGCAAGTTGAAGAAATGGTGAGGAAACTGTGGCGAAACAGCTAAAGGAAGGTAGAGATGTAGGGGGCTTCACCATAAAAGAAGAAGGCGGGAAAAAGGTGTAGGGAAAGCAAGGAAGAAAAAGGAAACACAGTAGTAACAATCTACACTCATCTTTTGAATTTTCTAATTCCAAAGAAGAGGTAACACTGGGAATAGACCTAACACTGGCTCGACCTAAAAGGAGAAAGGAAAGAAAAAACTCAAAAAAGGGGAAAAGGGAGAAAAAAGGGGAACAAAAAAGAAATACAGATAAAACACTATTATAAAGGGAAATACGGCTTACTTGTTTGTTTCGATAAAGGCGTGCCTCCCGAAGTCTCTTTACTTGACAATGTCTGAGGAAACATGGTTCTGATAGAACTAAGAGTTCGCTCAAGCTGAGGACTTTGAGATGCAGGGAGCTTGGAAGCTTCGGGATCCTAAGTAGTTTGGACACCCTACATCGGTTGCCCGGTCTCTTCAGCCATACCACCACTAGGGAGCTCCTCCTCCATAACGGGAAATGCAACAGAAAGGGCTGTAACCATTTCTTCCTCCAGAACCCTACCAGCCATAGGAGGGGACACCTCCACCTAAAAAAAAAAAAGAAGAGAAGGGGAAAGGCAAACAATAATAAGTGAAGACAATAGGGTGACACAAACACATAATACCAGAGCAAACGGAGAGGCATGAACAAGGGAAGTCCATACCACATCATCACCGGATGACTGACTTTAGCCCTTCTTGAAGTCCGACTTGCGTTTGGACTGCAAAGGAAACAACCTCTCATTAGCTAAAAGGAGGAAGTAACTATAACAATAGTAAAAAATGTAAAAGAGAGAAGAAGGAAAGAGTTCTTGCCCTTCTCTCTCTCTCTACAGATTCTTTGAGGGTTTTTTACTTATTATGAGTACGCCTAAAGGATCCTAAGGGGGGTTGGGATACAAAATCAGAGGATCCTAAAGGACCATGGACTGAAGAAGTCACAGGAACCTGGGAAAAAGAAGACTCTACCTTAGTCTTCTTCCGGGTCCTTAAAGCCAAAGGTTGTCCGACTTCCTTGTCTTCCTAGGATACCAACTGTGTCTGGGATTTCCCAGCCTCGGGACCAGCATTCACGCCTTTTGTACTTTCTTCAATATCAACTATTTTCATTTTTTCCAGCCTAATTTCCTTGCCTTTACTCGTAGAGGTAGCAGCACCTATTGTCTTCATTGCACCCTTCTTAATAGGTACCTCGGAGGAAGTACCAATAATAAGATCATAACCCAACCAAGTTTCGGGAAAATCTTGTGCATATGTTGCCCAACCTCGCCTGGAGGCATGCCATTCTGCGAACCCCGTCTTACTACTTACAACAGCAGAAATAATCCCAGCAGTGGGCAGGGATAAGCGTCTATTAGATGTTGGAGTAGAGAGATACTAAGATTAGGGGTTTCCCTAATTATGCCAAAGCCAACGTAATCAATAAAAGACTTTTGTATTCTTCTCCAATAGCCAGTATAGCCATTAGAAGCAAAAACTCCTCTCTGGGAGTTAGGCACTGCAAACTGGGGGCTCCTACATGACCAATAGGAGAAGGCCTGCAACCTCAAGAAAGGATCCAAAGAGGGGAGAGATGGTACTATATCCTTAAAAACTGGGGGAATACCCTGGTCGAAACCGAATTGCCGAAGCACCTAGTGTGCCAAATAATGAGTATATCTTGGGCCGCTTGAAGAAGGCACAGGAAGCTAAGAGGGGCTAATGCAAGCAAGGTAAGCCAAACTGCCCTCATCATCACGACGCAGATCAAAAGTATTCCCAATAGAGGTTAAAAAAGAAGACAACACAGAGTCGCAGGCAAGGTCAGGACCAAACTCACGAGGAGACCTCCAGTGTAAATTTCTTGCTTAATCAAATAACTCAACAAGGTTGAGACCACCACCTTTCAAACTAATCCAATGAAAGATGATGGGGAAAGTATCAATCGAATTACCACAAAGACCCTTAACTATATTGGGGGATCATTGGAATTTATCCTTCACAAATTTCAAATTCCTGCACTTAGCCAAAGTGGTTGAAGAACAGTCCCACATAAATATTTGGAGAATAGCACAGTGAAGAGATGAAGTAATTACATAACAAGAATCGCCCTTGGCCTCATCTCCATGAAGCTGATCTAACTGAGAATAAACATAGCCCAAAAACAGAGGGGCTAAAGGGTATTGAATGCCTCGAGCCAAATTAATCGCTAACGGAAAGAAGGTAGACTTAACCCCGTACCTCGGGAACTTACTGAACAGAAATTTGCTAAGCCAGAATGCTAGGAAACCAGCCCACCTGACTTCTTTATTCTTCTCACAGGAAAGGGTCATAACCCATCTCCCCATTCTGGTCGGCTTACCACCGGGAGAGGCAGTGCTATTGCCAAAATGGCTAAACAACTTATTTTCCACCACGAGACCCTCTTCAGAAAGGCTAATGTCAAAAGGACTCTCATCACCAAATACCAGGAGAAGAAAGTTATTAACCACATCCTCCAAGGTAATTGTGAACTCACCAACAGAAAAGAAAAAAGTATGAAGAGAAGGGCACCAACGGCATACCAGATGCTTGAGCCCCTTAGCGTCTCTAAAACCCTTAAGATTTCTGGATATTACTACCGCTTTTAGGATACTAGCGCACTTCAGGCGACCCATGAGCTCCTCATCAGACAGTTCCTTATCCACCCAGATGGGCCAACCTTAGATTTTCCCTGGAACAAAATCAAAAAAGATAGGCACCGCCTCTGGAAGTCCCTGTCTAATCTGAAGGTCAAAAATCTCTCTAAGGTTTGGAACTTGGGTGGAACCAACGAAACCTGCCTGACTAGAAAACACCCAAGCATGAGGGGATGGAGGAGCCTTGCCATGAGACACATGAGGAAAAAATAGACTGGGAGAGTACTAGGGGTCCCGTAAAGGAAAAGCCAGACACTCAATGACTTCGTGAGATTCACTCGGAGTAGAACCAGAAGAACCTTCGCCCTCAGAAGGGCTTGGGGTGCGCTCTCTTCCTTTTCGGGAAGAAGAAGAAGCCATTAAAGCAATGGGAATGGTGAGAAGAAAAGGGGATTGGAAGAATGGAAAAGGGAAAAATAGGAATAACAGACTATTTGAAAAGAGAGAAAAGAGACCTAAGAATGAAAGACTCAGGGAAGCAAAGAGATAATGTGAAACGGCCGCAATAAAAGCGCAAAGAGTAGTTAGAGAAGACAGTGTATAGAAAGACGTGCCAGTTGCCAAAATATTTAATTTTGAAGAAGAGATTAATTGGCAGTTATTAATAGAAGTTACGGTGAACGAAAAAGTTGGGTAAATGAAATTTACTCCAAATACTCAACTGCCACATCCCATGCAAAGGGGAAATTGTAAAATGAAGAAACACGACACGTAGAAAAGATTAAGATAACCAAAAGGCAGCAAGAAAGGCCCGGATCCTGAATAAGAAAGAAGGGAACCTAGGGGTAATTAAAAAAAAGTCCTACAGAATCTAAGAAATCCTGAATTACTACGCGTGGGCTTTAGGCAACCCACGAGCTCGGGGGGCTAAATGTTGAGGTCTAAAAAAATCACAGTACCTAGGCCTAAAGAAATAAGCGTAAGGGGGCCACGAAAAAGGAGAAGAAATGGTAAGCCCAAGAAGTTTGAAACCCAAAAAGCATCAAGAAGAAAAAAGGAGATGCCTAGAAGCTTATGAGAAAAGAGGAAAGAAAAGGAAAAAAGCCCATGTCAGAGGATTGAAGAAGAAAGCTAAGCCGGGATCCTCAAAGACTACCAAAAGGCTCGGGATCCCCCCAGGCGCATAAGCACAGTTAACAAAAGATTAAGACAATTCAAAAGAAAAAGACAAAAAAAGAAACACAAGGAACAAAGGAGAAGCCACGTCCTTCTCAAGCGTTAAATGGCACAACAAGAAAAAGAGGAAAGAATCAGCGACTTTTCATAGCGCAAGTGGGTAGCACCTCGGCGAACCAGAATGAAGAAGTATAAAAAAAGGAGTAGCAGCGGAAGAATTTCAAACCAGCAGAATGAGATTCCGCCCGTTTGAGAAAAAGATAAAGAAGAAGAACTACCAAAAGTTGGTTCGAGAAAAGCGTGACCTCAGCATGTTCCGAAATAGGTAGTCAGCCATGGACTTTCAAAGAAACAAAACTAAAAGGAAGGAAAGGATGAAGAACAGGGAAACTGAACCTACTGGGCGATGGGCATAATACATACTCAGGTGACCAGAGGGCAAAACAGGGGAATCGATAGCTCCCCTGGGACTCTAGAATATCACTATAAAAAGGGGGAAGGATTGCGAAGGAGGTAGGGAATTTGGAAACGGGAGAACCATTGATAAAATTCTATCAAGAAGAGAAAACTCAGAGAAAATTAGTAAAATTACTTTCCGGTATCCTAGAAAAAGCCACTATAGCACATACTCAGATTCAAAAAGAATCAAACTTTGTAAGTCTTAAAGGTTAGAATAACCATTTAGGACTGTAATTTTTGAGCTTGCTTGAACCTTGTATCACGTCTTAGTGAGCGTACTGTAATCATAATAAAGAAAATTCAGTGAAATACTTTCCATTGATTTAAGGATCCCTAACCATTACTTTGTGCTTTTACTATTTTGTTCTCTGCATTTACTTTGCTGTTTTGATTTGTTTTTCAATACAAATATCCTTGTTTGTCAATTTATATGTATTGTAGGAAGCATGTCCTGTGCACCACTTGATTTTTAAACTGCCCTTTAGCTGCGATGAATCAAAGTCCTGTCCACCAAAACTACAACTATTCGGCCTGGGATCCTTCAGCCTGAGTGTTACGGAAAAAGCACTCTCACAAACGACGCGATATCATTGTCGTCGTTGTTGTTGTCATTGTTACCGTTGATGTTGTTGTTGTTTCCGTCAATGACCAAAGACGACGAGTTGCAGTCATTGTGGCAATCTTCAAGAACGATGGGAGGAGTCCTCAGATGATGCCATTTCCGGCGATCCATAACAGTTTCCATGGGCCACGACACCATTTGTGAAGTCGGCCTAGGCTCGCTAAACAACTCCTTCCTTCGCATTATCGTTTATTTGGCAACTGAGGCCATTGTAAAGAAAAGTTTTTTCTTTTTTCCAGGAAAGTTTTGAGCTTGAAATGACATTTCTTTGTATTTGTTGGACTGTTTGGTTGCCAAGAAAGTGAGAGAAAATAGAAAAGAAAAGAAAATATTTTTTTATTTGGATTTTTTTATATAATTGCTGATGTGGATGTGCGTATGTGGATTTTTTTAATCCCAAGAATGGAGACTAGAGAAAGTGGAAAAGGGAATCCAAGAAAGTGTTGAGGTTTTCACTTTAATGGCATTTTGGTAATTTTGATAATTGGTTTATTGGGTGAGTTGGGGTTTACTCATAATAATTGGGTTGGGTTGGATTTGAGTTAGAAGGAATTAGTTAAATGAGTTTTAATGGGTAAATGAGTTTTATATACCCAACCTAATTATGCCCACCCCAAACTCACTCAAACCCACCCATTTGACACCCCTAATCTAGATAATTGACGCGAGCAGTTTTTTTTTTTTTTTTTTGTAGTCTATTGTTGTATTCTAGTTTTGTTGTATTTCTTGTATCTATTCTTTATATCAATGGAACTTAGTTGTTAATATACTTTTTTTTTTTTTACATATATGTCCTTTTATTTTATAATATTGATATAGCATGATAGATAATATTCATCACTTTTACTATTTGTAGATATGTGGTATGAAGATTATAAAATCAGGGATAACAGATCCATTTAAATAGATATGATGGTACTAGATAAGTGGACGGACATGGAAGGATCTGAGACACCCGGACACGAGGTGGACAGATCCCAAGGGCACACGGCATCCATATGACTTAAATGGCCTCCAAGGAATCCTAAATAAAAACAACTTGCGTCCCATGCTTAACCATAATCAGTAGAGTTCTGACAGGAAAGGGATCCTGTAATATACGCACATTTATGATGATTTTCCCGAAATAACTTCCTATGCAAGAAACGGAGGTCGGTTCTACACTACTATAAAAACCCAAGGCCCTCAGGAAAAAAACGTACACATAATTCCCCCCAGCTTTGGCGCTCTAGAGTTGTGAAAGGATTTCTAACTTAACCTTTCGAGAGTCTTTGGTTGGTGCCACATCGGCACTCCTAGGTTTTCTTTGTTTTTGTTTTGCAGGTATTAACTTGAGCATGTGAGTACTGTGTGGCTAACTGACTATTTTTGGCATCATCAGTTGGCGTCGTCTATGAGAACCTCAGGAGATAAGCCATACTTACTGCTTCAAAGACGAAAAGTTGCATGGTACTTACTCATTCGATGGCAACCACCACCAACAATCAGGGTGACGAACCACGCACCACGGCCCCAGAGAGACAAGTCCAAACCCTCACAGCAGCAGTGGAACACCTCATGAAGTAGAATCATGACCTAGAGGAATAGCTGCGCTAAAAGAACGCAGCACTTAACACTCAAGAGGAAGACCAAGAAGAAACCAGCACCGAAAGAAGGAACCAAGAGGGGCCAGAAAGCAGCAACACTCCAAGCAAACAATAACGACAGGATACCAGCTGTCCATCTGGCACAGATACGGCTCCCCCTTAAATAGTCGCGGAGATGCAGATGATGAAGGAACAGATGGACTTCATGATGAATGCTTTCAGAGGACGGGTGTCCAGTGACCTCGACAACTTGGTCCATCGAATTGATTCACCATTCACTGCATCCGTCTCATCATTCCCTCTACTGTCGAAATTTTGAATGCCTCAGGTGGAAAGCTACGACAGATCAAAAGACCCCCTAGATCACCTAGAGTCCTTCAAGACTTTGATGCACCTGCAAGGAGTGGCAGACAAGATTATCTGCAAGGCATTCCTCACTACGCTGAAGAGCCTCGCAAGGATTTGGTTCAGCAGGTTGACGCCCAATTCAATTGGTATCTTTAAAGAGTTGAGCACCCAGTTTGCCTCACACTTTATCGGGGGACACGTGTATAAGAAGTCCACTGCATACCTGATGAGCATCAAACAATAAGAGGATGAGACGTTGAGGTCTTACATAGCCTGCTTTAACAAGGAAGCACTCTCGATTGATGAAGTTGACAACAAGATAGTCATGGCCGCATTCACGAATAGGTTGTGGAAGGGTAAGTTTCTATTTTCCTTATATAAGAATGACTCAAGACCATGTCAGATATGCTCTACAGGGCTACTAAATACATGAACACGGAAGACGCGTTGTTGGCTCGCAAAGAGAAGCCCAAAAAGAAAGAAAGACAGGAGGAATCACAATAGGACCGAGGGCAGAAGATGGCCAAGACAAGAGATAAAAGGGAAGAAAGGCGCTCCAAGCCTCCAACCAGAAGGTTTACAAGCTTTACCCCCTTGAACACCTTGATTGATCAAGTCCTAATGCAGATTAAAGACGAAGGGGCCCTGACATTCCTTGGCAAGTTGAAGGGAGACCCTAATAAGAGGTCTAGAGATAAGTACTACCGATTCCACCGTGATCACAGCCACGACACGTCCGAATGTTACCATTTAAAGTAGAAAATAGAAGCTCTCATAAGGCAAGGGAAGTTGCAGAGGTTCATCGGTAAGGAAGGGATAGAACAGCCCCAAGGACAGCCTGCTTGAAGAGATTATAGGGGGCAGCGCAGCCTTTAGTCCTTCCAGAAAGGTGCGTCAAACTTACCTACGGATGGTTTAGAACGTCCAGCTAACGAGGAACATCCCAAAAATAGCACGGATCAAAAACCCCATACCTGGGTTTATGGAGGAAGATGCCCGACGCCTCCATCACCCACATGATGATGCATTTGTAGTCAACATATGTGTAGTGGACTAAAACACTTACCGAGTCCTTGTGGACAATGGGAGCTCTGTTGATATCCTATACTATCCAGCATTCTAGCAGATGAGAATAGAGAGAGAACTGCTAATTCCAACCAATGTACCGCTTATAGGATTTGGAGGAACAAGGATGCATCCCCTAAGAGCGGTCACTCTACCAGTGATAGTCGGAGATTACCCTCAGCAGATCACCAATGATATCCCATTCCCAGTTGTTGATTGTTCATCTGTATACAATGCCATAATGGGTCGTCCTATTTTGAATTCATGGAAGGCCGTGACCTCAACCTACCATTTGATGATCAAGTTTCCTACCAAGCACGGAGTGGGAGAAGTAAGAGGGGATCAAGTGGTAGCACGCGAATGCTACGTTGCCATGTTGGAAATGGATGATCATTTGTTGACTATGTGTATAAAAGAACAACGGACGATAGTAGAATTGGTGGAAGGATTGGAAGAAGTACTCTTTGACGAGTCTAGGCCTGAACGAACAATGAGGATAGGTACTTTGGCCAGCTAGCTAGTGCGTCAAGCACTTATGTCATTCCTAAGGGAAAATTAGGATGTGTTTGTCTGGAGTCATAAGGACATGCATGGAATTTATCCGTCAATCATAGTCCACAAGTTGAATGTGTCGCCCTCATTTTCTCCCGTCCGACAGAAAAAGCAGGTGTTCACACAGTAACGAGACAAAGTCATAGCTGAGGAGGTTCGTAAATTACTGGAAGCAAACTACATACGAGAAGTGTACTACCCCGATTGGCTGGCGAACGTGGTGATGGTCAAGAAAGCCAACAGAAAGTGGAGGATGTGTGTAAATTTCACAGACCTAAACAGGGCCTGCCCTAAGGACAGCTATCCTCTCTCGTAGATTGGCACCTTGGTAGATCAAACTGAACTTCATGGATGCATTCTCTGGTTATAACTAGATCAAACTAAATGAGGCCGATCAAGAAAAGACCTCATTTGTCACCAGCTAGGGACTCTTCTGCTATAAAGTGATGTCGTTCAGACTCAAGAACGCAGAAGCCACGTACCAAAGGTTGATGAACAGAATGTCTGCACACCATATTGGTAGAAATGTGCAAGTTTAAGTGAATGACATGCTGGTAAAAAGCATACAGGAGGACGACCACTTAAGCGACCTCCAAGAGACGTTCAACAACCTTCGGTCGTGCAACATGAAACTGACTCTTAACAAGTGTGTGTTCGGGGTAATGGTAGGAAAGTTCCTGGGGTTCATGGTATCCCACAAGGGTATCGAGGTCAATCTGGAAAAGATACGGGCCATAATAGAGTGAGCTCCGCCAAAGATGGTTAAGGAAGTACAGAGCTTGAATGACAAGATAGCAGCGTTAAACAAGTTCGTCTTAAGAGCGACGGATAAGTGCCTACCTTTCTTCTGCACGTTAAGGAAGTCGTTTGAATGGACGAACGAGTGCCAACAAAAGTTTAAAGATCTAAAGGCATATCTTTCTTCTCTGCCATTACTAAGCCCGTTTAAGCCAGGGGAAGAATTGATGACTATGAATGCAAGAATGAACGGATGAAGAAGTACCTTGAGCAGGTGAAGGATCGAGTTGGCAGTCTTTGAGTAAAGTTTGTTCAAATCTCGAGGGAAGAGAACGAGCACATCGACTAACTTGCTAGAGCTGCTTCAACAGATCACATGGACATCCTCGGTTAGGTATTGTCCTTCGTTTAAATCTTATCATTAATAAACAATACCAATGTGCAGGAAATAAGTTTTGAGAACCATTGGACGACACTAATAACCTCCTACCTGAGGGACGACGTGCTACTAGACGACAAATGGGCTGCAAGGAAGTTGAAGGTTCAAGCAGCTCACTTTTTATAAGAGGAGCTTCTCCCAATCGTACTTAAGATGCCTCGTCCCAGAGGAAGTAGAATATGTCATGAGAGAGGTCCACAAAGAAGTCTACAGAAACCACTCTAGATCATGGTCATTGGTGCATAAACTTATCCAGGCAGGATACTACTGGCCAACCATGCAAAAGGATGCCCATGCATACGTCAAAGCTTGTGACAAATGTCAAACATTTGGCAACCTCATCAGGCAACCGACGGAGGAGCTCACCCCAATGACAGCTCCATGGCCATTCGCTCAATGGGGGTTGGATATCATGGGCCCTTTCCCAATAGCAATTAGACAGTTGAAGTTCCTGGTGGTCAGCATTGACTACTTCACCAAATGGGTAGAAGTAGAAGCCGTGGCCACCATCACGAAGAATAATGTGCGTAATTTCGTATGGAAGAACATTATCTACAGGTATGGTATACCTAGAGTGCTTGTCTTGGACAACAGAAAGCAGTTTGACAACAACGCATTTAGAGACTTCTACTCGCAGCTAGGGATTAAGAACCACTACTCATCGCCTGCTCACCCCCAAGCCAATGGACAAGTGAAGGTCACGAACTAATTCTTGCTCAAAATCATCAAGACTTAACTAGAGGGGGCAAAGGGTATATGGCCGGACAAACTACCAAGTGTTTTATGGGCATATAGGACAACCGCAAGAATGCTTACAGGGGAGACACCATTTCGACTAGCATATAGAAGTGAGGTAGTCATCCTGACTGAAATAGGACTTACAAGGTATAAAGTAGGGAACCACAACGAAGGCAAGAATGACAAAGCTATGCGCCTGTAGCTTGATCTGGTAGACAAAGTCAGAGTAACAGTTGAGCAAAGGTTAGCAAGGTCCTAGAACCTCATGGCCAAATGCTACAACTCCAAAGTCAGACTTAGGGACTTCCAGGTTAGGGACCTCATATTAAGAAAAGTAATAGGCGCCATGAAGGACGCCTCCCAGTAAAAGCTAGGGCCTAACTGGGAAGGGCCATACAAAATTACGTGGTGGCATAGGAAGGGAACATACCACTAGGAGACATTGGATGGACAAAAGTTGCATCACCCATGGAACACAGAGCACTTGAAGAAGTACTAATAGTAGGTGACAACATAAACAATGCTCATCATTTCCAGTTTATTGCTTTCTAATTAAGTTTTTATTATTTGTAGTTTCTTTTAAAGCCTAAAAGGGCAAGTTTTTTAAGAACAATTTTTAAACGCATGTTTACCACAATAAGAGGAGTAGTTATTTAGAAATATCATGCATGATATTTACATATCTACATAGTTATTATAGTCCTAAAGGGACAGATTCATCCCAAGGGGGTGATTTGTAAGTCCACATGGTGCACGGGCTCATCCTATAAAGGGTGATCCAAAGTTAAGTCCAAAGTAGATGGACTCACCCCAAAAGTGGGCAGGTTCAACCTTAAGTCCATAAAGTGGACAGATTCAACCACACTTTGAATTATAATTACAAGTTCATAAGAGGACAGGTTCATCTAAGAGGATGATCTAAAAATTATGAAGTCTATGAAGTGGACAGATCCAACCACATATTGAATTAAAATTATGATGTCCATAAAGTGGACGGATTCAACCACACGTTGAATTAAAATTACAAGTCCACAAGAGGACGGGTTCATCCAAGAGGATGATCCAAAAATTATGAGACCCATAAAGTGGACGGATTCAACCACAGGTTGAATTGAAATTACAAGTCCATAAGAGGATGGGTTTATCCAAGAGGATGATCAAAAAATTATGAGATCCATAAAGTGGACGGATTCAACCACACGTTGAATTGAAATTACAAGTCCATAAGAGGACGGGTTCATCTAAGAGGATGATCAAAAAATTATAAGACCCATAAAGTGGACAGGTTCAACCAAGATTGAATTAAAATTACTACTCTATAAGAGGATGGGTTCATCCAAGGTATAAGAAAATTGAGGTCCATAAAAGTGGATGAATGTAACCATAAACTGAACAGGTTCATCTACAGGAATAAAAGTAGACGGATAATTTAAAGTAAGTAATCAAATATTACTGAAGCCCATAAAGTGAAAAGTCTAGATACAGAAAGCGACGGATAAATTAAAACATAAATTGTTCTCCAAAATTTTTACATTTTCACCCCAAAAAAACTACTGCTAGATGAGAGTGTCTTCATCTTTCTCTTCCACAAATTGAACGTCGTAGAATGATAGGTGGTGTCCATGACAGGTTTGATTTGGCTTTCAACAACAGTCTCTCCGTCATCCCGAGGGTCGTCGATAGGGGCATCATTAGCGAATAATTCTTCTGTTCTCTCGGAATGGATGGACTGAACTAAGGTCTGGGCCTGGACATCAATAGTAACATGGGATAAGTCCAGGTCTGGAAAAGAAGCTTTGAATTTATGGAGGTAGTTGTTAAAGCCTTTAGCAAAGGAGCCTTCGAGCTTTACTAGAAGGGCGTCGAAGTCACGGTACTCACGTATCGCTTCTTCCTTCGCTCGACGGAGCTGGTCCTTGGTGTCGCTGATTTCTTTCTCCTTGTCCTTTAAGACCTGCCTCAACAGCTCTGTCTGCTTCTCCAACTTAGCTCTAGCTTGCTCTGACAAAGCAAGCTTCTTCTCCTGAACCATTGTCCAAGCCTTCACCTCAGCCAGCTTGTCCTCTGTTGACCTTGCCTTCGCCCTAATATTGTGCAGCGTTGTCTCGTGGTTTAGGCAATGACCCATCAACCCCTTCATCATTAACATTCCCTAAAAATAGAAAGGGTTAGTAACAAGGCGAGTAGAAGGGAAGAAAAGAGAAAGGGGACGGACATAGTTACCTAAGCAATGCTAAAGAGCCTCGTCTCCCCCATGGCTTCAGTTGCATGGTTGCTCAAGTCCTCATAGTCATTAGCTGTGATGATAGATGAGAGCTGCTCCAACTCAAACTTAGAATCCTCATGGAGGAGGATGGGTGGTTTTTCAGTGACGGGGACAAGGCCCGTCATGAGTCCTTTGCCTTTTCCTAGGCCGAGTTAAGTAACCGTCTTCTTGGTCTCAACCTTCAACCCCACGGCATGCTCGGGGATAGTATTCGGCTTCTTTGGAAGACAATCAGTCTTCTCTTGCTGCTTCCTCTTAGCGGACGGGTTGGCCGGACTCATCCCCTTAGGGGGTTGACTCCTTTCTTGTTTTTTCTTCAAAGCAACTTGTTGCTTGATGTAGGCCCTTCTCTTGCTGTCTTCCATTTTTGCACAATAGTGGAAGGATGTATGGAGTTAGATAATGGAAAAAAACAAAAGAAACCAAAGTATAGGGCAATGGACTTATGTTGACGAACTTGACGGTCATATCAACAGGTAACTTCTGTGGGTTCTAGTATGTCACAATACCAGAAAAGAGTATCTAAGTTAACTAAATTAGCCCACGTCCTCTTTGACGACTTGGTTTTGTTGAAAATTTTCTCCAAAAAGCTTTACTATTCAAGAGAAATTTATGGACAGTCCTGAGCTACAAAAGAAGATGGTTAGAGTAACAAGTAAAAGCTAAAACAATCAAAGAGCTAAATGCGGACAGACGCATACCAGATGGAGGCATTATGCCCCATGTCTTGTCGACGAGCATATACTTGTCACCTTCCATGAAAAAATAATGACTCTTCCAGTTCCTGTTGGAGTCGGGGGTATCACACACTAGTTGTAGCAACTGGCTCCTGGGCACAAAACTATACATGCCCTTAGATTGGACGATCTTAGTCGGATGGTAACAGTGGAAAAATTCTTCCACTGTGAACCGATGCACCCCATCGAACATGGCCCCATACAAAACCTCCACGCCGAGAAAAACCCTTTAGGCATTTGGAGAAATCTGTGTGACGACCAACCCTAAGTATTGGAGAAGGCGATGGTGGAGGGCGCTCAATGAGAATCTGAGCCCTGCCTTCAGCATTTGCTCATAGACTCTGATGCCTTTGACACCCTTGTAATAACACTTCTCTGATTTGTAGGGTAGATTGAGGAGTATGTTGTCGGGTATCTGGAATTTCTCCCTAAGAGTGTTGAAGTGTGACTCTTTGATGGTAGAAATGAAGTCGTTGATCATCCACAAGGGAAGTATTATAAATTCTCTAAGTCCATCAGGATCTATAATGGATTGGGTTGGGGGTTCGACCCCAACTAGGCCATCACTAGAGTCATCCTTTGATCTATCTGTGTCCCAATCCTTATCCCTTGTGAAAGGTGAGGTGGCCGACAAATTCCTTTCTTCACTCGTGGTGCCAAGATCGTTCTGACTTGATGGGAACACCTCATTGTAGCCCGCCCCCTCGCGGATACATGATAGGTTACTTAACACACTAGACATTTGTCACCTACACGTGATGGGTAAACCTTAAGACATTGACAGATCTACATAGATGACGAGTGTGCAAAGTCCAAAAAATGACAAGAGTTTAACAGAAGGTAAAAAATACTTACTAATTGAAGATTAGCAGTAGGAAAGGTGTAGATGACGAATGCACCAAGTAGACGGTATGATAGTTTAACGAAGTAGACAGTAGTGCTTTGATTACAAATTCACCACAGAAAGTGAAAAATGAGAAGTAAGAGAGCAGGTTTATATAGAGGGACGACACGGAAGATGAAGGGACGCTTCGTTCCAAGAGATTGGCCAATAAGGGAATGACACGTGCCCTTATGACATTAATGACCCTAGGCTAACCCGTTAATCTGCGTGCGTTTCACAGTGAGGGGGCAACTGAAGAGTATAAAATTAGGGATGACAGATCCATTTAAATAGATATGATGGTACTAGACTAAGTGGATGGTAAGTCTCTATACATGGACAGATCTGAGACACCCGGACACGAGGTGGACGGATCCCAAGGCCACATGGCATCCACATGACTTAAGTGGCCTCCAAGGAATCCTAAATGAAAACAACTTGCATCCCACGCTTAACCATGATTAGTAGAGTTCTAACAGGAAATGGATCTTGTAATATACACACATTTGTGATGATCTTCACTGAAATACCTTCCTACACAAGAAACGGAGGTTGGTTCTACACTACTATAAAAACCCAAGGCTCTCAAGAAAAAAAGGTACAAATAATTCCCCCCAGTTTTGGCACTCTAGAGTTGTGAAAAGATTTCTAACATAACTTTCAGAGGGTATTTGGCTGGTGCCACACCGACACTCCTAGGGTTTTCTTTGTTTTTGTTTTGCAGGTATTAACTCGAGCATGTGAGTACTGTGTGACTAACTGACAATTTTCGGCATCACTATGGTACCTACCCTTTGCATAGTAGTAAATAGGGAAAAATATATAAATATATATATATATTTGAAATTTTAAATTAAATTAGAACAAATGGTTGATTGATCATTGATGCACGAATACAGAATATTGCACATGAACCAAAATCATATTCCACTCTGAAATAAATAAAATTATTACCTTTTCTTATCTCTATGACATTTTAGCTTAATGAATGGTAGCGGTGACTTTGGCGCACAATTCGTACAAGTCACATGATACATCATGCTGATTGCTTTAGGACGCCAGCTTTAGGACATTATTTTTTAATTGGGTCCCATTCTATTCTGTTTATATGGAAATAGAATAACGGTGATCTTGCTGTAGTGATGAATGCATCTCCCTGCATATATTAATTTAAAAATATAAAATAAAACAAAACAGAAGATGTAGAAGAATAAGCAGCTTCTGGCTGCGAATTATCTGCCAGGCTTGTTCATCGATAGAATGGTTATGAACAACTGGTTTAGACAAAAAAAAATTTCTTCAATTTTACTATGTGATAATTTATAAAATTATTGGTATTTATTTTTAGTTTTGCAACCTATGTAATGAACTATATTATTTATTTAAATAATAAGGCATGTGATTATATATTCATAAATGACTTCATGAATCGTGACATATTTCAAATCAGTTTAGAGGTAAATTCTATTGGAACTTAAATAAAATGTATTATAGACTTCTCGAAAGATCATGACATAATAAGTTAGAGAAGTTTTTTTTTTTTTTTTTAATCACTATAGAGGTAATTTTTATCGGAACTTAAATAAAATGTATTATAGACTCTTCCAAAGTCCAAACTAGTTCGAATGTGACAACCTTGATTTTTTATAATAAAGGATAGTAGACTATACCAATGAGCTTTAAGGCTCTCTATAGACATTATAATTATATATATATATATATATATATATTTATATTCAAGTGTACTTTTAATCATATGACCTATTTAATAGTCATGAAATACTTTTTTTTTAAATAAGAGGGAAAGAAATTATAGGAATTACATCGGAGGATAAAAGAAGGGCAATCTCTTACTTTGCCTAAACCCATCATATCTAGCAATAAGGCTTGATGTACAAAAGAAAGGCAGTGAATGTATTCTCTTATTTTATCTATTTGATCCTTGCCCCTTTTAGCCAAAAGATCTACACACCCATTTGCCTCACGGTAAATGTGCTACAATTAAATTTATACATGTAGATGATTTAACGAGTCATATGATTTATTATACATGGATGGTCTTATAAAGCACCGGGTAATGAGTTGAGAGAGATTCCTTCAATATCTTGAGGAAAACTTTGTCCTTCATTGTATCCATAAATATAATGGTAAATATCACATTTTTGTTATAATTTTCTTTTCTTTTGTAAATTATAAGTTAATCCTTAAACTTTAACAAAGATTTTAATATTTTACTGAGAGAACATGATTAAATTGATGGGGTTCATTCCATAATAATTATTATTTATTATTAAAATAATATATCAATCGGTTTATTTTTTGTGTAGACATGATTCAAACATAAATTTCTTATTCAAGAACATGAAACTTTATCAATTGAACTAACTGGAACCTACTCGATAATTTCAAATTTAATCCTATAATTTAAAAGTTTCTAATTAAATCATAAAATTTAATATTCTTAAGCTTTATTACTTCTAGATCAAACCTTGAAGGCTTGAGCTTTTAAAATTGTACCATTTAAACTTTTAAAAGCCCTTAATTGAACAAAAAAATTAATTCTCTGAATTGAGCCCAAGAAATATTGAGTTTAACTTGATATGATTTTTCATCCAAATTCAATTTGATATTAGTAAAAACATAAAATTTAATTTGTAAAAATCTTAAATTTCATGGATTAATTTGAAAATATCCTTAAAAGTATAAGTTACAATGTAATTTACATGTTTTATTTTATATACTAATTTATTAAAAAAAAAAAAAAAACATCTAACACGTTTATCATGTCATGATTTTAATTTTACCATCATAACTTAGCATTTCTAAAAGGACAAAATTTAGATACAATGGTTGTAACCTAAGTCTATAGCTTTACTCAATGTCATTAAAATTATTACATATTTTGAAAATTTAACCGTTAGATTGCATGTTCTTTACGCTTTTGATACGCATGTTAAACTTTGCATCAATTAGATATTATTTACTATATGATCTATAATTTTATATTGTATGTATAATGACATGACTATTGATCTTTAATTTTCTAGAAATTTTGCAAGTATAGAGGATATAAGGAAAAAAAATGTAATTCAATGATGGATTTGTCAAAATTCACCTTTAATAAAAAAAAAATTGAGTAAGATTTTTGTAGCCTCATACTACAATCAATTTTGTAATTAAATTTTGTTATTTCTAAAATAAGAGATTACATTTTGAAAAAATATTATGTAAAGTATTCTCAATAACGAGAGATGTTAGTGAGTTGCCATGACAACATGGTTGACCATCAATATTCAAGGTAAGTTGATTTTTTTGAAGAGAGATGCTATGTTTACAACATTTTTACAACAAATCACAGGTGGTTAGTTGTTATTGGTTCAAATTTGAAACTAATACTATGATTACTTTTTTATCCTAACAATAACAACCAATAACAACCTACCATTTAGGATTTGTTGTAAGAATGTTGTAGGCATATCATTTCTCTTTTTTTGAATAAGCTGTTTAGTTCGTTTCTTCTTTCCTTATTCCGCATTTCATATTTTGTATGACTTGTACCTCACCGGGTGTTTCAGATGGAAATGTCTTGGGCAACTAGTTTAAGATATTTATTTATTTATTATTAAAAAATAAACTATATAACCCATTTTTTAAATTTTAATTGATCTTGTAATTATTTGTTTGAATACTTTTTTTTTGATCCTTACTTTGTATTTTTGGGAAATTAATCTAAACTAAACAGTCAGGTTAGTTTTTAAAATATTGTAAGGTGAGTGTTCATGTGATAACTCAGTATAGTCTAGCAATAATGACATCATTTTGTCATGCACTATATGTTTATATCTGATTCGAATCTCCCCTCCTCCTCTCTTACTATCTATCTATCTTTTTTAGGAAAACTTTAACTATCTATCTATTTATCAAAAAGAAAAAAAAGAAGTAATAGTTGGCCTAGTAATAATGAAATCCTTTATGGTGCATCATGTTTATGGTTTAAATCTATCATTCCCTCTTCAACTACTTACCTATCATATATATATATATACACATATATATTAGGTTCTAAGGATTTAGGATCTAAATGTATTAGAACTTCAATGTGTAATGTTGGCAAACCATAATAAAAATTTAGAGTCTAGATTTAGGCTGCTCAAAGTGATTTATGTGTAAAGTTGGAATTAAATAATTGCAGAAAATTACTATTCAATTTCTACAAGGCTTGATCGATTGAAAATTAGACTCGATCGATCGAAGCTCGTATAGAATGTTTTTTCTGCAGAATTTCCAACTCAGCCCAAGCCCATATGACTTATAGGGTTTTATGTTTTGCCTTAAGTACAAAAGGAAAAACCCTAGCCACATTTTAAAGGTTGTTGATATGCTGTGTGTGTGAATCTCTTATGAGATCTAGAGGTGTTTGCCTTAATACACAATTAGGGTTATTAAGATCAAGATTGATGTCGAGAGCTTGGTGATCGCTTCAGTTGCTGCATAAAGAGCTTAAAGAAAAACACAAGTGGGAGTACTTGTGGTTGCTATGAATTCAAGAAAGAAGTAGTCTGTGGACTCGGAGCTGTCACGTGGTCGTGGTAGTAAGTTTTCTACTCGAGGTAGCAATAGGATGTTAGTGGTCTAAGTCGCTATTGTAAAACTTTAATTCTTTCATACTGGATCTGTTTCACCTTAAGCATAACTAGGTCAAACTATGTGATGAATTTTGTAGAAAGTATGATTGATCACTATTTACTTATCACCTCACATGTATCTCAAGCTATTCTAGTTGCACACACTGCACAAGTTATTCTTTGTTAAACTTAGTACATTATAGTGTGTGTGATCTTGTTGTGGCCATCCAAGATTAAAAGTTCCTTGATTTTAATGCAAAATGTGTTTCAAGTTTGAGCTTTGAAGACAAATTTATTGAAAATCTTGTTTTTAGAAGATCTAGGTTGAATTCAATGGTTTTTGAATAACTTTTCATCTCATACTCATGCATTTTATTCATAAAACATTGTGCTTTGAGAAGTTTCTGCATTAAAATGATTTTTTTTTTCAAAAAATTGATTTTTCTAGATTTTTGATCGATCGAATCTATCTCTCAATTGATCGAAAATGCGATAAAAACCTTGGTTACAATCTGCCTGGCTCGATTGTTGCTCGATCGATGCTGGATCTATCGAATCTAATTTTCGACCGATTGAAAATTGTCAGAAAGTTTTTTAAAACAAAGATTTTCTCATGTGTTCTTCTCTTTATTCAAACTTTTCAAAAGCTTTTGTCCTCTCTTCTTCGACCGATCCACTTCAAGTCATTTTTTTGTCGTTTTCTTCCTAACCTTTCTCAAGGTTTTTGTCTTCAAGTGCTGGTAAGACCTTTCTACCCCTTCTTTTTCATTTTATTCAAATATTTCATGCATTTTTCATGCATTTTAATGGAAATTTTTGGACCTATAGGAATTTGGGGTTTTTGATTTTTAAGTTGGTTTCTTTCAAAATTGATCATTGGGTTTTTGTTCTTAGATGTTGTAAACATGTTTCCCATGCATTAATTTGATCAATTTGATGATTTGAGGAAAATTTGAAATTCAATTGGGCTGTAATTGGTTAAATTGATTGATTATGTCATTATATGATGATTTCTATCTAGTGTAATGATTAATTACTCAATTTAGTGTGGTTTTTTCAAAATTTGGCATTTTTGTTCTAAAACTCCATGTTCAAGTCAATTCTATATTTTTAAAGTATAATTGAACGATTCTCAATGCATTAGAGCATGCATCATTCGTTTGTTCTGTTCATGCATCA
This sequence comes from Quercus alba, assembly GCA_036321655.1. NCBI lineage: Eukaryota > Viridiplantae > Streptophyta > Magnoliopsida > Fagales > Fagaceae > Quercus > Quercus alba. The sequence continues at coordinate 50,853,772 of CM070307.1, read as the reverse complement.
TATGGATTGATATTTTCTATTGTTGTTTTCTCTCTAACCTTGTTTGATGCAGACTACCCTTGATTTTCTTTATTTTCTTTCTTTGGTTTCTGTTTTGGTCTTTCCTTCCTTCCTTTAGCATCATGGTTAGGAAAACTAGAGCCAAAAAGAAAACCACCTCCACCTCTACCCCAACCTTTGATAGTGAGCGGCTTGAGTTTGAGAAAAGCGAAGAAGCCTATGAGAAGTTGAACATATTTAGGTCTGTGTGGGTTGAGAGGAAAGTTGTGTTAGATGAGTTAGACCTGAAAATTAAGAGAAACTTTGAGCGTAGGGGCTAGTTACCTTTGTTGGACATTTCTCATCCTCCTTCGGCTACCTTGATTAGAGAGTTCTATTCGAACCTCTTTGTCCACCCTGATGATTCCAACAATCATTATATGATGAGTTGGATAAGTGGTGAAGAGTATACCATTACTCCTTCAGTAGTGGCCTCTGCTCTTGGGGTACCTTTGGTACGACAACCAGTATACCCTTATGATGAGACCCCTCCTCTTGATGACATTATGTCATATCTCACCAGTTCTTCCATTCAGTGGGGTATTGATCCTCGGATTACCTCACATGAGCTTACTCGTATTCATTATTTGTTTTTCTGGATTTCTTGTCATTTTATCTGACCCATCTCTCACTTGCACACCATTCCTATTGAGAGATGTTTATTTTTGTATGCTCTTGTAACTGATGCTCCTATGAGTTTTCATACTCTTTTTATTCGATTCTTGGTTGAAGTCCATAGGAGTAGTTCTACAGCACATGGTCTTTTCTTCCATGTTTTTATACATCGAATTTTGTTACATCTAGTATTAGATTCTGAGCCCCTACATATTATAGCTCCTATAGGTGCCAGCTTCCTTAGGTAGAGAGAGTTCAAATGAAAGCTAGCTCTAAACGCCCAAGAGTAGAGTCTTCCTTTGGTGTTGCACCTCCTTCTCCTCCTTCTTCAGGTGATCCCACAGTTGAGGAGTATGTCAATCCCACTACTGCAGTTGATCCTCCACCTTCTACTTCGGGTGATTCTAACATTTGGAGTATGTTGGATACTGTCATGACCGTTCACGTGGCTCATGGTCAGCTTTTGGTGGATGTACTCATGGAGCTTTAGGCCTTGTGTGCGGATTTGGCGAGCATTCGGCGGTCCCCTCCACCACCTCCTTTTGATGATGATTCTTGATTTACCTTTGGCAATTCGTCACAAAAAGGGGGAGTACATATGGATGGAGATAGGGATAGTTTTTGGTTTTTTGGAGCTTTAGATTGTATCTCGGTACTTCATCTTGTATTTATTTTTTGTCTCTTAATGTATTTATTTTTTATGGGATGTATATGTTAGGGGGAGACATTATGTTTTTTTATCTCTTTTATTGTTTCTTGTTTCACATGTGCTATATTGATTATTGATTTATATTATGAAGTTATTTATGATATATGTCTTTTAATTTCTGTTTTGTGAAATCAAGAATTTAGTTTTTTTTTTACTTGTATTTTCCACACATGCGTTTATATGTTTGTTGAGTGTTACAAAAATAAACAGGTTGATTCAATCATGCTGTTGTCTACATTGGCAACTGATAGATAGTAGTTAGGTTGAATTGTTTTTGGGCATTTTATTGTAATGGGTTGTTTTGTAACTTTGAGCATTTTTGTTTTTGTTATATGTTTTGTCATGGATTGCCAAAGGGAGAGTTTGTTAGGTTCTAAGGATTTAGGATCTAAATGTATTAGAACTTCAATGTGTAATGTTGGCAAACCATGATAAAAATTTAGAGTCTAGATTTAGGCTGCTTAAAGTGATTTATGTGTATCGAATAATTGCAGAAAATTACTATTCAATTTCTACAAGGCTCGATCGATTGAAAATTAGATTCGATCGATCGAAACTCATGCATAATGTTTTTTCTGTAGAATTTCCAACTCAGCCCAAGCCCATATGACATGTAGGGTTTTATGTTTTGTCTTAAGTATAAAAAGAAAAACTCTAGCCACGTTTTAGAAGTTATTGATATGTTGTATTTGTGAATCTCTTGTGAGATCTAAAGGTGTTTGCCTTCATACACACTTAGGGTTATTAAGATCAAGATTGATGTCACGAGTTTAGTGATCGCTTTAGTTGCTACATAAAGAGCTTAAAGAAAAACACAAGTAGGAGTACTTGTGGTTGCTGTGAATCCAAGAAAGAAGTAGTCCATGGACTCAGAGCTATCACGCGGTTGTGGTAGTAAGTTTTCTACTCGAGGTAGCAATAGGATGTTAGTGGTCTAAGTCGCTATTGTAAAACTTCAATTATTTCATAGTAGATCTGTTTTACCTTGATGATAACTAAGTTAAATCCTCCCCATATTTTTTACTGGTTTGGTTTTCCTAGGTTATCATATCATGAGTTATTTATTTTCCGCATTGTTTACATGATATGATTTACTTGTGTTAACCTAGATTTGAATAATTTACCTAAGTAATTACTTGGCTAAATAACTAGGTTAATCAACTTGTGTTTTAAGAGGCCTAAAAACGTAACAATATATATATACACTAAATAATTTTTATTTATTTGTGTATAGATATCAATAATTATCACTTAATTAAATACCTTAATCTTTTATTTAATTAAGCTTCAGCAGAAAATACTACAATATATTCCAATGGCAAATGTTGGAAAGAACTGAACCCATGTTCATTATCATTTAATATGCTAACTACAAAACTTACAGGATTCAGTGCCCACCGCTCATTGAGTACCGTTTAACCAATATATTAATGTTTCACTAAAGTCAATACATTTGACCTAAAACTAACAGGATTTAGTGCTCACAGCTCATTGAGTACCGTTTAACCAATATATTAATGTTTCACTAAAGTCAATACATTTGACCTAAAATTTCTCGACTATTCTTCTACGCTGCTTGTTATAAGAAAAACTACGTGAGATCTATTTATATAGTTCACTGTAATATACTCTCTCCGTCCCACTTTGTTTGTCCTGTTTGAAAAGTCAAACTTTATAAGGGAACATCATTTATTGTCTTGTCTACCTTTTAAAAATGTATAAGTTTCCAAAACTACCCTTAAATAAATTTATCAAAAAAATGAATTATTAATAGGAACATTAGTAAATAGGGGTATAATAGGAATATTAGTAAATTAATAACTCTTATTTTTAGAAACAGGACAATATTTTGGGACATCCAAAAATGGAATAATGGACAAACAAAGTGAGATGGAGGGAGTATTAAATTTTAGATTCTAATACATACAATTTTTTTTTTATTCTAATAAAAAACTAAATATATAATCTTTCCCCTTGCAAAATTGCACCTCCATTCAACTACAAAGATGGAGAATGTATTATATTTTTGTTCTTATAATAAATGAAAGAAGAAAATTTAAAATTGAAACTACTTAATCACTATTGGTCTATGTGGAGCTTAGCTGTACATGTTTGATCTGGAATATGACCTAACTCGATATAAAAATGCTACAGTTTTTAATGTGATTTTTTCTGAGGCTTAGTCCATAAAGCAGAGACTTGGGACGTTAGGCCCAAGCCGGAGCACTCAAATTTTTTGCCAGTGTGTTAGCCCATTGTGAATTCTCCATGCAAGAGTGAAATACCATAGTTTTTAGATTAGCGTTTGGAGGGTTTGTTTTGAGAGAGAAAAATTGTAATGTTGCATTTTGTATCTTTTTCCTGTGAATAGTGAAATCACTGCAACTTTGCGGATATAGATAAATTGTTGAACCACGTAAATATTATTTTGTATAATTGTTTTCTTTGGCATATATTTTTCTCTATTTTTACATCTCACATATCTACTAATTTCGTGTATATTTGACAATTGTTTTCTTTAAAGTTTCTCCTAAACTATAACCACTTATTATGCCAATTGTTACGTGGAATGTCGTTGTTGAACATTCCATTTGGTTTCTTTACAAATGTGCATATGCAGTCAAAAAAGTGTCCGTGAGAGCTTTACATAGAGTTCCAAACATAAAAAGATCAAACCCAAAAAGAAAAAGAAAAAGGCGGTTTTTTTCTATAGAGAACAAAAGAGAAGAGGCCTTTAGCCATGTTGTGAACGACAACAGCAAGATGCCAATAATGCAGTGGAAGAGAGAAACAAGCATAAACCCAAAATGCATGTGCTAGCCGGTCCCGCATTGAATAACACCGTGTGGTTTCTAGTCCTACACCTTCCTACTAGTTTAGTTTAAAGTCTCCATTTATAGTTCATTCCTGTTAGGTCGCACGCACACAACTAAGACTTGGCAATCATTGGACCACCAAACCAAAAATTAACCTCCCTTGGCCCAATATAACACAGCAATAATCCTTTTTGATATCTTTGTTGTTATAGTTATTATGACATTCTTTCCTTCAAGAAATCTTGGCTAAGATGGCATTCTAAGTTGTCATGAACTTAATATAGGAACGGAACCAGAAATTTTCGTTTGGAGCATACGTAAAACTATCGTATTAATTTGCAAGTTAAGAGAAATGTCAAAGTAGGCATATGTGCATTATATATGGGCTTTAAATTCATGTGGGCTGGACCATGGGGCATGGTGCACCCAAGATACACATCCAACCCAAAGGCAAAAGAAAAGTTACGGAAAACTGAAAAATAATCAAAAAAAGAAAAAGAATGATGATGACCCTACAATTTATTGGGAAATGATTTCAGAATACCATACAAGTTTGAAGGCAAGTGCACACATTAGACATTGATTTGAAATGTTCGATACATATACAAATTCAGGAAATCTCTAGGCTGCCACACTACAACAAAATGTATTTTTAGTGACGAAAATTAGTGAGGAAATATTTTTCGTCACTAAAAATACAGCTTTAGTGACGAAATATGAATTTCGTCACTAATAATGAAAAAAATTATAACATTTAGTGACAAAAAATAAATTTCGTCACTATTGTGATCTGAAAAATGGGCGCCAGTAGAGGTGAATTTTGGCACGAATTTAATTAATCTATAGTGACGAAATATTTTGTCACTAAAAGTTGAAATTTTTAGTGACAAAATATTTCGTCACTGTAGGTATTACTATGGTCCATGGATGGTATTAGTGACGAAAATCCTTTGGTCACTATAAGGAAGAATTAGTGACAAAAAATATTCGTCTCTAAAAGTATAATTTACTGACGAAATATGAATTTCGTCACTAAAAATCTTAACAAAGCCCGGTCTTTAGTGACGAAACTGGAATTCGTCACTAAAGACTTCAAAGCCCAACTTCAATACCTAGCACATGCACCAAAAGTTTTTAGAGTTTTTTTTTTTCAACAGAGCCACAAACATTTCTAACTAGAGTTTTTAGAGTTTTTTTTTCAACAGAGCCATATTTCGGTAAAAAAAAAACAAAGAGCTCCCACCGTCGCGATTAAGCTTAGTCGTCGCTGATGAAGCTCAAACCGTCGCCGATGAAGCTCCGTTAAGAGCCAACCGTCGCCGATTAAGCTCAACGGTGACCCTTTGCATTCCTTCGAACCAGCGACCATTTGTTTCCCAGCGACCCTTCGCATTCGCTTAAGCGTCGCCGTTGAAGATCGATGCCGATCGCTACGCTTAAGCGTCCCCGTTGGCAATCGTCGATCGCGACGATTAAGCGTCGCCATTGGCGATCGTTGATCGTGACACTGAAGCGTTGGCAATTGACGCCGATCACGACGCTTGCGTCGATCGCCAATGCTTCAGCGTCACGATCGGCATTGATTGCCAATGGCGACGCTTAAGTGTCGTGATCGGTGTCGATCGCCAATGGCAAGACTTAAGCGTCGTGACCGGTGTCGAGTATTGATCGCGACGCTTAAGCGTCGCCATTGGCGTCGATCACGACACTTAAGCGTCGCCTTTGACATCGATGGCAATGCTTCAATAAGCGTCGCCGTTGGCACCGATGGTGACGCTTCAATTCGCACCATCTGGCGACCCTTCGTCTCGAGTTCTCTCCTTAAAGCTTCTTCCAAAATGGTTAGTCACTTCAACCTGTCTTCTTCATCATCTTCAACACTTTCATTTGTTTTTCTTTCTTGCTTTCTATAATTTTCAGATCCTAAAACTTTGTTCTCTGTTTACTTTGATATTGTTTTTATTATGTTCTAGATGATAGGAATAGCTTGGGTTTTTGTTTTAGTGAAATGGGTTTTTGCTTTTATTATTAAAGACATGAAAATTTTATGGGAGATCAGGTTCTTCAGAACAATATTGATTTGCTGAACCCTCTGGCGGAGCTCGAGAAAAGGAAGCACAAGCTTAAGCATCTTGTTCAGTTGCCCAACTCATTTTTCATGGTACTAATTCCGACTCTTATAGTTTTATTTATTTATGTGTGGCAGTTTTATTGAACTAGTTACTTTAGGCTCTGACTGAGTCTCTCTTTTTCTTTTCTTTTTTTTGCTTTTGTTTTAGGATGTGAAATGCCAAGGCTGTTTCAATATGTAAGTAGTTTTGTTATTTTTCCTATTTTTGATTAATAGTTTGTTTACATTAATGTTATGCCTGGGAATTTAGGATTCCCTATATTGGTTGGATTAGGAATCTGTTAAAATTCCCAGAAATGCGACGTACCCATGTTTGGTTTATTCTTATGAATCTTTTAGGAATTGCTTTTCCAACATGTGAATTAGCTTTTAGGAAACTTGGGAATCCTAAAAGATTGCCCTGAACTTAGGAATTTGTTATTTTGGTGTGGATTTGTATGTTAAATTGTGCAATGTTGGTTTTGTTGGATTGCAGCACACCTGTTTTTAGCCACTCCCAAACTATGGTGGTTTGCGGTAACTGCCAGACTATGTTATGCCAGCCAACTGGTGGACGTGCTTGCCTCACCGAGGGTTGCTCTTTCAGGAAGAAGGGTGACTTTGGTGTTGAATTGGGTGAATCTTCACAATTAGGTGAATGGTTGGTGTTGTTTCTCTAAAGAGTTGTTCAGTTGAATAGTTGATTTTTGAATCTGATTTTTCCATTATAGTACAAGTAGTGTTGTTCCTGGATTGTGGCTTTTGTTTGCTAGTTTTCATGTGGGGTATTGATTTTGAAGAATTAGATATTTGTATTGACATTTGGTTGTTTACAAGCTTTTCATTCCCCTGTAAATATCTTTCTTCATTGGCGGTTCTAATTATTGTCTTATCTGCTTGTTTAACTTTTCTTTAACTTTTATACTTATAAATATAACTTTTCTTTTGCAGACTAAATACACATTGTTTGCAGTAACTTTGGATTTTTTCTGAAAGTTGTAAACTTAGCTTGAGCAAAGTAAGTAAATTCTAATTAAACACTTATAAAACTCTATACTTGTGATGTTGGAAATTGGATTTGTGGTGGTATGTTATGTTGGAGTAAGTGGGTGGCTTGCATGATGTTATAAGGTGGTTTAAGTTTATATTGGGAGTGCTTTTAATTTCTTGCAAATGTGAATGGACCTTGTTGATTAGATGCGATGAATATTACTTTAATTGATTTCAATACTTGTAAACGCTCTATATTTGTGATGTTTGTGATTTGTTTTGTGGTGAATTATTGTGTTGGAGCAAGCGGGTGGCTTGCATGGTGTTATAAGGTGGGTTGTGTTGGATTTTTGAGATTGGTGAAAATTGTAAGAACCTTTTAAGGAGGGTTAAAGTGTGATGAGAAGATTAGGTACTACTTCCATTCATTTCAATTAGTTTGTATATATATGATATGGGAAGTGGATTTTTGAGATTGGTGAAAATTGTATGAACTTTTTGAGGAGGGTTAAAGTGTGATGAGTAGATTTTCACAAATGGGGTATTGGGTTTTAATTAGACTTTGATGTTTTGGCATTTGGGTGTCTGTTTCAAAGTGTGGTTCAATATTTACTTATAATTGTTTGGTTGTTGCTTTCAAGAATTAAGGTTCAAAGATTAATTAGTTGTTTATGGGGGATTCTTTGGTTTCACATTATTTAAAGGTGATCTAATGTAAGGGCTATATACATAAAACTTGGATAAAAAAGGGTAAAATGAGTAGGTAAAGAGGCGTGTTCTTGTTAAGTAATTTTTTTTTTTCCAGGAAAAGGGTTCTCTTCATTTGTCTTTGAAATGGAAAATGTCTATTTAATGGTGTGCATGGTGTATTGTCCTCTAAAATAAGTATTCATTCCTTGGTGTAGTAAGAATAGAATATTAAATGATGTGCCACCATGTACACCTTTACATCCGAACACTGAAATGGAAAGTATAAGGGAGTCCTATAATTTGACTGTATATGTCACCAAGAGCCTTGTACTTTTAGCAACATTGGCACATTGTCCAGTTCTCTATAGAGGCAGGAGAACTTGAGTTTGAATCTCCCTCCCCCACTTAATGTTAGCAAAAAAAAAAAAAAAAACTTGAATGTGTATGTTAGAAACGTTAAACAATGTTAGTTTTGAGAATCTAGTTTCATATTTGATGGTAGATGCTAAGATTTTGTTTGTGGTAATATGTAGGTTTTTGGTCCCTCAACTCAACAAAGAGATCTTGATGACCAAGCAGTGATTCTAATAGTACATGAAGTTTAGAAGGCTTCAATTGTACCAAGAGGAGCGAGCTAAGGACCAAGAGGCATGAGCTAAGCAAGAGGCATGAGGACATCTTCCGTTAGTTCTAATTATATTATGCTATACTTTTTGTATTGTTATAAAACATCTTGAGTTATTGTATGTGTTGCAAACAATTATTGTATACTTGTATGGAAAGAGTTTGAATTGGATACTTGTTTTATTTTTTACTTATGGAATATATGGATCTTTTTTTTATAAATGTGTTGTTGAAATAAATGTGTTATTCAAATGTGAGGTTTTAATAATGTAATGACAGGTTATAGGTTAATATCAAAGCCATGAAAAAAATAAAAACAGAAAATAAGTTTTAGTGACGAATTTTTTCGTCACAAATATAGCAACAAAAAATTGTTTTAGTGACAAAAATTTCGTCACTAAATATAGCAAAATTTTGTAAGAAATGGTTTTAGTGACGAAAATTTTCGTCACTATATGTGCCTGGATTTTCTTAAAAATAGTTTTAGTGATGAAATTATTCGTCACTAAATATGATTTAGTAAACTAAAGTGTTTTCAGTGACGAAATATTTTCATCACTAAATAGTGTTTTTAGTGAGGAAAACATTTAGTGACAAAATGTTTTCGACACTAAAAGTTTTTTTTTTTTTTTTAAATCAAATCGGACTTTTAGTGACGAAATTTTTCGTTACCAGGACTTTTAGTGATGAGGCTATAGTGACGAAATGAGTTTCGTCACTAAAAGTCCAATTTCGTCACTAAAGGTCCTTAGTGACGAAAAACTGGACTTTTAGTGATGAATTTTTTTGTCACTGAAAATACATTTTGTTGTAGTGCCAGTAGCATAGTTTTGGTAACTATGATTCTTCATTATAGTCAATGAGAGTGAATACTAAGAAGCTCCCATAGTTCCTTTTCTTATGATTTCCTTATAATCTTTCCACCACGGCATGAAGCTGCTCTGTGGCAAGAAAATATTAGGCGATACTGCATAGTTTTTCATCAAACTCAAAACATGGTCTTCGAACTCAATCAAGTAGTGATTTGACAATTCTTTCTCCCCAGTACTTGATTCTTTGCTGCTCAACAATTTGCATGAAATTCGAGCCTCCTCAACATGTGCCCAAAAGCAAGAATCCTCTGTTAGACTAAAAGCCACATTTTGCTTCTTCAACTGACTTGGATTGCTTGCAAGTTTCTCTGTTTCTTTAAGCCATTGCTCCAATTGTTTGTAATGTTTAGGCCTTCCTTGGTTTATGTAGTCTTTTAGACCCTTATTGTAGTATTTAGCTATGTCCAACGGTTCACTCATCCTTCGGTAATTTGTTCCTACAAAGAGCCATCAGGTACGAAAGGAGGCACCTTCCTTCTGGGGTTTTTTCTCTACTTCATCAACCATTTCTTCCAAGTAACAAGTGAGGATTTCTTATACCTTACCACATTAAGATCACTTAAATTGCCTAGATTTTTGTAGCTATCATAGTATCCAATTCCCTTATCCTTCAAATATTTCTTGCACTATTCAAAGTAAGCCATATTTATTTTCATGTAATTCAACTTCTTGGAAGGATAAAAAATGTGCCTCTTCAGGATTACCAACTTCTTTTCCTGTCTTTCTGTCCTTGTAATCAGATTGTCGATGCCATTGTTCCTCTGTTGTTGTTGCAATAACTTATAAAAATGAGTTGGGCTATTTTACAAGGAAGAAATTTTAGCCATGTAATTAAGAGATATGAGAGGTTTTGGTTAGTTGTTAATAGTTGAGCTCTTCATTCTTTACATTGCTTTATTCAATGTCTTGTGTAACTAAGTGTATCGTGTATGTACCATAACATAACAAATGGGTCAAATAAGCATTGTAACCATATGCAGTTCATAAAAAAAGTTTGTAAATAAACTACCTGGGGCCGCACCAGTCCAATTGCTTCTAGTTGTGTAATAATGCCTGCCTCAAAAGATTTTGTATTCCTTTTAACCAATTGTGTAGCATCCTTGCAAATTACCTTATGGTTGAGATGTTGGGCAAGTGCTTCATAGAAATCCAAAACTTGATTAGGATTTTGATTTTCTGGATCCTCTGAGTAGGTTGCTGTCAACAAGTCCAAAATGGATTGAAAGTCCTCCAAACAAGCACAGCCCAATTCCGAATGCAAGAGAAATGTACCAAAAGGCTTGTAAATTGAGACAATGGGATTCAGGGGTGAAATTAAGACTCTGGGAACTGGATCATGATTAGAAACTACATGCAAAAAGCAAGAGTTCCATGTTGGATTTTTTATATGGCTTCTTGCAGCCCATCATCACCTACAAGGGGTGAACCAAAAGTGATGCAAAGTGTGTGTGTTTTGGTGTTTTGGTGCAACAGATCCTCCCAAAAAGTTTCCAGTGATAATTACCGATTTGGAATCAATCTGCATTAAGATATAAATCTTACATTAATGTTGATAATAGGATGAGTGACATTCTTAAAGATTAAAGTTCTTTTGATTAATTACAAAAGGGTCTATAATATCTTCTCCAAAATGTTAAATATAATCCTAGTTAATAAAATACACAAATGGTAGCACATGTCACACGTAAGATGATCGACATTTTTCTCACAAAAAAAAAAAAAAAAGTAAATATTTTTCTCAAAAGAGCTCTCATTTGACATACAAAACAAAAATCCTATTAAAAATATGTATTTTTATAATTAAAAGCATAAAATACGCTAATAATACATATCTTATTTTTACCAAGCTTTATGCAACAGAAGACTATCAAAATTAATACCTTTTACTTTACTGTTTTATTATTCATATTAAACATCAATGTTTTCATATTTTAATTTATAATCTTGAAATTTTTATCTATTAAAAGTTTTCTGTAATTTGATTTTTTATATGTTAGTCATATTACGGCCATATATATATGGCCGTAATATGACTAATATATACAATTATTTAAAGTTATAGTAAAATTAGAGTTTCTTTCTCTTTTTTTAAATAAAAAATGGGGTCAAAAATTTGAAAAGATGTATTAAATATACTAAATGCTTAATTAGTTATTTTTTTAACAATCTGTTGTAAAATTATATGAGGTAGCATAAGTATCCTACTAATTGGAATATAGAAGAAAATTATTTTTAAATTCTTTAATAAAAAATATTCATTCAAGTCTGTAATATGTAATTCTATATATATATATATATATAATATTTTCATTTTTTAATTCAGGATTTTAAATCTATTTTCTTAAATCTATTAACTATGATTATAAAATAAAAAGAACATAGTCATTGGATATCATGATTTTCAGTCTCAGACTATTCAAAAAATTGATAAAAAAAAGTGATTCAAAGTTTTTAAGGTTTGCTCATGATAAAGTTATTGTTTTAAATAATTAAATAATATAAAATAAATACTAAAAATTAGTAATATAGACTAAAATATAATTTAAACTGCTCAAAAAAAGTGTTTTTTTTTTTTTTATTATTATTTTTTTTATCATTCGGGTTTCTTGTGCCATCTAGGGTTTGCTCTAAGCTGCGTGTAGAATATTGTCCCTAAATTAGTTTAGGGTTTTTTGTTCCCTTCACGTCTCCGGACTGATAGAATGGTGTGTTTGACTGTGTGGTACTCTACTATAAACTTATTTCGCTGCTATCTGTCCTCATGGTTGGTCTGGACAATGTGTGGGCACGCTTTTCCCTTAAAGAGGATGAGGAAGGGGGTGCTGATATCCCACACCAAGAGGAAGCCGTCATCCATCGTCTAGCAGGCAAGTTTTTCACGAAAAGAGTTCTCAATGTCGATGCAGTGGTGCACACCTTTAAGCCACTATGGAAACTAGTTGGTGAACTGAAGATACGGGATTTGGGTGATAACGTGTTGGTGTTTGAGTTTGATGACATCATAGACCTTGAACGAGTACTTGAATATGAACCTTGGTCGTATGACAAAAGTTTAATAGCTTTCCAACGAGTCATTGATGTCGAATTGCTACCACGGATGGAGTATAACTATGTAACTTTTTAGGTGCAGTTTCACAACATTTCGTTGAAGAACCTGACATATGAAATCGGTGAAGCTATAGGCAATGCTATTGGGAGGGTTTTTCAGGTGGCTGACTCGGAGGACAACGACGCGGGTGGGGAGTTCTTGAGAGCACAGGTAACCATGGATATTTCCAAGCCCCTTCTATGATGTTCAAAACTAAGATCAAATGGGAAACAGATAGGGATGGTGGGCCTTAAATACAAACACCTCCCCAATTTTTGTTATTGGTGGGGTTAGGTTACCCATGGGGAGCAAGACTGTGAAGTATGGTTGAGGGGGAAAGGGAAGTTGGGAAGAGAGGATCAACAATACGGCGAGTGGTTGAGGGCAGAACTAGTTTGTCAAGGTAGAAAAACAATGGCTATTATCTCTGGCAACGCGCGCAATCAACCGCTGTGGTGGAAGAAAAATTAGCCAACTCACAGTAAGGAAGAGTCAGTTCCAAAACGGGTTGATGATAATAATGATGCCCATTCTACGATGGAGGCAGAAAACTATATGGACAATTTTAAGGTGATTAAGTGAGGTCGTTCTCGGGTGGTATGTGATCAAGTTGAAGGGCAGAGCAATGTAGTTTCTGGCAGACAGGTTCTGAAACATACCAAACCGGGCCTTAAAGTTAGATTGGATGAAGAGTTAGTGGGTTTATCACTACAAGACAAATGCACCCCCTCATGAAGACGTAGGTCCAAAAGTCCCCCACATGAAACCACAGCCCCTGTTAGTCCGAGACTCAGCCCAAATTCTAATACTCAAGTGTCCATCCATACATGGAAGAGGTTGGCTCGTGAATCAAGTAACCCAATTCCAAACTACACTCCTATGGTTGTTGACCGGGGACCTAGCATTGAAATAAAAGATTTGAGGGAAGGAAAAAAATTATGTTTGACAAATTGTAGCTCTTTAGACAAAGAAACTTTGAAGGTGGGGGCTGGTTCCCAACACCACCGAGCTCAATGAGTTGCCTTAGCTGGAACTATCATGGGCTTGGGAACCTGAGACAGAAGATGAACAAGTTGTATTGATACGTAACAAAGATCCCAAGCTCATTTTCTTAATGGAAACTAAGATTGAGAAATCAGTTTTAGATAGAATTGGTAGACAGATTCAGTATGCTAATTTGTTTGTGGTTCCACGTCATAATTCAAGGGGTGGTTTAGCCTTGTACTGGGCTGCTGACTCTAATGTGGATGTCCAATCTTTTTCTGAGAACCATATTGATGCTATTGTAGACCATGAAGCCGATGACGCCTGGCGATTTACAGTTTTCTATAGAGACCCTGAGACCGCCAACCGGGAAAGCCCCTGGTCCATTCTCAGAACGTTGAGTAATCGTTTCACCCTTCCTTAGGTTTGTATTGGTGATTTTAATGAAATTTTATATGCTGATGAGAAACAGGGATGGCTTGATAGACCGGAGAGACAAATGCATGGTTTTCGAGATGCTCTTGATTTTTGCAGGTTAAAGGACCTAGGGTATAATGGCTTCCCATTCACTTGGTGCAACAGGTGACTAGGAAATCAGAATGTGTGGATCCAATTGGATAGAGGGGTAGCCACAATTGACTAGATCTTGAGATTTCCTTCCTCTATAATTCATCATCTGGATTCCTTCCACTCTGATCACAAGCCCATTCTTCTCAGTCCAAACTCAAAAATGAATCGGTTTTACAAAAAAGGGTGCCCTTTCTAGTTTGAAGACGTGTGGTTGAGGGACAGGTCCTGTGAAGAGGTGATTCGTGATTCTTGGGGAAATGGGATGGCCCAAGCCACAATGTGGGGTTTCAATAGAAAAATATTTCTTGCCAGTCTAATCTTAGAGTGTGGAATAAGAAGATTTTTGGCCATGTTAGAAATTTTCTGAAGTATAAATTAGCAAGCCTAAAGTCAGAAGAGGAAAATGGGGGCTACAGAAACAATCCTGCTAGAATCCAGGCCTTACGCGATGAAATTTAGAAATTACAAGCAAAAGAGGAGTGTATGTGGAAGAAAAGATAAAGAAATAGGTGGCTTAAGCAAGGAGACAGGAACACAAAATACTTTCATTGCAGAGCCAATCAAAGGAATCAGCGGAATCTGATTGCAGGATTAGAAGATGAGATTGGTGTTTGGGTTGAAGATGAGGATGGCATGGGCAAAGTGGTGGAGGGATATTTTGAACAAATCTTCACCAGTTCAAATCCAAGTGGCTTTAATAATATCCTCAGTAGTATTCAAAGGGTGGTAGGAGAGGATGTTAGAGATCATTTAGATGGTGACTTCAAAGTGTGCGAGGTCAAAGAAGCTCTCAATCAAATGGCCCCTCTCACGGCTCTTGGCCCTGATGGTATGTCTCCTATTTTCTATAAGTTCTTCTGGCACATTGTGGGTGAAGATGTGACTGCAGTGGTACTTCGAGCTTTAAACTCAGGTATTGTCCTAGAATCCTTAAATACTACTTTCATCACTCTCATCCCCAAAATTAAAAATCCTAAGAAGGTTTCTAATTTCAGACCCATTAGCTTATGTAATGTTATTTACAAACTTATTGTGAAAGTGGTGGCTAATCATTTGAAAAAGTTTTTAGTTAATGCTGTGCCAGATTCTCAGAGTGATTTCCTATCGGGTCGATTGATATCTAATAATATTCTTGTGGTTTTTGAGACCGTCCATTATTTGAAGAGGAAGACAAAGGGAAAGATGGGATCTATGGCTCTTAAGTTGGATATGAGTAAGCTTATGACCGGGTGAAGTGGGGATTCTTGGAGGCAATTATGCAATATTTGGGGCTTGAAGAGAGGATGAGAAGAATTATTATGTCATGCATGCAATCTGTGTCTTATTCTATCCTGCTCAATGGGCAAGCGGTTGGTAGCATTAAACCTTCGAGGGGCCTTCCCCAAGGTGATCCTCTATCATCATATTTGTTTCTCTTGTGTGCCATGGGTTTACAAGGTTTATTACAAAAAGCAGAGATAAAGGGGAGTATTAAGGGAGTGGCTATCAGCAAATATGGTCCTCGGGTCTCACACTTATTTTTTGCAGATGATAATGTCCTCTTTTGCCATGCTATTGAGGCCGAATGTTAGAAGGTTCTGGATATTTTGGCTATTTATGAGAGGGGAACGGGCCAAAAAGTCAATAGAGAAAAGACTAACATTTTCTTCAACTCTAATACCCATCATCAAACCCAATCTCGTATCCAACAACTTTTGGGAGTTTCGTCGATCAAACAATATGAAAAATATTTAGGATTGCCAGCATTAGTGGGCCGGGAGGAAAAAAGGAGCTTTATTTACCTTAAGAAGAGGGTGTGGAAGAAACTACAATGGTGGAAGGAAAAGTTATTATCCATAGCAGGAAGGGAAGTCCTCATTAAAGCTGTTGTTTAAGCCATCCCTACTCACACTATGAGTTACTTTAAGCTCCCTAAAGGTTTGATCAAAGAGTTAGGAGTCCTAATTTGAAAATTTTGGTAGGGCTACAATGATGCCTCAAAGGTGCATTGGGTTAGTTGGGAGAGGTTATGTGAAGCTAAAAAAGTGGGTGGAATGGACTTTAAAAAAATTGAGAAGTTTAATTAAGCCCTCCTTGCTAAACAAGTCTGGCGCATGATGCAGAATCCGGAGTCCCTTTGCTTCAGAGTCTTTAAGGCTCGATTTTTTCCTAATTGCTCTATTCTTGAAGCCAAGGATTCCAACTCCAACTCCTATGCATGGAAGAGCATCCTTAGTGCTAGGGATGTCATTAGGAAGGGTATGGTTTGGTGTATTGGCGATGGCCAATCAGTCCGAATCAAGGAAGACAAGTGTGTTAGGTTCTAAAGTTTAGGATTTTATGTATTTAGAACTCTAATTTGTATTGTTGGCAAACCATAATCAAAACAATGTGTTTAGAAGTGTTTAAAGCTAGCTCACCCTAGCCACGTTTTAGTGTTGCTCATATTGCGGTTTGTGTAAATCTCTTGTGAGATCTAGAGGAGTTTTCCTTTATACAAACTTAGGGTTTTCAAGGAGGAGATATTTTCTACACCTTGATGATCAATTCAGTTGCTGCCATTAAAGCTTAAAGACTACACAAGCAGGTGTGCTTGTAGTAGGTGGGAATCCAAAGAAAGAAGGAGTCCGTGGATTCGGAGCTTGCACGTGGTCGTATCAGTAAGTTCTACTGGTTGGTAGCATTAAGAAGTCAAGCGGGGGTGCTTGTAAGTACTTTTGTATGAACTTCGATTCTTTCAAGATAGTGGATTCAAGTTTACCTTGAGGATAGTTAGGTCAAATCCTCCCTAGGTTTTTACCGGTTTGGTTTCCTAAGTGATCATATCTTGTGTTATTTATTTTCTGCTGCTTTGCATGATTTGACCTTTTTATTGTGATAACCTAGACTTGGAATTTGGACTAAGTAACAACTTGGCTAATTACCTAGGTTTAATCAATTGTTTAAGGGGTCTAAAAACTGTCAAGTGGTATTAGAGCGGGTAGCTCTTTTGTTGTTGATCCTTTGATCATTGAGCTAATCCTTGACCCCTATTGTTATGGAACACGGACACTCTCTATTTATTCCTCTTCACTTTGATGGGAATAATTATGCTTACTGGAAAGTAAGGATGAAAGCTTTCCTGAAATCCATCGATGAGAGGGTGTGGAACTTCGTTGAATACGGATGGGAGAAGCCCACTACTCCTGTTAGTGAGTGGGAAACTTCTCAGAAAGAAGCAGCTTCGTTTAATAGCAAGGCTATGAATGCGATTTTTAACGCTGTTTCTATGGAGGAATTTAAGAGAATCTCGAATGTTGAGATCGCTTATACTGCTTGGAATATCCTCCAGACTGTGCATGAAGGCACAAAGGCTGTCAAAATAAATAAATTGCAGCAATTGACTTCTAAATTTGAAAGCATTAGGATGTCTGATGATGAATCTTTTGATGAATTCTATGCTAAACTGAATGATATTGTTAATTCTGCTTTTAACTTAGGTGAAATCTATGATCAACCTAAAATTGTTAGGAAGATTCTTAGATCTTTGACTGAAGATTTTAGACCCAAGGTGACTGCCATTATTGAAAGCAAGGATGTGGACTCCATTCCTGTTGATGAGCTTGTAGGATCTCTTCAATCCTATGAGTTGGATCTACCCAAAACTACCAAATCCAAATCAATGGCTCTTAAGTCAGTTGATGATGTTGATAGTGGTGGATTTGATGATGAGCTCTCTGCTACAGAGATTGCCTATCTTGCTAAGAACTTTAGAAACTTTCTCAGGAATAGCAATAGAAAGGCAAGAGGCACAAACACTGCTGAACCTAGAAATTTTAGGAAGCATGATCCCACTAAGGTTAACAACAATGATAAGCCTAGAGAAAGAGTAGGTCAAGTTTCTAATAATTCCTTGGGCTCTCAGTGTTTTGGGTGTCGAGGGTATGGACACATGAAATCTGAATGTCCAACCTATTTGAAGTCTAAGGGTAAGGCTATGGCTGTAACCCTTAGTGATGGTGAAGTTTCTGATCATGAGTCTGATTGTGATGAGGATGGAAACTTCATTGCTTTCACTGCTACTACTGTAGTTGATGAGAGCATATCTGTTGAAGAGAATCCTTCTGATGGGGAACTCTCTGAAGATGCAGATCTTCAAGAGGCTTATAACAAACTTTGCAAAGTTGCTGCAAAGGATGCTATGAATGTTGAACTTGGCCTAAAGAAAATTGAATCTCTTGAGCTTGAAAAGAGAAATTTGCTTGTTAAATTGTTTGATGCTAATGATCTTTTGAACAATGTGAAAACTGAAAACATGCTTTTGCTTGATAAAGTTAAATCTTTGGAACTTGATTTATCTGTTGCTAGATCTGCTAGTTCTAAACTTGATCAAATGCTGAGTGTTCAAAATTCATCTTCTGATAAAACTGGTTTAGGTTATGTTGATAGCATTTGTGTGTCCGCTCCCCATTCCACTAAGTTTGTTCCTTCATCTTCTTCTTCTGAACCTTCAGTGAGTGAGATAGTGAGTAAAACTATCAAACCCTCTGTGAGTGAGGTTGCTAAACCCTTAGAAGGTTCATCATCTAGGAAGAATAGGGTTGATCTGAAAGAATCTAAGGCTAAGAAGCCTACCCTATCTAAGGACAAGACACATGATAAACCTGCATGGGTTTGTCACTTTTGTGGAAAGACTGGACACATACGTCCAAATTGCTACAAGCTGCAAGCTGCAAAGAGAGCAAACAAACCAAAAGTACCTGTGCCTCAAGCACTTGATCCTATGGTACTTATTGGTGATTTGGTAAAGGCTTTAAACCTTTATTCCAATCCTGGAGTTGGTAATCATTCTCAAGTGAATAAAAACTCTAATGCTCGTGGTGCGTCTAAAAATTTTTGGATGCAAAAGACTCGACCTAACTGAGTCTTTCTGGCATGGTCCTTGTGCTTCATTGCTCTACCCTTTGTGACCATTGTTCTTTGGTTTTTTTTTTTTTTTTTTTTTTTTTTTTAAACAAAAAAATAATAATAAAAAATAATAAAAAAAGGGAAAAAGAAGCGCATTTTGTTTTGCACTATTCTTCTTGGTTTTTGAAAACAAGGTTGGTCAATCAATTGGCACATAACATGTCTTTTGTACCTTGTTTAGCTTTGATGAGCTTATTTATTGCACTCTACTAGTTGAAGATTTGTAGTGCATGTTGTGTGGGAAAGATGTGTATGGTTTTTGATTACTATGTCTTAATCTTGAAGTCACATGTTTTTAAATGTTGGACTTGAACTTTAGAGAAAGGCATAAATAACCATCTCACCACTGTTCACTAGCCAATCATAAACACCTTAGTGCATATCATAAGATTTTGTGCTCGAGAAAGTGTAGCACATGCACAAAAAGAACATAAGGTGAAGCCTCGGTTAAAGTGCTTAATTCTTAAAATCAAAATTGGTGTGTACTATTAGGCTTGATGCCAAACTCACATAATTTAAAATTGGAATGTATATTATGAGGCATAAATACAAGAAACTTACATGATTGCAAGCTTATGATTTAGGAGATGTGGGAGTTATATGATGTAACTCTTTAGGTGATAGTCTCTTTTAAATTCTTTGTGATGAATTTTGTAGACTTTGTGATTGATTGCTATTCACATATCATCTCACATGTATCTCAAGTTTTTGCTAGTCGCACACACTACACGAGTTATTCTTTGCTAAACATCGTACATGTTATTGTGTGTGTTTATGGTCTGACCAACCACGTTTTTGCAATTACCTTGAATTATGTGCAAACTAAATTTGTTGCTTGAAAATTTGTGGAGAATGCAAAATTTTGTTTTTGGGAATTTTGGGCTTAAAATTCTTGATTTGAAAATCATATCATCTCATACTCATGCATTTTTGTTCTTAAATTTCAATGCTTTGAGTAAAATCAACTTGTTTTTCAAAAATTGTGTTTTTCCTCAAAAATATGGTAAGCCTCTGCCTTATTTGATCGGTCCATTTTGTTTTTTGACCGATTGAAATTTTAAAAATTTTAAAAATTTGAGAGAGGGAGTCTCTGTCTGTTTCGATCGGTCGAGGCTGATTTTCGACCGATCGAAACTCGTGAATCAGGTTTTTCAAAAAGGCAGAATTGGACTTTTTCAAACTTACTTTTCAAATAGTTCTTTTCTTTTCTCTCTCTCTCCGCGTTGGCTCTTGGCTCCACCATCCAATTTTTGTCGTTTTCCTTCAAGATTTTTGCAAGGTTTTTGTCCTTAGAAGCCGGTAAGTCCCTTTTGCCCTTCTTTTTCAAGTTTATTTCTTGTTTTCATGCATTTTTCATGCATTATCATGGGTATTTTCGGCATCTTCAAACTTTTTGGGGTTTTCGATGATTCAAGCCTATTCTTGTGTAATTGATCAATGGGTTTTTGTGCCATGATGTTATATTGATGTTCCCTATAGTTTAATTTGATCAATTTTGTGGTTTTTGAAATATTGAAAATTCTAGGGTTTTAAATTTGATTCGATTTGGGGATTTTGTCAAATTGGCTTAAATTGATGAAATTGGCTTATCCAATTGATGTATTTGGTCATTATTTTTGTTATTATATCATGTGTAATGATAAATTCGTCAATATTTTTTTAAATTGATCAAGTGGTTTCTATAATTTTGGGGTTTTTGTGTTAAAAACCTTAATGTGCAAGCCAATTTTGTAATTTGAACCTTTTTGACTTAATTCACTGCATTAGAACATGCATCATGACATTTAAACTTGTTCATGCATCATATAGATTTTGTTTCTATATTTTGTTTTTGTGTTAACTTGCAGTCTGCCCTTGGTGTTGGTTTGTGGTTTTTTGTTCTTTCGCTCTGCGTTTTGATCCTTATCTTAGCACCATGCCTAGGAAAACTAGAGCTCATAAGACCACTTCCACTTCCTCTGAGTCTCCACCTAGGGTTGAGCTGTTTAAGAATGATAAGTGTAGAGAAGCCTATGACTCTTTGAATTGTAAGCGTAAGATCTGGTCTAAGCGAGCAGTTGTTTTAGATCAGCTTGATCCGGCCATTAGGGCCAATTTTGAGTCTAGAGGTTAGTTGCCTCTCTTAGAGATAGATCATCCACCCCCGACCGCCCTAATTAGAGAGTTCTACTCGAACCTCTCTTGTCACGTCTATGATTCCAACACCCTTGTTAGGAGTTGGATACGAGGTGTAGAGTTCACCATTACCCCTCGGGTAGTGGCTGAGGCTCTTAGGGTGCTGGTTATTCAGGATGCTGACTATCCCTATGATGAGTCACCCTCTTTAGTCGTTGTCATGTCTTACATCACTGGGTTATCTATCCAAAGGGGTACTGATCCTCGGATCACGTCCACTGAGCTTACTGAGACGGCTTATCTCTTCTTTAGGATTGCATGTCATTCCTTATGGCCTATTTCTCACTTCCACACCATCCCTTTAGAGCGATGTGTGTTTTTTTTCGCCTTTGCTTCTGGAGTGTCCATCAGTTTTCCTCACTTGTTCCTTCGTTCTTTGAACGAGGTTCATAGGAGTTCTGCCATAGGGCATGCACTGATTCATCCTATTTTCATTCATAGGATTCTGCTCTTTTTAGGTCTAGATGTTTTTCCGTCGGGTGAGCCTGTTCATATGATAGCTCCCATAGGTGCTACCTTTCTTCGTCAGAAGGCTGCTCAATTGAGAGTTGCTCCTCCTCGTCCTAGAGGTGCGTCATCTAGTAGTGTTCCCCCTCTTCCCTCTTCTACAGGTACAGCTGCTGCTGAGATTTCAGGTGTTGCTGCTGATGCTGATGCTGTTGTTCCTCCATCGACTGCTTCGGATGATTCAGACATTCGTCGCACATTGGATCATGTCTTGACCGTTCAGGCGGCTCAAGGACAGATTTTGGTGGACGTACTTGATGAGATCCGTGCCTTGCGTGCAGAGTTAGCGCAGTTTAGACCACCTCCCTTTTGATGATGGATATCTTGTTTGCCCTTTAGCATTCCGTCACAAAAAGGGGGAGTACTTGTAAGTTTTTTTGTTTTCAGGGGAAGATTATTTGTTTTTGGTTGGAGCTTGTGGAGTTTTAGATTGTATCTAGGTACTTCACTTCGTACTTAACATTTTTAGCTCTTACCTTATTTTTGATGGGATATTCATGTTAGGGGGAGTTTTATGTTTTTGTTGGTACTTTATTTGTTTCTTGTTTCAAACTGCTTATTGATTTATATTTATGAGTTATTCATTGATATATGTCTTTATTTGTGTGTTGTTTGAAATCAAGAAGTTATTTTGTTTACTTGTATTATTTCCACACATGCGGTTATGCATTTTGTTTAGTGTTTCAGGAAATATACAGGTTGATTCAATTGAGTTGCTATCTACACTTGCAACTAATGGATAGTAGTTAGGATTGAATTTGGTTTATGAGCATTATTTTGTAAAGGGTTTTTCATTTTGTAAACTTTGAGCTTCTAAGTTGTGTTTTGTCACGGATTGCCAAAGGGGGAGTTTGTTAGGTTCTAAAGTTTAGGATTTTATGTATTTAGAACTCTAATTTGTATTGTTAGCAACCCATGATCAAAACAATGTGTTTAGAAGTGTTTAAAGCTAGCTCAAAGTTGTATGTCAATGTAAAGTTGGAATCGAGTTTAAAGCAGGAAGCACTGTGGCTTTTGGCCTGGCTCGATCGATCGAAGCTTAGGCTCGACCGATCGAAGCTCGGGCAGATCGCTTTTCTGCAGATTCGTCCAACTCAGCCCTATTTGTTTTAAAACGTTTTTAGGGTTTCTTATTTGTCCTAAGTATAAAAGGCAAACCCTAGCCACGTTTTAATGTTGCTTATATTGCGGTTTGTGTAAATCTCTTGTGAGATCTAGAGGAGCTTTTCTTTACACAAACTTAGAGTTTTCAAGGAGGAGATATTTTCTACACCTTGATGATCAATTCAGTTGCTGCCATTAAAGCTTAAAGACTACACAAGCAGGTGTGCTTGTAGCTGGTGGGAATCTAAAGAAAGAAGGAGTCCGTGAATTCGGAGCTTGCACGTGGTCGTGTCAGTAAGTTCTACTGGTTGGTAGCATTAGGAAGTCAAGCGGGGGTGCTTGTATGTCCTTTTGTATGAACTTCGATTCTTTCAAGATAGTGGATTCAAGTTTACCTTGAGGATAGCTAGGTCAAATCCTCCCTAGGTTTTTACCAGTTTGGTTTCCTGGGTGATCATATCTTGTGTTATTTATTTTCCACTGCTTTGCATGATTTGATCTTTTTATTGTAATAACCTAGACTTGGAATTTGGACTAAGTAACAACTTGGCTAATTACCTAGGTTTAATCAATTGTTTAAGGGGTCTAAAAATTGTCAAAGTGGTTGCCGGTGAAACCAAGTAGATTAATCCTTTCCCCCCTCCCTCATTGTGGCAAAAGCGAGGGTAAGCTCCCTTATCAATCCAGATTTGAGTATGTGGAAATCTGAGGAGGTAAATCAGTTGTTTTTTCCTCATGAAGCTTCGTTGGTACTGGGTAATCCACTTAGTCATAGAAAACCTTTGGTCATGTCTCTTGGTCTTGTACTCCATCCGGGGAGTTCAACACTAGTAGTGCTTACAAGTTATTGGCTGCCCCGACCTCAACTGATTGTGCAAGCTCTTCCAATCAAGTTAATCAGCGTAGTTTCTGGAAAGGGATTTGGAAGTTGCAGGTACCCAACAAGATAAAACACTTTATCTGGAGAGTTTGTAATAATGCTCTGCCTACCAAGTGTAATTTGAAGCAAAGGCATATAACAAATTCAAACCTTTGTGATCTATGCAAGGATGCTCTGGAAGACTCCCTTCATGCGCTCTGTTTTTACTGTCACATAGCACCTGTGTGGTAGCCTTTCCAATGGTTTCAGACCATGATAACTCCCCCTCCCCTAAATTTCTATGATTTAATTAACAAATTTATGCAGGTTCATGATGAGCTGAGAATGGAGATGTTCGCAACTATGACATGGTGCTTATGGAATAGACATAATGCTCTCCATTTTGGTCGCCCAGCTCAACCCCTCATGAATACCAGTGCCGTCGCAGGTGCTCTGCTCCAGGAATTTATGGCTAGCCAAATTTCAGAGATTCCTCGCCCTCGACCTTCTGCTCGACATCAATGGAACCCTTCAGAACTAGGCTTTGTGAAAGTGAACTTTGATGCTGCCATTTTTAATCACTCGGACTCGACTGGACTTGGTGTTATTGTGCATGACTGGCGTGGCGTCTCCCTTGGTGCTCTGTCAATGCACACTTCGTTAGCTTCATCCGTAGCTGATATGGAGGCTCTTGCCTGCCTCAGAGCGGTCCAATATGCTGCTAAACTTGAGCTCTAACAAGTGATAGTTGAAGGTGATTCGGCCATAATCATTGCTACAATTGCATAGGGACGGTCCTTACTATCCTCCTTTGGGAATATCGTGGATGATGTTCAGTGCTTACTGCCTAACTTTTCTTCAATTCAATTTAGTCATGTTAACTGCTCTGGTAATTTAGTAGCGGATGCTCTTTTAAAGAAGGCTTCATCCATTGTTGGCTGTCATGTTTGGCCGGATGCTTTGCCTTTGGACATTGCTGCTTTAGTTGACTTTGATGTTCATTAAGTTTTGTTTATGTTGTTTCAATAAATTCCCAAACTTAAGGTTTGGTTTCTCAAAAAAAAAAAAAAAAAAAATTATATGAATCAAGGATAAAAAGATAATTTTCATAATTTATTAAGAAAGTTATATAAATATTATCCTACAATTATTTCAAATATATATTTCACGTCCATATTCCATACTATATAGCAATATTTCAAAAAGATTAATTTGCTAATAGCCTAATATATTCAAATGACATATGAATACTCAAAATGATTACCTGTACAAAAATGCAGTTAAGAAAAGAAAAGAAAAAAAAAAGTACAGTACACTCATGAGATATTGAAAGATGATAGAGCGAAAATCTTTATTTAATTTTTTTAATAAAAAAATGAGTAATGCTAGGACCACATAAAATGATATAATTTGTGCTATAACTCACCTACTTAATGAGTTGTGGTATAAATTGTGCCATTTTATATAGTATTAACATTACTCAAAAAAATTCTCTATTTATCAAAAACAAAACCATTCCTACTGCGTTAGGTCAGGCAGTGATATAGATTATAGAGATTATAGAGTTACTCTCAAAATATCAATATATGCAATAATTAATAATTATAGGGTTATTTATTTATTTATTTATACAAGATGAAAATTCTACTCTAACCTAATCTAAATATATATGTGTGTGAAACTCCATTTTCGGGACTTGAACTTTGGCTCTTGCCCCCCACACCCCACAAACACTTATAGTTGAAATCTTGTCAATATATCATTATATTTCCCGATAAAATTAGTAGACTAAGAATATATAGTTAGTTATAATGTATTTATCAGCAGGATACTAGCTGTTAAAATTAGAAAAAATAAATCTGAAATATCTTAGATTTACTAGTGGGAAAAAATAATATATATATATATATATATATAATATTGGAGTAATAAAATAATTAAATAACAATCATCACACAAAATTTTGTTAAATTAAATACCTCAAACATTATCCTCACAAAAAACAAAAACAAGAACATCAATAATGACAATGAGATGTCGTTTTCTTCATACTTTTCCAATAATAACGACATTTAATTGTTTTGTTTAATACCCTAATAATAATAATAACAATGATATTTTTTAAATTTAAACTTCATGTTATAATACATTGACAAGTGAGTATTAACGACGACATTTCTGGTCAAACAGACACAATAGTAAATGGGAAAACATAGCAAATAAATAAAAGTAGCTGGTTAATTACGACCTGGTTATTAATTATATTGAAAGTTTAAGAAAATTAGACTTGATAGGCCAAAAACGAATTGACCCATTGTGATGAATTGATTGATTAATTAGCCAAGTTTATTAATTAATTAAATTAACATACAAATGCGTGATAGCACAAACAAATCACCAATAAACTAAGTATGCAGTGGAAAATAAATTTGACACGGGTGATTTGTTTACAAAAGGGGAAAACCAACATGGCAAAAGCCCCACCAAGTGATTTTAAGGTCACTACTCCTGAAATTCCACTATTATCATAACAAGCGGTTACAACTAAAGGAATTCCAGTACCTTATATCAACCTACAGTTGAACCCTTACCCCAATACCCAATTAAACTTGTTCTGTAGTGACAATTTCTCTTTTCGATGCATGGCTCCCAATACATGACTAACTAATTGTGCAAATCTCAGTATGTGACTTCAATCACCAACTAAAGAAGGTTGTTGGTTGCAAAATTCTTCAATTCATCCCAATGATGAAGATTAAGAAGATGCTTGATCAAAAACCCTACGGTGTACAAACACAACAACTTCTTCATGAGAATGATGAACTGGGGCAAATTCTGTCTCCGGTCACAATTTGCTTGAACAAATTTTGCTCAACACTTGTGCAACTTGTGAACACTTTGACGGCTCTTAAAATAATCCTTCTATATGTTTGGGGTTGTGAGAAAAGAAAGCCCAAACATGTAATCACGGATTAGAGTCAAAATAGAACTGAAACTCTGTTTTTCATAAACCTCGACAAATGCCTATCTGTCGAGCTGCTGTCGAGCCACGGGACTGGAACAGCTTCTTAAGCTCGATAGATGGCTAGCTGTAGGGCTAGCTATTGAGCTTTAATGATAGACACTTCTTTAGCTTGTTTCTTGGATAGACCCGCATGGCTTTAACACTTGATCTTGAAATACAGTTTCTTGAAATATTAAACACATTTTAGATCTACCTAAATACAAGTAAAGTGCATTTTGTCAAAAGATTAGTTGATTACATAAAATAGTGACATATATTCCTAACAAGTGAATCACGTATGTCCTAACAAGACTTTGTTCTAGAAGTTTGTCAATTGACTCAGCTGCAGTCCATGCTTAAGATTTTGTCACCAAAAAAAAAAAAAAATGGGAAAGAATTTGCAGGGCATAGAGAGGTACCTGAGATTTCAAGGAGGGGAGAATTGTGGGTTGGTTTTGGTGCACAGGAATTCAAAGAGGGGAAAAAACTCCTTTAGAGTTGATGATGAAACCAAATCCTCTCCTCCTCTACCCTGAATAATATAGTCTTTGGAACAAGCAGGCCAAGTAAGAAGGCGATGGTGGTATAGTTTGGTTGCTAAGAAACTTTGTATCTTACTGACAAAGATGGCTGTTCATTTTGATTGATTTCACTGTACATGTCCCAAACTACAGCCCAAGAATGGTACATAACACCAAAGCTGACCACCAAATTTAACAATTCTAACCCATTGCTAAGTCTATCATCAAGAAACAAAAAAGCTAAGAAATCATGATGCATCAAAATCAAAGAAAGAAAACAAGCTAAACAAAAGAAATGAAAATGGTTTTTACTTACAAGTGAATTTGGCTCTTCCTCTGTGACTTTGTTCGATCTACTTAGAAAATCAGCAATGTATAATATAGAATATATTGTTAGGTGCAGGTGACACCCTTGGATTCTAGCACACACATTTGTCAAAGCTCATTTATGAGCTTGTTTCAAAAGTCTTCAAAGCTAGCTCTTTCATTTATTGAGAAATGACCAAAGCATGGAGAAGACTGACTTCTTTTAATCAGAAGTGATGCAAGGTGTGTGCGACACGCTGACAGAAAAGAAAAGAAAGAAGCAAAAGGCAAGGGTCATTTGGCCCTATGAGAAGAGTTGAAGCACGAGAGCTATTTTCAGCAATTTTTGTGTGAGTTCCAAAGAGAGAAAGACACAGAGAAAGAGAGAGCTTCATCTTGAGTGGTGTAGTCCAAATGAAGAGATAGAGAGAAATATAGTGAGAGTGAGAGAGTGAAAAAGAAAAAAGAGACATTTTTCTTTACTCAAGTTACACACAAAAAAGATAAATTGGTGGTCTTTTTGAGTGCTACAACCATGGAAAGTAGGAGTATTCAAAGGAAGATTTTGCTGTTGGTTTGTGGTGAGATTATATTTACTCCTTGAGATTTATTTGTTGTATATCCAATTTATTGTGGACTCAAGTTTAGCATAAACTTGATAGTTGTAATCTCTATTTCATAGTGGATATTTTTCGGAGCTGCCCTATGGTTTTTCCCTCTACACTGGAGGGTTTTCCACGTAAGATTTGATGTTCTTTTGTGGATGTGTTTATGTGGTGCTTGCTGGAATTTTTTTTGTTTCCATAATATTGCTATTGTTTGGAAGTTATACATTTTAATTCACACATAGGCATAGAGGGGATTTAAGATTTTTCCCCAACAAGTGGTATCAGAGCTTTTGGTTCCTTGGGTTTGACTGTCTTGTGTTTGAATAAATGGAGAATATGGCTATGAATACTATGGTTAAACTCTCGACATCGAATTATTCGATATGGAAGCCGATGATGAAGGATGTACTTTATTGCAAGGATTTGCATGACACTATTGAGGGTGATAGTGCCAAGCCTAGTGATATGTCAGATAGAGACTAGGAGAAATTAAGTAGAAAAACTATCGAGTGTATTAGACAATGCATCGATGTCAGTGTTTTTCACCATGTGTCTCAAGAAACAAATGCAGAGGCTCTTTGGGAAAAATTAAGGAGTCTTTATGAAATAAAGATAGCTTAAAATAATGTTTTTATTGCTAGAAAACTTGTGAATTTGAAGCTTAAGAAGGGTAAGTCCATTGCTGAGCACCTTAGTGAGTTCAAAGACTTGGTTAATCAAATGGTTACAATGAAGCTAGTAATAAATGATGAGTTGCAAGCTTTATTGCTTCTGAGTTCCTTACTAATAGCAGGGGCGGCCCAACAAATTTGGAGGCCTAAGGCGATATAATTAAATGGGGCCTTTTTGTTATCACTTAAATAATATTTAATTATTATTTAATATCATAAATTTTTTTTATAACAAACTATTCCTTTCATTTTGTAATATGCTTTTTTGGGTGGGGGGGGGGGGGGGGATGCTGAAGCTATAACAAATTTCACTAAAAAAAACTTTCAAACGACGTATAAATGAATGCGATTAATGCTACCTCAACAATATAATAAACAAGCATTTGAATGAATGATGTTAGGGATATTATAAATTTTATAACATGAGGCTTACAAAGATGTATCACTAATAACAAAAAATAATTCAAAAATGCATTTAATAGGTTATTGATGTCCACATATCATATTAATTGTCACATCAATTTGTAAAGTTTTCAAGTAAAATTAATAATATTTCTAACATTTTCCTATCTGAATTATTTCTTGTAATTAGTGAAACATATATTTGTAAGGGAAAATGCTAGAGATACAAATTCTTTTACAAAAAATTTTATAAACTGATGTTGTGGTAAATGATTATAAATAAATAAAAAAGTGATGTTATCGGTGGGTCTAGATGAGAACCAGTAAGAAGTTGGCTATAACAACAATTTGTAAAAATGTTATAAAATAGTTTGTAACTGTAGCATTACTCTATTTGTAAGACCCATGTATTTAAATTTGTATTATGTCTAGCATTACTCAATTCTTTGGGACTTCTTAAAAGTAGAGGAAAAATATAAAACTATTTTTTTTCTATATCTCCAATTTTTTTTTTTTAAATATATCAATTCCCCCCCCTCCCCCCCAAAAAAATTGGGGCCTTCCTCTAGTAAGGGGCCCTAGGCAGTGGCCTAGGCCTAGGGCTGGCCCTACCTGATAGTTGGGAGACTTTGGTAGTGTCACTTAGTAATTCTGCTTCAAATGGTGCGTTACAACTTGCCATAGTTAAAGATAGTTTGTTTAATGAAGAAACTAGAAGAAAGGATATGGGCAAGGATATTGCACAGGCTCGTCATAGAGAATAGGGGGAGAAGTAAGGGTAGAAATTTTAAAGGGCGAGGTAAATCCATAAGTCGGTCAGAGTTGAAAGGAAAATTTAAGTGTTTTTACTGTGATAAAAAATGTCACATAAAAAGGAATTTTAGGGCTTGGAAGAACAAACAGAAAGTGGATAAAAATTAGAAAAAGGTGGATGATGAGAATACTGCTGTTGTTATAGTGTTGGAAGATGAGGTCCTAGCCATAGGACAAGATGATTATTGTACAGTTTCAGATCCTTATGTTGAATAGGTGATTGATTTAGCTACTTCCTGCCATGTCACTCCTAGAAAGGAGTTATTCACGTTATACAAAGCGAAAAACTTTGGGAGAGTGAAGATGGGCAATGATAGTTATGTGGGCATTGTGGGAATTGGTGATATTTGTGTTAGGGCTAACACTAGATACACCCTGATTTTGAAGGATATGAGACATGTTTCGGATATTCGCTTGAATTTGATTTCCACTCATGTTTTTGATAAAGAAGGTTATGGCAATTATTTCTGTCATGGAAAATGGAGGCTTAGCAAAGGATCATTGGTGTTTGTTAGAGGGAAAATTTGTTGTACACTTTACAAGATACAAGTAAAGTTGTGCAAGGATGTTGTTAGTGCATCTTGGGAGGATTCTTCGCCTAACTTGTGACATAGGCAGCTGGCTCACAGGAGTGAAAAAGGGTTGCAAGTTTTGGCAAAGGAGTCTCTCATTCCCTTTGCTAAAGGTACATCACTAAATTCTTGTCACTTTTGTTTATTTGGTAAACAACATAGAGTTTCATTTAATATACCCTCTACTAGAAAACCCAATGTATTAGATCTTGTTTATTCTGATGTATATGGTCCCGTTGATGTTAAGACTTTAGGTGGCAATAAATATTGTGTAACATTTATTGATGATGCTTCACAAAAGGTGTGGGTTTATGTTTTGAAAACAAAAGACTAGGTATTTGAGCACTTTAAGAAATTCCATGCCATGGTGGAAAGAGAGAAAGGGAAGCCTTTGAAGTGTCTCCGTAGTGATAATGGAGGTGAATACACATCTAATGAATTTAAGAGTTACTACTCCAAGAAATGCATTAGACATGAGAAGACAGTTCTTGGTACCCCATAGCAAAATGGTGTGACAGAGAGGATGAACCACACTATTGTTGAGAAGGTTAGATGTATGTTGAGAATGGCTACTCTGCCTAAGTCATTCTAGGGTGAAGCTGTTGTGACTGCATGCTACCTAATTAATAGATCTCCATCAATTCCTTTGGGTTTTGATATTCCAATAAGAGTATGGACAGAAAAAAAAAATGTTTCTTACTCTCACTTGTAGGCATTTGGGTGCAAGGCATTTTGTACATGTGCCTAAGGAACAAAGATCGAAGCTCGATAGCAAATTCACTCCTTGTTTATTTGTTGGATATGGAGATGCAGAATTTGGTTACAAGTTATGGGATTTTAAGGAAAAGTAAATGATCAGAAGTCGAGATGTAGTTTTTCATGAGAATGAAAACTTGGCAGACTTTGAGAAAACTAAGAAGCCTAAAGCTACAATTGGAGGTGTTCCTGATCTTACACCTACCTCTTCTTCCTTAGATAATGCCACAAATAGGAAGAGGTACAAGATGAGAATTATGGTGATGAACCAACTGAATTTGATGTTGATGAGCCAGCAGGTGTTGATGGTGATGATGTGACAAATACAGATGATGTTAAGCACAGAGGGAGCAACCTCCTCCACTAGAAATGGTAGAATCTCAGGTGAGAAGGTCTACTAGAGAGTGTTGTCTATCTACTAGATACCCCATTGCTAATTATATTATGATTACTGAAGAGGGGGAGCCAGAAAGTTTTTAGGATGTACAGTCTCATAAGGATAAACAAAGCTGGTCGAAGGCTATGCATGAAGAGATGAATTCTTTGAACAAGAATAAGACTTATGACTTGGTGGAACTTCCTAAAGGCAAGAAGGTATTGAAAAACAAATGGGTGTTCAAGCTAAAGAAAGACGGTGACAAGTTAGTTAAGTATAAAGCTCGATTGGTGGTCAAGGTTTCAGACAGAAACAAGGGATTAATTTTGATGAGATATTCTCTCCAGTAGTCAAGATGAGTTCCATTCGGGTAGTTCTAGGATTTGTAGCTAGCTTGGATCTTGAGCTTGAACAACTTGATGTGAAGACAGCTTTTCTTCATGGTGATTTGAAAGAAGAAATCTACATGGATCAGCTAGAGAGATTCAAAGTGAAAGGGAAAGAACACATGGATTGCAAGTTAAAAAAGAGTTTCTATGGCTTGAAGCAAGCTCCAAGACAGTGGTACAAGAAGTTTGACTCATTAATGGTGGGTCATGGGTACACAAGGACAAATGCAGATCATTGTGTGTATGTTAGAGAATTTCCGAATGGTAAATTTGTTATTCTTTTGCTATATGTAGATGATATGTTGATAGTAGGACAACATGCAAGTGTGATTGGAAATTTAAAGAAGGACTTGTTCAAGTCATTTGATATGAAAGACTTGGGTCCAACAAGACAAATTTTGGGTATGTAGATTTTACGTGACAAGAAAGTTAAGAAGCTATGGTTATCACAAGAGAAATATATTGAGCGGATTCTTGAAAGGTTCAATATGAAGCATGCCAAGCCAGTCAGTACACCTCTTGGTGCTCATTTCAAGCTAAGAAAGAAATCTTGTCTTCATCCAAGAAAGAGAAAAAAGACATAGCATCAACTATTTATTCCTCAATAGTTAGGAGTTTGATGTATGCTATGGTTTGCACATGACTAGATATTGCTTATGCAGTTGGTGTTGTTAGTAGGTTCACGATTAATCCTGGTAAAGATCATTGGGAAGCAGTAAAGTGGATTTTCAGGTATTTGAGAGGTACCTCTAAATTGTGCTTGACTTTTGGTGATTCTCAACTAGTTTTGGAGGGTTTTGTAGATGCAGATTGGGTAGGTGACCTTGATGGTAGGAAATCTACATCAGGGTATTTATTTACTTTTGCAGGGGGAGCTATATCATGGCAGTCCAAATTGCATAAATGTGTTGTCTTATCTACAATTGAAGCTAAGTAAATTACAGCTAATGAAGTAGGTAAAGAGATGCTTTGGTTGAAACAATTTCTCCAAGAATTGGGTTTGAAGCAAGATGGGTATGTAGTTAATTGTGATAGTCAAAGTGCTATAGACTTGAGCAAGAATTCTATGTACCATTCACGCTCGAAATACATTGAGGTGAGATACCATTGGTTAAGACTAGTTGTTGAACAACATTCATTTGAATTAGAGAAGATTCACATAGATAAAAACTCAGCTGACATGTTAACCAAGGTTATGTCTAGAGAAAAGCTAAAGCTTTGTGTTGGGTTGGCCGGCATGAATTCTGATTGAAGATTTGGGTTGAAGATCTCCTTCCTTAGTGTGCTGGAGGGGGAGATTGTTGGGTGCATGTGACACCCTTGGATTCCAGTACACACATTTGTCAAAGCTCATTTATGAGCTTGTTCCAAAAGTCTTCAAAGCCAACTCTTTTGTTTATTGAAAAATGACCAAAGCATGGGTGAGATTTGACTTCTCTTAATGAGGAGTGATGCAAGGCATGTGGGACACGCTAAAGGAAAAGAAAAGGAAGAAGTAAAAGGAAAGGGTCATTCGGCCTTGTGAGAAGAGCTGAAGCAAGAGAGCTATTTTCGGCAATTTTTGTGTGAGTTCCAGAGAGAGCAAGACACAGAGAAAGAGAGAGTTTCAGCTTGAGTGGTGCAGTCCGAATAAAGAGATAGAGAGAAACATAGTGAGAGTGTGAGAGAGTGAAAAAGAAAAATGAGACATTTTTTTTTGCTCAAGTTACACACAAGGAAGATAAATTGGTGGAGTTCTTATGGAGTTTTTGAGTGCTACAACTATGGAGAGTTGGAGTATTCAAAGAAAGATTTTGCTACTGGCTTTGTGGTGAGATTGTATTTACTCCTTGAGATTTATTTGTTATATATCCAATTTATTGTGGACTCAAGTTTAACATAAACTTGATAGTTGTAATCTCTATTTCATAGTGGATATTTTTCAAATCTACCCTGTGGTTTTTCAGAGCATTACCTAAGGGCACAACTTTTTTTTTTTTTATACAATTATTTTTATAAGAAGTTAAGACTGTAAGTTATGATTTGAGTGATATCACTTTCACATAATCCACCATTGACACTAATTTTACTAGGGAAAAGTTAACGGATGTCATAAGAGTATTGATTTATGATATATTTTAAAAAAAAATTTATGAGAAAAAAATAATTAATTTTTTGACAACTTTTTATATTTTCTATAACAAGGTGTCAAAACTTTCCTTAAATTATTTATTAACAATTACCCCTTTTTATTATGCATAAAAATAAAATTATTGTTAAAGTTTTGGATAAAATATGTATTTGGTCCATTGATGTAGCAATAAACTAATTTTTTATTTTGACCATTTGCCACGCCAACAACTTTCATCCAAAAAATAACGATAGTGACTAAATTGACATGCCACTAAAAGGTTAGAGAACAAATTGACACAATTGAAAGGTTATGAATTAAATTAAAATATAATGTAAAAGATAGGGACTAAATACATAAATTACCCTAAAGTTTTTTTTACTATGCACAAAAATATTTGCATTTATTTTTTGGGTTGGTTTAAAGCGAGCAAAAGTGTAAATGACCGTGAACCTATGATTTTTATATGTTAACTACCGGTAACAATTTGGACTTATTACTAAAGAAGAGGCAACCTACTCCTTATATGAATTGCTCCTTTCACTCTCAAAATCCTATTTTTTTACTGTTGTTGATTAATTTCCAGTATTTTCCCAACTACCCAATTATGAATATTAAATGAAAAATGTAGAAGTATTAGCAAATCATGAATGATCTTGTGGAGGAGAATTATGCTAGGGTATTTCAACGGTATAGAGTGGCCTTTCCTTGCTGAGAGAGACGAATAAATTAACAATGCCAAAAAAAAAAAAAAAAAAAAAAAAAAAAAAAAATTCCTTTGATAATGATGACTAAAAGTGTTTTCATCCAAACACATGCATCCAAGTATCCAACTCAAAATGGCAAAAGAAAAACATGAAAATTTTAAAATAAAAACAAAAAAGAAATTAAAAAGATCCTGTCCTTAATATACAATTTATTGAGGAATGAATTCAAAATACCACACATGTTTGAAGGAAAGTGCATACATAAATATTGAAATATGCGATCTATATCATATAAAATTTCAAGGAATCTCTAGGGAGCCAGTAGCATATTTGTCCTGATCCTTCACTAGGTTACTGAGATTTGAACTATAAGAAGTACCCATTATTTCTTTCCACCATTGCATGAAGCTGCTCTGTGGCAAGAAAATCTCAGGTGATACTGCATAATATTTCATCAAACCATACACATAGTTTTCAAACTTACGCAGATTTTCCAGTTCTTTCTCCGTATCACTTGATTTTCCCCTGCTCAGCAATTGGCATGAAATGCGAGCCTCCTCAACATGCGCCCAAAAGCAAGAATCCTCTGTTAGATTTGAGGCCACGTTTTCTTTCTTCAATTTATTTGGAACACTTAAAGGTTTTTCTTTCAACCATTGCTCCAATTTTTTGTAATGCTCAGGCCTTCCTGACTTTATGTAGTCTTGTCCGCCTTCCTTGTAGTATTCAGCTATGTCCAGTGGTTCAATCATCCGTCGATAATTTGTTCCTGCACCAAGCCATCTGGTACGAAAGGATGCACCTTCTTTCTGGGGCTTTTTCTCTGCTTCATCGACCATGTCTTTCCAGTATTGAGTGAGGGCTTTCTTAAACCCTACCACCTTAATATCAGCTTGGGAGCTTCCACTCTTGAAGCTATCATAGTATCCAATTCCCTTTTCCTTAGAATGCTTCTTGTACCATTCAAGGTTGGCCATATTTATTTTCACGTCATTCAACTTCTTGGAGGGATCAAAACACTGCTTCCTGGACGCTGCCAATTCCGTTTCCTGTTTCACTATCTTTGTAATCAGATTGTCAAGGCCATTGTTCTGCCCTTGTAACTGCAATGACTTTTAAAAATGAGTTAGGCTAGAAGTGGAATTATGGAAGATCTCAATGGCAAAGATTTTGTAAGGTAGTAATTTTAGCTATGTATGAGACATTAGAGATTTTGATTACTTTGTTGATTGATGTATTAGAAGTATGTGATTAAATGATTAAATTTATCATATTCTAATAGTTTAAACTTTTAGGACAATTGTTAATTTAACAAGGTATCAAAACAGGAGATCCTGAACATTTCATTCTTTACATTACAATGTTTAGGTGTATCATATATCATTTGGGAACCATAACATGAGATATAGACTATATAGCATAAATAAGCATTGTAATTATATTTGATCAAAAGTTGTGATTGAGCTACCTGTGGCCGCATTAGTCCAATTGCTACTAATTGTATATTAATAATGTCTGCACGTTGTGGAGGTGTAGTCCATTGAAGCAACGTTGTGGTATCCCTACAAATTACCTTACGATTGAGATATTCCACAATCTTTTCGTAGAGCTCCAAAACTTGATTAGGATTTTGATTTTCAGGACCCTCTACGTAGGTAGCCATCAACAACTCCAAAATGGTTTGAGAATCCTCAAAACAACCACATCCGGATTTCGAATACAAGAGAAAAGTCCCAAAAGGCTTGTAAACATTTGTTTGTGAAGCTGATTCATTGGCAGGAGGATTGTGGGGTGAAATTAGGACTCTTGGGAATGGATCTTGGTCAGAAACTACATGCAGAAAACAGGAGTTCCATGTTGGGTATTTCAATATGGCATTTTGTAGGCCATTATCACCAACAAGGGGTGAACCAAAAGTGATGCAAAGTGGGCGTTTTGTGATTGAAAAATCGATTGTTTCTAGCAGCCATAAGGTGAAGAGAATGGCAACAGATCCTCCCAATGAGTTTCCAGTGACAATTAATACTTTGGAATTGTCAATCTGCATTAACATAAGAATCTTACACTGTTATCAATAAGACAAATTATTATTTTTAAGCATCAAGTTTTACTATCATATGAAACTTCAACATTTTAATATTTTCAATTATAATCTAGAAATGTTTTTAGCTAGCTATAATTTAATAAACAAGTATAATATTATTTTAACTATAGTAATATGATAAATAATTTTCTAATTTGCTCGAAAAAAAGCCGAAACTTGGGAAAATATTTAGTAAATTCTCTTTTTCGTTTTATGGCAAAAACGGTAGATACCAAATACTCAATTCGTTTTTTTTTTTTTTTTTTTTTTTTTTTTTTTTTTTTTTTTTTTTTCTTTACAATATCTTGTAAAATTATACTAAGGTAACAAAAGCATATGCTATATTAAAAAAAAAGAATATAATAAAAAGTTATTTTACACTTATTGTTTTTCATTTACTCAAAATTTTCTTTCAAATCAATAACATATATGTATGTACTTTCATTTAGTTTTTTTTTTCCCCCATTTTTATGATGAATTTTTTAATATTTAATTTTTTTTAATTGAATAAATTACATAAATAATCCATACCATATATCACTAACTAAGTATGCAGGTTTTTTTTTTTTTTTTTAATATATATATATATATATATATATTATAGAGAAAGAAATTAAGGGTATGTTTGGTAACTGTTTTTTCCCCTTATTTTCTATTTCCAAAAAAAAAAAAAAAAAAGTCTATTTTTGAGACTAAAAACCTTGTTTGGCAACCTAAAATGGAGAGAAAACAAAATCTGTTCTCAAAATTCAATTTGTGAAGGAAACTGAAAACATACAAAAGGTTGTTTTCAGTTTTTAATTTTCAAAAGTCAATGAAAATACACATTTAATTTAATGAATCCATCTCATTTAATGAGTTAGCATTAGAGTTCAAATTCTAGTAACAAAATATTTTAGTATTTTCTATTTTTTTCTTCAAAAAACTATTTTTTTTTTTTTTAATTTCAACTAAACAAACATGTTTTTTATTTAAAAAATACAAGAATATATTTTTTTTTTATATCCCAAAAACAAGTTTTTGAAAATAGAAAAACAAAAATGGTTACCAAATATAACCTAAGAATGTACTGTTTTTTTGGAAAAAAAAATTCTTGTAAATATGTAATGTGGGGCCAGAGAACTTACGACTCGACCCACGCTCTTCTAAGGCCCAGGTCCCATGCTGGGGAGGGAAGTTACCGAGGACGAATAGGGAAAGGCCGAATAGCCTAGGGGCACAGCCGAGGATGACCCTGTCCTCGGCATCCCAAGTCTTCGTAGGGAAGAACAACATCACATCGAAGGCTACCCCCAAAATGCACCCAGAAGAAGAGACGAGTAGAATGGGACCCTCATGGGGGTAGAGAGTGAGGGTGGTTCAAGGTAAATATTTCACCTCCGCATTAAATGCGCCCACAAACGTCCCAGCCATATTAATGAGAGAAGACGCCTGAACAAGGTTGCTTCGGTTAGAGCAACTAACAAAAAGTAAGGGGAGGCGGCTGATAGGACAAGCATATGAATAGGAGCCTGCCTGATAAACAAGTGGAGGGTCAGGATCAACCGGAAAGGGATATATAATGTAAAGACTTGTGCGCCAAAAAAAAGGGGAGACGACCAGTCTCCCAAGAAACCATGGCGTCCTAGAAATAAGGAGGATAACAAGAGCACAAAACTCCCCAAACTCCTCGGGCGAGATTCACTGACCGAAACCACCCCAAATCACTGTCCGGTGACCACGGCCTAACCTTTCAATCCCACGCTCTACAAATGATATTGTTAGGGCCCTCTTTACGTACGAGCCCAATATCATCTTGGGGTCGTCACAAATTGAGTTCCTACAATTGGCGTCATCTATGGGAAAGGCTTGTGCGTTGGCCCAGGCGGTGGAGCGAGAAGTCCTCCTATTACTTCCAGCAGCCCGCTGCCGTGTCCTAACGTAGAGTTCCACTAGGGGCTGTGTTTCAAAGCGTTAGTAACGTGGACGGTTCTAGAGGCTTTCCACGGCGGATCAACGTCTCACATCTTAACTGAGGGGCTAATCCCTCAAGGGGCTAACCCCTTAAGGAAACCTGGATACCAAGTTGGCCCCAACAACGCACGGGACATCTCGGACAATGCCTATATCTCCACTGAAGGAGGTTCAGGCGTGAGTTCAATGCACTATGGGTGCGGGTGAGCTAGCATTCTGAAACATGGTTCCAAATATATCGTATGCATAACTAGTTCAAAAACCATAAGGTCCATAACAGCAGTAAGTATCGACGAGGGCAACTAACATGTAATCAAAAGGAAAGAGGAAGAAAAAAATTTCATATATGTGTTCAACAGGTTCAACTACAAGCAAACTATAAAGTGTTCAAAACGAAAAGAGAAACTAGATAGTCATTAAACTAAAAGCAAATGTGGAGGTTAGCCGGGGTTTCTACTTCTTCAATTCTGTGTCGGCCACATCCTGGGAAGGCAGAGCAGGACTAGCTTCGACGCCCAGGAGAACAGTCCCTTCTGAGGAAGGTTGAGCAGGATCGGTGTCGGAGCTCTTGGGGACCTCAGCGAGCGGAATTGCCTGCAGGGGTTAGGCAAGGATGGCTGGTTCCTCGGCATCAGGAATCTGGGCACTGACAGTCGGCTCGACACCTTCCTTAGACATCTTGGGATTCATACCTCCAGGTACTTCTGCCGTACCATGAGGCTCTTTCCCTTCAAGTGACTCGCCAGGGGGGACGTTGATCTGTGCAGCTTCTGACTGAGTAACCCCTCCCTCGTGTTGATCACTCACAGCCTCGGAGGTGGTGGGAGTAGTCTCACGGATGACTGGAGGATAAAATATGTTCTCTACTTTCCACAAGTCAGACGAAGCATCTACCCCGGCTTGTTTTAAGGCCTCTTCCCAAACCTAGGAGCAGTACAGTCTGCACACTCCAAGAATTTGAGCTTTAAGGGAGGCCTGGGTTTCAACCACCCCTGCCTCGTAACCCTCCTTCTCGGCCGCGTTCCTAGCAGCTTCTGCCTTGTTTCTAGCAAACTCAGCCTCCTGTTTGGCCCTCACGGCTTCGTCCCGGGCATACTCTGCCACGCCTTTAACATTCTCGGCCATGATCAGTTTTTTCTTCAAATCATTGATCTGACCCTTGGCTATCTGCAACTGATCCATGGCATCGAGTAGACGTTTTGTCTGTTCCTCGGCCTGTTTTTGGGCCCTAGTTAAACCCGCCGAGGCACTATCCCTATCTCGGATAGCCTCCTTTAAGGCCTTTTTAGCCTTTGCGAGGTCGTCCTTGGAGGCCTTGAGGGTCTTCGCGGCGTCTATGCATTTGGCGCGCTCATTCTTGGCGGCCTTACTCTGCCTATTAACCTCCTCCTCCATCCTATAGGTGGTCTGGAGAGCCTGTCAAGTCAGATAAATACATCATGAGTGAAAGTCCGGGAACAAAAGTTAATAGAACTTCAGGGTTCCAGAGTCTTACCATGCCCAAGTACCTTTTTGCACTGAGGAAAACCTCTTGCATCCTCATGTTCTTCAATTCTTCCACATCGACGGGGAGCAACATGGTACCTTACGACTCGGCCCACGCTCTTCTAAGGCCCAGGTCCCATGCCGGGGAGGGAAGTTGCCGAGGACGAATAAGGAAATGCCGAATAGCCTAGGGGCACAGCCGAGGATGACACTGTCCTCAGCATCCCAAGTCTCCGAAGGGAAGAACGACATCACGTCGAAGGCTGCCCCCAAAACGCACCCAGAAGAAGAGGCGAGTAGAATGGGACCCTCATGGGGGTAACGAGTGGGGGTGGTTCAAGGTAAATACGTCACCTCCGCATTAAATGCACCCACAAACGTCCCAGCCATATTAATGAGAGAAGACGCCTGAACAGGGTGGCTTCGGTTAGAGCAACTAACAAAAAGTAGAGGGAGGCGGCTGATAGGACAGGTATACGAATAGGAGCTTGCCTGATAAACAAGTAGAGGGTCAAGATCAACCGGAAAAGGATATATAATGTAAAGACTTGTGTGCCAAAAAAAGGGGGGGACGACCAGTCTCCCAAGAAACCATGGCGTCCTAGAAATAAGGAGGATAACAAGAGCACAAAGCTTCCGAAACTCCTCGGGCGAGATTCACTGACCGGAGCCACCCCAAACCACTATCCGGTGACCAAGGCCTAGCCTTTCAATCCCACGCTCTACAAATGATATTATTTGGGCCCTCTTTACGTATGAGCCCAATATAATCTTGGGGTTGTCACGAATTGAGTCCTTACATGTAATATCAAATTTATGTATTTATGCAAATAGTTAAGTGATATATATATATATATATATATTATCGTAGTAATTTTTTTTTTTTTTTTGGAAGCCTATATATTATCTAAGTAAAGTATATTTAATATCCTATAAAAAAAAAGTATAATATATATGTAATATGTAATAATGATTTTTAAAATCTTGATGACATATCAGATATCGTGTTATTTTGGTATCCATAATAGAAAATTCTTTTTGAACTCAGAAAAGAGTTTTCAAACAGAACAGGACATCAATTTCATATCAAACAGAAAACTATCATTAATTTACATTAAAAAAAGATATCTTAAAATAGGGTTCATAAATATGTATTTTGATATTTCATATTTATTAGAAAATACTTACAAAAATATCATAAATGTTTGAAACTAGATGGTGGATATCCAATATATGGGTTGAGTTCAAGTGATACTAGTGTGACTCTAAATAATATTACACCATCCAATAACTTGTTATTGAATTTATATTTTGAAAATTCAATTATTGCACTACATGTTTTATATATTCTTAACATATATGCCAATCTTCATGCTAATTGGATATAATTTACCATTCGACCCATAAACTCATCTTTTATATATTATTTTAAATTAAAAAAATAGAATTTAAACAATTAATTGATGACATGACTATTGATTTTTTATCATTTTTATATTTTGTAAAAATGGAGAATATATAAAAATAATATAATTCAGCAGTAGATTTATAAAAATTCAAATCTAATTAGAAAATATTGAGTGATGTACCATTACTTAAAATTACACCAAGTGTAACTTTGAACCCTAACTCCCAATATATATATATATATATATATAATCTAAAATTTTGGTTTAATAAAATAATTATATAAAAAATATCATAAAAAATATTGGTTAACATCTCAAATACTAACAAGATATGGTTTTCATTAGAATTTTCTTATATTAATGATACATTTTATATCCAAAACCCTAATAATAATAATAATAATAATAATAATAATAATAATAATATTTCAATATTAAGGATATACATTAATTAACTGGACCCCAATATTATTTCAAAAAAAAGGGGACAC
The DNA here is from genome assembly GCA_036321655.1 of Quercus alba. Lineage (NCBI taxonomy): Eukaryota > Viridiplantae > Streptophyta > Magnoliopsida > Fagales > Fagaceae > Quercus > Quercus alba. Next base: position 50,811,438 of record CM070307.1, on the reverse strand, counting down.
TAATATTAATTATTAATAACAGGAATAATAATAACTTGATTAATATATACCATAAAAACATACATTATCTCAAAAAACAAAAAAGGGACGCTATTATTTAACAATAGCAATCATAATGACTTGGCAAATGTGTAGCAAGTAATAAAGACCTCCTTTTTGTTCTGGTCAAACAAACAAAGTGACATGCTAGTGATTAGTAATTGTCGACATACATATGAAACTTTTTTAGGATTGAGATCAAATCCAATATTTGGGGTATTGCATTTGATGCAATTATTATCAATGGTTGAGATTAATAGTTGCAAAAAGCAATTTTCAATCTTAACCATTGATTAAAAAATATTAAGAAATAAGTTAAGAAAAATAAAAAGTAAAAGTAAAAAAAAGTAAAAATGTAAAAAAATTTGGTGCAAAAAACAACTTTCTATTTTAAGCATTGATTAAAAAAAATTAAGAAATAAATTAAGAAAAGTAAAAAGTAAAAGTAAAAAAATTTTGTGAACGAAATAGGTGAATTGCAGCCGGCACTGGATCCTAATCCAACTTTTTAGGTAAAAAAAAAATATAAAAGAGGAAATTAAAAGGCCTGTTTGGTAGAGCATCTTAGCAACATGTTTTCAGTTTTTAAATAATATTACATGTATTTTCACACATTTTTTTACTTACATATATTTCAAAAAAATATAAACATTACTTAAACCCCTCAACCAAATATTCCCAAAATTGCTCAGAGAAGTTGTTAAAACTGTTTGACCATTGACTCAGTCAACCACAGTCATGCTCGTGCTTAAGCTTTTGCCATGCTAAGTAGTAAAGTATTATGTAACAAAACGGAATAAAAAGAGAGAATTTTCAGGCGATGGGGTTACCTGAGATTTCAAGTCGGGGAGCTTGTCACGGATGGAGGCAAAAAGCTCAAGTGCAGCTTTGTTAATGGAGAAATCTGGGTTGGCTTTGGTGCTCAGAAAATTGAAGAGAGGAAAAGACTCCGGAGTCTTTTCCTTCGGAGTTGATGATGAAACCAAATCTCTTTCCTGAATATAGTCTTTGCCACAACCAGGCCAAATAGAAAAGGCTATGATGGTACAGTTTGATTGCTGAGAAACTTTGTGTCTTACTCGGTGCTCATTTTGATTGATTATTTCTCCATGGAGTTCCCGAACTGTTGCAAAGGATTGGTTCAGGACACCAGAGCTGACCACGAACTTCGCCAATTCTGGGCCAATGCTAAATGTTCGTGAAGTATCCATAACCAGTCTCAAAATTTTGAAACTAGGGCTGTAGATGTTGTTATAACTTATAACCCAATGCTAAATCTGCAACCAAGAATCAAAGAAAACAATAGGTCAGAAATGGTGATGGATTAATGTTAGGAAGTAAATTTCTTAGTCAGGAAACAAATTGTGAGAGAGCGAACAGAGCCAAACAACTGAAAAAAGAAAAACAAATGCATTGGGTTTTTACTCACCAGATAAATTAATTTGGTCACTCTCTGGGGCTTTGTTGGATCTGACTAGGCAATAGATAACTTTTCTCTTCTGAGTTATAAGTTTATAATAATGATTGAGAGTTATATATATGTGAGTGTTTGGATTCACATTTCGGGTTGATGTTTGCTTTTTTTTTTTTTTTTTAGCATGTATGAACAGTAACATCACATAGATTCATGGTACTATTTCAATTAATTTTTATTTTTATTTATTGTACTTTTAGTAATAAATTTTTAATTTTAACAAAATAAACTGCATCCAAACAAAGCAAGTAGAAAGTTCCTAGAAATGAAGTAGAACCAGAGGCGAAAGTAAAATTTGAAGGGTATATGCTCTACCGGATTTTTCCACACGTCGACGTGTGGAAAAAAAAAAGAAGAAGAATTTTTCCACACGTAAAGACGTGTGGAAAAAAAAAAAAGAAGAATTTTTCCACACGTAAAGAATAAAACAGACATCATGAGCAAACAATATAGTCCAGACCCTTTAGACTTTAAGGACTGCACTGGGCCATATCAGAGAACATAATGATCGTTGGATCATAGCCTAAGCTATTTCAATATGTGCTCAATATAACATATTATATTGACGTGCGGAAAAAGAAAAAGAAGAAATTTTCCACACGTAAAGAATAAAAAAGACAACAGCAAACAACAAAGTCCAGACCCTTTAGACTTTAAGGACTGTACTGGGCCATATCAGAGAACATAATGATCGTTGGATCATAACCTTAGCTATTTCAATACATGCTTAATATAACATATTATATTTAGGGGTGGCAAAGTAAGCTCAAATTTATATGTCCATTCAAATTCACTCACTTTAATTAAATTCAAATCCACTCAATTATTAGTTGGGTTAAATGGGCATTAATCTAATTAGATCCCGTGATTATTGGGTTTTAACTAAAAACTCATTGAGGCTCATCTATATATAAAATAATAGGTGAAGCAGAGAGAGTGTGAAATTGAATTCCAAATTAGAACTCTAATTTTGTGCCATGTGTCTAGAATCTGAAATTGAAGTTGAATTTTGCATAATGTGGCTAAATGTATGTGGGCTCATTCTCATTAAAACCACTTCTATGTATCGGGTCAAGTAGGTTACTGTGCTAATTAAGTTTTTTCTTGATTTTGTAGTCAAACGTGAAAACCAAAGAGATTAATATCGGTGATAAGAACTTGGTTTGGGTACATTGCATAATTTCCAAAAAGATAGCAAAGCCAGAGTTTGCACCTTTGTTATAAATTGCTTACAAAGTTTGCATCTTTACATTTGCACTGAGTTTCAGATTAAAGTGCTTTCTTCTTGGTTCTGACACTGAGTTTTGTTTACTATTTACTTACAAAGTTTGCATCTTTACATTGTTATAAATTGCTAATATGTGATTAGATGCACATTATGCCTAAAATTCACTATCCTTATATTTGGCTTTTTGTTCAGGTTTGGCACCTATAACAATGAAGAAAGCACTGCTGTGGACTGATGGATGATACTTTTTGTAGGCTGCAAAGGAACTTAGTGATCAATGGAATCTCACGCGAATTGGAGAGGACCTGGCTGTAGATGTCTGGATGGCAGATGTGAGTCACTATGTTTTTAAAATGTTCAGTGAAGGTAAAGATTATGAACAATGTAAATTTTCCAGAGAGAGATTTATTATTCTATATTTACGCAAGTTTGGTCACCTTCTTGGAGTGGATCACTCCATCCTGTCTTTCTACTGGAATTTTTTATTTAGATTGTTGCAATTTAATTCCAAATTTTATTTGAATTTTCCTATTGTTGTTACTATCATATATTATCATTCCAATTGTTCATTCCAATTTTACTATACACGTGTACAATCTAATTATTTTTAATTTTGCTATCATGTGCAGAAGCCAATGAGATGAAATTAATAACACATTAAACACTCATGCTTTGGGAATCGGTAGTACCCATCTAAATCCATTGGACCTGTTTCGTGATAGTACAACTATGAAGGATGTATAAAAACACGCACAAACCCATCTTTCTATAAAAAGAGATTGGAGAGAATTTCTTTTATCAGCCATGGAACTTCAGAGGTTTTTTTTTTCACACAAACGCCCATCATGTTGCAAAATGACCCATCATAAAACTACAAAATGAGTACAACTCTGAGGATTTTTTTTTTTTTTTTAATTTAAAATTTTTTAAGCTGCGAAAATTTCAATCACCAATAGAGATTGAAGATTCAAAAGCGTGAATGGATCTTTTGGATAAACATTGTCACCAAGGTTCATCTTTCTGTGTAAAATATATATATACTGCTAAGTTTTGTTAATGAAATTTTCTGATTAATAATATGAATTTAGACTTAACTAAGCCTTTTAAACATGAATAAACTCATGATTAATAATATGTTCATTCCTGTGCGGTAGCACGGGGCTACATACTAGTTTAACCTAAAAACAATATACTCAAATTCAACACAGCCCTTTCCAATTAAAAAAAAAAAAAGCCCTCAGATGTTTTAGTGTTTCAGGGTTTTCATTTTCCTTCATTTTCTTGGCCTCCAAACACTTCTCTCTCTCTTTCTCTCTCTATCTCTCACAGAGAACAATGAGGCATAACCTAGCTTTATCATCCCTCCTTCTGAGGTAACAATATCATCACCATCAACCATCTCTCTCTCTCTCTCTCTCTCTCTCTCTCTCTCTCTCAGCTTAGAATTGAAATATTTTGGTTTAGGTCCGAGCGAGAATCGATCTCTCTCTTTTCTCAACTTGTTCACTATGAAAAGCATTTCGTTAATGGTGGCTCTTACTCACTGAATCAAATCATTCACTGAGCCAAAGCGAGTACGAGATCTACAACAATGTTGGACGGACTTCTCGGCCAGGCTTTGCCTCCAAATGGTTTTTATTTTATTTTATTTCTCTCTCTCTCTCTCTCTCTCTCTCTCTCTCTCTCTCTCTCTCTCTCTCTTATATATAAATGTATAAGGATTTTGGATTTCAATTTTGTGTTCTTAACTTTTTAAATTTTGATGTGGTTGTAGTAAGCCGTTGATTAAACTAACGAAGACTCGGATCAATGTGATACAGAGGAAGAGAAAGGCAACTGAGAAGTTTTTGAAGAAAGATATGGCTGATTAGATATGGCTGATTTGTTTGCGAATGGACTCGATATCAATGCTTATGGAAGAGTAATTACCCGCTTGTTCTTTTAGCTTTACGTTATGCTCATCTGATTTGATCTCAGACTCGATTGAGTTTTTCTTTTTTGTTTGGTTGCTGAAAAATTTTTTGGAGAAAGAAGAATTCAAAATTTTGAATTTTGAGTTCATTATCAGAGATAGAGAAAATTAAAAATTAAAAATTAAAAATTTCAAATTTCATAGTCTTTGATTAAATTGTGCTCATTAATTAGAATAATCTTTGTTTGGCTACTAAGAAAAAAGAGAGGAAATTCGACTATGAAATTCTAGCTTTCATTTCTAGGATAAGATTATCAAATCGGACGGTCCGCGTGAAGTATTGGCGCCACCAAATCCTCCAGCTTCAAAGCTTCAAAATGGTCATTTTCACTTCAATGGCATTTTGATAATTTTGATAATTGGGTAATTGGGTGAGTTGGGGTTTACCCAATAATTAGGTTGTGTTGGATTTGGGTTAGAAGCAATTAGTTAAATAGGTTTTAATGGGTAAATGGGTTTTATATACCCAACCCAATAATGCCCACACCAAACCCACCAATTTGACACCCCTAATTATACTTGAATTACACTCTTAATTTTGTTTTTTGTTTTTTGAGAGAATTACACTATAACTAATCGTCCATGCTTTACGCTCGAAAGTTTGAAAGAATGTTCTTAGAGCATCCACATCAATGGATGCAAAGTTTTGTATAATAGAAAAAGACACAAATTTACACATTTTACCTCAAAAATGCTCCACATAAGTGCTTCTAAAAGTATGCATATTTGCACATTTGCTACAATAATCGTGCATATATGCATGATTACTGTAGCACTTGTATTTAATATTTTAATAATTTCTCTCTGTCTTCTTTGTCTCTCTCTTCCTTGGCTGTGTCCGTCCCTAATTTGTTGCAAATTCACCCCACACCGCCCACCACAAAACCCATCAAACCAAACCCAAAATCAAACCCAAACCCAAACAAAGCCACAGTCGTCGCCACCACCATGGAGAGCATGCTGCCATCGGAAAACCCATCCCAAAAACAACCAAACCCACTAGTACCGCCGATATAACCTTGGATATGTCGTCGGAGCCATCAGTATGATGTTCTATGTGGCGGCTTGGGATGAGAGGGAGGTAAAGAGGGAGAGTTGAGAAAGAGAGCACCGTGACTTTTTTTAGAAGAAAGAAAGCACCGTGAGTCTGAGAGATTGAGATGAGAGAGAGATATAATAATAAAATAATAATAATAATGATTATTTAAATAAAATGAAGTATATAATAGACAAACTGATATTGGTGTTTTGTAAAAATGAGAGTGTAAAACAGAAAAAGTAGGTTTTATATATACAAATTTACAAAATTTTTACATCCACTGATGTGGATGCTTTTAGGAGTTAGGAAGAAAAAGTGGCTCTCTCAAGGCCGTGTAGTGGGATCTGAATAATGAAATGGAGAGTCTCCCATTTATGCATTCCACTTGGTATTTTGTCGGGAATCTTCTTTAAAAAAAAAAAGGTCATTTTAAGGTCCAAGAATATGTTAGAGGGAAATTAATGGCTCTGTTGACATTCTTGCTATAAGTACCAAGGGAGACGAGTACCAGCCGGTACAGCCAAAATATGTTGTTCTGGTGACCAAACTGGTATAGGTGACCCTCCCATTTCGTATCAATTTTTATACCAAACTGTTCGGATGATTTCAACCATTTCAGGGCATTTCGGTCATTCCCGCCGAAATATTGATTTCTGGCCGAAATTATTTAACCACAAGTATTACCTCTTTGAAACTAATTTTTGCTTGCAAAAACCCATAGATCCATGACACTGAGACAATGACGAAGTTCCCGCAAAGCCTACCTCTGCATCATGGCCTCGTTCTGTTAATTTGCATCTCTCATTCTTACTTTTTTTTTTTTTTGGTCTTCTCCTCTTCTCCGCTCATGAACTCTAGAGACCAGACTTCTCGGTTCTGAGCATATGGCTTCTCAGTGCATTTTCAAAATGTGTGGGATGTGTTTACTCTTTTTGAAAATAACATGCGGTTAAGGGTGTGCTACCTGCCAAACCTGACCCGACCCACCAGGTTGGGTCAGTTTTTAAGGCTTGGTGGGTTGGGTTGGGTTACCAAAAAAATTATTATAGCAGGTCGGGTTGGGTTTGGGTCATAAAATTACAAACCCACCAAACCCAACCCGACCCACCCATATATAATATATATTTTATATTTAATAATTTTAAAAAAAAAATCAATTGTAGGGCACTTTTATATATATATATATATATATATTATTTAATAATTTTTATTTCCTCAATTCCTTCTACTAATACTAATTTAATATATATATATATATATATATATAATATATTATATAATTAATAAATTTTTTTTAAATAACCAATTCTTCCTATCCTATATAAAAGCCAATTAGTTCACACAAATTCTAATAAATTACTATTGTTGTTTAGTCATTAGTGTTGAGCCTTTAAGGAGTTACATTGATACTAATCTTTAGGTTTTTTTAATATATTAATTTTTATATTTTTTTTCTACTCAATTTAATAATAATAAAAAATTGTCAAACCCATGGATTCAACCCGACCCAACCCGTCTCACGTGGGTTGGGTTGGGTTGGGTTGGACTTATGTGATGGGTTGAGTTGGGTCGAAATTTTTTGATCCACCATGGTGGGTTGGGTCAAAAAATCCCCTCAACCCGACCCAACTTAACCCATGCACACCCCTACGTGTGGTTGTGGTAAAACTAAGGCATCGAATTCTATTCAGTATTCACATGAGAGTTAGGTGGGATGTTTAACCTTTTACACTTGTTTGAAGTTTTTTTTTTTTTTTTTTTTTAATTTTTAATTTTTAATATAATGATTAGATAATTTAGATTTATTTGTAATGGATTGGGCCATTGTAGAAGGATAAAGATAATGATGAATTGGGCCTAAATATACTTAAAGACATAGGATTTAAATTCAGCAAATATATATATATATATATATATATGTATGTATGTATACATATAGGATTTTATATGTATAGCGATAAACCTGAAACGGTAAACTGGTACCTGAAATATATCGTACTGCTGGCCAAACTGGTATAGCCTCTGGTACGGTATTGACTTCCTTGATAAGTTCACATCTTTCCAAAACTTGCTGAATTCTCAACTTGCTAAAATGATATAAATTATGATTGATGAATAAAAAGTCTAATAGTAATATCATTCACACGTGAGCTGGTCACTTATCTATCAATTACATCTTTATTATTTGCTGATTATTTTAGGAATTATTGTTAAAAAAGTTATGTTCATGGATTTATTCTTCTTCTTTTTTTTTTCTTTTTTTTGCTGTGTGAAATGTGATACACATGGCCACACTTGTTGTATACAAATTCTAGTTTATTGAAGTAAAGCTTCTATTTTGATAATTAAAAAAATAATAAAGGACTCCGTTCATCATTAGCATTTTGACCTCACTAGTAGGGGTGTGTAGTGAACTCGCTAACTTGTCAAAACCGACCTGAGCCAACCCACTAAGTTGGGTCTATTTTTAAGGGTTATTGAGTTGGATTTGGTTATGAATATATTTTTTTTATAGAGGGTCGGATTGGGTTCGGGTCATGAGATTTACAAATTTTTCTAACCTAACTCGACCCACCTATATTTAACACATTTTAAAATTTTTTAAAATATATTATATAATTTTGTTATTTACTTTTTTGCCCCTCCTCCTAAGTAAAATCCAAACCCTAAATTCTTCGCATATGATTTGTATTTGTTTGGTGTTATACTCATGATTAGTAGGTTATAAATTTGTTCTTATTTGTGGTTGCGTTGTTCTAATGCTTAATTTATTAATAATAATAATAATAATAATAGTAACTAGAAAAAAAGTTTCCAACCCATGGGTCTAACCCAACCCAACTCAGTCCATGTGAGTTGTATTGGATTGAGTTGGAGCCCTGTAATGGGTTGGGTTGAAAAAACTCCTTAACCTAATCCAACCTGACCCATGCATGCTCCTACTCACTAGTCACTAGGTTCGTGGAATTTTCCTTTTTTAAAAAATTTTATAGTGAAGAAAAGAAGTAGGGGATGGATGAACCTAGATTTATGAGAGTCCATCATCTTTCATTCTCTGTTATTAATGTATCTTGGTAGGAAAAATAGAGAGAAAATACTATGAATAAATAAATTTGAAATTTTCACTCCTATATTTTTTTTTTTCAAAAATTAATTTGTCACTCTTACAATTTATTAAGAACAAATTTACACAAAGATATAATAAAAATTTAACAGAAGAATTTTTTTTATTCTCTCACTTTATCTCTCTTCAGCCAAAACTTCAAATTAAGGAAATTTTTTCTATCTTCACATCTTCCTTGAATCTTACCTCTGCCTTGTCCCGTACAAAAGTTAGTTGTCAATCTTAAAAATTTAGAACCTATCACAAAGGAGTATACTCCACACGCAGGACTCATCATGTGGCCCATTCAATTTGTGAGAACCCAAAGCACTACTCCAGGAATATATATATATAAGTATGTTGCCCTTGATTCTTCATATATATATATATACATATATATATGTTATTTCATTTTGAAATCGTGAATTATAGAGAAAAAAAAAAAAAAAAAAAAAAAAAAAAAAAAAAAAAAAAAAAAAAAAAAAAAAAAAAGAGGAATATACTTGAATTGAATTTCTCCTTATATGAATTGCTCCTTTCACTCTCAAAATCTTATTTTAACTTTTATTGACGCATGTAGAATTCGCAAATAATGAGTATACTCGCTGAGGAGAATTATCACTATTTCAATGGTATACAGTTACAGTGTCCTTTCCTTGCTGAGAGGGTAGAATAAACAAAGTCAAAAAAACTATTCCTTTGGTAATGATGACTAACAAGTGTTTTCCTCTACTCACATCCAAGATGATGTCCATATTAATTTACAAATTATTGGGTAACGACTTCGAAATACCACACATGTTTGAAGGGAAGTACACACTTAACTAGTCGCAAAATTTTGAAACTAATAAGGCTAAATCTGAAACCAAGAAACAAAAGTGAATTTCTTGGTCAAGAAAAAAAATGAGAAAGAGAGAGAGAATTAAGTTACAAAGCCAAACATCTTAAGAAAGAAAAAGAAATGCATGATGAGAAGCTTTGTAATTAGATCAGCTTAGGTGTGTAATAGAAAACTTTGAGTCTTCTGAGTAATAACAATGGGAGAATTTAGCTTATGCCAATCTTTGCTAACAATTAACAAATCCATTATCCATGGTTGATGGTCCCACGAGAAATTTCGTAGAATCATACAAGGGGTAAAAAGTCCTGAGAAAGTGTTAGCCACAGAATATTTTTCTTCCTACGCGTTTAGAATAAAACGGACATCAGCATTCAGCAAAGTGCAAACACGTACTAGGATAGTCCAGGCTCTCTTTTAGACTTTACAGTTTAAACCTTTTTTTTTTTTTTTGGTGAGAAACTCTTAAAGTTTTCAATGTTTAAAATTGAAAATTATGGACCTCAAAAAGAAAACTATTTTTGGTAGGAGTTTTTTTATAAAGAGTGTTTGAATTACAATTTTCAATTTAAGGTATTTAAAACATGTATTTTGAAAACTTACTATTCCAATTTTTAATTTTAAGGTAATGTTTATGAGTGGTATTTTTGTAAATAAAATTGTTAGGCCCATTGACAAGATTAAACTCTTTTTTTTTTTTTCCTATGAGCCCACCACGTATTTTCATAATACTTTTTAAATAACAGTTTTCACATCATTTTGAATAACAATAATTGAGCGCCACTACCAAATAGGTCCTAAAGTACTGGGCAATATCAAAGACCATAATGGTCGTTGAATCATAGCTTTTACTGTAGACTGATAAACCTACAAATCTTGATAAAAGTTTTAATTTTTTTTACAAATTAAGGAAAATGCGAGAAAATTGAAAAGTGTCTTCTAAATATTTTATGGGTCCCTAAGTGTCTTAGGACATTTGTTAATGGACAATTTTAGTAAAATTTTAATATCACTATGGGAATTATAAAAAACTGTCAAAAAAGTTAGTTATTTTTTTTCCCAATAAAAGTTTTATTAAAATAATATATAAACTAATGCCTTTAGGGCATTCATTAAATTTTCACATATTTTATGAATGAGCCACATAAATGAATTTAATGATTAGCACTGATTTTGAATTAGTTAGACATACTACATAAATATCTCGCCCCTCCTCTGTCTCTACCAGAGAAAAAATTATTAGGTCTATCGGGAGGATTGTTGAAATAGTTCTCCTAACCAATAAAATGATGCCATTGATGCAAATGTATGAGTTAGCCTCTTAATCAATACAAAAAATAAAAAAATCACCAAGTGATGTCACATTTGTATGAATAACAATGTTTTATTGGTTAGAAAGACCAAGGATGATCACCTTAACAGTCCTCTAATGGACCTAATAATTTCTCAAGCCCTGTGTCTCCCCATGCACTTAAAGATTAGGGAGTTACCATCCTCAAGCCTTCATGGCATGCAATGCACCCATTACCAGTTTTCCACCCTTTTTCTTCTTTAATACTTCTTGTATACCAATTATCTTTAACCCAAAAAAAAAAACACTTTTATAAAAGCATGTTCTTTGCAAAACTACTATAAGGTACATCTTAGACATACACCTTATTAAGAAATCTATTTTATTGGAGGGGAAAAGGAAAGGTAATAAAAGCATAGTTATCAAAATTGTACCAGAAATTAACCTAGCTAAAGAATTGTTTTATTGTTTATTTGGTTCAACCAATGGTTCATTCATTGAATTATAGGTTTATTAATTAATTAAATGTACTTTTAATCCCTACATTTTGGCTTTTTCCATTTTGGTCCCTACATTTTCATTTTACCATTTTTAGTCCCTAAACTAATTAACGCGTGACATTTATGTCCTTACTATCACTCAACTAATAGAAAAAGCTGACGTGACTAACGGCACATTAAAATAATAATTAAAAAATCTATTTTGGCATTAAAAAATGCCACATCAGCATTTAAATTAAAAAATTAATTTATTAATTTTAACTAAATGAAAAAATTAAAAACAAAATTAAAAAAAAAATCACATGAATTGAGATCTAAGAGTGCCTTAAATAAAAACAACAAGAACACAAACCCAGATCTAAGAACACAAACCCAGAAATAAAAAATAATAAATAAATTAAAACAACAACAACAACAACAACAAACAACCATTCAAGACCGAATTCTCTAGCAAATCACTAATCCACATGATTTTTACAAATCAAACCCATAAACCCAGTAAACAAACCAATCTCCAACAAACCCATAAACCTATATTTTCTTAGGAAACAAACACAAAATAAACCCAAAAAATTTAGCTTTCTTCCTCACCACCACCAAGAATATCCCTCAAAGACCTGTACACAATCCCCGGCTACTTTGAGCACCTGAACATGGTGTGACTCTTTCCCGAACCTGTTGGACCATACATCATAATGGTGCATTTTTCTCCTAACTTCACACTGTGGATTCTTGACTCCACGAATGTCTTGTAGAAGAGATCAAGGTCTTGGTCTTCAGAAAGAGAAACCCTATCTAGGCTAAAGTCTTAGTAGCCAAAATCGGCTCAAACCCGAATGGAATGGTTGTTTGAATTAACATTCAAAATCGAAGTGGGTTTTTATTTCCAATCTGGGTAGTCTTGGATCCGAGTGATTACTTCGACTGGGTGTTCTTATGGGTGTGGGGTTTCTTTGGCCAGTGTGTTTGGATTCGAAGATGGGTTTGGTTTGTTTACATTGTTGTAATGCAAACAAAGCTTGGTTTGTGGTGTTTTGATCTGTGTAGGGTGGGCTTGATTTACTTTTGAAGATGGCGTGGGAGCCATTAGAATGAGAACCAAGAAGAAATTTCAAGATTGAGTTTAAAGAAGACTCCAAGAGAGACAAATAATTTTGTTTGTGTGTTAGATCTGGGTTTGTATTCTTGTTCAAGACATTTAGATCTCAATTCATGTGATTTTTTGTTTTTAATTTTTTTATTTAGTTAAAATTAATAAATTAATTTTTTTAATTTAGATGCTTGTTGAGGGCCATTTGTGAGAATCCAAGTAGAAAGAAGGAAAGCCCAATAACAAGGGTAGCAAAAAATTGGCAAGCAGACAGCAAAACCACTGGGCCCAAGCGGCAGGAATAATGGATCGCAGGCCCAAGAAATAAACAAATGAGCCTTGAAGAGGCAAGTGGGCTTAAAGAAGCCCGGAAAGAGAGAAATGGCATCTCATGGGCAGTGTATAATGTAGAAAAGTGAGAAAGGGCTGCCGCAGGCCCAAAGTAATGCAAACTAAGAAAGTAAGGGGTTTATGGTAAACCCATGAACTCCAAGGATGAGAATAAGGTTATTAGGCCGGGGAAGCCCAATGAAGTTAGTAAAAACCCATGGGAATGTAGAATTAGCAAAAGGGCCAAGGAAGCCCAAAGAAAGCAAATGGGCCAAAGACGCCCAAAAGAAAAACAAAAGGGACACAGGAGCCCATAAGTAAGAAAAGAAACCAGTGGCCATACCAAGTCACTGGGAGAAAGAATAAATAGCTGGCCTAAAGAGGCTCAGCAGGATTAAATCATTACAGCAGGAATAATAGAAACAGATATGACAGGAAATGAGGTGAGCCAAAGAAATATAAGGCTCATCATCAAATAAAGCCCAGCTCTTGAGAGGAGTGGGAAATCAAAAAGCAGCCACATAAAAAGTCAAAGAAAATGGACGATAGGCAATGCAAGCAAGCCTCCAGACCACGGCAAACGAATGGGCGTCAGACAGATTTTGGACACTTATGGAAGGAAGGCATGCGCAAGGCCCAGGCACCACCAGCCTATACCCAGCCAATACAGAGCATGGTAAGGTCGGGGGTCAGAGATTCAGAGGGCAGGGTTTGGTGGTGGGGAGAAGGGAAAAATCTATTTTGAAGGTTTTGGTTTAGGCTCTTTCGGGGAGGTGTCCTGTTGGGATGACTTATTGCCTAAAAAAGGCAAGTTGAGTTGGAACCACTAGGTGCATGCCATGAAGGATAGGGAGAGAGAAAGAACCCAAACTGTAACAGGAAAAGGTGCCACGGCAAACAAGCAAACAAAATACTCTTCCCTGTCTAGTGATGGGAGTGTGGCATACAGATGGAACAGTGATAGTCGGCCAGTACACCCAGACCAGACAAAGGGAGTTAAGGGCTAAAACAGTAAAATCTGGTCACGACAGACACTATAAAAAGAGGGTCTTACCGTGAGCAGAGGGGGGGAATGATAGGAACTTTGACTAAGAAATAGGAACTTAAAAAGAGAAATGGAGAAATAGAAAAGAAACAAGTGGGAAAGAAAGAAAGAAAACAACCAGAAAGAAAGACAAAGTGAGAATTAAAACGGTAGGTATGCACCGATAGATTGATTCTTTTTCTCCCTCATGAAATCCTGCTCTCTGTGAAAACCTCAAGGAGCCTCTATGCAGAAAAACCATTCAGGTCCATTTCCCTTAGGGCATTTAATCTCTATGGCAAGAGTTTTTATTGAGAGATTAATTGTGTTAAGAAGGAACGTTCTTTTCTCTCTGGCTTTGCTCCTGAGGACCGAACTTTAGTTGATTTTCCTAACGTTCTGACTAACCCATACATATTAATATTTGTTAACTTCTGTTCTGTACTTTCCCTTCTGTAAAAATGATTAATATTGCGGCTGTAATTGTGTTCAAGGGCTGTTTGGTCATTTCACACTAAGTGGTCAGATATTTTGTTTATTTTATTATTATTATGTCTGTCTGTCACAACTTGCCTGAAACAGTTCTGCCTGCCGTAAGCACATTCCTAGCAGACCTGGCCTAGTTTGCGCATAAGTCGGACCAACTTGAGTTGCAGCTGGACCGGTCCCAACTCCCTTATCCAGAAAACTTGGGTTTAGTGCCACAAGAAGTAGCCCAATACCACTAGCACAACCCACCACCTAACAATGCTGATGTGGCATTTTTTTAATGCCAAAATATATTTTTTAATTATTATTTTAATGTGCTGTTAGGTACATCAGCTTTTTCTGTTAGTTGGTGATGGTAAGGACTTAAATGTCATGCGTTAATTGGTTTTGGGACTAAAAGTGGTAAAATGAAAATGTAGGAATTAAAAGTGCATTTACGCCTAATTTATTTTATAATTATAAAAAGCAACTAAAATAAAATAAAATATTCCGCTTTCATAAATTAATATATTATGATAAGGGTGCTCTCGTCGTAAGATTCAAGTCATGACACGTAAAAAAAGCCAATGGTCCCTCTAGTCTCGTTAGCTTCATACAAGCATACAAAGAATCCAAAACAAAGGTGCCATATGGCTGACGGTCCCATGACATCTGACAGAGCACCTCCATGAAGCTGAAGGGAGGTCTTCGGACGAGGTAAGAGGCAAACGAGAATAAAGAAGCCGACAGGTCCATCGTGGCCTAGCTTGACCTCCACAAATATCTATACAAGGAAATATCTTGTACCCCACAATTAACCCTAATTAAGGGAACTTTTATAAGGAAAGGATACTGCAAAATACGTGTATTAATAAGGATCTTCCCTACAAGGAAAGACCCTCCCCGCCAAGAAATGAAATTCATCTCTACTCTACTATAAAAACCCCAAGGCCCTCACAAATCAAGGTACGCATAATTTATTCCAGCTTTGGCACACCAAAGGGTATTTGGCTGATACCACACCGGTACTCTCTGTGAAGTCTTCTTCTTCTTTGTTGTGCAGGTTTTGTCTAGAGCACGTGAGGACTATGCAACTTACTAAAGATTTTTGGCATCATAAATTGGCGTTGTCTGTGGGGAACTGTAACAACAAATTCATTATAGCAGAAGTTGTACTACCACTTCCCGGACAAAGAGTTGTATGGTACTCACTGCTTGATGGCTACCACCAACAACCAAGGAGATGAACCACGTACTACTGCCCTCGAAAGACAGGTACAGACCCTCACTGTAGCCATGGAATGCCTTACTAAGTAAAACCACGACCTGGAGGAGCAATTGCGCCAAAAGAACGTAGGACCTAACAATCATGGGGACAAGCAAGAAGGTACCAGCGCTGAAAGAAGGGACCAAGAGGGACCTGAAGGAAGCAACACCCCAAGCAGACAAGAGCGACAAGACACCAGTTGTCCAATCTTCATGGAAACGGCACCACTGTACATGGCGGCGGAAATGCAGATGATGAAGGAGTGGATGGACTTCATAATGAACGCCCTCAAAGGATGGGTGTTAAGTGACCTCAATGAGTTAGTCCATCAAACGAACTCGCCTTTTACTACACTCGTCACTTCGTTCCCCCTTCCATCGAAGTTCCGTATGCCACATGTAGAAGCCTACAACGGGTCAAAGGATCCCTTAGATCACCTTAAGTCATTCAAAACCCTTATGCACTTGCAAGGCGTGGCGGACGAGATCATATGTTAAGCCTTCCCAACTACGTTGAAGGGTCCTACAAGAGTATGATTCAGCAGGTTAATGTCCTACTCCATTAGTACCTTTAAGGAGCTGAGCACGCAATTTGCCTCACACTTTATTGGGGGGCACAGATATAAGAACTACACTACATGCCTGATGAGCATCAAGCAATGAGAGGACGAGATGCTGAGGTCTTACATGACCCGTTTCAACAAGGAAGCCTTTTCAATAAATGAAGCCGATGACAAGATACTTGTTTCTGTGTTCATTAATGGATTACAAAAGGGGAAGTTCTTGTTCTCCTTGTACAAAAACAATCCGAAGACCATGTTAGATGTGCTTTATCGATATACTAAGTACATGAACATAGAAGACGCGCTACTAAATCGAGAAGAGAAACCCAAGAAAAGGAAAGGCAAGAAGATGCATGATAGGATATGTAACGACCCAAAATCATAATCATTAAAAGTCTATTTAGTCTGAATAATCCATTAAAAAAATATTAAATAAAAGAAACTAGCAACCTTGAATCTCATCACAAGAGTCAAAGCTCTAATTCACCAAATACAAAACATCCTCAAAATAATTCTCTAATGCAATGTTTAATACCATAAAATAATAATAAAATCCTTAGTTCTACAAAAATAGATCATAACTTCTGTCTCCCAAGAATCTCTACTCCAGTAATCCCTCTAATGTATCTGTAATGGGAAAATAAAGGGGGGTGAGATAACTCAATAAGTGGAATTCACTAACATTGGGGTGTGGGAACAAACCTTTCAAATAAATAATTCTTTCAACAAATTCACAACTTGTAACTCATCAATATTTTGTCATCAACTATTTCATGTAAAAGAATAATATCTTTATATTGTGAGCCATCATAATATATATATTGATACCAACACATAAAAAATTTCCTAGGCTTTTCTCGTGATCAACGTTTACGCCCCATTGACAGGGTTGTGCTGTCCCATTTTTGGGACTGGAACCTCCTTTCATCCCATTTCTTAAGGATGGCTCCTTTGGAACCTAAAGGTACACTCCCTTGCCAAGGAGCTTCCTTTTGGATCCTCAACAATATACTCCCTTGCTAAGGAGCTATCAAATGTGCACTGTCCCCTTTTGGGACCGTCCCTTGCTAAGGACTAGCTGCAGCATGATTGTCCCTTGCTAAGGACTAAATACCATACTAAGCTTCTAATCACGACTTGCCATAGGTTTTCAAAACATATACAAGATACTCACATAAATAATCCATTCAATATGCTCACAAAAATAATCCAATCATAATTCTAAAAAATATAAGGATATATCGCGCATACAAATTTAAATAAATTTAGGTTGTCCTACAAGTTTTTCATAAAACGAATAATTAATGTGCACATCAAGAAATTATTAAATATCCATTTATACGTATAGAATAACAATATATCTCTTATATATATATATATAATAGTTTAATAACCAACAATGTTTGGGAAAACCCCCAAAATTAGTAAACACCACTTACCTCTCAGTTGCAAAAATAAAAGAAATCAACCTCCCTTGAATCACAACAATTCAGTAGAATTAGAACCTAGCAACACCAAAAATAGGTTTATCAATACACAAATTTTCTTACTTAAAAAAAAAAAAAAATCTGTATTCACACTTAACGGTTTTATCCTAGACAATATTGATATATGCAAAATTCACCATTTAATCACTTAACTATCCAATTCACTTCCAGCTTTGATTAGATTTTTGGACTTACAATTACCGCTGCATAATCGTATCTTTTGGCT
Source organism: Quercus alba (assembly GCA_036321655.1). Classification (NCBI taxonomy): domain Eukaryota; kingdom Viridiplantae; phylum Streptophyta; class Magnoliopsida; order Fagales; family Fagaceae; genus Quercus; species Quercus alba. The sequence continues at coordinate 50,793,500 of CM070307.1, read as the reverse complement.
CTACCTAATCAGATTTTGGCTTAAAATCATTGCTGCATAATCAGATTTTTGGGCTTAAAAAGTTGCTGCATACTCAGATTTTTGGGCTTAAAAGGTTACTGCATACTTAGAGGCTTAGAGATGATAAATTAGTATCACTAGATGCAAAGGTAGGTATCAAATAACCTAAGGCAGCCCTTTTCCATTAATATAATCCATGCAGGACTATAATGCGGCAGAAAGATGGAGATGTGATAACCTAATATATACATTAATTTATCCATCCAATTGCCTAGTATTCCCTTGATGCGCTGGACTAGGATTTAGCCAAAGAAAAGGGCGTGGATGCAGGTCAGATTAACGGTGAGTACAATGAGAATATAAACTATTATATATAACCCACAAAGCACCCTTGTTCTAATACAATAATCCTAGCTTTAGATCCATAACGGCAGCCCCTATTTTATCTCTATTTGGTACGCCAATAACAGATGCTAAAAGTGGGAACAAAAGCTAGCCATGAGTATAAACTATCCTAAGTTTAGAGCAGCAAAGAACCGTACCTGAAGTCTCCACCCACAGCCACAGTGAAGAAAATCAACATTCAATAGTCGGCTGAAGCAAAAGAAATCCCATCAGCAAAAACACGTGAGACCTAAGAGGAAAAAGGCTAGGGTTTTCAAGGCCCATATATTTACTTATGCCACCTCACTTTGGGCTTCAAATCCCTTAGTATTTATCATATTTTTAATACCTTGGGCCCAATACTAATTTATTCCATTTAATTATAGGCCTCCTTTAAAAATTTACGTATAATAATTTAATTGGTAACAAAATTTATGAGGTGTTACATCCTTCCCCCCCTTAAAAAAATTTCGTCCTCGAAATCGAACATACCTTCGTTAACGAACAACTCTGGATACTTTGATTTCATCTCATCTTCTCACTCCTAAGATGCCTCCTCCACTGTGTGATTCTTCCAAAGAACCTTAATCAATATTATGGTCTTGGTGCGTAGCACATGATCCTTGCGGTCAAGAATTTGGATTGGAACTTCCTCATATGTCAAGTTATCTTTGATCTTGAGTGGCTCATAGTTCAAGACATGTGAAGGATCCGACATGTACTTTCTCAGCATGGAAACATGAAACACATTATGCACTCCTGCAAGTGTAGGCGGTAAGGCTAGCTCGTAGGCAACTTTACCAATACGTTTCAGGATTTCAAATGGACCAACAAATCTAGGACTCAACTTCCCCTTCTTCCCAAATCTCATCACACCCTTCATTGGAGAGACTTTCAAAAATACCATATCTCCAACTTCAAATTCTACTTTCTTTCTTGATTTGTCATTATAACTCTTTTGTCGACTTTGTGCTGTTTGTAATCTTTTACGAATCAAATCAATTTTCTCAGATGTCATCTGAATGATTTCTAGTCCCAACAATTTTCTCTCACCAACCTCTTCCCAACACAATGGAGACCTGCATTTTCTACCATACAAAGCCTCATAGGGAGCCATCTCAATACTAGAGTGGTAGCTATTATTATAGGCAAATTCCACTAAAGATAAGTATTTTTCCCAACTCCCTTTGAAATCCAATACACAAGCCCTTAACATATCCTCCAGAGTACGAATAGTCCTTTCTGATAATCCATCAGTTTGTGGGTGGAAGGCTGTACTAAAGCTAAGATTAGTACCCAAAGCTTTATGTAGGCTTTCCCAAAACTTTGAAGTGAATCTTGGGTCTCGATCAGACACAATTGATGCTGGAACTCCATGAAGACTCACAACCTCATCAATATATATCTGTGCTAGCTGATCAAGTGAGTAAGTCATCTTAACAAGAATAAAATGTGCTCTTTTTGTCATCCTATCCACAATTACCCAAATGGCCTCATGTCCCTTAGGAGATCTTGGCAAACCAGTCACAAAATCCATACATATACGCTCCCACTTCCACTCGGGAATGGGAAGTGGTTGCAGCAATCCTGAAGGTTTCTGGTGTATTGCCTTAATTTGTTGACAAGTCAAGCATTGTTCCACAAACTGAGCTATCTCTCTCTTCATGTTATTCCACCAATAAGTTTCTCGAATGTCACGATACATTTTAGTGCTACCAGGATGCACTGAGTATAGGGTACGATGGGCTTCTTCCATAATCTCCTTCTTTAAAGCAAAATCATTTGGCACACAAAGTCTTTTTCCAAACCTCAAGACACCATCATTAGACACATTAAATTCTGGTCTCTTCCCTTCCCGTGCTTCTTCTATGATCTTTACAATTTGTGCATCGTCAACCTGTGAACTCTTAATCTTCTCAATCAAAGTAGGTTGTATTGTCAAACTGGCCATAAAGACTTGGGAATCACCCATGACAATTTCAATTCCCATCCTCTTCAAGTCCTTAATAATCTCCTTTTGAGTAGTTAACAAGGCAGCTGAGAAATCAGAAGACTTTCGACTAAGTGCATCAGCTACCACATTAGCCTTGCCTGGATGGTAATTGACTGAGCAATCATAATCTTTAATCAACTCAAGCCACCTTCGTTGTCTCATATTCAATTCTTTCTGAGTAAAGAAGTACTTCAAGCTCTTATGATCTGTATAAATCTCACACCTTTCACCATACAAATAATGTCTCCAAATCTTCAATGCAAACACCACTGCAGCCAACTCCAAATCATGAGTGGGATAATTTTATTCATAACTTTTTAATTGGTGGGATGCATAAGCTATGACTTTACCATGCTACATCAACACACAACCAAGCCCTTTTCTTGAAGCATCACTATAAATGACAAAGCCTCCCATGTTGCTAGGGATGGTTAGTACTGGTGCAGTGACCAACCTTTGCTTAAGTTCTTGAAAACTCTTCTCACATTCTTCTGTCCACACAAACTTGGCATTCTTACGAGTTAGGTGAGTCAAAGGGGCTGCAATTCAGGAAAATCCCTCCACAAACCTCCTATAATAGCCAGCAAGGCCCAAAAAGCTTCTAATCTCACTCACATTCATCGGTCTTGCCCAATCAACCACAGCTTCAACCTTGCTAAGGTCTACAGAAATCCCTGCCTTAGATATCACATGCCCTAGGAACACCACTTGGTCAAGCCAAAATTCACACTTCTTAAACTTGGCATATAGCTTCTTTTCCCTCAAAATCTGAAAAACAATTCTCAAGTGCTCTTCATGTTCTTCCATGCTTTTAGAGAAGATTAGGATGTCATCAATAAAGACAATAACAAAGCGGTCTAAGTACTCATGAAACACCCTATTCATCAAGTCCATAAATGCAGCAGGAGCATTGGTCAATCCAAAAGGCATTACCAAGAATTCATAGTGCCCATACCTAGTCCTGAAAGCTGTCTTGGGTATGTCTTCACCCTTGATTTTCAACTAGTGATACCCAGAACGAAGGTCAATCTTAGAGAAGACTTGTGCCCCTTGCAATTGATCAAATAGGTCATCAATATGAGGGAGAGGGTATTTGTTTCTCACAATAACCTGGTTCAACTCACGATAGTCAATACACAACCTCATAGTCCCATCATTCTTCTTCACAAATAAAACTGGTGCACCCCAAGGAGATGCACTTGGTTTGATGAACCCCTTATCAAGAAATTCTTGTAACTGTTCCTTGAGCTCCTTAAGTTCAGTTGGTGCCATCTGATATTGTGCTTTCGAAATAGGAGAAGTTCTAGGGAGCAAATCAATAGAGAATTCAATCTCCCTATCTATAGGTATCCCTGGTAGGTCTTCAAGAAAGACATCAAGAAACTCCCTTACAACAGGGATATCATCCAACTTCAATACATCTTTCCTAGTGTCCACCACATGAGCTAGGTACCCTTGGCATCCTGTCCGTAAAAGACGCTTAGCTCGAAGGGCTGATATCACCCTAGGTAAAGCATGCATCCTAGAGCCCTTAAACCGAAATTCAAGTTCTCCTAGAGGCCGAAACACCACTTCTTTTCTAAAACAATCTACACTAGCATGATAAGCCGCCAGCCAGTCCATTCCCAAAATTACATCATAGTCATACATCTCCATCAAAATCAAATCTGCTAACATTTTCCTATCCTCAATTTGGATGACACAAGACTTAAGCATAAAATTACACACCAAAGAATCACCCATAGGTGTGGCCACAGACAAATCATAATCCATAAGTCCAGGTTTTTTATCACATAACTTAGCATATCGAGAGGAGATGAAAGAGTGTGTAGATCCAGAATCAAATAAAGTTTTAGCAAAGTTTGAGAATAAAGGGAGGATACCTGTAACCACAGTATCCGAAGCTTGAATGTCTTGTGGTGTGAGTGCAAACACTCTCCCTTGTGCTTTCCTCCTCTGATCATTCTTCCCAGGTTGTGCCATTGAGTTTTGTTGAGGAGAAGTACAGCTTCTAGCTAAGTGTCCTATCTTCCCACAATTATAACAAGCCTTTCCTTCAAAGAAACACGACTTATCCCCATGAAACCTTCCACATGTAGGGCAAGCATTCGAACTTCTACCTTGAGCATTTTGGGGTGGATTCTTATCTACTAGCTTATTTGATGATGAATTATTACCAGACCTCCCAAAAGATCCTTTCTTGCTCCAATGACCTTGAGCACCACCTTGTCAAAAGTCTGTCGGTCCAGTGTTTCTAGGTGGGTTCTCCTTCCTAACATTGTTCTTGAAATCTTCCTCTAGTCTCATAGCTCTCTTAACTAACTCTGCATAATTATCAATCCCTGATGCAATCAAATGGTGTTGAAGTCTCTCATTCAACCCCTTTTGAAATCTGCTTGCTTTCTTCGCCTCAGTAAGGATTAAGTGGGTTCCAAAGCGAGATAACTCGATGAATTTAGCTGCATACTGCTCAACAATCATACTTCCTTGCACCAAATCAGCAAATTCCCTCTCTTTTCGCTCCCGAACCACCTCAGGGAAGTAGTTATCATAGAAAACCCCTTTAAATTTCTTCCAAGTGATAGGATTTCTCCCAATGTCCATTCCCTCCAAAATGGCTTTAGTAGATCTCCACCAACGTTCAGCTTCTCCAATCAACTTAAAGGTTGCAAACCGCACCTTCTGAGAGTCAGTGCAATCTAAAGCTTCTTACAATTTCTCCATTTGCAAGAACCAATTCTCAACTTCTATAGGATCTGGCTTTCCATCAAAGGAAGGGGGATTCTGCTTCATAGAAGTCTCAAAAGAGCAACCAGCCCTTGCCTCTACTCTACCTGCGCTTCTGCTAGCAACATGGGCCAACCTGTCCAACAGTCGGGCAGCAGCTTCATGCAAAGGATCAGTGCGTATCACCCTAGGACGTTCATTATTTCTCACGTCTTGAGTGACTTCAGCCTCAATATCAACCCTTGCTTTGGTTGGCCTTCACAAATTAACAATAAGTTCCTCACTATTGGAATTAGCTACTCTCTTCTTTTTGGGTGGCACGATACCTAGTTAACAAAGAAATCAAGAAATATAGACGGTGCAACAATTATTATTACTACACATAAGAAGTAACATTGCCAAAATTATTTAAAATATCTTATCAAACATAGCCTAAATTCCAAATGCTTTGACAAAAATCAAGATCATAACCTAGTTTCAAGTGTCTATAAAATCATAACCTAGTTTTCAAGCGTTTATAGAATCATAACCTAGTTTTCAAATGTCTACAGAATAATATCCTAAGCTCTGATACCACAATTGTAACGACCCAAAATCATAATCATTAAAAGTCTATTTAGTCTGAATAATCCATAAAAAATATATATTAAATAAAAGAAACTAGCAATCTTGAATCTCATTACAAGAGTCAGAGCTCTAATTCACCAAATACAAAACATCCTCAAAATAATTCTCTAATACAATGTTTAATACCATAAAATAATAATAAAATCCTCAGTTCTACAAAAATAGATCATAACTTCTGTCTCCCAAGAATCTCTACTCCAGTAATCCCTCTAATGTATCTGTAATGGGAAAATAAAGGGGGGTGAGATAACTCAATAAGTGGAATTCACTAACATTGGGGTGTGAGAACAAACCTTTCAAATAAATAATTCTTTCAACAAATTCACAACTTGTAACTCATCAATATTTTGTCATCAACTATTTCATGTAAAAGAATAATATCTTTATATTGTGAGCCATCATAATATATATATTGATACCATCACATAAACAATTTCCTAGGCTTTTCTCGTGATCAACGTTTACGCCCCGTTGACAGGGTTGTGCTGTTCCATTTTTGGGACTGGAACCTCCTTTCATCCCATTTCTTAAGGATGACTCCTTTGGAACCTAAAGGTACACTCCCTTGCCAAGGAGCTTCCTTTTGGATCCTCAACAATATGCTCCCTTGCTAAGGAGCTATCAAATGTGCACTATCCCCTTTTGGGACCGTCCCTTGCTAAGGACTAAATACCATACTGAGCTTCTAATCACGACTTGCCATAGGTTTTCAAAACATATACAAGATACTCACATAAATAATCCATTCAATATGCTCACAAAAATAATCCAATCATAATTCTAAAAAATATAAGGATATATCGCCATACAAATTAAATAAATTTAGGTTGTCCCACAAGTTTTTCATAAAACGAATAATTAATGTGCACATCAAGAAATTATTAAATATCCATTTATACGTATAGAATAACAATATATCTCTTATATATATAATAGTTTAATAACCAACAATGTTTGGGAAAACCCCCAAAATTAGTAAACACCACTTACCTCTTAGTTGCAAATAAAAGAAATCAACCTCCCTTGAATCACAACAATTCAATAGAATTAGAACCTAGCAACACCAAAAATAGGTTCATCAATACACAAATTTTCTTACTTTAAAAAAAAAATCTGTTTTCACACTTAACGGTTTTATCCTAAACAATATTGATATATCCAAAATTCACCATTTAATCACTTAACTATCCAATTCACTTCCAGCTTTGATCAGATTTTTGGACTTACAATTACCGCTGCATAATCGTATCTTTTGGCTCTACCTAATCAGATTTTGGCTTAAAATCATTGCTGCATAATCAGATTTTTGGGCTTAAAAAGTTGCTGCATACTCAGATTTTTGGGCTTAAAAAGTTACTGCATACTCAAAGGCTTAAAGATGATAAATTAGTATCACTAGATGCACAGGTAGGTATCAAATAACCTAAGGCAGCCCTTTTCCATTAATATAATCCATGCATGACTTTAATGCGGCAGAAAGATGGACATGTGATAACCTAATATATGCATTAATTTATCCATCCAATTGCCTAGTATTCCCTTGATGCGCTGGACTAGGATTTAGCCAAAGAAAAGGGCGTGGATGCAGGTCAGATTAACGTTGAGTACAATGAGAATATAAACTATTATATATAACCCACAAAGCACCCTTGTTCTAATACAATAATCCTAACTTTAGATCCATAACAGCAGCCCCTATTTTATCTCTATTTGGTACGCCAATAACAGATGCTAAAAGTGGGAACAAAAGCTAGCCATGAGTATAAACTATCCTAAGTTTAGAGCAGCAAAGAACCGTACCTGAAGTCTCCACCCACAGCCACAATGAAGAAAATCAACATTTAATAGTCGGCTGAAACAAAAGAAATCCCATCAGCAAAAGCACGTGAGACCTAAGAGGAAAAAGGCTAGGGTTTCAAGGCCCATATATTTACTTATGCCTCCTCACTTTGGGCTTCAGATCCCTTAGTATTTATCATATTTTTAATACCTTGGGCCCAATACTAATTTATTCCATTTAATTATAGGCATCCTTTAAAAATTTACGTATAATAATTTAATTGGTAACAAAACTTATGGGGTGTTACAGGATAGGGGATGGAAGACAACCAGAACTAGAGATCAACGGGAAGATAGGCACTCCAAACCCCCCATTGAAAGGGTCGCAAATTTCACCCCACTGACTGCCTTGATCGATCAGGTCTTGATACAGATTAAGGATGATACGGCCTTGACATGACCCGGCAAGTTAAAGGGAGATCCTAGTAAGAGGTCTAAGACAAGTACTGCTAAGACAAATACTACCGTTTTCATCAGGACCACAATCACGACATGTCTGAATGCTTTGACTTGAAGCAGCAAATTAAAGCCCTTATCAAACAAGGAAAATTACAACGATCCGTCAGCAAAGAAAGGACAGATCCACCGTAGGGGCAGGCTGCTAGAAAGGATAAGGAATGCCCTATACCACCCATAGGGGACATACGAATGATTGTAGGGGGTACCACAGCTTCTGGTTCATCTAAGAAAGCTAGTGAGACTTACCTTAGGATGGTTCAGAACGTCCAGTTGACGGGTTTGGTCCTAAAGATGGAATGGGTCAATAACCCTATAATTGGATTCTCGGAGGAAGATGATTGACGTCTCCACCACCCATACGATGATGCACTTATTGTTAGCATACAAGTAGGGGACTACAACATTCACCGGGTCTTAGTTGACAATGGAAGCTCTGCTAACATCCTCTACTACCCAGCATTCTAGCAGATGAAGATCGAGAGAGAGTGACTCACACCAACCAATGTGCCACTCGTTGGGTTCAGAGGAACGAGAGTATACCCCTTTGGTGCTGTCACATTACCCGTGACGGTCGGTGATTAGCCTCAATAAATTACTAAGCATGTTACATTCCTTGTTGTCAACTGCTCATCTGCTTAGAATGTCATCCTAGGTTGACCTACCCTCAACTCGTGGAAGGCTGTGACTTCAACCTATCACCTGATGATTAAATTCCCCACCAAGTATGGAGTAGGAGAAGTACATATGGATCAGGTGGCAACACGCGAATGCTACATAACAATGTTAGAGATGGATGACCATTTACAAACCATGTGCATAGAAGAACAATGGATGGTTGCAGAGCCTGTTGAAGGATTGGAGAAGATACTTCTCTATAACTTCAGTCCTGAGCGAATGACTAGGATCGGCACCCTCGCCAGTCCGCCAGTCTATCAAACACTCACGACATTCCTAAAAGAAAACTAAGATATCTTTGCTTGGAGCCATGAAGACATGCTCAGGATCAACCCTTCAGTCATGGTGCATAGGTTAAAAGTATCACCCTCTTTCCCACCTATCTGTCAAAAGAAGCAAGTATTCGCCCAAGAGCAGGACAAGGCTATAACGGAAGAAGTTCGCAAATTGCAAGATGTAAAATTCATCAGGGAGGTGTACTACCCCAACTGGCTGGCCAATGTAGTGATGGTCAACAAAGCCAACGAAAAATGAAGGATATATGTAGACTTCACGGACTTGAACAAGACATGCCCCAAAGATAGCTACCCCTTTCCGCAAGTTAACATCTTTGTAAATTCGACAGCAAGACATCAGATTGGTCGGTGTAGATTACTTTACCAAATGAGTGGAAGCTGAAGCCCTAGCCACCATCACAGAGAAGAACGTACGAAGTTTCCTTTGGAGAAACATCATCTACAGATACAAGATCCCTAGAGCCTTGGTCTCAGATAACAGTAAGTAGTTCAACAACGACTTGTTCAAAAATTTTTGCTCACAATTGGGAATCAAGAATCACTACTCCTCACCCGCCCACCCTCAGGCCAATAGACAAGTTGAGATCACGAGTCAATCCTTGTTCAAAATAATCAAAGCTCGGCTCAAGGGGGCAAAGGATATATGGCCAAAAGAGTTGCCAAGTGTACTATGGGCGTACAGGATGACGACCAGGACACCTATAGGAGAGACACCGTTTTGACTAGCACACAGAATCGAGGCCGTCATAACAGTTGAGGTCGGACTCACAAGTTACAGAGTGGACAACCATGATGAGAATAGAAACAACGAAGTCATGTGTCTACAGCTTGACCTAGTAGACAAAGTAAGAGTAACAACTGAACAAAGGTTAGCATAGTACTAGGATCTTATTGCCAAGCACTACAACTCTAAAGTCAGGCACAGAGATTTCCAAGTCGAAGACCTCATTCTAAGGGAGGTCATGGGGGCCATGAGAGATCCTTCCTAGGGAAAGCCGGGACCTAATTGGGAAGGACCCTACAAAGTCACTTCATGTCAGAGGAAAGACACCTACCACCTGGAGATGCTAGACAGACAAAAATTGCCCCATCCATGGAACACCGAGCACCTAAAAAAATACTATCAGTAGACGACGGCAAGAACAACAACACCTCATTTCCAGTTTATTTCTTTTTAGTTAATTTTTACTATCTACAATACTTTTTAAGCCCAAAGGGTAGCTTTTTATTCTTTCAAGAAATTTTTTTTACTTGTGCACGCATTTATCACAATAAGAGGAGTTATTCAAATATGACATGTGTATATATACATCTCTACAAAACTACTCTGTGATCAAGTACTTAAGTGGACAGGTTCATTATTCAGTCCATAAATGGACGAATTCACCCTAAAGGGTGTCATTAAATTACTAAGTCCATAAGTGGACGGGTCCATCCCAAGGGATTCCTCCAAATTAACAAGTATTTAAGTGGATGGGTTCATTATTCAGTCCATAAGTGGACGGGATTACCCCAAAGGGTGCCATTTAATTACCAAATCCATAAGTGGACAGGTCCATCCCAAGGGATGCCTCCAAGATATTAAGTCCATTAGTGGACGGGTTCATCCTAAGGGATGCCTTCAAATTATTAGGTCCTCAAGAGAACGGGTTCATTATTAAGTCTGTAAGTGGACGGGTCCTTAAGTGGACGAGTTTATCCCAAGGATATCCTAAAAATACTAAGTCCAAGTGGACCGGTACGTCTAAGTAGACGAGTTCCCCAAGTCCTCAAGGGGATGGGTGTGTCCTAACACGTATGCTAAGGTAGACAGATAAACACATTAGGAACCAAAAGCATACTGTAAGTAGCAAGATTAAAAGCGACAAATGTAATGAAATATTAAACAGGCCCATAAAAAAGGGAAAATGTTTACAACAAAGCCCAAAAACAAGAAGGGCACTTACTATTGTCTGAAAATAAGATGGGATACATAAAAAGTTAAGAATTAAAACTAAACTGAAGGATTCTGGGCGTCCTACACAAAAGAGTTCTGGGTGTCTTAAGGAAAAAGGTCTTTAACAGACGGGACTAAAGTGGCGAGGTGGCCTTCAGGAACAGGTAGGGCAATAACCACCCTGTCGTCTTTAGGAATCTGCTTCTCTGTATGAGCAGAGTCATCAGACTCCTAATCGACGGTGTCACAACCCGCAGGAGTCGTTGGTAATAGGTCATCAAGAGAGACCTTAGATAGGTCAAGATCTAGGTAAATGGATCCTACTTGCTACAGGCAAGCCTCAAAGCTGTTGTCGTAGTAGACGACATTTGCATCAATGAAGGGCTGAGAAGCCCTGAACTCTGCTATGGTGTCGACCTTGGCCTTTTCTATCTACTCACGAAAGGTCGTCAGCTCCATCACCAAACCTACCTTAGCTTTCTTTGCTTCCTCTCGAGGACGGGATTCCTCCTTTAGCTTTTTAGTGACAACCATCAGCTCCTCATTGAGGGTACGAACGGCCTCTATGTACTAATCTCATTCCTTGTTCTCAATCTCTTGACACTTTTGATACCGACAAATTAACCCATCTTGGGTGACACAACAATCTTGAAGCGCCTTCATGCGCACCAACGCCTAAAATCAAAACAAACTGTCACCAATAAAGTAAACAAAAAATGAAACAAAGTTTGAGGAAAGAAAGCATCTTTTAGATAGGTCGAAGAGACCTGACACCCCTAAGTCCTCAGTCGTCGGCTTAGCACAGGGATCTAGATCCGTCTGCTTGATGATTGATTTAACCATCTTGACGGCATGCTCCTTATGCGTAAGCAAGCAATGAACGGCTCATTGAGTGACAAGACCCTTCACCATTAGTAGCTCTTTGCCGACTCCATGGCTAGGTTTAGGAGGCGACAACTATTTTGGCTGCTTGTCACCAACAGGAATACTTGGTCCCTTCTTGTGAGGATGGTCATCCTTCCCTTCATTCTTCCGCTTGGACGTCCCCTTAGTGACGACCTTGGGGGCCGACATCAAAGCCCCCTCCTTCTCCTTCTGCTTGCGTGCTGCAGCTAATGCCCTTACCAAAACTCTTTGCCTCTCTACCTCCATTTTTGCAAAGGGTAAAAGATGAACGTTAGAAGAACAAACATTAGAATAAAACTAACGGAAGAAAAGTAAGCCAAAAAAGTAAAAACTTACACCAATAGGAGTAAGCGTTCAGTCTATAGGCTGCTGGTGTTGATTTAGGGCCTCCACAATAGTCGTGCAGTGTGATAAGGGTGATGAGGTCCTTCCACTTCCTTTCACCATAAGGGATGTCAAGCACACAATGGATGAAGGCCTCCTACTCGTCAGTTATTTCTGGATGGACGCTAGCTGAAAAAAGAAAGAACAAATGACGTCAAAAATATAACAAATAATTGAACAAAGGGTGAGAGTGCAGATGGTACTAAACCTAAATCCTTTACAATATCCCAAGTATTGTTGAAGCCATGGGGAATAGTAACCACTCTTCCCATTGGCATACCCAGTTCGTCCCTTGGACAAAAAAGTACCTATTCTTCTAATTCCTATTTGAGTCAGGCATGTCCGACACTAGCCTGAGCGACATCTTCCTCACTGTAAAGTGGTAGATCCCTTTGGACGAGGAGATCTGTTAGGGTCTATAGTAATAAAAGAATTCATCGAGAGTAAGCCAATGGTTCCCACCACTAAGACGACCCCAAAGCACTTTAGCTCCTATGAATATCCTCCAAGCATTAGGAGCTATTTGGCTGATGGACAAACCTAAAAAGTTGGCCAATTGACGGTGTAGTTCCATCAATGGCAATCTCAACCCTGTCGCAAACATGACATTATACATACTAACGTCTGCGGTCTTTCTAGAATAGCACTGCTCAAACTTCCTAGGCAAACGAATGGAGACATTCTCAGGGATTTGGTAACGATCCCAAAGGTTCTTGAATATGTTTTCGATCATCATCAGATAAAAATCATTGATGATCCAAATTGCAGGAAGGATGAAGGGATGGGTTCCACTGTCTTGACTTCCTGAACCTCCTCCCTCAGAGGATGTTCCCTAATCATCTTCACCCTCATCCTTGTCCTTTTCCTCCTCGTCATCTCCTTCCACTCCGTCCCCTTCACCTTCATCATATTCATCCTCCACATCACCCTCATCCTCTTCCTCGTTTTCATCACTCAAGGACTGGGTAGACGGCTCCCTTTTTGGGGACCTAAGGGAGTCTTCCTCAGGACGACACCCTGACAGAAAGACCTCATTGTAGCCTGCACCCTTACAGACTGACGATGACAGTTCACTCGTCGCTTCTAGGTGTGGCAAAATTAGACACAACCCGCGAAACCGACATGACACAACATGAAATTAGCAGGTTATAGGTTGAGACTTATCAAGTTTGTGTCATATTTGGGTTGACACGGTTGACCTGTTTAATAAATGGGTTGGGTTAGTGTTGAACATATAGAACCCATTTGATCCATCTGACTCATTTAATTAAATAACATTTTACCAATATACCCTTTAAATTCTAGGTATATAAACTTATTAGTTGTTGTAGTTTATTTTCTTTGACATATTGTGATTGATTATTTGTGATATTATGATATGCTGTAATTTTGAATAATTATCTGTGATGCAATTACTTGTTAGTTCTTAATTTTATATTAAAAATAATTATTTGTTTGTTTTTTCATATATTTTTTTTTTTTCATTTTGATAAAATCTGATAAACAGGTTGACATTACTAGCCCGTTTAATAAATGGGTCGTGTTAAGGTTGAGGAATCTTGACCCATTTAATAAACGTGTCGGGTTAGTGTTAACCTATATCGTCGAATACTCATAAGTTAACACGACATGTGAACATGAATTGTCACCCCTAGTCGCTTCCCTATCTGACATCTATTCGCCTACAAGCGACAGAGGTATTGTCTAAGAACCTATCTTGGTGGGATGCAAAAGTATAAATCAAAACAAGGAAAAGAAGACTTACAATAAAAAGCAAACGGATTGAAAGCAATGATCCTTTCAAAGACTGGGGACAGTAAGGTGATAGTGACGTAGGTGACGGGATGACAGCTCTCTCTCTCTTATGGTTCACAAAGGTACAATAAGGAAAAATAAGAGGAGGTGATGAACTATTTATAAGGTAAAGGAGTGCGGGAAACTAAGCGACGCTTTTATTCAGAAATGAGGCCAAACAGCCTCTGCCACGTGTCCTAACATTTAATGAAAGCTGCTCAAAGGCCATTAATGACACGCTTTTTTCCAAAAAATAGCAATAAATGATAATAACAAGGCTGTAGGTCATGATTGCACTCCACGACCCGTCAGCTAATGCCGATGGAGTCATGGAGTAAGGGGGCAACTGATAAGGGTGCTTTCGTCGTAAGATTCAAGTCATGACACGTAAGAAAGGCCGGCGGTCCCTCCGGACCCGTCGGTTTCATACAAGCAAACGGAGAATGCAAAACAACGGTGCCATATGGCTGACGATCCCATGACATCTAACAAAGCACCTCCATAAAGCTGACGGGAGGTCTTCAGATGAGGCAAGACTGACGAGAATAAAGAGGCTGATGGGTCTAGTGTGGCCTAGCTGAACCTCCACGAATATCTATACAAGGAAATATCTTGTACCCCACGATTAACCTTAATCAAGGGAACCTTTATAAGGAAAGGATCCCACAAAATATGTGTATTAATGAGGATCTTCCCTACAAGGAAAGACCCTCCCCGCCAAGAAATGAAAGTCATCTCTACTCTACTATAAAAACCCCAAAGCCCTCACAAATTAAGATACGCATAATTTATCCCAGCTTTGGCATTCTAGAGTTGTGAAAGTTTTCTAACTTGACTTTCAGAGGATATTTGGCCGGTACCACTCTGGTAATCTCGATGAGGTTTTTTTCTTCTTTGTTGCGCAAGTTTTGTCTAAAGCACTTAAGAATTGTGCGACTTACTGATGATTTTTGGCATTATCACATTATAACAAAAAAAAAAAAAAAAATTACATTATATGACATAAAGTTAGAGAGTATTCATTCATGTAAATCATCCAATAACTTTTTAACTTTTTAGTTTGACAAATTTTGGCTCTTTTAGCGTGCGTTTGGGATTGCTTAAAAAGTCAATTTTTTTTACTATTCATCTTATTTTTGCTATCATTCATGGGCCCATTGCACTTTTTAGTATTATTCATGGACCTCACTATACTATTTCAGCTACCTTTTAGCTTTATCTATAGTATTTTTAGCAAAAAGTTTTCAGTTTTAGTTAAATAAACTGTTCCCAAATAGACACTTAGTGGTTCTTCCATTTTTGTCTTTTTTTCCTTTTTCTTTTCTTTTTATATGTTCATCACTTTATCATCTACTTCTATAATTTTATCACTATCCCTGTATCTCTCTCGTCACTATCTCTTTATCTCTTTAATCTCAGCTCTTAACTATCATCTCATGGCACAACTTTTACTTTATCTCTTTAGTTTTTAATCTTTATCACTTTCTATATTTATCAGTTTATCTTTTTAACCTTCAGTAGTTTAGTAATCGGTTTAGAGTCTTCAAACTTCAAAGTTCTGACTATTTATTGACTTTTGTAGTTTAGTTTAGTCTTTTTTCATAGATACACATGGAATTTTTTTTTTCTTTTATCCACAAGTTAAAATGATTAACCCGTGCAATCCATTAGTTTACATGATTTGAGAATGGGTCATTGCAGATCCTGTATTTTACACCAAACCATACTAATAATACTTTGGTTCATGGTTTTTACAATTTAATTGGTGGTTTGGTATGGATTTAATAATTATGCATAAAAGAACGAAAAAAAGATAGCACACAAGGCTTGTGGTACTAATTTGACTTCTGTAAAATTCAAAAATAAGTTTTTTATTTTTCCTCCTACCATTTTTAATAGATACAGTAAAATTTTAATTTATAACGTCTACTCTATGATAATTTCTTTTTATTATTAAATCAAAACACCAATTATCTTTTGGTTTAAGCAGGATTTGAACTCTAGTTTTTTTATTCGACAACAAAAAAGTTCACCAATTGTTTCTCAAAAAAAAAAAAGAAAAAAAGTTTACCAATTGAGGTATATGTAAGCTACTTTATTCCTACCATGTAATAAAAAGGAATTCAACTCAAAATATTTTTTTTTCCTTTCTTTTTTATTTATCTCCTTAACAAAAACCTTGTAATAAAAATAATGTTTTTTCAAAATTTTCTACATCCTCCCCCTACCTAACTATATTACAATTTTTATTATATGTACCTTATCATTAATTTGATATTGAATAATTGCTCCTTCACTCTCGAAATCCTGTTTTGACTTTTGTTGAAAAATGTAGAAATATTAGCAAATCATGAATGGTCTTGTTGAAGAGAATTATGCCCACCATTTCAATGATATAGTGTGGCCTTTCCTTGCTAAGAGAGAAGGATAGACAATGCCCAAAAACGATTCCTTTAATAAAGATGACTAGAATTGTTTTCATCCACTCACATCCAAGTATCCAACCCAAAAATGGCAAAAGAAAAACATGAAAATTTTATAATAATTCAAAAAATTGAGAAGATGATGTCCGCCAACATTTTGGAGCCACTCTCATGGGATTCCCTTGTATAATAACTTAGTGCGTGTGAGACAAGAAGATTGCATATACTTAAGAAAATAGTCAAATATTCCAAAATATCTAGATAACTTCATTTGTCAAAAAAAAAAATTACAATTTATTATAGACATAATTCAAGGAAAGTGCACACAAAGATGCTTTCTCTTTTTATTTTCTAGAGAAACAAAAACATACAAAGGAAAAAACAAAAATGTGTTACTAACACAAAAGACACCACAAAATCCACTTAACAGTCAAGATAACCTTAAGGAACACACATAGATATTGAAACATGTGATTCATATCCTATAAACATTCAATGAATCACTAGGCAGCTAGTAGCATATTTGCCGTAATTCTCAGCATTATCCATTAAGTTAGCGAGATGTGAACTATAGGAACTTCCCTTAATTTTTCTATTCTCTTCCCACCATTTCATGAAGTTGCTCCCAGTTAAGAAAATCTCAGGCGATACTGCATAATTTTTCATCCAATCCAACACATAGTTTTCAAACTCAATTAGTTTGCAATTTAATGATTCTTTCTCCATATGACTTTCTCCTTTGCGTGAAATGCAAGCTACTAAAATGCAAGCCTCCTCAACATGTGCCCAAAAGAGAGAATCCTCTGTTAGACTTGACGCCACATTCTGTTTCTTCAAATCATTTGGACCACTAGAAGGTTTCTCCATTTCCTTTAGCCATTGTTCCTATTTTTCATAATGTTTAGAGGGTGTTTGGTACACCATTTCAAACAACAATTTTCAGTTTTTAAACAATATTACATGTATTTCCACACTTTTTCACTCACATGTATTTCCACACATGTTTTCAAACAAAACACAAGTTTTTAAGTGCATATACCAAACATCCCCTTAGACCTTGACAATCTCTAGTCTTGTGTTCTCCCCTTGTAGTGTTCACCTATGTCTAGTGGTTCAATCATCCGTCGATAATTTGTTCTTGCAAAGAGCCATCGGGTACGAAAGGAGGCACCTTCTTTCTGTGGCTTTTTCTCTGCTTCATCCACCATTTCTTCCCAATAATCAGTGAGGATTTTCTTAAACAATATCACATAAATATCATTGGTAGAGCATCTATTCTTGCAGCTATCATAGTATCCAATACCCTTTTGCTTGAAAAACATCTTGTACCATTCAAAGAAAGCCATATTTATTTTTATTTCATTCAACTTCTTGGAGGGATCAAAACCTTGCCCCTTGGACTTGAACAATTTCAATTCCTGCTCTTCTGTCTTTGTAATCAGATTGTTCAAGCCATTATTCTGTGGTTGTTGTTGCAATGACAAGAATTTTACAAGTTAATAATTTTGGCTATTTTTGAAATATTAGAGATTTTGGTTACTTGTTGATCAATGAGCATTTCATTCTTTACATGGATTAGCATGAAATATATCACAAATAAGCATTGTAATTATATTTGATCTAAAAAAATAAAGTTGTGATTGAGCTACCTGTGGTCGCTCCAGTGCATTAATTGCTACTAGTTAAATAATAATGCCTGCCCGTAGTGGAGGTGTAGTCCATTGAAGCAACCTTGTGGTATCACCACAAATTACCTTACGATTCAGATATTCCACAATCTTTCTATAGAGCTCCAAAACTTGATTAGGATTTTGATTTGTAGGACCCTTTGATTGATTTTTTCTCCGCAAAGATCCTGAATCGTTGCCAAGGATTAGTTCAAGATACCAGAGCTAACCACGAAATTTGCCAATTCTGGCCCACTACTAAATGTTTGTAGAGGATCCATAACCAGTCTCAAAATTTTGAAACTAAAGCTATATATGTTGTTGTTATGAATTACAGTCCACTGCTAAATCTACAACCAAGAATCAAAGGAAATAATAGCTAAGAAATGGTGGTGGATCAAAGTTTAGAAGTGAATTTCTTGGTCAAGAAACAAACTGAGAGAGCGAGAGAACAAAGTTACAAAGCCAAAAAAAACTAAAGAAAGAAAAAGAAAGGCATTGCGTATGGAAAACTAGTGTCTTCCGAGTTTATAACACGATGATGAGAAGCAAATGCCAATCTTTGCTAACAAATTAAGGGTCCGGCTTGTATTCAGTGGCCAGTGGCTACTGGACCTATTAGAATAAGGACACGTGTCTGCATTACAACATGTTTAGTGATACTGGCCATTGGACACAAGCTCCACCCACAAATTAATCCATGGTCCCACGAAAAGTTTCCTAGTACCAGACAAAGAGTAAAAGTCAATGACCACGCACTGCAAAATTCTTTTTATTCATACACATTAAGAATAAAAACAACATTAGCAAACACAATAATCCAGTTGCTTAATATATGTGCTTAATACCAAGGTTTTAAAAACTAGTATGGTTAAAAAACTGAAATAAAGAGTAATTCTCAATTTTATGGTCAAATTGATGAAGTCATAAATAAATAATAAATAATTTTATAACTAATCATTTTATCTATTAAAAAAAAATAGTAAACCATTAAACATTATCTTTCCAACTTTTGGGCACCACTTAGCAAAATTCAACCAAAAAAATAAAAATATAAAGGTAGCCACTACAAAGTATTTTAGTTACTCACTCTAAAAAAAAAAATGGTTATTTTTAAAATTTTCAAATAACAAAAAAGTAAGCCACTAATGGGTAATAATATCATGGCCCACTTGATATATTTGCCCCCACATATTCTGCCCTTAGGTCCCTTACACGTTGATATCTCTCCACCACACATTTTGAAAACCAACGACTACTACATCCACATGTTTCCCTCAAACAACAATTCTGTACTTAATAGTTTCTTATTGGGTTGTGTTAACAACAGCTTTTTGCACATTTTTTTCTTTTTTATTTTTTGTAGTTTTTTATTCTTTTTGGCAAATTTTTAGTAATTTTTTTATTCTCTTTGAATTTTTAAAATAATTTTTAACCTTTCTATTAACACAACTCATTAAGGGAAATCTTAATAAGCACCGCATGGTGCTTGTTAACATTTCCCTTCACTTTTAGTCAAATTTTCAGATCTCTCTTCAATATTCTCTCTGCCTCACTTGTCAATATAGTGATCAAATCTAGGGACGGCCCAACATAATTTGGGGTCTAAGACAAAAAATTTATGCGGGACCTTTAATATGTAAATATTAATTAAACAAAATTATTTAATACTAATTAAATTAAGGTTAATCTGATACATTAAACACATAAATAATACCAACTAGACTAATGTTAATTTCATATAGAGAATTGAATATCATAGTTGAATTATAAATATTAATAAAAAGAAATAAAAATATATTGCAATTGAAAAAGATATTTTCTTTTGAATATAAGACGATGCATAGTTAAATAAAGTTGTAATCTAATTTTTAATTTTATATTTTGATTTTAAGAGAGAGAGATAGATATTATTTGGTGTGTGGCTTTGTAGGATATTAGTTTACAAAAATCAAAATCTCAAACTATCAGGTGAGATTAATCTGTAATTGATAATTTAACATATTTGCAACATCTTTTTGAAATATTTTAGGATTTCAATTGAGTTAAGGTTCTATTGGTCTCATACTTTGAGAGTCGTAATAGAAATTAAAAAGAAAAATGCGCTAATTAAAAGCACTATAAAATGTTCAAAATATAATGTGACATTGTCTCTCATTGATGAATTTCATCAATTTAACTAATGAATATTTATATTACTTTTTTGTGATTAATAACATGCAATTTATAAGCCAATAGTAAAATTTGTAATATCCTTAATATCACTAATAAAAAAAAATGCACAACCTTTAAAAAATATATATAGTTTTATAAAAAAATTAGGCCTTTAATTATGGAAAGTGGGGCCTTTTTTCCTAAGAAAATTTTTGTTTTTTGGTGGGGCCTTAGGCCTAGGCCTAACTTGCCTAGGCCTTGAGCTGGCCCTGATCAAATCATTGTAAATCTGCTTCCTCTTTGGACTTCTTCCTCAAGGATGGTAAATATGATGTTTTTGGGGTCACTTTGGGTGTCTTAGGCTTCACCACTTCAAGCTTGAGATCATTTTCAAAATTAAAATCTCTCTTTTTCTTACATCTGAAACGAGATCTCTTTTAAAAATAAAATTTAAAATTTAAAAATTAAAAAAAAAAAAACATCTAAAGTTTTTATGAAGAATTGCTTAAAACTAGTTTAACCATACTGGTTTCTAGTTTTGCCGATTGAATAAGCAATTTTCGATTTTTTGCAGTTTTTTTTCTTAATTTTGGTTTTCATTAATAACCGAGCCAAAGTAAGGGCTAGTTCTCGGTTGAACCAGTTAGTTTGGTCCGGTTTTCAAAACCAAACCATGCTTAAGACACCATTATGATACGTGCGTGATAATAATACTTTGATAGAGTTATATGCTAGAAAATATCATTTGTAGGCGGTTAACGAAGAGCTACAACTTATGATATAATTTTTAGTTGAATGCATGTTTTCTAAATATTTTTATCATGACTACAATAATTTGTACATGTATGCATTACTTGTTGTATTAACAATGGCGGTTCTAGAAATTTTATTAAGGGTGGTTATTAAGAAATTTAAATTACCACAATATTTTTCTTGGTATCATCTCTTAAGGAAAAATGAAAAATGAAATTATTTTTATTGAATAGGTTAAATGAGTTACAAATTTTATCTTTTTGTTTTATTATAGGTTTTTTGTTGAATAATTTTTTCACTTGATGTTGTTTGGTCTTGTGTTGTTTTTGTTTGGTTTGTGTTTGTTGTTATTTGGACTAATATTTATTATTTTTATTTAAGCTTAAAAAAGGAGGTTAAGGATTATGTTTGAGGGCATAATTAATTTTGGAGTAATGCTACGTCCACAATATTTTTTCAATAAATTTTATGCAAAAAGCTGTTATTAGTGTGTAAAAAAATAATATTAGTATTGGCCCAAATTAGAATCAATAGTAGCTTATCATATTAAATTTGTTGTGAAATTATTATGAAAATGTTGTGAATGTAGTAGGACTACTCTTATTTTTGTTGAATCCAAATTTTAGTAATTTTCAAGTCATAAAGTGTTTAAAATTTTTATTAAGGTAGTTACAATAGGTTAATTTGATATATAATAATTTTTTTGGCAATTGTATATATACATTTTTTTGTAAGTCAGGGTAGTCTTGTGGCCACCCTTGCATGTATAGAGCCGCTAGAGCTTTTATATATATATATATATATATATATATATAATTTCTTTTGATAATTTTAATATATTTAAGGGCTCCACATACATGTAGACGTAATTATGCAATTATAAGCTTGCAAGAAAAAGAAAAAAAAGTACATTCATTACATAAGGTACTACGTTTTCTAACTTTTACTTTAAAAAGAAAAAGAAAAAGATATAATCTATTAACCAACACAAGAAATTTAGGTTTTAAATATATATTATACTTGAATTATACTCTTACTTTATTTTTATTTTTTTATAAAAGAATTAAATTCTTACTTGGTATTACAAATTATACTCCTACTTGGTACTACAATTTTTAACTAAATCCTGATTCAATTTTTGTTTGGAGTCTAATTTACCAGTTTTATTTATTATTTTTTCTTCTCTCTCTTTTTATTGCTTTGTCTACACTTAGAAACCATCGTTGTTTTTAATTACTAGCATCATTGCACGCGCTTTGCACATGCGATGAGACTTTTTTTTTTTAGTGATATAATTTTTCATTCATTTCAATTTAAGGTTTATACATTTTCTCATTAATATTACACTTAGAATTTATAAGTAGATAAAGCAATTTGAAAATCAATTGGAGAGTAGTCTTATTTTTTAGGCAATATTTTAGTGAAGGTTAGAGTTGTCTTTTTACCGAATTGTTCTTTAATTTTGTCTCTACTTAAATATAGGGGTGTAGGGGCACTTTTGAATTAAATAAATGAGGATCCCAAATAAGGAAACTACTTAAATATTAGTGTAGGGACGCAAAAATTTGCCCTCGGGGAGTTTTACTTGGATAACTATTGCAATAGTTCACACAATCAAAAAAAAATGCACAACAAGGGATAGACACTCCACAATGAGAAACACAAGTAGTTGATTTCTTTGACCCTTCATATCATAAAATACAATTCAGATACTACAATAGGAAACTCTCCCATTCCCATGATGTTACACTTAATATCACTTTCTCTCTCTTTATTTCCCTTCTTAGACCAAGTTTTCTATCCTTTCTCCTTTTTTTTTTTTTTTTTTCCTCTTCTAATCCTTACCTTTGGTCTCCCTCCCCCTTATATAGCTTCAGTCCTTGCTCTTATTTCCACAGCTATCCTACACCCCACCAAAGTTTCAGGATATTTTTCCTTACTTTATTAGATTCCTCCCCACCCTTATCGTGGAACTCTAACTTTTGGGAGTCCTTGTACTGTTCAGGCTATCTTACATGTATTTAATGCAACAGAGGTGAGGTAAGAACCCCATCATTACTATGGTGGTAAAGATTTTCAACCTTCTTACATGTTTTGGAACTTTCTTGCGGTTCGAGGAATCTTCTAGAAATCATACATGGATTATTCATGCAGCATACCTCGGGTAAGTTGGCACCTTACCTTTTCCACGGGGATGGTTCAGCTTCCTCTTTTTTGCAACCCATTGTCTTCTGGGACTTCTCTCATACATATATGCTTGGCCCAGTTTGCTTCTGCAGCCCAATCCACAATTGGGCCTAAGGCTTACACAAGGATTCCTCTAGTCCCCACAAGTAGTATAGATGATTTATAGCTACCATTTTTAGGCCCCAAATGAGAAAAATGGATTATTCATAAAACCTAATTCTTTTTTCCTATTTATCAATTTTCTACTCAATCAAATGAAGGGCGAATCCTCTCAAAAAAAATAAAATATAATGTGTAATTTTAAAAAAAAAATTTAATAGAGGCATGAGCGTACATTTATGCAAACTACATTTTTCATTACTTCATTTTTCTTTTCAATCCACTTTTCCACTTCCAACCAAACACATATGAGATCAAACTAAATATTTTGAATTCTTTCACTTTTTCATCCCCTAAGCTTAATGAAGCCTTAATGCCTTGACCTTTATTTGTCATTTTTTCCACATTTCCACATGACTATGTGAGGTTCCAAAAGCAAGAGCCTTCATTTTTTTTTTTTTTTTTTGGTTGAATAAAATAGTGACCTTACGTGTCTGGTAACTGCCCCAAATCCACTTAAACCCTCCACATAAATAGAGTGGGGCCGTCTGCACAAGAATGAGATTTGCCACTATTTATAAACTCACAACTTCAAATTCACAAGATAATGGGTCACAAGTTCTTGTTATTAGGTCGGTAAAGACAACCCTTCCTTTCCACAGTTGTCCTTATAGTGTTCTCAAAATATTAAACAACCGTTCATTTATTCCTCCAGATGTCTTATTCAAAGGTCGCTCCAGCATTGTGATTATTTGAAGATTTGGATTCCAGTTTCTGTAGTTTCTGGTTTTAATAAATTGTAGTTACTAAAAAAATGCTTATATCAATAAATTGGTTATTAGTTTCACGAATCCAGTATTGCCATTTTAGTAGAATTATAAACCACTTGGAAATGTCTCATGACTTAAAAATCTTTTACCTTCTCCACGTGGAATCATGATATCAGCCATACCACATTTTGATAATTTAAATGCGTGTTTCTAGGTTAGCTTCATGAATTTGGTCTGCTCATACATTCTGTTAGGCTTTTATCTGCTTGTCAATGTCTCATTAGCTTAGTCCGTATACTCCTTGGGCTTGTCCTGTTAACACCAAAATATGAGCTCTATAGTGTGTCAATTTGTCTCTATTATTTTTTAGCATAGTATATTGGCTTTAAAGTAAAGCATGGCATCATCAGGAATAGCTGCTGTGATGACCCCGATATTTGCCTATTTTATTTTTTGATTTAATGATTGCATTTCAAATATATTTTTATTCACACAACAACAAAAAATCTAAATATATTGTTTTCTGCCTTTGATTTGACTCATGGGATTGCTTCAGCAATTTGTTATTCTGCTATTCTATTGTATTTGTTTATTCTTGTTAGAAGTATGGTTGCAATTTCATTCTTAGCCCTTATTAACAGTAAACATTGTAGTGTATTCAAAATGGAATGTATTTAATTCACCCTATACCAAGGCTTTGGATTAGTTTGCCAAGAGTCTTATAGCGTAGCAGTATTGACGGGTCTCCTTTATAAGAACCATGGTTCAAATCTCCCCTACCCCCTTGTAAGAATTATCAAAGAAAAGTTATGGATCAGTTTGTGTATCATGTATACTGGTTCTTGTTAGTTTAATAAAAAGTAAAGCATGGTATTGGGGGTAACTTTGATTTTTTAATCAAAGTAATATATTCAATATCAAACAAATTTTTGCTAAAAGCCTTGTACCTTAACAAAGATGTCTAGAATTCAAATCTCCCCTCCCTTAACTATCAAAATTTTAATATCAAACTAGTTTTTCATGGTGCAGTTGTCCTCTTTTTTTTATTAAACAATGTTGTCTACTTATTTTCTGTTATCCACCAAGTTGGGTTACAGTGAATGCTATCTGATTCTCTAATCCACAAGCACAGATACTGGCCTTTTAGTTGTTGATTCTGAAGAGTTTGCCAGTGATGGAGATTACTTATTTTATATTCATCAATCAAATCTATACATCATTTTGCTATCATTTTTCATTTTATATGTTGGGCGACATTGAGAGCTTTAATAATCTAATTTTCCCATGGATGGATATTTTGAGAGTGAAGTGAATAATTATTGGCCTTTTTTTTTTGCTGATTCTGAATGGTTTGATCAATCATACTTGCTGCACAGTTATTCAGCTTCCGCAACTGGACAGGAGAATGGTTCTTGGACAAGCTGTTTTGAATTGCGCTTGTTTGGTGTCGAACAAGTGCTTGCCATGACTCTTGGGGCAAATAGGATGATAATTTTTGTTTTGGGGGGGGGGGGGGGGGGGGTGGGTGGGTGTTGTTGAGCATGCAATTCAAGAGATTGGGATCAATGGGGTTTGCAATAATCAGGCGACATGGATTGATGTGGGGATGTTGAAAGGGTGCAGTAATGGGTTGCCGGAGGTTTGTGCGATTAGTTGGACATGAATCCAGTTGGTTTTGACATCAATCCAGTTGTATCAGAACAAGTTGGTTTTGCATACTGAGAAGAAGGAAGGGTTTTTGGAGCAAGGACCAAAACCTTTCATTGGAAGTGAAGGCTTAATGAGTTTGGGTAATCTGAACTTCTATAAATAATGTTTATGAGGAACCCTCTGAACATATATATTCTTTTCCGCGTAGGAATTGATCATTGGAACTTCATTTTGTGGGCTATAGAATTGGAACTTGTTTGTGGGCTATTAGATTTAGAAAAGATTGTGGTAGCATTCTATGCATTTGAGAATTAAAATATAACTTTTTATTCAAAGATCAATCAAGCATTTTGAATATTTCTACAAAGAAGTCTAGCCTGCCAAGGAGCAAAGCATGCTCATGTTAACATATTTGTAATTATAAAAAAATAAAAATCTTAAATCAAGAGATTGTATTAGTTACATGATTAATTCGGTTTTGCAATTGTTGGTTTTAAATATATTCATACATTTCCTTAAATTATAAACTACAGGCAATGTCTCATGTCTTTTTAACTCATTTAACTTCTCTGGCACCAGGATGAGTCATGCTGTTTTTCTACTTGTCAGTTGATCTTTGTTGGTTATATTAACAAATTAGAGCTCTAGCATTCTGATTATTTGATAATATAAATTTGTCTTTCTATAGTTTCTTTATCACAGGATCAGGTTACCCATGCAAATTCAGACTTGGCATTCTACGTTATCAATGTTCATACATTTTGCTAAATTATAAAATGCGAGGCCATGACTCTTGACCTTGGTCCATGCAGTCATGCGCTCCTTTAGCTTGTCCTTTTTACTCCAAAATATGAGCTCTACCACTTATTGTTGCATTGATTTGTCTCTGTCATTTATGAGCATAGCATATTATCTTGCAAAGCATCTGGCATCATAAGGAATGGCTCCTATGATGACCCTGTTATATTTTATTTCTTGATTTAGGGATGGCATTCTAAATATATTGTTCTTTGCTTTTGGTTTGACTGTAGGGGAGATCCTCAGCAATATATCTATCTATTTCATTTTCCAGTTGGTTCATCTGCGGGTGGGGACATAATTTCAGTGAGAGTCCCCCCCCCCTCCCCCCTCTTTTTTCCCTTTTCCTTTTCTTTTACTGGAGGTCATGAGATTCAAGTTGTGAGCATAAATCAAGAAATAGATATTGATTACCAGAGTGGATAACAGATTGCGAGTGCAGGAGCCAGAGTCTGAGTTGTTCTCCATGCACCCACCCTAGCTCCCTCACTCTCTCTTACTCTGCCAGTTGAGGATAGAAAGCCAGAGTGCAGAGCAGATCGTGTAGCCAGAGATCAGTTTCTTATTCTCTACACACACTCAGTTTATCACTCTATATCTCTCTCGTGTGCTTTATTCTTGATTTAACTGAGATCTAGTATCTTTTTGTATTGAATGAGATGTGTCCAAAGTTTGGATACGAGCAAAACTTGGTTTCTAAGAGAGCTGTGTATGTATGACTAAGGTTGCGTAGCCATGCCTCCTAGGGTGCATATGTAGGGTTGAGGCTGCATACGCTACTTGATACAAAAACCTGAAAACTTCTACATTTTAAACTAAATTGTACTCTCTTTTTCTTTTTTCTTTTTTTTTTTTGGGAAAAATTATACTTTACGGTCCTAAATTATATTCTTGATTACATTTTGCATACTAAATTTTTCGAATACACGTTTTGCACCATAAACTATGGCTCTTGTTACACTTTACACCCCGACGTTAAGTTTTTTGTTAATTGATGGAAAAATATAGTACCACTTGAAAAGAGGTAATTGCCCTTCTTCTTAATGTTTTAAAAACAATAGATAAATTATATTTTACCACTTTATACTATACTCTTAATTACACTTTGCATCTTAAATTTTGAATTTTTATCTAAGTTAACTGAAAACTTAACAACACTGTGCAAGATGTAACAAGGGACATAGTTTAGGGTATAAAATATACATTTAAAAAGTTTAGGGTGTAAAGTGTAATATAATATATAGTTTAGAGTGATAAAGTGTAATTTCTTTTTTTTCTTTTTTCTTTTTATTTTTAAAGAACAAATATGCACAAAAGGGAAATCAAACGAGGTATTAACGCAAATATACAATATGAACTTTATTTAAAAGTTATGATAGCTATTAAAGAAAGATAAGATAAATTATAGTAAACAATAAATTCTCTTAAACTTTTGAAATGTACTTAATTGAATATAAAACAAATTCACATTCTTTTCCAAATTAAAATAGAGAATAATCAATACCTACGTATTGTAAAGTTTATTAAAAGTCTTAGAGGGACCTCTTTTTTATTTTTTATTTTTTTTTTAAGAGAGAAGTTGGTATGGATTCAATTGACAGGATTGATATAATTGATGGTACGGTACAATAGTAACTGACTTTATATATATATATTTATTTATTTATAATAATTCGATAATTATAATAGGAAAAATTTGAACGATGAATGTTTCAATTGAAAAAAATTAGGAAGTTTTAACAAGTTCAACTACGAGGCTTTTGGTACAATTTTAGTTTAATGAGAAATGATCGGTATTACCAGTACTTGTAAATAAATTACTCTGTGAATAATTATGAACAAATAAGTAAATTGACAAATTAAAAACCGGCCAAAAAACATAATTTATAGAACAACACAGAGTTGATGGATCATCTCAACTTGCAGTGAATCACCGCAGAAGTGCAGTAGTAGTTTTATATGCATTAATTTTTTATTATTAGAAATAATTCGGGGATTTTTCATTGAAAGAAAAATATGGTAAGACTAGGGCTGGATCAATGTATTTTGAGACCTAAGGAGAAATTTTAAGTAGGTATTTTCTTATATTTAAATATTAATTAAATAATATCTATTAGTTTTTTATATCATTTTATTTCAATCTATTTTTAATATTAAATTGCAGTAAGTAGAGTGCATAGCATTAAAAAAAAAATTCCAATTCTAAAAAAATAACTTTTATTAATTAAATTTGTTTGGGCATTGCATTCTAGCGGCCTTAATTTTAGGTAATGAAGGGAGCCTTATTTAATTTGGGGGGTCTTAGGCCAATGTATTAGTGGCCAAAGTGTTGAGCTGCCCCTGGGTAAGACAACATAGGTAACATAAGCGAAATAATTTTTTTTTTTTTTTTTTTTGTTGAGGTGTCAAGACTAAACTATCATATTGAATCAAAATTGAAGTAAAACTCAGTATATACATATATGTCTTTGTGCATTAGTTTTTTTTTTTTTTTTTAATTATAAAAAATCTAAAATTTAATTTCAAAGTCATTAGTAGTGGTTTCCAAAACAAATACCACTAGCTAGCAAGGGTTCGAAACATAACGTGATCAAATTCCCTTAGGTAAATAAATCACAAGCATCACTACCACATCCATTTTAAGCGGTTCAAAATTTCTAAGACATACAACAAACACGTTTAGAAAATTCACAAGCTTCACATTTGAATTGCATATTATAATAATTCTATAATTCTCTTTTATCCTATATTAATTAAGTTGTACATGACTTCTTATTTGATGCTTACTAAAGTTTTTGATGGGAAATCTAAGTTTAGATCAATGATTATCTTTGAGCGGGTTAATAAGTTTTGGCTTTTGGGTAAAGTTTTGTCACCCTATATAGTTGTGACCGATGGAACATAAAACAGAATACAAAAAGTAATACAAATCTGTATTACTTTTTGTGTTCTGGTTTA
Source organism: Quercus alba (assembly GCA_036321655.1). Taxonomy (NCBI): domain Eukaryota; kingdom Viridiplantae; phylum Streptophyta; class Magnoliopsida; order Fagales; family Fagaceae; genus Quercus; species Quercus alba. The sequence continues at coordinate 50,764,021 of CM070307.1, read as the reverse complement.
TGTTCTATTAGTTACAACTTGTGATGTATTTAATTTTTTTTTTTCTTCCCATTTCAAGCTTTGACTATTCTATAAAGAAATTTAAACAAATACATAGCAAGTTGTGATTGATAGAATATAAAATGGAACACAAAAAGTAGTACAAAAAATTTATATAGAGTTTTCTAACTTTAACAATAAATTTTTTTTTTTAAAAAATTCACAATGGTAACTTTTCCCAGCAAACACACACTGTATTATTGTTGAGTGGAACACAAAAGAATAGTTCGTTATGTCTTTAGTTTTTTCTTCCGCATGGTTGCGTGTAAATAAAGCTTGGAATTTCCAGTTACCAGTTATATCTTAGAACTCTTTTTCAATTTTGAGTGAGGAGAAAAAAAAAAAAAAAAAAAGCTTTATAAAAATGCTTACTTATTATTACAATATTTTTTTACACGCTGTATTTAGTATTAGAACAACTATTTTAAAATGTGCATGAAAATGCTACCAATCATTTTGACTTGTAACAAAAAAATCATTATTCTAAATAGGAGTCTACCATTTCTCCACATAGTCTAAAAATCTTAATATTGAATTATATTCTGAGGATAATGTTTTCCTCACTTTAAAATCTTAAATGTTAAACGAATAGGATTCCCTATCTGTTATTACCAATCATCTATGGACTATATGGTGTGGGTTGGCGTGGAAGAATGTTTACTAATCTCCTCAAGATAAATGTTCATTTTAAGTTGAAAAGCTCAATATTATTTGTTAAAGCTCATTATTATTTGTTATAGATATGGTACTATTTTAATTTATAGTGTCCGTTTTATATGATCGTTTTTTATAATCATGTAAAACCACCGATTAATTTTAGGTGTAAGTAGAGTTTGAATTTCAAATATTTTATTTAATTATAAGAGAATTTAACTTTGAGCTAAATAAAACTAAGGAAAAGCACATCAATATTATAACATTTTAATCTTTATCCACGGAAATCATTATTTAATAATGATAATACATTCTTTAAAGCAGGATTTCCCATATCAAAGGCCTCAATAAGCATTATCATCACCCTCCTCCAGAGCAGGCTTATTCAGATCAAAGTTGAGAAAAGTCTCTGGAGCAGACAGATTCAAATCAAATTTATCAGAAGCAAGGGCTTTCTCTTGTGCCTCAGGAGCTGTTAGCACACTCAAATCGAATTCAGGAGAAGCATGGGGTTTCCAAGTAGAAGACTCACGAGGATTCAGACCCCGCCATGTGCGCTCGGGATGCATTCTCATGTGACCACAGACAGCTTGTTTCGAGTTGAACACTTTTCGACAAACCATGCACTTGTAGTAGTACTTTGGAGGGTCTTTCGAGTCACCAACAGCATCATGAGAATGGCCAACATGAACACCTTGAGCCTTCATATTATTGCTTCCTCGAGCAACCTCATGAACCCCAATCTTTTGAGCCCTAAAGGGAGTGACTGAAGATATGAGGCTCATGGTGTTCTCAGTTTCATGCACAGTTGCATTATCACCAGCATACTTAGGCCTAATGTGAGGAAATGAAAGATGACTATTGTTCATAGTATAATAAAGAAAGGTTTTTAGTTTGTGTGAGATTGAGATTTGAAACTGCAAGAGTGAGATTTTATCATAGAGTTTCTATAGGCTTGGAGAAGTACATGTTTCTTAGAAGTACATTTGTTTTTTCAAATCGGTCATGGAATATTTTGTATGCTTTGACTTTGGACCGGTCCAAAGTGAAAGCATACAAAATATTCATTGAGACTATGAGGTTGGGGAATAGAAACAGTTCAATCTTTAAAAAGAAAAAAATTCTTTAATTTATATTGTACTAACAATGTAAATTTACATTATAAACAAATATAATGTGTACAAATAAAATTCCATTAAATTATTAGTTTACATTGTATCAATAATTTAAATTTACATTATAAACACACAAAATGTTTTTTGTGTACAATAAAATTCTATTAAGTTTGAGGTTGTTGGACCATGTCCTCCTGCAGGCCCCACCAAATGCCCAAAATAATATATTTTTTATAGTAAATTTGGCACAAATTTTTTTGATAAATCGATCGCAAGAAAATTAATAGTTTGTGCCTCTAAAGTTGTACAAGTACCTTCCTAAAACTTAAGCTTGTAATTAAAAAGGGAAAAAAAGAGAGATTCCAATGGATGCAAGTTGCAACGCCCTTCTACAAAAACCTTTTGCACAACACAAGTAGATCTAATTTTTACAAAATTGGGGTTCACACTTCCAACATCATGATTTTATGAAGAATATACAGCAATATTCCTCGGATAAATGTACTTAATCCTCAAAAGACTCATGCTTGCATCATTAAAAAAAAATGGTTTTAGTGTGATAGTATTTCAAATTTATGCTGAACATATAACACTTATAAATTTAAAAATACATATATAATTAAGATACATCCAAGATAGATGTAGTAAAATACGAAACTTAAAACTTAATAAACTTGATTCATTGATGAATATGAGATGCATGGGTTTATGCATGAAAAGTCTATGTTAGTGAGAAATCCATTATTTTATTGGGGAGTTTGTCATTTATGCAAGTGAAATTATTCTTAAAATAATGCATGAACATGTTATGAATCCATGAGATGAAGAATGAGGAATGTTTATGCAATAACAACTACCTTTCTTACTAATAGTAAAATAAATAAATAAAAACAAAATGTGTAATGTTGATAGGTATGGAGTAGAAGAAGTGAACTCGTCTTAAGGATTTGGGGATGCTAAATAAACCAAGGAGTATGGAGAATATATAAACTTAATTAGGAGAGTTTCATTAAATATAAAATTTCAAATCGTAATGAAGTTAGATTTCTAATGAACCAATGAATTATAAGAGAATGAGTTTACCGAAAAGAAAGAAGAAGAAATAAATTACAAAAGAATTTGTGACACTACAACGTTAAAAGAAAAATAAAATAAAATAAAAAGAGAGAGAAGAAAAAGAAGAAGAAAAAGGAAGTGGTGTATTAGGAAAAATAAATTGCGACGCTTTAACATTAAGGGGGGAAAAAGTGGTATATTAGGAAAAAAAATTGTGAAATTACAAACTCTACTCAAAAGTGATAGTAGCACTTCAATATATGTAATAGTTATTGATTTTACAATAGAAAAAATTAAAGGAAGCAAAAGAGAAGTTGATAATAACAAATAAGCTTTTGTACTTATCAAAAAAATTGTTAAACAGTACAGAAAAAGTTCATAAAAATAATTAAGTTGTTTTGTGATTTGGTGCAACCGTATAGCAATTAAAATTTAGGTCTAATATTCACTTAATGCAACCATGACTTCTAAGACTCAGGGTACGTTTGGTACACTGAATATGGATTACAACAGGAATGGTAATCTTTACTACGAGGAATAAAATATGTTGTAATGGAATAACTAAACCTATTCATTAGTTTGGTTGTGAGTTGTAACATTAGAATAAAACTTATGATCTATTTTAGGAAATATCTCATTTATACAAATATATTTCCTTGTAAATAATATATTTTAAATTTTAGAGAGATGAGTTATTTTTTGATAATTTTTTATTTCCATAATTGTTAGGTGGATATGGAAAGTTTATTTATTTGAAAATATATTAATGTTAAAAATTATTACATTTACTAAGGAATAGCTATTACAACATTTTTAGAGAAGAATAGTTATTCCTCATTTTAAAGAATAGCTATTCATAAGGAATAACTATTCTTTGTAATAAAAACATAACCAAACTATTGAATAGCTAAATCATAGGAATAACTATTACATTACAGTACCTATTACGGTCTACCAAACGTGCTCTCAATTTTTATTGTAAGAGTCTACGTTTTTTGTAGTGCGTTTTTTTTAGCCTGCATTTTTTGTAGTGCTTATAATATGATTTTTGAATACTTATAAGACTAGTATAAAATTAATAATTTAAACATTTATATTTATTATATTATTGAAATTAACATTAATCATATTGATTATCATATCAATATCAATTAATTTATAAATATTTTATTTATTTAGAAAAATTATAAACCTTTTATAATAAAATTGATAATACTTTTAACCTTGTTCATTATTAAATGCATACAAGAAAGGATGGTGCATTGCAAATTAAAATTGAGGAATTGTCAAAGTAACAACCGACTTCTCTTTTTACCTTATCTTTGTTTCATGAGCCTCTTTAGGGTTTAGAGAAGTGGCTTAATTTAGTTTCTTTCTTTTCTTTTTTATTTTTTATTTTTATATATATATTTTTTTAATAGAAGTGAATGACTTAATTTACTTAGCACTTAAGCAGGAAACTCAAAAAATACTAACTTTTCTAGTTGGCTGTGGTCGACGCACATTGCTAATAAATCAAGGGATTTCAAATCGAGGTATTTTAAATCAATGGATTTCAAATCTAAATCCAAATCCAAATGTTGTCATCCAATCACAGCCTAGGATCTCCTCTTAAAATTTCAGTCTTGCGGTTTATTTTTTTATTTTTTTTTATGGGATGAAAGTGTATTTTTAGTTAAATAGCTACATAGTCAATTTTAATAAATGAACCTAAAGAACAACAATTAAGTACGGTACCTAAATTTTGTCATTAACAACACTTAAGGTACAGTACCTAAATTTTGCCATTCTTATATAATAGTGTTTAATTTTTGTAGATTTCAATTAAATCAACTGATAAAGTTTTTATAAAAAAATAAAGTTACACGAATCTATTTACACGTTGTCATTTACGCACTAACCATAACCAATTCAGTAAAATATTTAGTGGGTTAATAAAGTATGTAGATGCTTCAGCAAAGCGAAGATGTCTTCAACATGAAGGCTTTGAAACCTTAAGCTTACTTCCCTAATTTGCTGATATTTCTCTTTTGTTGGAACTTGATGCTATTGGAATGTATTCTATTAGTGGTAAAGGAAGAAGGGATTCTAAAGTTTTCTACTATAGCAAATAGAAATATGAGTTTATCCTATTCTATTTAACTTTTTATATTACATTTTCAAAGATAGTATAATGTAATAAATCAAGTTAGTTAGTGGAATCTCATATTCATATTTTCACAATATCCTAGTCAATGTCTCAGTGAATCCCATTATTAAATGATCTTTTAGATAGAACAAAAATTACTCCTGTTGAAGGGTCAAAATTCCAGTAAAGCTCGTTGAATTTGACTAAAGACAGTCAAAATCGGTCAAACTTGATAAAAATTAGGGTTTGATTGTAAAATCATGAAAATTTTCATTCAATTAATTAGAATAACTTTTTTTCTTTTCCTCTTGCTAGGGGTTTTCCTTCTCACCTCGATCGTGTGAGGGTTTCTTCCACTGTTAGTCATTTTCAGAGTAGGACTGTGCCTCTCTTTTTTCTCCCGAAGTAAAATTTAACTAGTTGTAAATTTATGGGTTGAATAACTTGAATAGAAATCTTTTTTAAAAGTTTAATTAAATATTTAAGGGTAAATTACTTAGTTAGTCCCTATCTTTTACATCAAATGTCAATTTGATCCCTAACATTTCAATTGTGCCAATTTAGTCCTTTATCTTTTAGTGTTATATCAATTTGGTCCCTACCATTATTTTTTGAATGGAAAAATCTGCTGTGTCAAACAAAATAATAAAAATATTATTTTTCTTCCCATGTCAATGGTCAACTGTGACACATCAGATTTATATAAAAAAATAATAATATTATGTTCACACAGTCGGATTGAAATTAGAATACACCGGCCACCATAGAACAAAGAGAGCGACCAACAGCTACTGTGGAAGTCTCTTTCTCTTCTTGGAAAAGCTTTCCAAGAAGAAACAGCTTCTTCTACAGCAACAACAGCAAAAGAAGTTGATAATAGCCGTTGGATCAAATAACATTATCAAATGGCTCGCTCTCTCACTCAGGCCGAGCTTCTAGCTGAGTGCGTTGCAGATGGTTTTTCTCTCTTTATCAATCGGCGGGGTTATGCGGCTGCATTATATTCCTTAGTGTCGGCAAGCTTAGCTAATGGAGGAGGGTCTCGTAGTAGGAGTAGAATCCTGAGTAAAATAGAAGTGAGGGCTTATTGTGGGACAAATGTGGTTTTTTTAGAGGATTCTGTGCTGCCTTTGGACTTACTGTAGAACCATTTCTGACTATATTTGTTACTTGTATTGCACCCTTGTTGAATTATCTATGGCAATGAATGACTATCCAGTACTGCGGTTTCAGTTATTTACATGAGGTAACCAGTTAATTTTTATGTAATAATAATGATGTTCTTTATCTTTTTTATAAAAAATTAAAAATTAAAATTAGAATACACCTCCTAAAATTTTCTAAAATGCCTAAAAGGCTGAAAACCCAGCCCAAGAACATGCTCTCGTCAACATCCAATACCTTCTCAACATATCTGCCATCGATTCCATCTGCTGTGGCATCATCATCCTCTCCATCAAGCTCCGCAGCAACCACCGTCGAATCCCAGACCCCACTGCTCTCGTCATCAAATTCCTTGCTGTCTAGCACGCTTGCCAATACGGCGCTGATGCCACTCAGTTCCTCTTGATCAAAGGAGGAAGTTTCACCGTCCCATCGTCTATCGCTCTCCTCTCAATCTTCCTAATTCTCCCTTTCAACCTCTATGCCGGAACTGCTTCTCTAAAAGACGATCAGTTCATCAAAATGACAATCAACCATGTCACCAAAGGCTCTCTTTTACTCTGGATTCTTTTCCTCTTTGTCGTCGTTGTCATATTGGTTCATTTCTTTCTCTACGCAACCTTTAATCCAGTGTGTTCTTGGGCTGGGTTTTTAGGGATTTTAGAAAATTTTGAAAGTTTTTAGGAAGATCAATATGACTCCGTGGGAACATAAAATTTAGGTTTTTTTTTTTTTTTTAAGGAATTAAAAAACAAATAAAATCTGATGTGGCTGCACAGTTGGCAATGATGTGTAGGAATTTTTATTTATTTATTATTATTTCGTTTGACACATCATATTTTTTTCATCTAAAAGATAATGGTAGAGACCAAATTGACACGACACTGAAAAATTAAGGACCAAATTAACACAGTTAAAAGGTTAGAGACTAAATTGACATTTAGTGTAAAGGATAAGAACCAATTATATAATTTACCCAATATTTAATATTGGTAAAAATTAATGGATATCTTGAGGGCATTGATTTAAGGAGCTGCTATGTTTACAATATTTTCACAAAAAATTATAAATGATAAGCTATTATTAGTTCAAATTTATATCTACCACTGAAATTACTTTGTATTCAATCAATAATTGTCAAATGGTGGATTTAAATTACTGGTTGACTACAAAATAATTCATGTTTACATCAAATTCATATTGCATTCATACAAATAAGAAATTAATAATATCCATGTAAGATACAAAGATCTTTCAAATTCATGTTAATTTACATCTATGTTGATAATACTAACTCAAATTTACTGTCAATTAGTATATGAATTATAACCACATTCAATTAAATTTTATTAACACAAATTAATCCCATTACTTTGTTTTCAGAGAAAATCCCATTAAACTTAAAACAAACTATTAATACTACTAATTCATATATACGTAATGGCATTTTACTACTCAAATATAGGCAAATTTTTTAGCCACAAGCGTGAGAGACTCTCTCTATATAGGAGGACTTGCTAAATACATCAAACTATCTATTATCTAGCTCAAAATGACTCTTTTTTTTTTTTTTGGGAGCTTTCAATGAATACAAAACTACTTCTTTAACGGAAAAAAAATATCAAATAACATTTTTGGAAAGAATAATCTTTCTTTCTATAATGAAAAATCTAAATAAGTAATCAAATAAAGGAAAATTATTAAATACTCCAAGAGTATTAGATGCATACTCCTTTATCTTATATGAATTGTGATTCTCACCATAAATTTAATTAGTGGAATCCACAGTTATGTGAGAAAAAAGAGTACATATTTATGTTACTCTAGAAGTACTCAATAATTATCCAAAATAAAAACATACTTGTGTTGTGTGTGTTTAATTCTCTAAATAAATAAAATTAAAAAAATTAAAAAATAAAGGAAAAACATACATGCGCGTGAGGCTCCACTGCATTTCTTTGGTGGCAGACAAGGAATACAAACTTACTTTTTTGACGTTGGGCGTTGCATTGGTAGAAAGGAATGCACTTAAGAATTGGGCGTTGCATTGGTAGGAGGATTGGGCGTTGCATCATGACTAGCATCACTAGCAGCTGCATCATCATAATGCAGCTGCAAATAATACAAAGTAGGATGCTGCTGGTTTTAATTCTTTCATACTTTTTTTGGCTGGATCTAGTTATTATTGTTAGTTTTCTAATCCAACTGTATTTTCCAACAATTTACAATCTTTGTCGTTTTGGGAAGATTTTCTTAGATGCAACTGTTAAAAAATTGCTTGATTCTGGAACACTAGTTTGTAATTAAAGCAATTGGATTTTGACTATTCAAGCAGAAGATATAGAAATAAAAATGCTATAACAAATTTTTAACGAAAATTTTAAGACTGTCTTTATTATTGTGACCGAAACCATTTTTTTGGGAAAAAAATTTCATAATTAACGAAGAATTGTCAAAGAAGTTGGGAATATTTTTGGGGAAATTCAAAATATATGGAATGGCAAAGAAAATTGAACTAGAAAAGGAATCTATAGAATTATTATTAGGCTTACGGCTTACCCAAGGCCCACAATTGCCCAGGTAATTACTAATTACTTTTACGAGTTTTTGTTGGTTTAAATGTTAAGTTTTTTTCATCCAAAAAAAAAAATGTGAAGTTTTTAGTGTGACCAAACAACTTTTTTTAATAGATCTCTTCCAAATATATAACATGAGAACAAACTATTTTTCCTCAAAGTTTTTTTTTTTTTTTTTTTTTTTCCTACCAAGAACATTTAATTTCATTGTGAGTTCCAGTTAACTCAATTGATAAAATCTCTAATGGTTGAATAAGAGATATGGGGTTCAATTCCCGCATACACCAAAAACTGATTGGTGTTTTAGTCTAATAATAAAGAGTTATCATTAAGAGCGAACACCATAAGTTGAAACTCTCTAAAAAAAAAGAACATTTAATTTCATGGACAAAATGTTTTATACTGACAAAAACAATTATGGCCACGTACACGCATATCATTTTCGAAGGTTTCTTGTATCCAAGGTTACCTATAATCACTTGAGTGATGTTGGGAGACAAATTTTTTTTTTTTTTTTTTTTTACAAGTTATTAAATTATAATTAGAGCCATATTAATTTCACAATTCACATAGTGATCAATAACTAACATCACATCTATCCCATGCATTGGTCACAAAACGCCATCTGCATTTATGAGAAAATAAAATGAAATTTTAATTTGTATCCCTACCCTTAATGCATATAATCATTCACATATATGCAAATGCAGGCGGAGCGAGTCCAAATCTTCTTGCTCCACTTTATACTCCACCAATAAAAACTTGTCATGTATTCACCTAATTAATTAAATACTATCATTATTGACTTATTAATACTACCGTTTTCAATCAATAGTAGTATTTAATTAATTAGATAAACACGTGACAAATTTTTATTGATGGAGTATAGAGTGGAGCAGGAAAAGTGGGACAGAAAATTTGGACTCAGGCGAAGCCACTTTATACTGTTGGTGGCCCCTGCAAAAATGTTCAAATATTTTTTTTTTATATAGTTAGTAAAAAATAGGCCCTAAAGAATTTTTGTCAGATTTGGCCCCTTCAAATGAAACTGATTGGCCCCCCAAGTCTCCTTGATTCATTCAAATTTATTCAACTATGTTGACCTTTAGTTAGTCTTTCTTCATCTCTCCTCCCCCAACTCATCATCACACAAGCCCAACTTGTATAATTTTTACTATTGGGTTGTAGCTTCCTTTATATAAGGTTATTACTTCACCTTTTTAATTTCTGTTTTCCATCTACCTCATCACTCACAATGAAAGTGTTCCTTAATCTCTCTACCCCTCCATTTCTTCTTCTCCTTTTTCATTTCTATTTTACATCAAATTCTATTCATTTTTATCTAAGTTCGATTTCTATTTCTATTTATTTATATTATGGTTGATAATTTTTTTTCTCTCTTATTTATTAACCCAATTGATCGATAGTCTAATTCATTATTTATATTTAGTATTTCATACTAACAAACCAAGACAACCATATTTAAGTAAGCTTTGGTATGAGAAACACATTTAATACTAGATTAGATGCATAAATCTTCATAGTCCAATATATGGTACCACTAATTTTATTTGAAAAATCTCATATACATGCCAAACCTAACAAATTTGTTTTTGTTTGACAAAGTTATCCAGTAATGAGTGGGTCATACATACATACACACACACACATATATATATATATATCTTGTTAATCAATATGATCATTTAGTCTTGGCTGGCCCCTCCAAAGGAAAATTTATAGCTCCGCCCCTGCCCCAAGGGCTGTTGTGATGGTAGCCCAAGAGAATGCCATCCTGCTGCCATATTTGATCTGAATGAGACTCCTGATTTGATGGAGGACCAAGAGAATGGCGGTCTTCCTTATTTGAATGTGGTGCCTGCTGTTATGGTAGAGGCCCAAGGGAATGGCCGTGTTCCTGATTTGAACAAGCTTCCTGAGCCTGAAGATAATCGAGTTTATATGAATGGTGCGAATTTAAGTTTTAACAAGTCTAGTTCTACTTCTACATATAATAAATGTTTTCAGTGATGCGTTGTTTGTGTCACTGGTGAACAATAGTTGTGTTGACTCTGAATATTAATTAGTACTTTCTTCTGGCAAAAATGGCCCATTACCATCAATTTTGGAAATAATTTGCTCAGAAACACTGTTTCCGAACTATATAGCAATGTACCACTTTTTCCGAAAACGCCGCTATAGGGCCCGAAAACGTCACTATAGGGCTTAAAAAACGCCACTATAGGGCCCCTTAACCTGTTATGGGGACTTATAAAAAAAATTTTGCAGGAAAACGCCGTTATAGGGCCCAAAAACGTCACTATAGGGCTTAAAAACGCCACTATAGGGCCCCTTGAAACTGTTATAGGACTTACAAAAAAATTTTGCAGGAAAACGCTGCTATAGGGCCCAAAAACGTCACTATAGGGCTTAAAAACGCCACTATAGGGCCCAAAAACGTCACTATAGGGCTTAAAAACGCCACTATAGGGCCCCTTGAACCTGTTATGGGACTTATAAAAAAATTTTTCAAGAAAATGCCGCTATAGGCCCGAAAAAGTGGTACATTGCTATATAGTTCGGAAACAGTGTTTCTGAGCAAATTATTTCCAAAATTGATGGTAATGGGCCATTTTTGCCACTTTCTTCTAGTCTGATTTTACTTTCTTTTTTTTGTTGGGCTTGATGTAGTAGTTTATGATCATTTTTAAGTATGGGCAAAAGTTTTGACATTTGTACAAAGCTGAATTCTAGGCCCATCATATCCCAAGCCCAGATTGTTACCAATGGATTCAGGTCCACCAGGATTCCCTGTTCCCAAACTGGCCCACCTCCCATCCATTCGGCCCATAAAAAATAAATGGGGACATTTCTGCCATTTCCAAAAAAGCAACTTTAAGCATGAGTTTGAATAGAGCTGAAAGTTCATTTCAGCTACATTTGCATCAAAATCGTGTTTAAAATAATATATTTTTACCGTTGTGTTTTTGTGTTTCCCAATTTCGATCCATTGAGTCAATTCTTTTCAATCCTTTATAATTACTGGTCAATTTGGTCTTGGCCCGTTTGTTTGGGTTTGGAAAACCTATGATTATAGTCTCAAATGTGCTTTTTAGGATATCCTACCCCTAATTGATAGGTTGTAATTAAATAAGTCCCCTGAAAATGTCCGTGATTATAGTCTCAAAATGATGGCAAATTAACTCAGGGCATTGGATTTCTAGTACTGTAATGAACATATACATTGGGCACATTTGCTGCTAACAAAGCTGTCAAGATTTGAATGCAACCGTTCAAGCCAATAAACCACAGTGGGGGATTTGGATTGTCAGTTTGAGCCCAAACCATTGGGTTTAAGATTATACATTTGGGCATCAATATTCATTACTGTGACCTTTAGTATCACTTTTTGAAACATTTGTGCCGAAAGGCCCAAAACATTAAAATACAGGCACAAAGCTAATATTTTAAATAATAATAATAATAATAATAATAAATAAACACTTAGCTCTCATTTGAAAAGAGAGAATAAAATGATAATAATAATTTTAGAATATTTTTTTCTTCCCTTAAAATTTTAAATTTCATCTCTCTCAAAATTCGAATGAGGAATTTCTTCCATTCCTTTCCCTCTATGTCACTCTCAATCAGGTTACTTATTGTTGATGCCCATTATTTTGACAAAATGGCCCAATGACGGAAGAAGCCCAAAAATATGAAAAAGATAGAGAAAGAAAGCAATAAAGTAAAGAACATTGGGCCAGAATGGCAAGAATAATGGTCCATGAGCCCACAAAATAATAAGTGACCTCAAAAAAAGCAAACGGGCCAAGGAAGCTACAAAGAATGAAGTAGTAAGCCCATAAGAATAGTAAAAGATGGAAAGAAAGTAGAAATGGTCCAGAGAAGCCCAAAGAAAAAAGTTAGTAAACAGGGTTGGTTCGTAGGCCAACAAACCCAAAGACAAAAGATGTGGTAATTAGGCCAGGAAAGCCCAAAAGTTTTAGTAAAAGCCCATGGAAATTAAAGAGGTAAGAAAGAATGATTTGGTAATTAGGCTAGGGTGTTTGATAAAATTTAGTTGAACATAAGTTATCCCAATCATTTAAAATATTTTAAAAGAATATATCTACATATTGTTGTGTATTTTGAAAGTCTAGAATTCAAAGTATAATTTGGACTATAGTTTAGAGTGGTTTAGTGTAATTATCCCTTTTTTCACCGCACAACTTCAAATTACTACTAACAAAGAAATAATGAAATACTACACTAAAAAAAAAAAAAAAAAAAAAAAAGGAAATTGAAAAAGGATTTTTTTTTTCCCACCACCATGAGAATGTTTGCATAAAGTAGATTTTAAAGGTTTGGGATTGTGTGATTTGTGTCTAGTGCAGTAATGCACCGGACATGTTTGATTGTGAAATGCCAACCCTTAACCAAGAATCTTTGTAAGCATATTCCAATTCTCAAGGAAAAGAAAAAAACAGAGGAGATAAAGGAGAGTCTAGGTTTGACATTATTAATAACTTATAGCTTTTAGGCACGTGCAAGTCACTTATAAAGTATAAATTATTCTTGGATAATGTATGCGCATGCATTAATCATTTATTTTATGAAACTTTTTATAAAAAAATTAAAAAAATTATCAAATTAATCACTTTTTTCATTTTCTTATAAAAAGTTTCATAAATGGTTTACTAATGTATACTCTAAGAGCATACATTAGTAAAACTGTAAAACCCAATATTTAATACATTAACAATAGGATGATGACTGTATGTCATAATCCTTTGGCTATAATTAAAAGAATAAGAACTAATAATTATTATTATTATTATTTTTTTTAGAAAGATAAGGACTAATTATTTATTCCCAATAAAATTAATTCTCAAGAGTTAGTCCATGTGGATGCTAAAAAACATAATTAAAAGTTTATAGTCCGTGTTTTGTAATGAGAGTGTATAATCTTATCTCTACCAAAGCAAATTGACCAATCACGGTAATTAAAAAATATAAGTTAATTTTTAGTTGAAACATCAAAACTAAAAAAATAAATAAACAATTTATTAGCATTGAAAATGTAAAATGTAATAGATAAAAAAGAATGGAAAATTAAATTAAAAACATTTGTCAATTTTTATGTGTTTATAATGTAAATTTACATTGTAAGTACAATGCAAGCATATAAATGTCCTTATTTTTAACCACTATAAGAGAGTCCCTTTTATTATTTACATGGTTATAAAAAATGACAATAGAACAGTTGTGACCCACAATCCCCTTTGGCTAATTAATATTAAATAAATTTATAAGTCAAAAGTAAGATAGCAACTTTTTTTTTTTTAAGTTAAAAAACGGTAACATCTCTATCATTAGACTATGAATTATGCTTAATTTTTCTTAATAATTAAAAGGCACCTAATAGGCTAACAAAAATTAGTTGACGAAAGACTGAAAGTTTAGGAGCCTTACAACGATCACTTTTTGAGAACGTCATTTTCATGATTGGTAAAAGTTTATTATAATTACAACTTATAATTGTAAATATATATTAACAAAAGAAATTAAGTGAATTAACAATATTATCAATATTACTCAAAAATAAAAATATTATTGATAGAAAGATAAATGTTTGTAAAACATGAATAATAATTTCGCATATAAAAGAGGTATCAATTTAAATTTTCGCCATAAGCCTAAAAAGGCGTAGAGATAGCCCTGTGGCTGTGGACAAGTGCTAAGTAACAAAAGCATATGCAACTATACAAGTAGAAAGTAATGCAAATGAGGCGATGTCTCAATAGTAAAATTATAATTTATTAGTTTCATCAAATTATAATAATTTATTAGAGGAATGTTGGTGGGTGTCATTCACTTATTAATTTGAAAAAATAAAAATAAAATCTAAGGTGTCATAAGGTAAAGTCAACTTATAAATTGACAAATCTAAGATTCCAATCAATACTTAACCCATGTCGGGCAAGCCCAAATTTATGCTATATATTAATAGTTGTGTTTACAATTAGACAATTAACAAAAGTGTAGACAAGGGGAAGGCATTGGCATAATGCACACACCAGGGTTGAGGGACATGTCTCTATTTTAAAATGGGAAAAACTTTCAAAATGCCATGAATAATATAGTGGCGGAGTCAGGAATTTGTAATTGGGAGGGCTGAGAAATAAATAAAACTATTAAATTTTTTTTGTTAATATATATTACATCCATACTATGTACAATTATCTAAAATAGTAGTATCATAAACACAATTCAATATACAATACATTTAAGTGGATTAATTTATAATTCAATATAGTTTTCAATTTGCATATCGACTTAGGTTTTCAAGTTAAATTACAACACATTAATTATAATGATTAAGATAAAAGAATATTATTAATAGGCTAACAGATGACTAAAACTTAGACAACAATTGTAGAAATGCATAAAAATAAATTGAATCAAAATAATTAATAACATATTTTGTCAAATTAATAATAATTTATTATATTTATATGTTATATAATATATTTATCGATTAAAAAAAAGAATAGAAGAACACAAGCCACACACCATAGTGGTTTTAGGACTATAAATTATTTCATAACTTTTTGTCACAACTTTAACATGATAGATTGTAAGTAGTTGCCTATTACTTACATATAAACCCACTATTTTTTTCCACTACTCACACTCTACTACATCTAGTGACAAAAATATTGTGAAATAAGTTGTGGGTACTAGAAATATATTTTTTTACACACCACAAGAGTAAACTAAAGTGATATATCATGATTTGTTCTTTATGTGTATGTTTTTTAACCATACATGTGGTCCTTTCTTAGTAGCTTTATTGTATTGGAATTGGAGCAAGAAGTAGTGTAGAAGTCTTGGAGTCTTGAGGTAGTGTAGAAGCCTATATATCAATTACTTGAAGTAAAGAAGGGAAGGAAAAGGCAAATGGGATAGAGACAGGCAAACGAGAAAACAGAGAGATTGTGGACTGCAAATCTACAAGTGGCAGTGGCATAATTTTTTGAAAATGAAGAAAAAAAAGTGTATGAAACACAGCCTTCTTCAACTATCAATACCAAAGTAAGCCAAAAGAGATTTTTTTTTTTTTTCTTTCTTTTCTTTTAAACGAGATAGGGGCATTTTTTTTTTACTATTTTTCTTTATCGAGAAAATTTTTAAACCAAAAGAGTTTCTCATAAAAACAAACAGAGGATGGAGGGGCCAAAACGGTACCTTCCTTGAAAAATATTCTAAAATTTTAGGATATTTTATTTATGAGTATATATATTTCAATTAAAAAAAAAAAAAAAAGGAGGGCCATAGCCCCCCTAGCTCGACCTCAATGTGGCTTTGCCACTGGAATTGTAAGTAAGATGTAGAAACCTGGTACAAGATGAATGTTATTTTTTGACAAAAGTGATATCAATATATCATGCTTAAAAAAAAAAAAAAAAAAAAAAAAAGCAAAAGTGATTTAGTTTTGCTAAAACTTAAAAGAGAATTTGCTACGTCACAACATGTTCACAACAATTTCATAGCAAATTTTAGGTTGCAGATTATTACTAGCTCTAATTTGAATTCATAATTGATATTACTTTTTTGCCGACCAATAATAATCCGCCATAAAGAAAAATTTATAAACATAATATTTCTCAAACTTAATTAAATGTTTCCCTACATCCCTCAATTTTAGTCAATGACATGTAACTTTTTTGAGTTTTTCCTTTTTCTTCTATCTAATGTTAAATTTCTTGTAAAGTAGGGACTGATTTAAAAAAAAAAAAAAAAAAAAAAAAAAAAATTCACAACAAAGTAGGCAAAGCATTATAAGCTTCTTCTTTTTTTAGGAGTCAAGTGAACAAATGCCCCATCATCGCTTGAGCCATCCTTTCCCATTAAGGAAGAAAAACAAACAACAAAAATCAAAAGTAAAGAAAAGAGAAGAAACAAAACAAAAATATGATGGCGTGTGCTGACTATTGTAGCATGGTTTATACTATTGCAGCATCTTAAGTGGAGTAGGGAGGGTTTAGTGATGTAGAACAAACAGCACATGACTTCCTGAAGTAGCAGGAGCGTCGAAAGTCACAACGCAATATCAAGGAAGTGCCAGTAGAGACCATTGGGGCGATAGTGACAGAATTGTATGAAATTTGACAAGTTAAAGGGAAACGACATTCTGATCCAAAAAAAAATGTTTTTGCTATTTATAGTGATATTTGTTTTTCCTTAATAACTTTTAGTTTAAAAGTCAAAATAAAGCTTCGTTTGTTTTAGGCGACCCTTAAAGTCAGTAGTTTATGATTTTGCATTTAACTCAATTTTTCCATTTTTGGTAAATTTCGATATTTTTCAGCTAGTCACGTAATTAGTGCGAATTAGGGTTCAAACGTTTCCTAATTGTCCTAGGGTTTTACTTTCTTAATATTTATATGTTTTGTAGCCATTAATGGATTAGACTATTATAAATAAATTTGTAGAATTTTTTTAAACTTTTCTTTGGTGAATTCCAGTTTACCTCCTTGTGGATTCAAGAAACCCCTCATGGACTCAAGCTTTACTTCCTAAAATTTAACAATATAGTTTTTGTTCATCAAAGAGAGTATCATGTGTGTTTTCTTCAGGCTTCCATGACATCACTTAGAGATAGTGAGTAATACTAATATCTCCTACTAAATGACCTTAACATTGACCTCTTATTTTTTGTTTTTCCTCAGCATGTCATAATACTTGATAACAGATATGTACATGACTTTAAAAATCAACTTTTTTTTTTTTTTACGTGTAAAACAACCCTAATTAACAGTCACAAATTGGAGTCAAGGGTCGATTGACTAATTCCCATGCATCAAGAAGTGAGAGATATGAAATTTATTTTTTCCAATTATTAAGTAAGAAGTTCTAAGAACCCCTTTGAAAATTTTTTTCCATTTAAAAATGGACAAAATTTTGGTAAGTATTGACTGTATTGTCGTTATAAAACTTTTTATGATGCTAGCATTTTTCAAATGTGACAACTACTTCTGGGCCAAGGCTGCGGCATAGTTCTTTGGTCAAAGGATTTTTTTTTTTTTTTTTCTTTTATATATGTGGAGCCACAAGTTTTGATGATGTGCCAAGGCTGCCGCAAGTTTTTTCTTTTGTCAATGGATGAATGGATTTTCTTCTTTTATCTATAAAGGGCCACAAGTAGGTCTTGATGATGTAGCATACACGTCAATGGAGAAAGGGAAAAGTCTAGGATTGATGAAAAAAAAATAGTAAATTCATGTAAAAGTGATAGATAATTACTCATAATTTACCACGTTAAAATTGTGATAAATTGTAAAAAAATAATTTATAGTACTAGAACTACTACTGTTGAAAAGATCCACAAATATGACATAAACTACTTCTGAGCATGGAGGCCCCAATAAGTTCTTTTATCAATGGTTTTTTCTTTTATATATATGGGGCCACAATTAAGTTTTTTATGATATATCATATATGTATATAGTATTTAGTATCCTAAAATCGTGCCATGCACAGGCACCTTCTTCTCTTCTTTTTCTTCTTCTTTTTGTGTTTTTATAATGATAATATTTTTTTATTAAATTTAATTCATTTTTTCACTGTTTTCTATAATTAATATCTACAAGCAACTATTTTCTAAAAATAGACGTGTTCTACTTTTTGAAAAGTAATACTAGGATCACAACTGTTGCCATAATTTACTCACGTAGCAAGATTTCGTGTGCTTGGAATTCATAAAAATATTGTACCGCCTGTCCTACAAGGAAGACAAACAAAAGAAGATTCCTTAATAATCTGTCTCTCTCCATTTGACTTTTTTTTGATACATTTTTTTATTTTTTTCTGCAGTTTTATGTGATTTTTGTAAGTGTGACCAACTTTGTAGAGAGAAAAAAAAAAAATGAATGGAAGATATAGATAAAGAGAAAAAAAATATTAAAATAACTAAAAGAACTAGTTTGATGTCCTTTTCTTTTAATTATTTAATTTTTGTTAATTAAATGAGACCCATTTTAATACAACCTTCACAAACACTTATGCATAACATTTGCCTATCATATAAAGGGTATTATCTTTTAATAATAATGTAGTGAAGTCTCGTACGAACGTTTGTTTCTTAATGATCGACTTTGTGTCATACTGTCATTCATCAAAATTGTACCGCACACAGCGGCACAAGGTCAACCTAAAAAGGTTTCTGCTTTGGACAAATGAAGCACTGCATGGTCTTACAATTTTTGATGCATAATTGCGTGGCATTCAAAAGAATCTTAATGGTATCATGGACAAGAGAAACCAGAAAGGCACGTGGGTCAAAATGGAGGCCTACGTGTCACCATCTAAAACAATAAAATCTATGAAAAGCTGGACGCACTAAGCCATACATACTTCCCTCTCCTCTATATAAATACCCCAACACCCTCCCAAACTTAGTACATATAGATTTGTCTCTTTCATTTCCAAACTCTCATACAAGAACACCATGGAAAACCCTAATAATTTCCCAGCCAATCAGCCACAAAACACCGTAAGGACTCAGGCTCAACAGACTAGGGGCAACACAGATGCTAGAGGGGGCAATTTCCCTGATCTTAATTTCCCACAGGTATTGTATGAATGTGCCATTTGCCAAACACCTTTCCCTTCGGGAAAGGCTTTAGATGGCCACCTTCGAAAGCATCGCAACCGTTCATGGGTAGGGAGATATCCTCCTCCAAATGTGGTGAGTTTTAATCTGAATAAGACCACAAAGAATGAGGATAAGTGAAATTTGAGCGGATGGTGTATGCTGCCGCTTTTGGTTCACAGTATTCGATTTGGCTTGTTTTCAGTATGCTATGTGTAGTAAAGACTTAAGAGTCTTAATAAAGTTCAGTCATGTTATCTACTCCTTTATAAGGATAGTTATGATTTAAATCCTTCTTTTACTATCTAGTTTTTAAGTTAAAAAGAATTCCATGTGCACAAAAGGACGATGTATTCGTTTCTAATTAAATGTTTGGTAATTTTTTTTTTTTTTTTTGAGGAAAATTTAATGTTTGTATTAGTTTTCCCCCAGGATGCTTATAGTATATTTTGTATTGTATCTCTAAAGGTTGTGGGTCATTCTTTTTATATTTTCCATCAAATTAACACATTAGGTATCCTACAATATTCATTCAACAATAACTAAGTAATAATACTCCTAAATCCCAAAAATATAAGAACTAAGTTAACTATAAGGGCATCATATTAATATCACATAACAACCTTCGTACGAAATAACCAAAAAAGAACACAATACAACTAATTTCCTTTTAATGCATTGCAATAAGTTGAGTCTGCACCACTGAGAGAAATCCAGATGCAGGCACTGATGGAATGGATTGGATTTCCTCCTTGTTGAAATAATGATCTTGGGCATGAATTGCTTTAGTACGTCGCCGAGAATGAGGAACGTCCTTTCCATTTTCTGCTTCTATCTTTTTCTTAGAAGCATATTTATAAGGGTCGACCGTGTTTCAAAGAATTACATTGTCAGGCACTTGAGGGTACTTTGCCTGGGAAACTTCCTTCTTTTTCCTGCCAAAAGGCCCAAAACTTTTGGACACATCAAGGATGAGGGAACCTGCAAATAACACAACTATACTTAGGAACCTATCATCATCACATGTGGATGTGGATGCGCCATGTGCAAGATGGGATGAATGAATCAGTTAATAACATACATTCTCATTCCAATGGAATAATCAAATAGGAAATAGCAAGGCAGACTCCTAATTGCAATTCTAAAATTTAGTAGGGTTTAAGTGAAAAGGAAATGTTTTAACTTGATAGCTAGGTATGTCAAAAGAGTTCAGCATCATGCCTCATCATGCTTCCTAACATAGAGCATTGAATTCCTAATACATCAAAGTTGAAAGGGGGTAAATTTGGTGACAACTAACTTAGATATACTAGATCAATTGAATTTTTAAGATCTTTAGAGGCAATTATTAGTGTTTCTCTTAGATCCAAGACATGTTGGGAAAAAATTCTATATAACTATGAATAAATTTTAACAAGTACAGCGAAAGCACAACCACACAAGAACATAAAGATTTACGTGGAAACCCTTTCTCTTTAAAGGAAAAAACCATGAAACAAACTCCGAATAATTTCACTATATTAAATAGAGATTACAGCACTTAGAGATACAACTTGAGTAAAGAAAAAAAACTCTTTTTTTTTTTTTTCACCCACTGCTTTCTTCCTCACTGTGTATTTTCTCTTACCCTCTCTATTTTTCTCCTCTTTTGCTTGCTCTCACTCACACAGTTCTTCAAGACTGCACTAGTCCTCAATCTCACTTGCTGGGACTTCTCTTTTCTCTAGGGCTTCACATCTTCACTCCCTGGGACTTCACTTCTTCAGCCCTCTGCTTCAAATGGCTAAATGGCCTCTCCCTTTTATTTCTTTCACATTTTCTTCTTTTCTTCCTTCCACACTCTTCACATCAAATCACAATAAATGCAAGCCACTTACTTTGACTTTGCTTCAACCAAAATTTCCTTTTTCAGCACTTGATGTGCATGAAATATATACAATAAAGTACTCACATATCTACATATTTAGCCTTACTTTTATGTTATTTTGTGACTAATTATATAATATCTTTGTGTTGTAGGTAACAAGGGTTTTACATGCAAAGTGGGCTAGGCCAATTGAATCAAGCCAACTTACATCCAGCAATGCATGAATTCAAGAAAAGACCAACCCAATGAAATTTAAGTCCAATTGGAGCAAGGAATCAAATGAAATTTGCTCCAAATTCAAGTCCAATTCGGATTAGGATTCCAGACTACATATCAATTAGTATTTTTGGCATAAATTTCGGCTCAGATGTCCAATCGAGATGATTCAAGTTGGGCTGGAACGTTAACTTAAAGGGCTACAACTTTGTAGTTTACCAAAAATCCAAATTATGACGTTAAATGGGCCAAAACTGTCGGTTAAGTAAAGCCTAAAAATCTGGGATTTTCTCCAAACGGGAATTCAACTTGTAATAGGATTCTTTGACCTATTTAAAGGCTCTTTAGGGCAAAATTCAGGGAGGCGGAGGCTAGTGCTAGGGCTGAGGGCTGAATGTATAAAGAGTGCGACTACTTCTTTTGTTTTCTTCTATGACAGTTAGTTTTATTTTATTTGTCTAATTTAATGTTTAGTATTTTATTTTTGTATTTTCTTTCAATTACTATGAGTAGCTAATTTATAATTAGGGTTGAGGATGAAACTTTGTTAACAATTATCAATAATATTTATGTGATTTGATTTTTCCCACAATAGTTGTTCTTTAATGATTTAAATTGTTCTTGCTTCATATCAATTGACTAAGATGGAATTCTAGATATGAGTTCAATCATGTTTTTCTCATGATTTAGGATTTGTCTTAATTAATTGAATGCTTGGTTTATTAATTCTTGATTATAAAATTAGATATCTCTTGTTATTTGTCTGTCAATGGATAGAATTTATGATTTGATTTTTAGAATTGGATATATCTTGTGATTTGTTTGGCTATAGATACAATTGATGATTTGGTTTTATACTTAAGAAGTGAAGAAGAACATGCTTTTGATTTTTAAATAAGGATTTTAATGATGATATTTTCCATGATAGCAAGATTGATTTCTAGATTATCATGCAGTGGTTGGGAAAAATTAATGATCATAAATATATGCTGATATGATTTACAAGGCGGATTCCAAAACCTTAATTCCTTTCTCTTAATTGTTTACATCTTTTTATTGCTTTATATCTTTTGCTTAGTTTAACTATTTGCTTAAGTTTATTATGTACTTAGTTTATTTTATTGCAACCAACCAATTTTTATTTAAACTAGATTAGGATTAATTTGGTTAAGATTTAATTAATTTTCCTACATTCATACAAGTCCTTGTGGGTTCGACCTCGTTTTTGTCCAACTATACTTCGGTACGGTTCGAACACTTGCAAGTATTTTAAAATTTCACAACAGCACTCATTGGCCGAATGGCCTTGCTTGTTTCTTTCTTTTCTTTCTTCCTTCAGCATGTCCAACACGCCTAAGCCAACAACTCCATTTACTCATGGTGACTTTTGTACATAATGAAGAAAAGATAAGAAACATTAAAGACATGCTCATTAAATGAGCTCTTGACAAAAAACATGTGGGCTGGACGCATGGTGTAGTGCACCCAACAAGACATACCAGAGGAAGAAGAAAACTTTAGAAAAATAAATGGTGTTTCATCTGTAATTTAACGAATCTAAGAGAGCAAAGAAAGCAAGAACAAAGGAGAAAAAGTGAGGGAGAGGAAAGAAAGAGAGAACTGCTGATGGCTGATCAATGGTGATGTGTGGCAGTCCAGTGAGCTTTGTCTGCAAATTTGTTTGCAACTTTTCCTTTCCTTTTCTTTCTTAGACTTCCATTTATTTCTCCTCTTCTCAATTTTTATTTTATTATTTATTTATTTATTGTTTTGCTTATATCGGCTCATTAATAAACAAAGACACAGAATTTGTGGCCTTGGAATAAAATCATAAATTCACTTTGTGTATTTATATCTCTCATTCGTAGAGAACTATATCTATAAGATACTATAATTTTTTTATTTTTTTTGAGAAAGAGATACTACAATAATTTAAAATGTCAAGTTTTGTTTAAATTGGGAAAAGAAAAGAAACCATAACACATGTAGGATAAAATACATATTTTGTCTTAGAGATTTTTTGTTTTTGTTTTTGTTTTTTTCTTTTTGGGATTTACTAACTTGTCACCTTAAGGCATACATTAATATATAATTTTAGAAAAAATTTTATAAAAAAATGAAAAAGTAATTTACTGTTTTGACAGTTTTTTCAATTTTTCATAAAAAAATTTTCAAAATAAATAGTTAATGTTTGCCTGAAGAACCCTTTATTTTTTACAAGTTGAATTATGGATGAAACCAAAACAATCATACAAAATAGTTTGTAATCACAAGAGAATGGAGTGAGCATTGCCACATATTGTGGTCCAATTTCTTTGGCAAAAACTTGTAATCACTAATGGAGAGTAAGAAATGATTCTCTACTATCACATTTCTAGTTTAGTAGGAAATATATCCTATTATGAGCGTATGTTTTAGGTGGTCTCACCAACTCCGAGGGGAAGGAAACATTCACTCATTAACCGTGTCTATTTTTCCCTAGGCTCATCCTACTCCAATAATGCAAGGGATTCAACACATATTCGCATATTGCTATTGGATTATTTTTGATAAGGATGCCATGTCCATTCATTAAAGGGAAAACAGTGGGCAATCTTCCTTCCATGTAAAGATTCTAAGGACAGACAAGATCCACTGAAAAAAGTTTTGTTTTAATGAGGGCAACAGTCCACATTAAAACAGACTTCTTACAAATGTGTACTGTCCTCGTTAAAAACAAGATGTTTGGATGGGACGTTGATGTTATGGAGGGCCCATTTTGTAGAAAAAAAATGCTAGTTTGTGATTGTGACTGTAAGTTGTTGAAAAAAATTTAATTCGATAACTTCATCACTCGCATTCACAACTTACTTCTCAATTATCAGTCATCGCCAAAAAAGTGAAAAATGCATCCCATAAATCTCCGCATGTTTGTTTCTAAATGTCAGAACGTGCTTCGCAGTCATCATCAAGTTGATCGATTGCCAGAAAGGTACGTGGGTCAAAATGGAGGCCTATGTGTCACTATCTGAAACAATAAAATCTATGAAAAGTTGGACACACTAAAGCCATACATACTTCCCTCTCCTCTATATAAATACCCCAACACCCTCCCAAACTTAGTACATATAAATTTGTCTCTTTCATTTCCAAACTCTCATACAAGAACACCATGGAAAACCCTAATAATTTCCCAGCCAATCAGCCACAAAGCACCGTAAGGACTCAGGCTCAACAGACTAGGGGCAACACAGATGCTAGAGGGGGCAATTTCCCTGATCTTAATTTCCCACAGGTACTGTATGAATGTGCCATTTGCCAAACACCTTTCCCTTCGGGAAAGGCTTTAGATGGCCACCTTCGTAAGCATCGCAACCGTTCATGGGTAGGGAGATATCCTCCTCCAAATGTGGTGAGTTTTAATCTGAATGAGACCCCAAAGAATGAGGATAAGTGAAATTTGAGCTGATGGTGTATGCTGCCGCTTTTGGTTCACAGTATTCGATTTGGCTTGTTTTCAGTATGCTATGTGTAGTAAAGACTTAAGAGTCTTAATAAAGTTCAGGCATGTTATCTACTACTTTATAAGGATAGTTATGATTTAAATCCTTCTTTTACTATCTAGTTTTTAAGTTAAAAATAATTCCATGTGCACAAAAAGACGATGTATTTGTTTCTTAATAAATGTTTGTATTAGTTCTCCCCAAGGATGCTTATGGTATATTTTGTATTGTATCTCTAAAGGTTGTGGGTCATTCTTTTTATATTTTCCATAAAATTGATATAAATTTTTTTTTAAAATAATTTATTAACAGTTATCCTAAGGGCAGTTGTCAATATAACCCATAAAAGTTTTGGTTCATCTCATTTTATGCAATATTAAAAAATAAATTAAAATAAATACAAAAAGTTAAGGGGTAAAATTGTCAAACTGAAAAAAAAAAACCCCTCATATTTACATCCATATCTCATGATTTATCAAATATCAATACTAATATAATCATTGTATATCCTTGGCGTAATGGTCACTTCATAAATATAAGTGATTGTAAGATGTGGGACGTAAGGGTTAGAGTTCAAATCTCTAAAATAGAATTTTACAGGCATATATATATATATATATGTAGCGCTTAGTGACGCCGCGCTACTAAAATGGCAAGGGCAGCCCAAGTAATGGAGGGATTAGAGGTGTGGGTTAGGAACAGGGATAGATCTACCTTTAGGCTAAGGGGGCCATGGCCCTCCGGCCCCACAAATTAGTCTTTTTATCTTTTGTGAAATTTTCAACAACAAAAAAAAGTGCACTATGTCATAAAATTTACGAGCTTACAAATAGAACATTCAATTAATATATATATATATATATATATAATAATAATAATAATAAAGTAAAATAAAATAAAATAAAAACCCACTCATATTCATAATTTTTGTGAAAATAATACATGAAAATTATTAAGGGTTTCTAGCACAATTTAATAATAACAAGATTATAACTTTAAATATGAGCATGTGTGATTTGAGTTTTGTACAATTTTATTTTGTTAGTAGAGTTTGGCTCCCCAGAGAAAGATTTTTGGTTTCGCCTTTGGGTTCATTAGGAATATCCTATTTTCAAATATTTTAATATTTATGCTTTTGCATCGGGAAATTTGGCTTGTTACTCCCTAATGGATTGAAAATTCAAAACAAATAGAAATGCATGAGGTTGGAATTTGAAAACTTATTAACATCAAGAAATAGGGCACGTTCTCTTTGTTGGCGAAAATAGTTTTTAGAAAATAAGGGTCAGTTTGGTTGCATTGTTTAAAGATAACAAATATTTTGATACTCTCGCACATTCTTGTTTCTTAATTACTTTTTGTCACACTGTCAATCTGTCATACCCCAAATTTGTATCGCACACAATGACGCATTGTCAACCTAAAAAAGTTTCTGCTTTTGACAAAAGAAGTACTACTAGAAGGAAGATTTTCATAACGACAATACTTTCCAAACTCTTTTCTATTTTTAATTGGAAAAACTTTTCAAAAAAGGGGTTCTTAGAACTTCTTACTTCATAAATGGGGAAAAAAAAAAAGTTCAAATCTCTCACTTCTTGATGCTCGGGAATTAGTCAATCGACCCTTGACTCCAATTTGTAACCGTTGATTAGGGTTGTTTTACATGTGAAGCACAAAAACAAAAACAAAACCAAAAAAAAAAAAAAAAGTTGATTTTTAAAGTCATGTACATGACTAAGAATATCTATTATCAAGTATTTTGACATGCTGAGGAAAAAAAAAAAAAAATAGGTCAATGTTAAAGTCATTTAGCAAGAGATATTAGTATTACTCACTATCTCTAAGGGATGTCGTGGAAGCTTGAAGAAAGCACACACGATACTCTCTTTGATGAACAGAAACTAAACTGTTAAATTCTGGGTAGTAAACCTCGAGTCCATGAGGGGTTCCCTCTATCCACAAGGAGGTAAACTTAAATCCACCAAAGAAAAGTTTAAGAAAACTCTGCAATTTTATTAATAATAGTCTGATTTGCCTTTAATAACTACAAAACATATAAATACTGAGAAAGTAAAAGCCTTGGATGATTAGGAAATGTCTAAAACCCTACTTCACACTAACTAGGCAATTAGGTGATAAAATACTGAAATTTACCAAAAATGTCAAAATTGAGTTAAATACAAAATCATAAGCTATTGACCTTAAGGGTCATCCCAAAACAAATAAGATCTTATTCTAACTTTTAAACTAAAAGTTATTAAGGAAAAATAAATATTATTATAAATAGAAAAAACACTGTTTTCGGGACCTTAATGAAGGAATTTGCCTAAATTTAGGTGATGCTCAAAGTCTCGATTTTAGATCAAAATTTTGTTCCCTTCAACTTGCCAAATTTCATACAATTCCGATAATATCATCTCGATGGTCTCTAATGACACCCCTTTGATCTTGCATTGTGACTTCTAGCGCCCCTGTTACTCTAAGAAATCATGTGCTATTTGTTCTATATCACTAAGCCTTTCCTAATTGCTTCCACTTAAAATACTGAAAGTGTATAAACCATAGAAATAAATCCCATTTATTGTATTCAAAAACATAGTTTTAAATTCTGTTCCATTTTGTTCGAAATTTCCCGTTCCAATTAATTAACTGATATAAATTACCCATTTTCTCAATTTCGTTGAAAATTATATTCAGTATTGTGATTTTAGTCTATATTTATACAAATATTAACTTTTTTCTAAATCTTATTTTTATCTCCACTCACATGTAAAATTATATTCAGTACTGCAAGTTATTATTTTTCTTTAACAGTGTGCTTTTCATGTAAACTTTTCGCTGCCGTGTTTGACTAGAAATTGTTTTTGCCTTTCTTTAAAAAATAACGAAATTGTGGCTGTGGTTTGGAGAAAATATGAATCTGTCTTGTCACTGGTCACTTGTCAGTCCTCTTATGCTGGACCCAATACACATTAGTCAATTACACACTTATATTCTTTGGTGGTGAAAGTACAAAGCTACAAATAGGGTTGTCCATGGGTCGGGTGGGTTGAGTTTTTGTCCAACCCGCAACCGACCTGTACAAGATCTGGAGGGTGGTTTTTAACACGCAACCGACCCATAACAATAACGGGTTCGTCAATTCGGGTTGCCGGCGGGTGGTGGTCGGTTTCGAGTGAACCCAATTATCACTGGAATGATTCGAAACGTGGTGAGATCTCACCAGATCCGGCAAGATCTTACCAGATCCGGCAAGATCTTACCAGATCCATCCAAGATCCGATGAGATCCCGTCAGATCTGGCAAGATTTCTAGCAAATCGTGATGAGAAATCACTGGTTCGGCCATATCCAGTGTTTATTATGCCAAAAATTGACAGATTTAAGTGAAAAAAGGCTGGAATCTAGAAAAAAAGTGGT
Source organism: Quercus alba (assembly GCA_036321655.1). Lineage (NCBI taxonomy): Eukaryota > Viridiplantae > Streptophyta > Magnoliopsida > Fagales > Fagaceae > Quercus > Quercus alba. The sequence goes on along the minus strand of CM070307.1, from coordinate 50,735,651 downwards.
TAGAATTTGGAAAAAATCGCCAGAATTTGGAAAAATCGCTGGATTTTGAATGGACTTTGGTTCGGGTTGGTTTTCACGGGTTTTGAAACTAAAAACTAACAACTGACCCACTGGGGTCGGGTTAGTTAGGTCGGAACCCGCGTCCGACCGTCGAAGTTGTCGGATTGGGTGGCGGCGGGTCGGATGCCGGTGGGTCGAATGCTGGCGGGTCGGATGGGTTGGGCAGGTTGCCGGTTTCCATGGACACCCCTAGCTACAAACACGCATATTGTGATATAATTAGTGTGAATTTGGACGTTGGGGCGTTTTTCTGCTAGTGTTGTGTACTATTTATGGGATCTGTAATTACGGAATTCAGCAAAAAAAATTAAAATTGAGTTTCGCACAGTACTATTCATATTTAAAAATTATTTTGTTATAGTGTTTTCAGATTTCAACAATAAGCGGTATCCAAATTGACTCTTATATATACCATATCTTGACCTATCTTGCTTGTATGATAACCCTTTAAATGACTACTGATATCGCTTGGAATCAGTAAGGTGGATGGCCTGGCTTCGATGGGCTATCGAAACGGTTGAAGGCCTGCAAGGAACGAAACACAATCAAAGAGGAGACCGGAAAAGACCGGTCGAACCCCCTCCAATGGAGAAGTTAGTCTCGTAGAGAAGGAAGTTCCAAGTATTTTGGAAAATTGTCTGAGAGAATTTCTTACCGCTGTCGGGTTCAGACCAATCCCTTATATAGGGAGCCTGGGACGGTTATTTGTCCAATAACCTCCCCAGGATTTGTGGAAGCCAATAAATCCGGAGTTAACTACCTCAATGGATATAAAACTGTAACTGCCAACGGAAGTTAACTTATTCAAAGGATTTGTTGAGATAGTTGCGGGTTTAGTCGAAAGTTGTAAGTGTTGCGCTTTCGTCCGTTTGGTGTAGGACAGTTTGGTCGTCCAAGGATATCTGATGATTGCTCATGGACGACCCTAATGGACGATCATGTCATCCATGGAAGACTTAACTTATAGAGTGGTGCTATTATCCATGGACGTTTCTTCTTCTTCTGGGTTAACTCTTGGATCAACCTGCGCTGTAGGCTCTAGACGATCCGTTTGGACGAGCTGGAGATGGATTATTTTCCGCTTCTCTATCAGTTGCCCATTTGTTCAAAGAGTCGTCCAGGACATTGTTGTGATTTTAACAAAATTTCACTTTTTCGTACGCCACGTGTCGCGAAACTGTTGGTTGGCCAGTCGTGTCGATCTCGTTTCCCAAAGGAATCGCCACGTGTCAATCTCTGAGTGGCGAGTGTCGTTTCGTTGACCCTGTTGCTGGGGCCTATAAATAGTGCATTCTCTTTCATGCCCCTCACTTTTTTCCTCATTCTCTCTTCTGCCAACTCGTCCAAGATCCTCGTCTAGCTCTCGTCCTAGTTTCATCAGGTATTTCCTCTTTCTTTTTTAGGCTTTTATTTTAAGTCCTCTACATTTCAACCATGTCTTCGTCTTCTAGTTTAGAGAGAGAGATAGACGAGTACCAGGACGGTTCCTCTGAGAGTGAGGGTAGTGTAGATAGTTCATCCTGTAGTGATTCCTCAGACGAGCATTACTTGTCTGGGGTTCCTGGCATTCCGTTAGAGGAATTTCAGGAACAACGATGTAGGGCGGCTTCTGGGTCTGGGGCCAGTTCGGCCAGACAGCCATCTAGTCCCCCTCAAGATGAGGAAGAGGACGAAGAAGATGTAATCTATAGTTGTGCCCCAGAGGTAGCATCCACTTTAGACGGTGCTAAGTTAAAAACTCTTGTAGATAGATATCAAATCCCTAAAGAGCTTAACCCTCGTCTACCCAAGGCTGGAGAATGGTGTTGTTCCCCTTCCTCTGGCTTAGGGGTATACGCTTCCTACCTCTTAGCTGGCCTTAGGTTTCCCCTAAACTCTTTCTGCAAAGACCTCTTCCAAAGGTTGGGTATAGGACCTAACCAACTCAACCCCAATGGTTGGAGGACGATAGTTGCCATGCAAGTATTATGGCATGAGGCATTGGAAGGGGACCGTCCAATTACAGTGGACGAGTTCCTTTACTGTTATAACCCTCAGAGATCAAAAAATATGCTAGTTTCTACCAGTTCTCGTCCAGGGGTTCATATTACAGTTTAATAAAGGGCCGTAGTTCGTCTGACCGGCTTTGGAAAAAAGAATTTTTTATTATTTCTGGAAATTGGGCTGGGGACCTAGCTGATGTGGGTAATCCCCTCTTCCCACCTTTTACTAGCCCTCTAGGTCGCCTTCGTCCTGAGGGTATGTTTTTCTTTCCATTTTATCCCGTTTGTCCTTTAAAAAAAATTTTATCTATCAATCGTCTAACCCTTTTTCTTGGTGATGCAGCTGTTGTTCGTCCACACTTGGATAAGTTTTTCTTGGACCGTATAGAAGTGGTTCGCACCTTTTCAGGAAGGACTTTCCAGACTTAGTTACCTTTAGTCGTCTAGCAACTTGGGGACTTGGTCCAGTTCCTACTGCTGAGAACTTAAGTCACGAAGAGCTCACTCGTCGAAGTAAGTGTCGTCCATTATATTCTATTATTTTAGCTCTCCTTTCTTTTTTATTTTTTAATTTTTCTGATTAATTTTCCTTGTCATAGGGATAAGCACGATGAGGGAAAACAAAGAGAAAACAGTGGCTAGCGGGGACGAGGATGTTGCTGCCCCTACTGCCAAAGTGGTTTCCGTCCAGGCTGGGAAGAGGAAGTCTAAGCCAATCTCAAGTACTGTGGACCTGGACGACCTCCCCAGTCGTCGTGGCCACAAGAAGCAAAAGTCAAGTAAGACTTCCCTTCCAAAGGTTTCGAAGTTCGTACCACCAACAGTGAACTTGGACGAACCTGTGGTGGACGTGGAGCCCGTCCAAACAATCCATCCTGTCCAGTCTGATCCTCCCCCTCCTCCCAAAACTTCTCATAAGCCTAGCCCTTCTGAGTCCTTTGATCGTCCACCTAATTTGGTTCTGGACGAGGGTTATGCATGGAGGACGTTCAAAGGAATCGTCACTGAACGTGAAGTTAACGAATGTTACAACATGTCAGTGAAGGAGTTTGAACGCTCTGGCATCCATGACCTTTTCAAGGTAAGTTTCTTCCTCGTCCTTGTGTATAAACATTTTATCTTGAATGAAATGTCTAACTCTTTTTCATCCAAATGCAGGCTATGTCAAAGTTTTATACATCAACCTGTCAAGCCAAGGAGCTTGCTTCAGATGCTAAGACGGCCAAGGATAAGGCTAAGGAACTAAGCCATGAGATTTTATCCAAGAAGGGGGAGGTCATTAGGTTGACCGAGGATTTTAATCGTCTGTTGGGAAGTGAGACGAAGCTGAAGAACGAAGTGGAAGAGCTCAAAGCTGACAACTTAGAGAAGGATACCCGCATCGTCCATCTCGAAGGGCAAGTTTCAGAGCTTACCTTGTCCTTGGAGAAGGCACGTGAAGAAGCAATTGCTGCTTTTAAGAAGTTTGACGAGTATAAGAATCGTCTAGACAGTCATTATGCAGCTGGCTATGAAGACTTCCGTGCTGATGCCAAAGAGGCATATCCTGATTTGGACTTCAACTCCTTCAAGCTTCCTCTTGCTACAGAGAGTTCCGTGCTGCGGACGAGCTCCGAGGACGTCAACATCATGGACGACGCTAACACTGAAGTCACACAGGACGACCCCAAGGCTAGTTTGCCTAAATGATTTGTAATTTAAAATTTGTTTTACTTTTATCTAGAAGTGCCCATTGTTTTGGGCTTTGTTTCTTTTTTTTTTTTATTCTAGTTCATATGTCTCGTCCAAGATTGTGGACGAGTTTTATATATAGTTTCATTTTCCCAACTTAAGGGGTTTTTGGACGTTGATCGTCCACCCTTCTTTGAATTTCATGAAAGAAATAAATACTTCTATTTTCATCTTCCATTGTGCTTGAATATATACATTTCCAGATTTATGTATGAAATTTTTATTTTCATAAGTCATATCATTTGACTGTGTGGTTCGTCCACCCAGGAATTCAGTTCACCTCGTCTTGAGCATGGGGGTGAATTTTTATTACATCACCAAGATAGAGTAAATTGATTCCTTTTAGCTAGATTTTTCATCATTCCAAAATTATGGACGATCTTTTTGTCGTCCTTGATGATTAGACTTTTCAACGATTTCTCGTCCAATGTTATGGATTGTTAAGCTAGTTTTGAAGTCTTTGCTCGTCTGTGTCTCGGACGAACACTTCTGGGAATTCATCTCGTCTTGAGTTCTAGACGGGTATGCCCTTAACTTAGGTTTCATCTCGTCCTATGTTCTGGATGGATGAACCTTGGCTTTATTTTTAGCTTAGGTTTCATCTCGTCCTATACTCTAGACGGATGTACCTTAGCTTCATTTTCAATTTAGGTTTCATCTTGTCTCTTGCTTTGGACGGATGTACCTTTTCATTTTTCCTTTGGAGGAAGGCTTATGGACGATATCTCCTTGCGTCCAAGGATTTCATTCGTCCATGCTTACTTTCTTTTTTGTGGATCAATCTGAATGAACATACAAGGATTCCAATAATATACTTGAAAACACAATATATATATATTTGAAAATCCAAACTTATGTAAACATTCGTCCACAGGCATGGCACATGCTCGTGAGCTAGTGCCTTATTGAATTTAAAAATACAAACCAACTCGTCCATGAATAGCACAAAAGTAAAAACGCTAATGTACTTTCTAGGGGATTATTAAAATACTTAAAAACACTCGATAGTAGTGAACACTTCTGCTCATCCAGGTATCTCGTCCAAGGACACTGGTGAAGAGTAAGCACTCATTGATGGTATTTCCTAAGGTGCTCAACATTCCAAGGGTGTTCCAGCCTCCGCCCATCCAAAGCTTCCAAATAGTAGGATCCTTACCTTTTGCAGTTGATAACCCTATAAGGTCCTTCCCAATTTGGGCCAAGTTTCCCATAGGTCGGGTTTCTTGTTGCCAAGGTAACCCTCTTCAGGACGAGATCCCCGATGTTGAAACGCCTAAGCTTCACCATGGCGTCATACTGCCTTGCCATGAGATTTTTGTACCTCGCTGTCCTCTGTTCTGCATCCATCCTGACTTTGTCCATAAGGTCAAGGTTAAGACGGAGCTGTTCCTCGTTCTCTTCAATTTGATACTTCCTCACCCTGTGGCTCGTCATGTGTACTTCTGCCGGTATAACTGCCTCATTTCCATAGGCTAGTTTAAAAGGAGTTTCTCCTGTTGGAGTTCTCGCTGTCGTTCTATAAGCCCATAAAACACCTGACCATTCATCCGGCCATATTCCCTTTGCCCCTTCGAGCCGAGTCTTGATGATCTTCAGTAAGGATCGGTTCGCTACTTCTGCCTGCCTATTGGCCTGTGGGTGGGAGGGTGAGGAGTAATGGTTCTTCATTCCAAGCTGTTCACAAAATTCCCTGAAAGGTGTGTTGTCAAACTGTCGTCCATTGTCAGACACTAGTACTCTAGGTACCCCGAATCTGCATACAATGTTCTTCCAGATGAAGTTCTTGACATTTTGCTGCGTAATTTTAGCTAAGGGTTCGGCTTCCACCCATTTTGTGAAGTAATCTATTCCCACCACCAGAAACTTCATTTGCAGAGTTCCAGTCGGAAAGGGCCCCAAAATGTCTAGTTCCCATTGCGCGAAAGGCCAAGGGGCCATCATTGGCATGAGATATTCTGCTAGCTGTCTGGGAATGTTGCTGAAGCGTTGACATTGGTCACATACTTTGACATATGCTTTAGCATCAGCTTGGATGGTTGGCCAATAGAATCCACTACGGATGACTTTATGGATGAGTGATCTGGCTCCCGAATGGTTTCCGCATGCTCCTTTGTGAACCTCCCTCAATATGTAATTTGCTTCGTCCGGAGCCAAACATCTTAAAAGAGGATGGGAAAAACCTCTTTTGTATAACACCTCGTCCATAAGTACATACCTGGCTGACTTGACCCTGAGCTTCCTAGTTTCGTCCTTCTCTTCTGGAAGCCTTCCGTCCTTTAAGTATGACACTATTGGGGTCATCCAATTTCCGTCACCTTCTATCTGCATCAATTCTGGAAGGTCTATACTCGGCATGTAGTGTACATCATCCATTTCGTCCAACGCCTCATTCGCAGACGCTTCCTTCGTCTGAGTATCTGCTTCCACATTCTCTTCCCTTGGGATTTGAACAAAATCTGATTTTTTGAATTTCTTTACAAGGCGTACTACCTTCCTTAGATATTTCTTCATTATGTCTTCCTTGGCTTCACACGTCCCATTTACTTGGCCTATGACCAATTGAGAGTCAACCAAGACAAGTATTGAATCTGCTTCTACGGACTTGGCCAGCTCCAACCCCTTTAAAAGGGCTTCATACTCCACTTCATTGTTAGTAGTCTGGTATTGCAAACGGGCCTTGTATTTCAGCTTGTCTCCTTCTGGCGACTGCAAAACAACTCCTATTCCTCCAGCATACAATGTAGACGATCCATCTACATGGACGACCCATTTGTTCTTATACTCTCCTTCCTCCAGATCTTCGTAACTCGGAGTGAACTCTGCGATGAAATCTGCTAGGACTTGAGCCTTTATCGCATTTCTCGGTTGGTACCGAATGTCGAATTCACTAAGTTCCACTGCCCACTGAATCAATCGTCCTGCGGCTTCCAGCTTGTTCATTGCCTTCTTAAGCGGATGGTCCGTCATGACATTGATGACATGAACTTGGAAGTAATGTCTTAACTTCCTAGAAGCCGTTATCAGTGCAAAAGCCAATTTCTCCATGAGCGGATACCTTCCCTTTGCTCCTCTGAGTGCCCGGCTAGTGTAGTACACCGGTTTTTGTACTTTCCCCTCTTCTCTGATTAAAGCTGAGCTTACGGCGTGTGGGGACACCGCTAAGTATAGGTATAGTTCTTCTCCTTGCACAGATGGACTTAATAATGGGGCAGTTGTGAGATAGTTCTTCAGGTCTTGGAAGGCCCTTTGACATTCGTCCGTCCATTCAAATGCCTTCCTGAGGACTTTAAAGAAAGGTAAACACTTATCTGTGGCTTTCGAAACAAACCTGTTTAAAGCGGCAACTCGTCCTATTAGGGATTGGACTTCCTTGATACTCTTCGGTGGCTCCATGTCCAATATAGCCTGGATCTTGTCTGGATTCGCCTCAATTCCTCTTTGCGAGACCATGAACCCCAGAAACTTTCCCGACGATACTCCGAATGCACACTTGCTTGGGTTCAACTTCATCTTATATCGCCGAAGTGTTTCAAAGGTTTCCTGTAGGTCGTTTAGATGGCTTCCCTCGTCTATGCTTTTCACGAGCATGTCGTCGACATAAACCTCCACATTCCGTCCTATCTGTGGATGAAACATGTGATTCACTAACCTTTGATAAGTTGCCCCTGCGTTCTTCAAACCGAAGGGCATCACTTTGTAGCAAAACAAACCTTGGCTGGTAATGAAGGAAGTTTTTTCCTGATCAGCTTCATCCATCTTGATCTGATTATATCCTGAGAAGGCGTCCATGAAGCTCAGCAACTGATGTCCAGCAGTAGAGTCCACCAATTGATCAATGCGTGGCAGAGGATAACTATCCTTGGGACATGCTTTGTTCAAGTCAGTGAAGTTTACGCACATTCTCCACTTTCCATTAGCTTTCTTTACCATCACCACATTGGCTAACTAATCCGGGTAATAGACTTCCTTAATGAATTGTGTCGTGGTCAGTTTCTGAACCTCTTCCTTGATCGCCTTATCCCGCTTGGAGCAAATACCCTCTTCTTCTGACGAACAGGCTTAAAAAAGGGGTACACATTCAATCGATGAGTGATTACACTCGGGTCGATTCCTGGCATGTCGTCATGACTCCATGCAAAAACGTCGATACTCTTTCTCAGGAACTAGATGAGGTCTTTTCTTGCCTTCTCCTTCATACCTGTTCCAATTCTGGTGAATTTCTCAAGATCATCTTCTTGCAAAAGAACATCTTCCAATACTTCTGTGGGCTCTGCAACAACTCTTTTTTCCTCAATGCTCATTGTCTGCACCTGTTCGTCCAAAGCCATCATGGCTATGTAGCATTCTCTAGCTGCCAACTAATCTCCTTGTGCTTGCCCTATCCCGTACTTCGTAGGGAATTTGACTGATAGATGGTAGGTAGAGGTTATCGCCTTCCAACTATTAAGAGTTGGTCTTCAAATAATGGCATTGTATGAAGAGGTATAGTCTACCACGAGGAAATTGACTTCCCTGGTTATCTGTACGGGTATGACCCTACCACAACTGGTAATGTAATGGTACCCACGGGCTGCACCTTCATTCCTCCGAATCCTATCAGTGGTGAGCAGACTGGACGAAGTTGATCCCGTCCAAGCCTCATCTGTTGGAAGGCGGGGTAGTACAATATGTCTGCTGAGCTTCCATTGTCAATTAACATTCTCCTGGTTGTATAATCTGCGATAAGCAGTGTAATGACGATCGCATCATCATGCGGGTGATGGATCCTCTCAGCATCTTCGTCGGTGAAGGAAATGGTTGGCTCGTCCATTGATCTCGTCCTTGGTGATCGTCCAGAGAGCTGGACATTTTGTATTGCTTTGAGATACGTCTTCTTCGACTTGGAAGATTGCCCCATCGAGTTCCCTCCGACGATAATCCTTATCTCTCCTAGTGGGGGCCGGGATGATTCCTCTATTTTGCCTTTCAACTTCTCATCTTTATGATGCATTCCAACGAAGTGCCTCAACTTTCCTTGTCTGATAAGGTTCTCAATTTGCTGTTTTAGGTCATAGCACTCATCCGTGTTATGCCCATGGTCCCTGTGAAAGCGACAATATTTGTTCTTATTGCGCTTATTGGGATCCCCTTTCATCTTCTCTGGCCATTTTAAAGAATGATCGTCTTTGATTTGCATGAGCACCTGATCAAGTGGAGCGTTCAGGGGCGTATAATTCTGGCTTCTTCCCAAGGGACCTGTCTTCCTGTTATCTCGTTCCTTCCTATCTTCCGTCCGTCCCTTCTTTGGACGAGGGGCTTGTTCTGAGTGTCGAACTGGGTGCGCTTCCATCCTTTCAGCTCTTTTTCTCTTCTTGGCTATGATCGCATCTTCTGCATTCATGAAGTTCTGAGCCAAATGGACAAGCTCGACCATGGTTTGAGGCTCTTTCTCATATAGCTTGTGGATAAATAAATCCGAATTAATCCCGTTGTGGAAGGCTGCCAGTAGAAACTTGTCGTCCACCTCGTCCACACTAAGGGCTTCTCTGTTGAAGCGAGTGATGAATGACCGCAGGCTTTCGTTCTCCCCTTATTCTATGGTCAGTAAGCTGGACGAAGAGCGCTTGTGCCTCTGTCCCCCGATGAAATTGTTAACAAACAATTTACTCAACTCTTCGAAAGAACTTACGGAACTTGGGGGTATTTTACTGAACCAAACTCGTGCAGGGCCCTTAAGGGTAGTAGGGAAGGCTCGACACATGATTTCATCAAGGACCCCTTGAAGGTGCATTGTCGTCTTGAATGTTGCAATGTGATCAAAGGGGTCACGCGTCCCATCATACGAGTCTAGGGAAGGCAGTTTGAACTTTGATGGTAGAGGGTGGCCATTGATGGAAGCCGTAAAAGGAGAGTCAGTTCTGTGGACCAAATCTTCTATAGGATTCGTCCTCCTCATGTTTTCCTTTATCTCCTCCATGACTTTCTTCATTTGGTCCATCTCCTCTTTCAAGTGTGGTACCGCCTGTGAAGTGGTGCCTCTAAACTGACTTCCAATCTCAGTATTCTCTCTGTCACCATGGCCTTGTCTCTGTCCTGCGTGTTCCTCACGTGTCTGTCTTCTCTGATTGATCTCCATTCTCAACTCCTTGTTTTGGCGAGTCAATTCCGCCATTGCAGCCGCCATGGATTGCACATGCTGAACGGACGACGTCTGCATGACTGGTGCAGATCGGCGATCACGCTGGGGATCACTTGAAGCACCTCTGCTTCCTTGACGGCCAGGGCTAGTAGCCCTTGACTTGGTCCTGACCATCCTAACCCTTTGTCGCGGAAAAGAAAGTCGCAAAACAACCTTCGGTTCCCACAGACGGTGCTAACTGATATCGCTTGGAATCAGTAAGGTGGATGGCCTGGCTTTGGTGGGCTATCGAAACGGTTGAAGGCCTGCAAGGAACGAAACACAATCAAAGAGGAGACCGGAGAAGACTGGTCGAACCCCCTCCGATGGAGAAGTTAGTCTCGTAGAGAAGGAAGTTCCAAGTATTTTGGAAAATTGTCTGAGAGAATTTCTTACCGCTGTCAGGTTCAAACCGGTCCCTTATATAGGGAGCCTGGGACGGTTATTTGTCCAATAACCTCCCCAGGATTTGTGGAAGCCAATAAATCCGGAGTTAACTACCTCAACGGATATAAAACTATAACCACCAATGGAAGTTAACTTATTCGAAGGATTTGTTGAGATAGTTGTGGGTTTAGTCGAAAGTTGTAAGTGTTGCGCTTTCGTCCGTCTGGTGTAGGACAGTTTGGTCGTCCAAGGATATCTGATGATTGCTCATGGACGACCCTAATGGACGATCATGTCATCCATGGAAGACTTAACTTATAGAGTGGTGCTATTATCCATGGACGTTTCTTCTTCTTCTGGGTTAACTCTTGGATCAACCTGCGCTGTAGGCTCTGGACGATCCGTTTGGACGAGCTAGAGATGGATTATTTTCCGCTTCTCTATCAACTACCAATTACACTTCTCCCATGTTAATTTTTTTCTTTATTAAGTGTGCATTTAGGTTAGGATGAAAAATGAAAATTATTTCAATATTCAGCTTATTTTTGTTACTATTCATGAGCCTCATTGCACTTTTTGGCATTATTCATAAGCCTCATTGTATTATTTCAACTAACTTTTACCTTTATCTATAGTACTTTCAATAATAATTTTCCAATTTCAACAAAATAAACGGGTATCCAAACACACCCTAAGCAGTGTCAAAAAAGGAAATGAAAGGGACCCGATAAATGCTTTTTTTTTTTAATGATTATTTTTGTTCAAATTTTCTTTTCTTAACTTTCTCCTTTAAAATTTATAAATTAATTTTTAGTTATTTTATAATTTAAGCTGACATGGCATTATTTAAATTGAAAATAAATTCGTTTAATATTATTTTACTTTGTCATGTACATTTAAGTGTACCAAGTATACAATTTGTTTGCCACGTAGGTATATTTCCTTAGTAAGATAATAGGAAGGATTAAATTGACAGCAAATTGAAAATAATATTGACCAAACTGACTATAATTCAAAAATATAAAGATAAAAATAGTATTTTTGTTAGTGGCAGAGAGCCACATTGGGGTTGAGGGGAGCCATGGCCCCTCCAATTTTTTTTTTTTTTTTTTAAATTGAAATATATATATATATATATATATATACTCATAAATGAAATATCCCAAAATTTTAGAAGAATTTTCAAAAAAGTACTCTTTTGGCCCCTCCATCCTTTGTTTGTTTTTAGGAGAAACTCTTTTGGTTTAACAATTTTCTCAAGAAAGAAAAATAGTAAAAAAATGCCCCGTTCTTGTTTAAAAGAAAAAAAAAAAAAAAAAAAAAAAAAAATCTCTTTGGCTTACTTTGGTATTGATAGTTGAAGGAGGCTGTGTTTCACAAACTTTTTTTTTCTTCATCTTCACAAAATTACGCCACTGCCACTAGTAGACTTGCAGTCCACAATCTCTCTGTTTTCTCCTTCGCCTCTCTTTGTCCCATTTGTCTTTTCCTTCCCTTCTTTACTTCAATTAATTGATACAAACTCCAAGACTCCAAGACTTCTATACTACTTGCTTCAATTCCAATACAATAAAGCCACTAAGAAAATCCGCATGTATGGTTAAAAAACATTCATGTCAAAAGCATATCATGATATATCACTTTAGTTTACTCCTTTGGTGTGTAAAAAGTATATTACCAGTAATCACAACTTATTTTACAACTTTTTTTGCCACTAGATATAGCAAAGTGTGAGTACTGGAAAAAAATAGTTGGTTTATATGCAAGTAATAGGTTACTACTTACGGTCTATCATGTTAGAGTTGTGGCAAATAGTTGTAAAATAATTTATAGTGCTAAAACCACTATGGTGTGTGGCTTGTGCTCTTCTATTCTATATTTTTTTTAATTGATAAATATATTATATAACATATAAATATAATAAATTATTATTAATTTGACAAAATATATTATTAATGATTTTGATTCAATTTATTTTTATGCATTTCAATGATTGTTGTCTAATTTTTAGTCATATGTTAACCTATTAATAATATTCTTTTATCTTAATCATTATAATTAATGTGTTGTAATTTAACTTGAAAACCTAAGTCGATATGCAAATTAAACTATATTGAGTTATAAAGTAATCCACTTAACTGTATTGTATATATGTATTAAAAAAACATGCATTATATATTGAACTGTGTTTATGATACTACTATTTTAAATAATTGTATAGTATGGATGTAATATATATTAGGAAAAAAAAATTTAATAGTTTTATTTATTACTTGCCCCCAACCACAAATTCCTGACTCCGCCACTAATTTTTTTTAAACTAAAATTTAGTACAACTTCCAACTGCTGCAAAGGAAAGTCTCAGTTTTATTTTTTTGATAGTATAAAAATAAAATGTTAGGTCCACCATGTTTTTTATTTGTTTATGCTTTATGAGGACCAAAAAAAAAAAATAAATAAATAAATAAATAAATAAAAGAAAAATGAAGAGTCCTAATTTATGATTCATGACTTATAAAGAAAGTGGATAATTCATTCATCATCATTACTCGCCAATTATCCAAAGCAACCATTCACCAACTTAAATAAACATCCATTTTACACGTTGCTTGTAAGCCTTTGAGAAGGTGATTTTATTCTGAATCGCGATATAGGGAATATCCGATTCAGTATTTTGAAACTACTGCACTGCACCGAAAATGAGAAGGTATTTGTTATCGACTGTTTTTTATTACTTTAGCAGTATAAAAATTCAATAAATTCAATAAATAAGTGAGAGGTGTGTTTGCAAAAATAACTATTTCATTATATTCCATTGATTTGATTTTTGATACAAATGACATAATATAATTTACGTTCTGTTTGTTTCAACATTATTGTTTTTTGGAAAATGATTCATTTTCTGAAAAGTATTTTCTAGAAAACTATTTTATTTTCCGGTGTTTGGTAATGACATTGAAAATGAGTTTAAAAATGTTTTCTGATGTTTGGTATACAATTTATTTATTTATATTTCTTGTATAATTTAAAACATGTACACACACACACACATATATATATATATATATATAAATTGGCGGGGGAATACATCTTCAATAAGTACAAATAACAATAACTTTTAATTGTCTACTATTTTTACTAGTACACTAATTGTTTACTATGGTCAACTACAAGTTTTCAATATTACTCTAAATTATGCATTTATGTAATGTATCTTTATAATATATCATCATTGCATAATGTATCCACCAACAAATGCAATTCCCCTAAATAATTATCATTTATTATATAAGAATATTATTAATTTACCGTTGTCCTATGTAAAAGCAATTTAGAGCCATTGAGGCACCAGATTATCATTTCTTCTTCTTCTTCTTCTTCTTTTTTTTTGGCACTTTTATGTGCAAAAAAGAAGTAACTTCTGCCTGGAATCCATCAAACCGAAAATTTTTTAGAGAAAAAATAAAATTAAGCTTGAAATTCAAAGTAAAGAATTGAGATTTTGGTAGAGATGAATGAAATAATAACTGCTGCAAATCTGTTCTCCTTTGCAAGTCAAAGCTCTTGACCGATCAGTGAGGGAAAAAAAAATATAATCAGAGAACTATATCATAGAGGAGAAGAAAAACATGGAGAAAAGAGAGACGAGAGACAAATAAAGAGAGAGAAAGATCTATGGGAAGATGGGAGACCAGAGACAGTGACAGTGAAGGTGTGAGGACAAAGGAGAAAAAAAGTAAAAGGAAGAGAGAAAAAGTGAGAGAGCTTACTATGAGAGAGAGAAGGCGCCAAAAAATTATGTTTCCTGCGACTACAGATGAATATAATATTTATAGAAGATGCAACACATGAGAAAGAAATTTTTTTCCAATTTTTTTTTTTTTTTTTGGAAAACAGCCTATAGAAAATAAGTTTTATTTTTATTAGTGTTTTTTGTTCACTAAAGATAGTTTTCTGTCAACCAAATTTTTTTTTTTTTTTTTTTTGTATTACCAAACATTGGAAAATGTGGAAAACTATCTTTATAGAACGTTTTCTAACGAAACAAACAAAGCATTAATACAAAATACTTTTTCATTAAGAAAAGCCTGCTCCCAACCCATAAAATACACTAAAATTGTGAATTGAACTCACAATTTTAATTTATTTTATGAGTTTGGATAAATTTGTGTATAATAGGGTGTGTGAAATAATGTTTACATTTTTTTTTTTTTTTTACTTTTCATTTCTTATTTTTATTGTACGGTTGCTTTCAAACACTCTAAGTTTTGTAGTTTCTTGTCAATGCAGTGGACAAGTGGAAAGTGAAAAAGAAAATTACAAATTTTAGTATTAACCTAACTACTCCGAACTATGAATAACAAAAAAAAAAAAAAAAAGATTTTTTAACACAAAATTCAGAAATAATTAGTATTTACATCACAAAAAATAATTTAAAACTAAAGCATGTCTTAATATCACAAATAATTAATCACAATATGTCAAACAAAATAAACTATTACAACTAATAAGTTTATATATTTAGGATTTTTAAGAGTATATTGGTAAAATGACATTTAGTTAAACATGTTAGACGGATCAAACGAGTTCCATGAGTTGGACACGAACATGTTATATTTATTAAACGGGTTAGTCGTGTTAATTCAAATATAACACAAACTCATTAAGTTTCAACCCATAATATGCTAACTTTATCACGTGTCGTGTTGGGTTCATTGGTAGTGTCAGATTTTGTCACCCCTACTAAATAGTAGAGAAATCTTGTATGGTTTTTTTGCCAAGCTGAGTTTGGAGAAATTATACATTTTGTCCACAATTTAACAAAAATACTTCCACATTTTTAAGATTTCTATCTCAATTTAACAAGAAAGTCAATTTTTGTTTAATTTTTTTAATCATAAACTGACTCTGCAATTTTAAATATGTGGAAGTCTTTGAGTGGAATAGTGGACAAATAACATGATCCACCATAAGAACAATATAATTTCTTGTGACCCTAAGAGACTCCTTCTCTAAGGCTCACACGTGACGAAAGGAATGGGTGAGGACTGTGAGGTACATAGCAAATATGGTTGCTTTGGATAGTTGACCCCAAAATGTTTTCCCTTTGATTTCCTTCCCTTGTTACTTATTAGCCACACTTTCATATGCAAATTAAAAATAAAATCTAAACTAAAATGCAAAACATACTCTTTATACTTCACCATAACTCATTTTAGTTCTTTAACATTGAGTTTGTGCCTTTTAGCCTTAAATCTATTAAAACCTCATTTAAATAGAACATGTCTTACCTGCAATAATATAAACCATGGATATAAATGCCATTTCTTGTATTCGAAAGCATAGTTTTAAATTCTTTTCTATTTAGTTTGGAATTTCTCATTCCAATTAATTAACTAATATGAATTACCTATTTTCTCAATCTTGTTCTAAATTATATTATTGTGATTTTAGTCTGTATTTATACAAATATTAACTTTTTCCTAAATCTTATTTTTATATCCACTCACATGTAACAAGTTATTATTATTTATCTTTAACAGTGTGCTTTTCATGTAAACCTTTAATTGCCGTGTTTGACTAGAAATTGTTTTTGTCTTTCTTTAAAAAATAACGAAATAGTGGTCGTGGTTTGGAGAAAATATGAATCTCTTTTGTCACTTGTCAGACCCAATGCACATTAGTCAATTACACACTTACATTCTGTGGTGGTGAAAGCCCAAAGTCACAAACACGCATATTGCGATAAAATTATACATACCATATCTTGACCCGCCTTACTTGTATGATAACCCTTTACATTCTATGGTCATGTCGGTTGTCACTCTTACTAAATGGTAGAGAAATTTGGTATGATTTTTTTGGCAAGTTGAGTTCAGAAAAATTATATAGTTCTCATGGTAGACCACTTTACCTATCCACAATTTAACAAAAATACTTTCACATTCTTAAAATTTCTGACTCAATTTAACAAGAAAGTCAATTTATGTTTAATTTTTTTAATCATAAAATAACTCTGCAATTTTAAACATGTAAGAGTCTTTTAGTGGAATAATGGATAACTAACATGGTCTACTATAAGAACAATATAATTTCTTGTGAGCCTAGGAGACTCCTTCTCTAAGGCTCACACATAATGAAGGGCATGGGTGAGGACCATGAGGTACGTGGCAAATATGGTTGCTTTGGATAGTTGACCCCAAAGTGTGTTCCCTTTGATTTCCTTCCCTTGTTACTTATTAGCCACACTTTCATATGCAAATTAAAAATAAAATCTAAGCTAAAATGCAAAACATACTCTTTATACTTCACCATAACTCATTTTAGTTCTTTAACATTGATTTTGTGCCTTTTAGCCTTAAATCTATTAAAACCTCATTTAAATAGAACATGTCTTACCTGTCTGGGATATTTGGATTGGCTATGACCCAATCTAAATTTAACTTCATAAAAGATGGACTAGTGATCATCATCTCAAAAAAATTAAAAAAAAAATGAATAGGTATGTTTTATTTTAATTCGAAACAATTAAGGGATTAACAAATATGCCATATACTGGCCATGTAAACATTTGGCTAGTATAATGCAATTGGGTATTGGCAATTACCATATGAATCCCTTGCATAAATTGCATTGAATGTTTGTTTGAACATCCAATGCAATCATGCAAGGGATTTAGACATAATTTTGCACAAGTGATGGGAGAAATTACTAGGTCCATTGAAAGATTGTTGAAGCGATCCTCATTGATTCTCTTTGATCCTCTCAACCAATAAAATACTGTCATTCATGTAGGTGTGACATCACTTGGCAGTTTATTATTTTATGTTGATTAGAAAGTTGACTCACACACTTGCAGAGGTAATATCATTTCATTGATTAGGAGGACCACTTCAGCAACCCTCTTGGTGGAGAAATTATAAGATCCACATGGTGAACAAATGATGTGGTCTACCATTCCATTAAAAAACTTTCACCTATTTAAAATTGTTAGTTAGAAAAAAAAATTTTAACAGAAATTAATTATTCACTCTGCAATTTTAAACAAGTGAAAGTTTTTTAGTGAAACGGTGGACAAGTGACGTGGTCCACCAGAAAACTCTATAATTTCTCCTCTTGGTGAAACTAATAATTTCTTCATAGGTTAGGTTATAGTGGGATTCTTTTTTACTTTTTTCGTTGTGGTTGTAAAGTAAACGTTTAACATACATGCCAGCTATAGACTGCATTTGTTACATTTGCAATTAAACCTGTTTTTCTATCTGTTATGTTTTTTTTTTCTCAGTTAAAATATTTGGGATTTTACACCCACTAGACAACCCCATATTATTATCAAAATCTGAGAACACATCCTCTTCAATTCTTGTACTGTTTTCATACAGTGGGGAGAAAGGAAGGGTGGGGGTGTTGGAGAGGTAGCCATATATGGTACTATGTAACTAGTCAAATTAAACAATCTTTTTTACTTTGCACCCCAAAAAAAGAAAGAAAAAAATCTTATGGTATCGAATTTTTTATGAAACTGCCACTGTATTTAAGAACAACCTGAATGGATAACCTCAGTAATAGTTCTGTGACAATATAATGGTGTAGATCTTCAGGTCTTCTAGTGATAAGGCCTGCCCTCATTTATGATCTTTGCACTGAAATTTTGGAAGTGCTCTCATTTGTAATAAGTACATTAAAGCGCTTGCTTGTTTGGTTTGGTCTACAAAATCATAATTAACATACAAAATGGAACCTTCCGAAAAAAAAAATTATAGAATAAGTATTATCTAATTCATTATTAGTTAGAAAGTCAAATCAGATAAGAAAGTACAAGTAGATTATTATTACTATTCGGACACGTACGTGCATGAACAACATCAAGGCCAAGTACTGGTCAATTATCTAAGTAAAATCAGATGAGAAAGTAATAGATAATCTATATATTCGGATAAAAACGACCCAAAGTACATCAATCCAACTGAAAGAAAGAAAAACGACCCAAAGTACATCAAACCCAACTAAAAGAAAAACAACTCAAACTATAATGTCGATAATATAAAAAACCTTTCAAAAACCCTTTTTTTTTTTTTTTTTTTTTTAAATAATAATTAGTCAAAATGACAAATTATGATCAGTGATTGCTTTCAAATAGACACAACTATTTGTTCAATCACCATAACGTATCATCCCAACAATTATTATATATATAAAAAAAAGTTTTAAAATATTTTGTACAGTAGACTTATTAAAACCTAAATACACAGCTTGCATATCCTATTAAAACCTAAATACACAGCTTGCATTGCATATCCTAAATTTGATCATCTTCAGGGTCAGGATGCTCATTCAGATCAGGAATATTGCGGACATTCTGGTGGGACTCCATGATCATCATATCAGCCTCATCAGGAATATTACGGCAATTCACATGGGGCTCCCTTACATTAGTCCTTGGCCTTCTTGTGGAACCGGGTTGCTGCGAGCGGTTGGAATGAACTTTCATGTGGCCATCTACAGCTTTTTTCTTGGAAAACGGTTTTCCACAAACCTGACACGGTTATGGGATCCACACAACATTAAGAGCATTGCCTTCATGAACGGCTTGAGGCCTGCTTCCTCCAGCAACAACATTGTTACGTCCACCATTGTTTGGCCTGTGGATATGGGAGTGTTGTTGCCGAAAGAAGAATTCGCTACGCTTGTTCAACTCCATGGCTGAGAAATGAAAGAGAGAAACTTCTTTATTTTTTGAAGAAGGAAGAAAGTAAACTAGGAGTTTTTGTGTGACAGACAGTGAGAGACTGAGTGTGTATTTATAGGCAATCATACATATGACCGCTACTCATCACGTAAATGATTAATCACTGGTTTTCATGAAAGAGACAAGACGCTTTTAGTTGTAATCCCAGTCCACGTTCACTATTTTTCCCTCAAAAAATAAAATGTAAGGAAGGCATGACAATGTGGGGCCTATCATTTTTCTTTCATACAAAGACCAACTGTGCCTGTTCATTCATGTATCTTCATTGGAGATTACGTACAACGCTTTCCAAAACCTACATGAGATCTCTATAATTAACTTTTATGTCAAACCACTAACAAAAGAACTGCACTTTTTTTAATATATTAAAAAAAAAAAAAAAACATATGGTCAAAGGAGTGTACTTCTTTTGATAAAAAAGTTGTCTTCTAGATTCAGAGGCGGCTCTACTTGGAGTTGGAGTCCTAATGAACCCCTGAACAGTATGACACAAAGTCATTAAGAAACAAACATTCGTACAAGACTTCACTGCATTATTAAAAGATCGGGCCCTTTATATGATAATGGAGAGACTAATTATTGAGGAATCTTCTTTGATTTGTTTTTCTTCCTTGTAGGGCAGGCCGTTTGATATTTTTATGAATCCCACGTGCATGGACACTTGCATTTTGTGACATAAAAGTGGCTACAGGAAGAAACATTAATTTTACATTGAAATGAAGAAAAACAGAAACGGCCTCCAGGGCTTCAATCAATTAACTTATAAGTTATAACCCCACACACACAAAATGAAATAAGATAAAATAAAATCATTGATCTAAGATATGACTATATTGGTGTAATTGAAGTCATCATCACCGATCGTGTACTCTCTTGTTTTGTTTTGTTTTGTTATTTTTTTTAAAAGAAGGATTCTCCACTTACGATTACAAAAGGGTCGATATTGCCCTTGTTTTTAAGTACTTTTAATGTTTTTTTAGGTCAAACTTGGTTTATGTTATGATTAGATATTAATTAGGAGATATTTTAGAGTATATTTTTTTTGTTTGTCAAGTTTTACAGAACCCTTAAATAGGCCTCCAAATCTGTAAATATTTTTTTAGTATTACTGACATTAATAAAAATTCAGACTTTTGTTTATTGTTTCTTTGGTAGATTCCATAATCCTTTCTCCAATCACAAGAAAGTTTCGTTTTTATTCTTTTCTTTTGAAGTTCAATATTAGAGGAGTCATGCCGTACTCGACATAAAACAAAAGGCGGTACTATAGAAATTTCACCTTTTTTATTTATTTTTATTTCATTTCTTTTATGAATAATAGAACTTTTTTTAGATAGAGGGTGTTATAGAACTATTTTATATATGGGCAGTACTTAGGAATAACACCTAAGTATAATAAATGACAAAAGCGGCCTAAATTGCATCCTATCATGAGTAACTAAATTACGAATTCTATAGTGAAATAACCTCATACCAGAGAGAGCCAGAGATGGAATTTGCGTGTTAAAAAAAAAACTAATAAGTTCATAGAAAACAAGTAAATGACAAATTACACATTCAAAAAAAAAAAAAAAAAAACCTCCATAGAAAATGACTACCCTTTATTGAAGGAGAAAATAAAATCAAAGTACATTGATTTGACGAGACAGAAAACCTTAATAAGAGAAGAAACCAGAGACGCAAAAGGCAAAGCGAAAACAAAAAAACATAACAAGACAATAAAACCATGCACTCGATCAGATAGAAAGCAAGCAGTGATAGAACTTGAGATCCAATTATTATGAAGAAACCCAAGTACTTGTCAGGTCTCAATATATCCATATTCACTCCACTGGTGCTGCAGGAACGTTCAAATCTGGTAGAGGGGGCTGGATACCACGCCAGCTACGATTGGGATGCACTCTCATATGACCACCTAGAGCCTTGTTGTTGCGGAAATGTTTACTACAAACCACGCAGACGAACTCAGGGTTTGGAGCATTAAGAGCAGGAGGGTCACCGCGGACAAGAGCCGGAGCCGGCACTTCATTAATACCATGGTTGTTCATTGTTCTTACAACAGCTAGAAATGAAAGAAATGGGACTGTGAAGAGTGAGATAATCCTCGTTTGAGCCGTGAAGGATAAGATCACCCCATTCATCTATTTATAGGCAAATACTGATCCCACTTTTACTTGACAGTGAGAGAGTGAGAGAGAGAAAAGTAGCAGTAATCCAAGGAGGCTGGCACACACATTGGACCAACTTTCTTTTTCACCAATCACACTTAATTATGTCACAATTATAATAAAGAAATTGTGTAATAACATACATCATCAAAGCAACGAAATCACACAAAAATGCCACGTTCCGTAGTGAACATTGTCGCGATTGATGTTACTGTCTACGATTGGGTCTACTTTCCAACAGTGGTGGATGACTCACTCACCCGACAAGTTTAGTGATTATTGTTTAGAATAATATTTCTTGATGTGTAACTTGAATAAGGTGCATTATCGTAGAGTTGTTCAGATTACATTAATAAGGTTTATTATCTTTTCAAAAATAAAATATATAACTGCCAAGAGTCATGTAACATAATTTAAATTCAGTTGTAATACAAGAGTCAAGATTCATGCCATCCTATATGCTTGTTAACTAGTTTTAAATTATAAATACTTCAATTTAAATAATCTATTAATGATATAATTATTGATAGTAAGCATGAAAAATATACAAAAATAATATAATCCAAATATAGATTTATCACAATTTACATCTATTTAAAAAATATTGAGTAGTATGTTACATCAGGTGTAACTTGAATCAAATCCTATATATATAAAATAAAAAAAAATAACCAAAAAAAAAAAAGTTAGACTTGAAAGTAGAACAGTGCCCTAATTCCGTAACCGCATCATGCATCAACCTTCAACCAATATTTGACTCTTTAACGTACTATATTGGGTGCTTAAATCTCTCTTTAGAAAAGTTACAATCATCAAATCATATCATAAAGGGATCATAAAAAAGTCCAGAAAGAGAAATTGACAGGGTCCCACTTTAATGTGATCTTTTAGTGACTGAAAGTGCAAAATGCATGATTGCATGAGATTCATAAGATTACATCATGTCACCATTTGCAACGATAAAATCAATGGACACATGGTCAAAGATGCCATTTGATCTTAAGACCAGACAGTTATATCTATGTTGAATTGTTGATGACTAAAAAGATATAGCACTTCTCTCTCACTAGGATCAATTTTCAATTTTATTTGGGCTAATGTTTGCGACTGTAATTATATACATATATTATTTCTACGTAGATCTTGATTATATAATGGATTATATTGCCATGAATGTAACCTTGAGTATATAATTTATTTGGTCTAATCGTATGAGTGTATAAATTGGCTGAGTTTTTTTTTTTTTTTTTGGTTAATGATATTATATGTGTGCAAAAGAAATTGTCTAACATTATTTCACAACTTTTTGCCACAACTCTAACATGATAGAATGTGAGTAGTTGCTTATAACTTGCATATAAACCCACTATTTTTTTTCCACTACTCATACTCTCCTACATCTAGTGGCAAAAAAGTAGTGAAATAAGTTGTGGTTACCAGTAATATAATTTTTTACACATCACAGGGAGTAGACTAAAGTGATATATCATGATTTGCTCTTTATGTGTATGTTTTTTAACCATGCATGTGGTCCTTTCTTAGTAGCTTTATTGTTTTGGAATTGGAGCAAGAAGTAGTGTAGAAGTCTGGAAGTCTTGGAGCCTGTATCAATTACTTGAAGTAAAGAAGGAAAGGAAAAGGCAAATGGGATAGAGAGAGGCAAACAAGAAAACAAAGAGATTGTGGACTGCAAATCTACAGGTGGCAGTGGCATAATTTTTTGAAGATGAAGAAAAAAAAGTGTGTGAAACACAACCTCCAACTATCAATACCAAAGTAAGCCAAAAGAGATTTTCTTTTCTTTTCTTTTCTTTTTTCTTTTAAACAAGATAGGGGCATTTTTTTTATTATTTTTCTTTCTTGAGAAAATTGTTAAACCAAGAGTTTCTTTTAAAAACAAACAGAGGATGGAGAGGATGGAGGGGCCAAAACGGTACCTTCTTTGAAAAATATTCTAAAATTTTGGGATATTTCATTTATGAGTATATATATTTCAATTAAAAAAAAATTTGGGGGGGGGGGGGGGGGTCATGGCCCCCCTCAGCCCCAACATGACTTTGCCACTAGAATAGTAAGTAAGATGTAGAAACCCTAGTACAAGATGAATGTTGTTTTTTGACAAAAAGTGATATTAATATATCATGATTTAATCCCATTAAAAAAAAATCATGCTTAAAATAAAAAAACAAACAAAAGCAATAGTGATTTAGTTTGGCTAAAACTTGAAAAGAATTGCTACGTCACAACATGTTCACAAAAATTTCACAGCAAATTCTAGGTCATAGATTATTACTAACTCTAATTTGAATTCACAATTGATATTACTTTTTTGCCAACCAATAATAACCCACCATATAGAAAAAGTTATAAACATAATATTTCTCAAACTTAATTAAAAGTTTCCTTAAATCTCTCAATTTTAGTCAATGACATGTAACTTTTTTGAGTTTTTCCCTTTTCTTCTATCTAGTGTTAGATTTCTTGTAAAGTAGGGACTGATTTTTAAAAAATAAATAAATTTCACATCAAAGTGGGCAAAGCATTATAAGCGTCTGTTTTTTTTTTAGGAGTCAGGTGAACAAATGCCCCATCATCGCTTGAGCCATCCTTTCCCATTAAGGAAGACAAACAAACAACAAAAATCAAAAGTAAAGAAAAGAGAAGAAACGAAACAAAAATATGATGGTGTACTGACTATTGCAGCATGGTTTATACTATTGCAGCATCTTAATTAAGTGGAGCAATTAGGGAGGGCTTAGTGATGTAGAACAGATAGCACGTGACTTCTTGGAGTAACAGGGGTACCGAAAGTCACAACGCAAGATCAAGGGAGTGCCAGTAGAGACTATTGGTGCAATAGTGTCGGAATTGTATGAAATTTGGCAAGTTAAAGGGAAATGACATTTTGATCTAGAAAACAGTATTTTTGCTATTTATAGTAATATTTGTTTTTCCTTAATAACTTTTAGTTTAAAAGTCAAAATAAAACCCCTTTTGTTTTAGGTGACCCTTAAAGTCAGTAGTTTATGATTTTGCATTTAACTCAATTTTGTCATTTTTGGTAAATTTTGATATTTTTCAGCTAATCATGTAATTAGTGTAAATTAGGGTTTCAAACGTTTCCCAATTGTCTTAGGGTTTTACTTTCTCAGTATTTATATGTTTTGTAGCTATCAAAGGCAAATTAGACTATTATAAATAAAATTGTAGAATTTTCTTAAACTTTTCTCTGGTGGATTCCAGTTTACCTCCTTGTGAATCCAAGAAACCCCTCGTGGACTCGAGGTTTACTTCCCAGAATTTAACAGTATAGTTTTTGTTTATTAAAAAGAATATCGTGTGTACTTTATTCAAGCATTCGTGACATCACTTAGAGATAGTGAGTAATACTATTATCTCCTACTAAATGACTTTAACATTGATCTCTTAATTAACAAACCTAACTAACAGTCGCAACAAGGGTCGATTGACTAATTCCCAAGCATCAAGAAGTGAGAGATATTTGAAATTTATTTTTTTTCCATTTATGAAGGAAGAAGGTCTAAGAACCCCTTTGAAAATTTTTTCCATTTAAAAATAGACAAAAGTTTGGTAAGTATTGTCGTTATGAAAATCTTCCTTCTAGTAGTACTTCATTTGTCAAAAGTAGAAACTTTTTTAGGTTGACAAAGTGTCGCTATGTACGGAACAATTTTGGTGCATGACTGATTGACAGTATGACACAAAGTAATTAAGAAACAACAATGTGAGAGACTTACATTGCAGTGGGGTCAGCCTAGTCTGGCCCAAGACTTCAATACATTATTAAAAGATCAGACCCCTTATTTTATGATGAATCCGGTTAATGCGTGACTTTGGACCCACATTAATTTTTTATTTTTAGAAATATTTTATATAGAACTGAAAAATAATAAAAAAAGTTGATGATTTTTTTATTTTTTTATAAAAAATTTTCTAAAATAATTTATTAATGTATACTTTAATCACATACATTAGTAAAATTCTAATAATATAACGGAGAGAGACAAATTACTATTAAGGAATCTTCTTTGTTTAATCTTCTTTGTTTGTCTTTCTTGTAGGACCAGGCCCTTTAATATTTTTATTAATCTCACGTGCATGGGCTAAGGGGGTTAATTTTGTGATGGAAATCGTTTTAGTTTAGTTAGGGGAACAAAATATCTCGATATCAATTGGTATTGGTGTAGTGTTTTAAGATTATAGCTATTATATATATATATATATATATATAAAATCTGTATAGGTTATCAAAAAAATAAAAAAATCTGTATAAGAATGCTTAAATTTATAATAGCATATTTCTCTAAATTAATTGCTTTTTTAATATGATTATTTCTTGCTCAAGTAATAACCCATTAATAAAATAATAATAAAGCTAATAACCTGACGTACTAGATGGTAATAAATTAATAATAATAAAAAGATAAAATTAATTATTAAAAAAACACATAATATTGTTTATCAAATGTGAGTGGCAACCAACCTAAAATGTCTAAAGTGTATTTGAAATTTAAAATTTGTTTTACACTTTAATGGGTTCATGTGGGGTGTTAGAACTCACACAAAGCCACACACACAACTAAAACAAAAGAAACAAGAAGAGAGGTGCAATCTCGATCAAAACTGATGAAGAAAAAGAAGAAAAAGGAGAAGTAGATGGACAAAACAGAAGGAGGAATACTGGGGGAAATGGCTAACGACATGGGAAAACAACCAGTGATGACAGCGATGTGAGCTTTCTGCTACAAAATTTTTCCATTTTCTTCAAGTTTTTAGTACCCCCGATTTCCATTTCTCGGCCGAGATGTCTGAAATTCGACTGTACGTCTGATATAGTCCGGTAAGGCCCGGTATTTTTAGTTCTATAATACCCACAATAAGTAATCCTTAACATTTCTCATTATATTGAAATTAAGGATGACAGAAACTGCCTTCAATCAATTAACCAATAACCCCACACACACACAAAATAAAATAAAATCATTATCTAAGATGTGACAGTGTTGGTGTAATTGAAGTCATCATAATGTTTTGTGGACCCTCAACTTTTTTCTTTTTTTTTCTTGAGAAGAAGGATTTTCCACTTGTGATTACGAAAGGATATTGATATTGTCATTGTTTGCATCATCACTCTCTTTTTTTCTTTTTCTTTTTTTATTTTTCCTATGAATAAAACAACTTTTTTAAATAAAGGGTATTATAGAACTATTATATATAAATATATATATATATTAGTCTCATCACATGCATTTTATAAATGTGATGAAACTTTTTTTTTAGGAAAGTTTAGTGTCATAATTTTTCTTTTATCTTAATTTGAGGTTTATAAATTTGTCCATTAATATTACACAATTACAAACTATTAATACAGCTAGAAGTGTCATAAGGTTAGCTTCAAAAAATAAACACTAAAATGCCATCAAAATCAACATAATCATAAACATTAAATGCATCATCTTTTCCGAATGCACATGGCATTCTTTTAACTTAAAAATTCGATAATAAAAAAGAACGATTTATATTCTCATTATAAAGGAGTAGATAACATGACTGGATTGTAACACTCTTAACCATACATAACATACTGATTAAAAAAAAAAAAAAAAAAAAAAAAAACACCACATTTGGAGGCAGTTTCGACCATCAACTCAAATTTCACGGTCCTCATCCTCAGGGCGCTCGTTTTTATAAAAACACACCACATTTGAAGGCGTCGTCAGCCCCCTGTATGGACGGCGGTTATGCTTTATCAAGTGAGAACTTATAACTCTTAAGTTATCAAACTGTTTCTGGCAAATGGAACATTTGTACTGTACTGGATGCACATTCAGATCATTAGCTCTGTCGTCATTGCCCCATCTAGCAAGAGGGTTACCCCTTGTCTGCTTAGCCACAGCCCTCACAGTGTTTTCAGTCTCTGGTAAAGTTGAACCATTGCGGCGGCCATTGTTAAGCCCACGGTTGTGTTGTGTCCGATTGGCTGGGTTTTCCATGGAGTTCCTGTTAGATGGTTTGGAAATGGAAGAGAGAAAGTTTAAGTGTATCGACGAATGTGAGGCTTTCTGGGTATATTTATAGCCTAGACTGTCTGGGTATATTTTCTGCACTTCTTTTTTTTTTGGAGAAGTCAACACTCAATTTGAAGAATAACTTTTAGACTTGATAAAGCGTACAGTTATTTGTCCACTTTATGAATTCAGAACACACGGACCCACAATCAATGAGAAAAACAAAGAAAAGAAAAGTAATCAACCACCAAACAAGTGAACGGACAAGATGAACTTACATAAAAAAAAGAACATTCTTAATGATCAAGGGAATAATCGTAATTTCAAAAGGAGGGCCCTACCTACGTACATGATTTGATAGAATCAGTCGATCAACTTTATGTTTTTTTGGAAAGAGACTGATTTGAACATCCGTACCAGACTTTACACTGTATTGGGGTCAGCCTAGTCCTTTATAAGATCATGTTGAGACAAATTATTAACGAATCCTCTTTTGTTTGTCTTTCTTGAACGGAGGACCAGGCCTTATAATATAATATTTTTATGAATCCCACATGCACGAAAACTTGCAGTTTTGTGACATGATAGTGACCCGGCTACATGAAGAAACAAAGTTGATAGGATATTGTTTGTTGGACTCCTTTTTGGGTTGGGGGATTATTGTCAAAGTACCAAGAAGATTAATCATAACATTCACATTCTACTTTATTTTAGTAAAACGCATTCTTAATGATATAGAGAAAAGTAAATTTGAATTAAAGGAGTAGATTATCACAATAAATAAAATAAATTTCGGGGTAAAAGGTTGGCATTTCACAATCAACTTTATGCAAATTCTCTTTATTTCTAACAAAGTTGTTCATCATTTGTGTCCCATCAAAAGTCTCTTCATGCCAGACTTGCCGTGTAAATATTTGCATGTATAATTAATTGGGTTCAGTGGGTCCCTATTAAGTCATCTATTTTTGAAAATATTTTCTCGAAATTTGAAAAAATTATCAATATTTTTTCAATTCTCGAGAAAAAATTTGCCAAAAATAAAAATTATTATGTGTCCTTAGAACACACATTAGCAAAATCCTAATTAATTATAGAAAAATGCTAGCTAACAGATACTCTTAGAATAATGGTTAATAATCAAATCATTTAAAATATTTCAAAAATATATATCTACATCATGCCATGAATAGTAAATAAGATATGGAAACCCTGTACATTGTGTACAAGATGAATGTTGTTTTTTTGACAAAAGTGGTATAAAAAATATCATGCTTAAATCCCATTAAAAGAAATCCTGCTTAAAAAAAAAAAAAAAAAAGCAATAGTGATTTAGTTTGGCTAAAACTTAAAGAGGATTGCTATGTCACAACATGTTCACAATACTTTCATAAAATATTTTAGGTCGCAAATGATTACCAATTTTACTTTGAATTCACAATTGATATTACGTTTTTGCCAACCAATAACAACTTGCCACATTAGGGGCGGCCCAACATAATTTGGGGCCTAAGGCGAAAAATTTATTCTAAGCCTCTAATATGTAAATATTAATTAAACAAAATTATTTAATACTAATCAAATCAGGGTTAATTTGATACATTAAATACATAATTTGATAAATAATACCAACTAAACTAATGTTAATTTCATATAGAGAATTGAATATCATAGTTGAACTATAAATATTAATAAAAATAAATAAAAATATATTTCAATTAAAAAAGATACTTTATTTTGAATATATGACGATGGATAGTCAGGTAAAGTTGTAATCTAATTTTTATTTTTATATCTTGTTTTTAAGAGAGAGAGATAGATATTATTTGGTGTGTGACTTTATAGGATATCAGTTTAAAAAAATTTAAAGTCTCAAACTATTAGGAGAGATTACTCTATAATTGATTATTTAACACATTTGCAACATCTTTTTGAAACATTTTAGGGTTTCAATTTGGTTAAGGTTCTATTGGTCTCGTACTTTAAGAGTCTTAATATAAATAAAAAAGAAAAAATGTGCTAATTAAAAGTACTATAAAATGTTCAAAATATAATGTGACATTAACTCTCATTGATGAACTTCATCAATTTAACTAATGAATGTTTATATCATTTTTTTGCGATTAATAACATGGTCATTTGTAAGCCAATAATAAAATTTGTAATATCCTTAACATCCCTAATAAAAAAAATGTACAACCCTTAAAAAGTATATATAATTTTATAAAAATTTGGGCTTTTAACCATGGGAAGTGGGGTCTTTTTCCCTAAGGGAAATTTTGTTTTTTTAGTGGGGCCTTAGGCCTTGGATTGGCCCCGCGTCACATAGAAAAAATTATAAACATAGCATTTCTCAAACTTAATTAAAAGGTTCCAAAATCCCTTAATTTTAGTCAATGACAGTGGTGCATATCCAAAAGAGCCCTAACTCTTGGATATACAATAGTCAATGCAGGTTTTAAATCTCATTAACTCACACTCATTTTCCAATGTTAGAATCTTTTTGGATATACATTATTGTCAATTTCTTTAAAATCTTCTCATCTCTCCCCATGTGTGTAAAAAAAGTATGAAACAATTTTGGTGCTTGTCAGTATGACGCAAAGTCATTAAGAAACAAACATTCGTACAAGACTTCACTACATTATTAAAAGATCAGACCCTTTATAAGATAATGGAGAGATAAGGAATCTTCTTTTCTTTGTCTTCCTTGTAGGACCAGGCCGTTTAATATTTTTATGAATCCCAAGTGAATGGACACTTACATTTTGTGACATGATGGTGGCTACATGAAGAAACATTTATTTTTATATTGAAATTAAGGATGACAGAAAGTGACTCCAATTAATTAACGTATAACCCCACACACACAAAATAAAATAAAATAAAATCGTTGATCTAAGATTTGACTGTGTTGGTGTAACTGAAGTCATCATCATGTTTTGTGGACTCTCCGCTTTTTTTTTTTTTTTTTTTTTTTTTTTTTTTTTTTTTTTTTTTCTTGAGAAGAATGATTCTCCACTTGTGATTACGAAAGGATATTGATATTGTCATTGTCTGCATCATCGCTCTCTTTTTTTTCTTTTACTTTTTTTCTTTTTCCTATGAATAAAACAACTTTTTTTTAGATAAAGGATATTATAGAACTATTTTATATATATATATATATATATATCAATCTCATCACACGCATTTTCTCTTTTTTTTCTTTTACTTTTTTTCTTTTTCCTATGAATAAAACAACTTTTTTTAGATAAAGGATATTATAGAACTATTATATATATATATATATATATATATCAATCTCATCACACGCATTTTGCAAGTGCGATAAAACTTTTTATTTTTCCATAAAGTTTAGTGTCATAATTTTTCTTATATCTTAATTTAAAGTTTACAAATTTATTATTTAATATTACACAGTTAGGAACTATTAATGCAGCTAGAAATGTCATGAGGTTCACAAGTTTCTTTGAGTTATAACATTAAGATAATCATAAACATTAAGGGTCTATTTAGATATCACTTATTTTACTAAAAACTGAAAACTGAAAATAATAATAAAAAAAAGTTACTGTTCACGCGTTTGGTACTGTTCAGAAGACTAAAATTACTGTTCATGGACAATGAACAATACCATACGCATGTCCAGGAAAAAAAAAAAAAAAAAAAGCAGAAAACGCAACGCGTAAAACGCAATACCCAAACACCACCTAAATAAGAAACTAATGCATCATCTTTTCGGAATGCACATGGCATTCTTTTAACTTAAAAATTCGATAATAAAAAAGAATGATTTAAAAAATAATTCTCATTATAAAGGAGTAGATAACATGAACTGGATTGTAAGACTCTTAAGGATACATAACACACTGATCTAAAAAGAAAAAAGAAAAAAACCACATTTGAAGGACGCAGTTTTGACCATCAACTCAAATTTCACGGTCCTCATCCTCAGGGTGCTCGTTTTTATAAAAACACACCACATTTGAAGGCGTCGTCAGCCCCCTGTATGGACGGCGGTTGTGCTTTATCAAGTGAGAACATATAACTCTTAAGTTATCAAACTGTTTCTGGCAAATGGAACATTTGTACAGTACTGGATGCTCATTCAGATCATTAGCTCTGACTTTGCCCCATCTAGCAAGAGTGTTTCCCTTAGTCTGCTTAGCCACAGCCCTCGCGGTGTTTTCAGTCTCTGGTAAAGTTGAACCATTGCGGCGGTCATTGTTAAGCCCACGGTTGTGTTGTGTCCGATTGGTTGGGTTTTCCATGGAATTCCTGTTTGATGGTTTGGAAATAGAAGAGAGAGAGTTAAGTGTATGGAGGAATGGGAGGCTGTCTGGGTATATTTATAGCCTAGGGGAAGCCCAATTATCAACTATTAATGTATGGCCGAATGGATTTTCTTCCGTTTGGACCCACATACTTTTCTGCTTTTCTTTTTGGAGAAGTCAGACTCAACGCTCAATTTGAAGAATAAATTTTAGACTCAGTGTACAGATCTCTGTCCACTATATGAATTCAGAACCATTGGACCCACAATCGATGAAAAAATACAAAAGTGAATAAAGACAAAAATTTTTGTCACAATAAATATAAAAATATTGCTATTAACGGGCACCTTACTGTATCTGTTAATAGAACCCTTGATAATATAGTAATAAAATACTGAAAAAATCTAAGATCACATAATTTTTCATAATTTTTTATTACAATTGTGATGTGATAGAGTGTGATTAGTATAAAAAAAAAATAGTGGATTTATGTATAAGTGATAGTTAACCATTCATAATTTGTTATATCAAAGTTGTGGAAAAAAAGTTGTGGAATAATTTGTAATTCTAGAATTACTCTAAAGTACGAGTTTGGTTAATGTATATCTTTAGTTTATATATTAATATCTATTTTGGAAAAAAAATTTATATAAAATTGAAAAAACTATCAAAATAGTTAATTATTTTTTCGTTTTTTTAATAATTTTTTTAAAAAATTATTTATATTAATGTATACTTTAAAGACACATGTTAGAATTATATGTTAATAGATTCATAACACATGGACCCACAATCCAAAAAAAAAAAGTACCGGACCACGTAACAAAGTGAAAGGAGACATCATACTTCACAATGATTTGATAGAATCACTATGTTGGGTAGTCGATCAACTTATTGTATACGTTTGGATAGAAATGATTTCTCCTTTTTTTTTTTTTTTTTTTTTTCTTTTTCAGCATCTCTTGCATTGTTTATGAAACATGAGCACTTCATTTAGGCTAATGAATAATAACCCACGCATAAACATTAATTTATTTATTTATTTATTATTATTTTTAATTTTTAATTTTTAATTTTCAATAAAATAAGTGTATCTAAATGTATCCGAAGGACAGACAAATTATTAAGGAATCTTTTTTGTTTGTACGTAGGACCAGACTTACAAAGAGTCAAATTAAGACAGAGTGAAGACCCGCTTTTTCAATTTTCATCCCCACATGGGCACGTGTACCGATGATGTATGTGCATTTTTCTGGCCATTTTTTTAATAATTATCTTTATGATATTATATGATGATCCTATCATATATAGAAGTCTCTTTGTAATTGTAGGGATTCTATTTCTCAATAAAGAGAGCTATCAAAGTTCTCAAATCTTTTTCTTTTGATTGAACAAAATAATCTAGGGGTTATTCAGTATTCACTTTTAAACAACAATTTTCAGTATTTAAATAATAATAATATTTTTAACACGTATTTTTATAACATATAAATATAAATTTTCACAATATTAAAAACTAAATATATTCATATATAGTATAAATATAATGTTATTTGTGTGTGTAATATGTGCGTTCTTTTTTTCTTTGTTATAATGTTATTTGTGTGAATATGTTCATGTATAGTATAATATAATATAACTTTATATAATTTAATAACTAGAAAATAGAGAGGATTTGTCACACTTGTGTATATTTTTATCATGTTATATTAACTTTTTATTATAAAGTTAGTGATTGCTCAAGAATTTGATTAGTTAAATAGAAACCTAGTGTTTTATTTATGTATGGATGAGTGTGACTTTGTTGATCAACAAGTAATATAGTGCAAGTGAATTGAGTTTTATCATTTAGATTAAAATATTTTTATAAAAACAATGAGAAATAGATAATGGAAATTGCATAAAATATATATACATATAAATTTAACAAAATAAAATGGCTACACTTAGTTACAATGACAATAGATAATAATAACAGATAATAAATTATCATGTAATGATTTTAAAATATAAAAACTTGCAGAAAAAGTGTTTTAGTTATGTTATTCAAGATATGAAAATGAACAACAGTTGAACAATTGCGGTGGGCATTGTTAGGCCCACGGTTGTGTTGTGTTGTGTCCGATTGGCTGGGTTTTCCATGGAGTTCCTGTTTGACGGTTTGGAAATGGAAGAGAGAAAGTTAAGTGTTAGGACGAATGGGAGTCTGTCTGGGTATATTTATGGCGGAATGGATTTTCTTCCGTTTGGACCCACATACTTTTCTGCTTTTCTTTTTGGAGAAGTCAGTCAACACTTGATTTGAAGAACTTCTACAGTTCTATGTCGGCATGTCCACTCTTTTTGAATTCAGAACACATGGACGCACAATCAATGAAAAAAACAAAGAAGAAAAGTACTGGACCACGTAACAAGTAAAAGGACAAGATCAATAAAGATTTTATTAATGTGTGACTTAAAGACACAAAAATTAATTATTTTTGAAAAATTTTTCTCGAGAATTGAAAAAGTATTGACAATCATTTTAATTTTTGAAAAAATGTTACTGAAAATAGATGGCTTAATGTGTGTCCTTAGGACACATTATCCCGACCCTTTTTATAATAAACATTCTGATCAAACCAACAAGGGAATAATCGTAATTATCAACTTTATGTTTTTTTGGAAAGGGACTAACAATGGAGTGGGATCAGCCTAGTCTGGCCGGCCCTTTATGAGATAATAATGGAGAGAGATAAGTTATTAAAGATTCGTCTTTTGTTTGTCTTCCTTGTATACGTGGGACAAAGAGTTTCATTTGTCAGTATTATTTTCAATCATTTTATTAATTTATATCAATTTTTTATTAGATAAACTTTATAATAAATCATTTTTAGTAAGTATTTTACAGTGTCCATTAACATTTTCTTTAATATTTTTATGAATTCCAGTGCACGGAAACTTGGTGTTTTGTGACATAATAGTGGCTACATGAAGAAACAAACTTGGGTGGATATTGTTTGTTGGATTCCTTTTTGACTTTTTGGATTGGGGAATTATTGTCAAAGTACCAAATGGATTAATCATAACGTTCATGATAGTGGCTACATGAAGAAACAAACTTGGGAAGATATTGTTATTATGTTACTTTTGACTTATAAATTTATTTAAAATCAATTAATTAAATATTTGTTTGATATTTTCTTTTTCAAAAAACTTGATTTTATGTTGACCACTTTTATAAAAGCAACAAAGAAAGTTAAAATTCAGAACAGAATAAAAAAGCGTAAGCCAACTTTTTCAAAAAAGAAAAAAAAGAAAAAGAAAAAGTAAAAAATAAAAAGATAAGCCAAAGGGGACTGTGGATCACACTGTACTATTGTCATTTTTCATGCCTCCATAATCATGTAAACTATAACGAGACTCTCTTTACAAGGTTTAAAATAAGGATCTTTATATGTTTACATTATATTTACAATATAAATTTACATTGTAAATACATAAAAATTGGTAAATGTTGTACATTTTTAGAAAAAGTTTACAATATTATTATTATTTTACCCCTAAATATGTGGATGCGCGTTTAATTAATAAAGCTTTTATAGTCTTTTTGTTCTCATTATTTTGGGGTGAAGTTATTTTCCCCTATAATTTTTATAGTATTTTTATTCTAAATTTCCATTCTTTTTTACCTATTATTTTGGGCATATGTTAGTTGATGGGGGTCGTTTTTGTACGTAGCCACGTGTCTTCCTCTAAAAGGGTGACTTTGCTAGGTCCGGATTTGTTTTGGAGAGTTCAATTCGGAACTCGACATTAGACCACATTGATCAATGGCTTCCGGTGCATTTTTAAGCCTACAAAATAGATAAAACACAAAGTCTTAGAATCATGATAATTGTTAAAATAAATAAATAATATGTTTAATTGAATAGTTTTGATTAAATGATGAATTGAACTTCATTATTATGTATATAAAGTGATGTCCAATAGAATGATTAATTAAGTGTCATATGTTCAATAATAGGATGAGTCCAATAGTCCATATCCAACTGTGGTATAGTTCATGTTCAATATAATAAGGTATTTCCAGCATCAGTCCATGTCTAAATAATGTATGTCAAGTAGTTTATGTCCGGTTGTGATTCATATCCAAATAATATATGTCCAGCGGTGATTTATGTCCGAATAATATATGTTTAACAGTGATTCTTATCTAAATGATATACGTCTAACAGTGGTTTATATCTAAATAATATATATCCAATAGTGAGATGGATTCAATTTATTAATACATATGTTAATTACTAAAGTATTAGTGAATCCATGTTTATTAAAAAGTGAGATAATGCTGATTCTAAAACTAAAACGTACTTTTACTTGACAGAGTGAAAGTGTGAGAGAGATAAAAGTAGAAGTAATCCAAGGAGGCTGGCACACATTGGACCAACTTTCTTTTTCACCAATCACACTTAATAATGTCACAATTATAATAAAGAAGTTGTTTAATAACATGCCATCATCAAAGCAACGTAATCACAAAAAAAATGCCACGCTCCGTAGTGAACATTGTCGCAATTGATGTTACTGTCTACGATTGGGTCTACTTTCCAAAAGTGGTGGATGACTCACTCACCCGACAAGTTTAGTGATTATTTTTTAGAATAATATTTCTTGATGTGTAACTTGAATAGGGTGCATTCTCGTAGAGTTGTTCAGATTACATTAACAAGGTTTATTATCTTTTCAAAAATAAAATATATAACTGCCCTTTCTCAAAAAAAAAAAAAAATATATATATATATATATATATAACTGCCAAGATTCATGTAACTTAATTTAAATTCAGTTGTAATACAAGAGTCAAGAGTCATGCCATCCTATTTGCTTGTTAACTAGTTTTAAATTACAAAAACTTGAATTTAAATAATTAATTAATAATATAGTTATTAAATTTTTTATCATTTTTAAAATTTGTAAGTATAGAGAATATATAAAAATAATGTAATTTAACAATAAATTTATTAAAATTTACATCTAATTAAAAAAAATAAATAATATATTACATTAAATATAACTTGAACATAACCCTATCTATATATATATATATATATATAAATAAAGTTAAAACTTGAAAGTAGAACAGTACCTTAATTCCGTAACCGCATCATGCGTTAATCTTTATTTAGAAAAAGATACAACCATCAAATCATATCATAAATGGGATCATAAAAAAGGCCAGAAAGTGAAAATTGACAGGGTCCTACTTTGACGTGATCTTTTAGTGACATTATGACTGAAAGTGCAAAATGCATGATTGCATTTTGAAATTAAGGATGACAGAAATGCATTTTGAAATTAAGGATGACAGAAACTGCCTTCAATCAATTAACTTATAACCCCACACACACAAAATAAAATAAAATCATTGATCTAAGATGTGACCGTGTTGGTGTAATTGAAGTCATCATCATGTTTTGTGGATTCTCCACCTTTTTTTTTTTTTTTTTTTTTTTCTCTCTCTCTCTTGAGAAGAGAAGGATTCTTCACTTGTGATTACGAAAAGATATAGATATTGCCATTGTTTGCATCATCTCTCTCTTTCTTTTTTTGAGTCCTGATAAATGTGTGTTCTTAGGGCACATATTAAATTATTTATTTTTGAAAATATTTTTTTGGGAATTAAAAAAATTATCAATACTTTTTCAATTTTCGAAAATTTTTTTTCAAAAAATGAAAATTATTATGTGCTCTTAGAGCACATATTAGCAAGATCCTTACATATATATATATATGAGTCTCATTATATGCGTTTTGTAAATACAATGAAACTTTGTTTTCGGGAAAAGTTTAGTGTCATAATTTTTCTTTTATCTTAATTTGAGGCTTACAAATTTGTTCATTAATATTACACAGTTGTGAACTATTGAAATAGTTAGAAGTGTCATGAGGTTAGTTCCAAAAAATAAACATGGAAATGACATCAAAATCATAAGTTCCTTTGAGTTATACCATTAAGATAATTATAAACATTAAATAAGAAACTAATGCATCGTCTTTTAGCTTAAAAATTCGATAATAAAAAAGAACGATTTACAAAATAATTCTCATTATAAGGGAGTAGATAACATGACTGGATTGTAAGACTCTTAACCATACATAATACATTGATTTAAAAAAAAAAAAAAAAAAAAAAAAAAAAAAAAACCCACATTTGAAGGAGGCAGTTACGTGTATCGAGGAGTGGTAGGCTGTCTGGGTATATTTTCTGCATTTCTATTTTTGGAGAAGTCAACACTAAAATTGAAGAATAAATTTTAGACTCGATAGTGTACAGTTTTTTTTTTTTTTTTCTTTTGAGGGGGATAGTGTACAGTAATATGTCTACTTTATGAATTCAGAACACATGGACCCACAATCAATGAGAAGAACAAAGAAATGAAAAGTAATCGACCGCCTAACAAGTGAATGAACAAGATCAACTAACACATCATACTTCACAATAAATATATATATATATATATATATATATATACACACACACACGGTACTTGACTAATCGAAATTTCAAAAGGAGGGCCCTACCTGCGTACATGATTTGATAGAATCAGTCGATCAACTTTATGTTTTGTTGGAAAGGGACTAATTTTAACTTTCGTACGAGACTTTACACTGCAGTGGGGTCAGCCTAATCCTTTATAATATAATAATGTTTGAGACAAATTATTAAGGAATCTTCTTTTGTTTGTCTTTCATGTACGTAGGACCAGGCCTTTTAATATTTTCATGAATCCCACATGCACGAAAACTTTCATTTTTGTGACATGATAGTGGCCCGGCTACATGAAGAAACAAAGTGGAATCGTGGATAGGATATTGTTTGTTGGATTCCTTTTTGGATTGGGGGATTATTGTCAAAGTACCAAATGGATTAATCATAATTCACAGTCTACTTTATTTTAGTAAAATGCATTCTTAATGATACAGAGAAAAGTACATTTGAATTAAAGGAGTATATTCTCACAATAAATAAAATAAAATCTGAAGTAAAGGGTTGGCATTTCACAATCTACTTTATGCTAATTTTCTTTATCTCACTTAACAAAGTTGTTCATCATTTGTGTCCCCATCAAAAGTCTCTTCATGGCGTACTTGCCATGTAAACATTTGCATGTATAATTAATTTTGGGGATATGTTAATAGATACTCTTAAAATAATAGTTAGTAATCCATTTAAAAAAAAAAATTTATGAGAGAGGAAAAAAAAATTAATGTTTTAACAGTTTTTTTCCATTTCTTATGAGAGTAGTGTCAAAATTTTCTTAAAATGAATTATTAATCAATGTCCTAAAGACACCCGTTAACATGACCCTTAATTCTATTACATTTCATATTTGTGTTTGCACACCAAAGATTGTTATTATGTTTACTGGTGCGTCCACCCTATGGGGATTTGATTTATAGGACATCTACTACACATTAATTCAGTGACTATCTTATATGTGAATCCCATAGTAATCAATGTTTCATTTACAGTATTTGATGTAAAGACATATGTGCTTGACAATCAACAAGGACACAATGCTTATATGCCTGACATTTATTTTTATATTGAAATTAAGGATGACAGAAAATTGGGGTAGTGACTAGTGACTCGTGAGTAGTGACAATATAAACTAAAGAAATAGAAAAAGTAAGATTATACAAAACGGATAGAAGAGAGATTAAAGGGTGTCTCTTGCAGGCTCTAATACACAAAAGTGGGGCATTGCCAATACAGAAACAAAAAAGTTGCAAATGATGTTCAAACTTGGAAGTTTGTGATAGGCATTTTAGAGTGCATATGGGTTTTTTTCAGGAAAAAAAAAAAAGCCACTCTGTGTTTTTGTCCCCTTCACTTCTCTTATCTTTTTCGCCCACTACTCTCCATTCTCCAATCCACGGTGGCATTCGGCGTAAATAAGCCCATAAAAATCAGTGGCCATTTCTTCTTCTTCCTCTTCTTCAACTTTCCATGTAAGCATATTCCAATTCTCAAGGAAAAAAAAAACAGAGGAGATAAAAGAGAGTCTAGGTTTGACATTATTAATAACTTATAGCTTTTAGGCACGTGCAAGTCACTTATAAACTATAAATCATTCTCGAATAATATACGTGCATGCATTAATCACTTATTTTATGAAATTTTTTATAAAAAATTTAAAAAATTGTTAAATTAATCACTTTTTCATTTTCTTATAGAAAGTTTCATAAATAGTTTACTAATGTATGATTGTATGTCATACTCCTTTGGCTATAATTCAAATTTACTTTTTCTGTATTATTAAGAATAAGGACTTTATATAAATAAAAATAAAAAAGAATAAGGACTAATAATTTATTCCCAATAAAATTAATTCTCAAGAGTTAGTCCATGTGGGTGCTAAAAAACATAATTAAAAGTTCGTAGTCCGTGTTTTATAATGAGAGTGTATAATCTTATCTCTACCAAAGCAAATTGACCAGTCACGGTAATTAAAAAAATATAAGTTGATTTTTAGTTGAAACATCAAAACTAAAAAAATAAATAAACAAATCATTAGCGTTGAAAATGTAATAGTTAAAAAAGAATGGAAAATTAAATTAAAATGATAATAAAAATTCTAGAGGTAAAATAGCTCCACCCCCAAAATAAAGAGAACAAAAAGACTATAAAAAACTTTATTAATATAATGCCCATCCACATATTTAGGGGTAAAATAATAATACTGTTGTTTGTGTACAACATTTGTCAATTTTTATGTATTTATAATGTAAATTTACATTGTAAGTACAATGCAAACATATAAATGTCCTTATTTTTAACCACTAAAAGAGAGTTCCTTTACTGTTTACATGGTTATAAAAAATGACAATAGTACAGTTGTGATCCACAATCCCCTTTGGGTAACTTTTTTATTTTTTGAAAAGTTGGCTTACCCTTTTTTATTTAGTTATGAATTTTTACTTTTTTTGTTGCTTATATATATATATATATATATATATATAATTTGACAAATAAAATCAATTTTTTTGAAAAAGAAAACATAAAAAAAAATTTTAATTAATTAATATTAAATAAATTTATAAGTCAAAAGTAATATAGCATCTTTTTTTTTTTTTTAAGTAAAAAAACGATAACATCTCTATCATTAGACTATGAATTATGCTTAATTTTTCTTAATAATTAAAAGGCATCTAATAGGCTAACAAAAATTAGTTCACGAAAGATTGAAAGTTTAGGAACTTTACAAAGATCACTTTTTGAGAATGTAATTTTCATGACTGGTAAAAGTTTATTATAATTACAACTAACTTATAGTTTTAAATATATATTAGAAATAAGAAATTAAGTGAATTAATAATATTATCGATATTTCTCAAAAATAAAAATATTATTGATAGAAAGAGAAATGTTTGTAAAACTTGAATAATAATTTCGCATAAAAAAATAAGAATAATAGATGTTTTTTGGCTTAATACTACATGCTAGAACCAAAATTGCATGCAAATTGCAGAGTAATAGATTTTTGTTTAAACTGAAAAACATTATGGGTATGTTTGATACATTGAATGTGAATTACAACAGAAATGGTAATCTTTATTACCAGGAATAAAATGTGTTGTAATAAAATAACTAAACATATTCATTAATTTGGTTGTGAGTTGTAATATTAGAATAAAACTTATGATCTATTTTAGGAAATATCTCATTCATACAATTATATTTCCTAGAAAATAATATATTTTAAATTTTAGAGAGATGAGTTATTTTTTGATGATTTTTTATTTCCATAATTGTTAGGTGGATATGGAAAGTTTATTTATTTGGAAATATATTAATGTTAGAAATTATTACATCTACTAAAGAATAACTATTACAATCCTTTTAGAGAGGAATAACTATTCCTCATTTTAAAGAATAGTTATTTATAAGAAATGACTATTTCTTGTAATAAAAACATAACCAAATTATTGAATAGCTAAACCGTAGGAATAACTATTACATTACAGTGCCTATTACAGTTTACCAAACGTGCCCTATGGTTTAGAAAGTCGAATAAATATCATTTAATTAATAATTAAATGTAAAAGAGTTATCAATTTAAATTTTCGCCATAGGCCTAAAAAGACGTAGAGATAGCCCTGTGGCTGTGGACAAGTGCTAAGTAACAAAAGCATACACAAGTAGAAAGTAATGCAAATGAGGCGATGTCTCTATAGTAAGATTATAATTTATTAGTTTCATCAAATTATAATAATTTATTAGAGGAACGTTGGTGGGTGTCATTCATTTATTAATTTGAAAAAAAAAAAAAAAATCCAAGGTTTCATATGGTAAAGTCAACTTATAAATTGACAAATCTAAGATTTCAATCAATACTTAACCCATGTCGGGCAAGCCCAAATTTACGCTATATATTATTAGTTATGTTTGCAATTAGACAATTAACAAAAGTGTAGACAAGGGAAGGCATCGGCATAATGCACATGAGGGTTGAGGGACATGTCTCCAAGGGTGGAGCTCGAGGGGAGCGAGGGGGGCACTTGCCCCCCTTGACTCCTCCTAAAATTTTCTAGCATATGTAGTCTAAAGTAATTACTTACTGATACGGAGGGGAAAAAAATACTAAAAAAAAAATGGACTTCTACTTGGTTGGAAGTGACTTTGACACAAGAAAAAAGTTCTCAAATACCAAAACATATGCTTTTCACCAATTTCACTATCTTATAAGTAGCTTTCGTCTTGTCCTACCTATTTCATTATTTTTTACTTTATATCATTATTTACACAATTTTCACTATTTATGATACTTTTCACAGCATTTTATCCTTGAATGATACTATAGATTTTACAAATTTTACTACTTATGTCTTACAAATTGGCATGCTACCAATTACAAAAAATAATTTCAAACATTTATTCATTATATTTTTTAAGTAACACTAATCACATTTTTACTCCATCAGTTTGTAAATTTTTTTAGTAGCTATGAATTGGTTATTTTTATTTATTTATTTATTTTAATAATATGAAATATATTCATATTTGCTTACAATTGTTTATTTATTTTGTTATTATTGTTGATTAATATTTTTTAGAATAATTTCACTTTTAATATTGTCTTTTAATTTTACCTCCTCTAGACTAAAATCATGACTCTGCCACTACATGTCTCTATTTCAAAATGGGAAAAGCTTTCAAAATGCCATCAATATTAAGATGTGGAAACCTTGGTACAAGATGAATGTTGCTTTTGACAAAAGTGATATCAATAAATCATGCTTAAATCCCATTAAAAAAAAAAAATTCATGCTTAAAAAAAAAAAAAAAAAAAAACAAAACAAAAGCAGTAGTAATTTAGTTTGGCTAAAACTTAAAGAGGACTGCTAAGTTAC
The DNA here is from genome assembly GCA_036321655.1 of Quercus alba. Lineage (NCBI taxonomy): Eukaryota > Viridiplantae > Streptophyta > Magnoliopsida > Fagales > Fagaceae > Quercus > Quercus alba. The sequence goes on along the minus strand of CM070307.1, from coordinate 50,692,717 downwards.
AACACTTTACAATAATTTTTAGGCCATAGGTTGTTACTAGTTCTAATTTAAATTCACAATTGGTATTAATTTTTTGATAATTAATAACAACCCGCAACATAGAAAAAGTTATAAACTTCACATTTCTCAAACTTAATCAAAAGGTTCGCTGAAACTCTCAATTTTAGTCAAGGACATGCAACTTTTTAAAGTTTTTCCTTTTTCTTCTAGCTTTAGATTTCTTGTAAAGTAGGGACTGATTTTTTTTATAAAAAAAGATTCACATCAAAGTGGGCAAAGCCATATAAGCTTCCTTTTTTTAGGAGTCAGATGAACAAATGCCCCATCATCGCTTGAGCCATCCTTTCCCATTAACGAAGACAAACAAAAACACAAAAAACAAGCAGCAAAAATCAAAAGAAAAGAAAAGAGAAGAAACGGAACGAAAATATGATGGTGTGCTGACAGGTTTACTCTTATTGATGGGGATTCGAGATTCTATTGTTGTATTAATGGACCAGAACAGATTATTGTATGACTTGAATGTTGATAAATTTTAAGCTTGGTTAACTATAAGTGGTACTTTTTTCTATTATAGGCCGTGATTGCGAGACATACAAGATTCCTTCATTTGTCAAAGTCAGAAATCAGGTTTCATTTTCATTCCTGACACATCCCCAAACCTAAAAAGCACCCTCACTATTCGGGGCCTTAAGAGTTTGTTTATGTGTTGGTTCAGTGGGAGACGTGAGTCAAGCCATTAACATCAAATAATAAATTTTTACAAAGTACAAACTCTCAACATGGGATACTAATCTATTCATCCTTCCAAGTACAAAAAAGTAGTCCCTTCATCATCTATAAATGGCATCATTCTCGAAGTCAGTCACACACACACACACTCACTCCGATACTCCTAGCTTTCCTTTCTTTGTTTCTCTCTTCATTTCCCAACCATCCTATGGACAACCTCTCTCCACAGTACACTTGTAAGCATTGTGGAAAACCATTTTCCTCGATAAGAGCTTTATGTGGGCTGTTGTGATGGTAGCCCAAGAGAATGCCCCTAGGGCTGTTGTGATGGTAGCCCAAGGGAGTGCCCATCCTGCTGCCATATCTGATCTGAAAGAGACTCCTGATTTGATGGAGGACCAAGGGAATGGCGGTTTTCCTTATTTGAATGTGGAGCCTGCTGTTATGGTAGAGGTCCAAGGGAATGGCCGTGTTCCTGATTTGAACAAGCTTCCTGAGCCTGAAGATAATCAAGTTTAAATGAATGGTGTGAATTTAAGTTTTAACAAGTCTAGTTCTACTTCTACATATAATAAATGTTTTCAGTGATGCGTTGTTTGTGTCATTGGTGAACAATAGTTGTGTTGATTCTGAGAATGTACTATGTAATATGCACGTGTCCGAATAAAGGTTTCTATTAATTAGTACTCTCTTCTAGTCTGATTTTACCTTCTTTTTTTGTTGGGCTTGATGTAGTAGTTTATGATCATTTTTAAGTATGGCCACAAGTTTTGACATTTGTACAAAGCTGAATTCTAGGCCCATCAGATCCCAAGCCCAGATTGTTACCAATCGATTCAGGTCCACCAGGATTCCCTCTTCCCAAACTGGCCCACCTCCCATCCATTCGGCCCAAAAAACATAAACGGGGACACTTCTGTCATTTCCAAAAAAGAAACTCTAAGGGTGTATTTAAATACCATTTATTTTGTTGAAACTGAAAAATTATTACTGAAAGTACTATAAATAAAGGTAAAATTTAGTTAAAATAGTATAATAGGGCCCATGAATAGTGTCAAAAAGTGCAGTGTGTCCTGAATAGTAACAAAAATAAGTTGAATAGTAAAATAATTTTCATTTTTCATCCTTACCCATCGTTTTCTGACCATAGCACACTTTTGCGTTTCCTCAAAATCTCTGGTTCTCAATCACCTAGCTTTCTATCAAATACAAGCATACCAGTACTTTTAATTTTCGGGTTTATTTATTTCTTTGAAAATAACTTTAGTAAATTAGTATTATTTTTAATTTTACGGTATTTTTTTATTATAAATTTTTTTGTGTTTAAAATAATTTATTTTTACCTTTGTGTTTTTGTGTTTCCCAGTTTCTGATCCATTGAGTCAATTCTTTTCGATCCTTTATAATTACTAGTCAATTTGGTCTTGCCCGTTTGTTTGGGTTTGGAAAACCTATGATTATAGTCTCAAATGTGCTTTTTAGGATATCCTACCCCTAATTGATAGGTTGTAATTAAATAAGTCCCCTGAAAAAGTCCGAGATGATAGTCTCAAAATTATGGCAAATTAACTCAGGGCATTGGATTTCTAGTACTGTTATGAACATATACATTGGGCACATTTGCTGCTAACAAAGCTGTCAATTTTTTAATGCAACCCTTCTAGCCTAATAAACCACAGTTTTGGATTGTCAGTTTGAGCCCAGACCATTAGGAGCATTTGGACCACATCTTTACTCTTTAGTGGATTATTTTGGGTTTAAGATTATTCATTTGAGCATCAATATTCATTACTGTTACCTTTAGTATTACTTTTTGAAACATTTGTGCCAAAAGGCCCAAAACTTTAAAATACAGGCACAAAGCTAATATTTAAAAATAATAATAATAATAATAATAAAGAAACACTTAGCTCTCATTTGAAAAGAGAGAATAAATGATAATAATAATTTTAGAATATTCTTTTTTTCCCTTAAAATTTCAAATTTCATCTCTCTCAAAATTCGAAGGAGGAATTTCGTCCATTCATTTCCCTCTATGTCACTCTCAATCAACGTTACTTATTGTTGATGCCCATTTTTTTTGACAAAATGGCCCAATGGTAGAAGAAGCCCAACAATATGAAAAAGGTAGAGAAAAAAAGTAGTAAAGTAAAGACCATTAGGTCGTAATAGCAGGAATATTGGTCCACAAGCCCACAAAATAATAAGTGACTTCAAAGAAAGCAAACGGGCCAAGGAAGCTACAAAGAATGAAGTAGTAAGCCCATGAGAATCGTAAGAGATGGAAAGAAAGCTGAAATGGGCCAAAGGAGCCCAAAGAAAGAAGTTAGTAAATGGGGTTGGTTTGCAGGCCAATAAACCCAAAGGCAAAAAATGTGGTAATTAGGCTAGGGAAGCCCAAAAGTTTTAGCAAAAGCCCATGGAAATGAAAGAGGTAAAAAAGAATGAAATGGGCTGAGGATGCCCAAAGAATGAAATGGGTCGAGAAAGCTCGAGGTATTGAATAGACTGGCCCAACAGGAATGCTGGGCAGTGAAGACTAAAAGAAGGAATAATATGAGAAATTGGCATGGCAGACACTTCAACCCGCAAGCCCAGAAGTAATAAAAAGACAAATAAGAGTAAATGATATCAAAGCAGGAATAATGCAGTGGCGTAGCAAGAGCACCAACAAGCCCACAAATGAAAGATAAGAAGGGACATGGGCCGAATTAAGGAAGAGAAAACCCACACCCCAGCAATGCCTAGCCCAAAGAAGAGATGGGATGTAGAGAATGAAGACCCAAAAACTCATTCACGTCACAAGAGTTAAACAAACACCAGAGCGTGTAGTGGAATCAAAAAAACCTAGAGGCAATGGCAAACACATGAGAGCCAGAAAAGCAATGGACTTATATGGAAGTATAGCACACAAGGTTCAGGCACCACTAACCTGTACCTAGCCAATACAAGGGAGGTAGGCCATGGGTCAAAGGTAAGAAGGGGTGTGGTTTGGCGGTGAAGAAAAGGGAGAGCCTATTTTGGGGTTCCCACTCAAGCTTTTTTTGGGGGAAATGTCCTACAAGCATGATGTCTCATCCAAAAGAAGTAAACATGAGTTGGAATCACTAGATGCATACTATAGAGGTTGGTGAGGGAAAAGTTTAACCCTTATTTGGATGGGAGCATCAAGGGGAAGTAAAAAATAAAACAAAACAATTTTTGTTTGGGAATGAGGCGTGGCATAGCCAACACAATGTAGTGGTGGTGGCTGAGTAGTCGGCAGACTAGTGGGCAATCTTGGAAGGACACCCACAACGGGCTAAAAGCGGTTAAGGGGTAAAAATGGCAAATCCTGTCATAACAGACAGTATAAAAGGTAATAAACGTGCATAGTAAAGGAATGAAAAAAAAAAAGTGAGGAGGAAAATGAAGAAAATAGAGAAAATGAGTAAGAGAAAGAAAAAACACAGAAGACCAAGAGTAATGAAGAAAAATATGAGTGATAGGAGTAAAAGCATGCATCAATAGGCTACCCAGTTCTCTCCTTCTCAATAGCCCACTCTCTAATGAGTCAAGAATCTGAGATTAAGCCATCTAGGTTCATTTTCCAAAGTGAGTAACTTCTACAGTAGGACTCCTCTCTGAGGTTACCTACATTGGAGATTGGTTTCATTTTTAGATTTGAATTTGCTAAAGAGTCAAGCCAATTCCTTTAGCAGACTAATCTTCTTTCCTTTGCCATGGTTGATTAATAACTTACCTGACATCTTGCCATTAATCCATTTTTGTCGAAATCACGTTGTGATATTTTCTTTCATGGAACTATTCATGTATTATTGTTGTTAGCAAAAAATATTTTAGTTAAAGTGTTTTAGATATTCTGTTGTATTTTGTTTTCTTGCTATAACACTTGTAACAGTTTTTCCTACTGTGAGCACGTGAATACGCTTAAGATTCCTGCCAAGACATGTCAACATAAGAAGGGCCCAACTTGCGCATAAGCTAGCCTAAGGTGTGTCTCAGTTAGTCTAGTCTTGACTTTCTTACCCTAGAATCACAAGGCCGTGGTACAGCAGGAGCAATCCAGCCCAAGATGCAAAAAAGGCCCACCACATTAAAATTGGCAACTCCACTAGGGAGTTGGGAAAAGACAAGGAAAGCAGATAAAGCCCTCGCAAGTTATGCCCCCGAGATTAAAGATGATGTGAAATATGAGTGTCGTGCCCTCACAGGCAAAGTCAAGGCCAGCCATGCCCCAATAGCACTAGCCCAATCAGGCGGAAGGTGTTAACGAAGTGAGGGCTAGGCCGCAGCAGCAATAAAGAATCCTTGCTGACAATACCAACTTTTTTATTGAGGTGCTGCAATCTGTGCAGCATTCCTAGTAACAGATGATAGAAAAGATTCACCAGATGACGGCGGACAAGACGAAAGAGAAAGGAAGCCAGCATGACCCAGAGCATGCGACAAACAAGAAACAAACCCCTGTAGGGGTGGCCCACAGAACGCAGAACAACGTTTCATTACCATGGCCAAAGTTGTAGCACTTTTAGAGCAAGAAAGGGCCAAGGTGCCCAAGGAGAGAACCTATGCACGAAGGCCTCCTTATCCGCTAAGGATACTCAGTAAGTCATATCCTGAGAGATATGAACCGCGAACTTTTGCTCAATACGATGGCAGAAGAGGAAGTGCTATTGAGCACATGAGTAAGTTTATTGACACCCTCGATCCTTATGCAGTAGACGAGGATTTGTGTCTTTGGAAGTTTTCCAAATCCCTATGTGATTAGGCGTACACCTAGTACACCGGCTTGAAGCCAAGGTCAATCCCAACGTGGGATGACATGGTGGATGTATTTTGCACCAAATATTTTCATGGAGAAGAAATAGTAACACTCGCAACTTTGCAAGGAACTAAGCAAATGAGCGGCGAAGACCTGATGGAATATATCAAGAGATTCAGGGACACAGCCCTCGATTGCTATGATCACTGTGAAGAGAAGATGTTGGTGGAAATATATATGGGTAACATGATCATGGAGTATAGAGCTATTTTGGAGAACTTGGAAATCTCCCAGTTCGCGTAGCTATTGCAAAAGGCAAAGAAGACCGCCCAATTAATAAGGCCAAGCTTTGATAGACCCAAAGAGCGGAGATCCACAATGTAGGTTATAGCAGTATCTATTGGCAAAAAGAAGAGGAAATCATATGGGAGGGAGTACAACCCCCCCCCCCTTTCGTCACTACCGTGTACACCAAAGGAGTTAGATGTGCTCCTGGATAAATGGATTGTAAATGGGGTCTACAAGCCCAATCAAGTTTCCAAAAAACCTAATGAAGAAGAACGAAAGGATCCACGTTTCTATCGTTTGCACAAGTATGTGCAACACCCTACTGCAAAATGTTAGGTGCTCCGCAGACTAGTGCACCGCAGAATCAGAGAGGGAACTCTCGAGTTGTCCCAACCAAAAGGTCAAAGAAACCCACTCCCAAACCACAAGGGAAAGGGGGTATTACCACCTTGCAAAGCCGACCCTGCCTGCCGCAGCTATTACCACCTTGTAAAGAAGTTCTAGGTTCAAGAACCTATTTTATCAACTAGAACTCATAGCCAACAAACGAAGAATTACCACAGAGGCTTTGGTAAACATTGCCCCAGGGGCAGGAGTAGAATGCTTGGCAGTAGAAACCAAAGCTGACAAAGCCTTCCTACAGGACACCAACGAGATTACTTTCAGCAATGAAGACATAGAAGTAGGATATTCAAACCACAGGAGACCTCTCTACTTGGCGGCCTCCATAAACCAAATCCCCATTAAGAGTGGCTTAGTTGATACAAGCACTTCAGTGAATCTCATCCCGCTTAGCACGCTACAAGCAGCAAGAATTTTAGAAGGCATGATTTAGGGATGCCCAATGGAAGTAACGGGATTTGGAGGAAGATGTGAGTACACTGCAAGCCATATTCAGTTATGCCTGAAAGTGGGGCCGATAGCCTCCTTGGCCCGTTTTCATATAATGAAAACAGAAGTCTCATATCGTATATTATTGGGAAGACCGTGGTTACACAAACACCGTCTGGTCCCATCTACCTACCATCAGTGCGTGAAGGGAAGATTGAATGGCAAGATGATACGAATAACAGCAAACCCTTCACCATTTGAGCAAGCAGAAGCCCACTTAGTAGAAACCATGTTCTATGATGAATGGGCACCGTTTGATGAAAGTTCGGCGTCCAAACCACAAGGCACCTTTATCCCCAGGTGGAAGGACATCCAGGATGACCCAGAGCCTGACTTGTGAGAGCTACTAATACAAAGGAAGAAGAGGAAAGAAGCACTCACTTCGAAGTTAAGTGGTACACTATGATGCGTCAGGGTTTGAACACCTGACGGCAGGATAGTCTACAAGTTATGAAGGTGTGCAGGGCCCACTTGCAGTGCATGAGGGGGTCCCGGACAAGGGTCACAACATAAAAGTTTAGTGTGCTATGTGGCCTAAGAAAATTCAGAAGCAGAAAGTGACACGGAAAATGAAAAGAAGGTTACAGTAGAAAAAGACACGCAAGTGATGGTAGAGGAGAAGTTAGAAGAAGTTGACTTGGGTGCAGACCCGCAAAAGCCAAGACCCATTTCAATAAGTTCAAAATTTTCAGAGGATGAAAAGGCAGAATTAATCTTGTTGTTAAAAGAGTTTAGAGATGTTTTTGCATGGGACTACAGCGAGATGCCTGGGCTAGACCCAAGACTGGTGGTACGCACGCTCAACATAGATCTCGAGGCTAAGTTAGTGGCTCAGCTTCCTAGAGTGTTTTACACCAAAATAGAAGAACAGATAGTGAAGGAAGTGCAAAAGTTGCTAGCGGCTGGCTTTATCAAACCCATCTAGTACCCGCAATGGTTGTCTAACATTGTACTAGTGAAGAAGAAAAATGGGCAGATACGATGCTGTGTGGACTTCAAAAACCTTAACCGAGTTTACCCCAAAGACGAATTCCCACTGCCCAACTTGGACCTGTTAATAGACTTTACAGTAGGAAATGCTATGTTTTTCTTCATGGACGAGTTTAGTGGGTATAACCAGATAAGAATGGCGCCAAAAAATGTGGAGAAAACTACCTTCAGAACATCTATAAGTAAGTTCTATTACACTGTGATGCCATTTGGGTTGAAAAATGCGGGTGCAATTTACCAACTGTTGATGCCCACTTTGGCAACGAGCCCCAATAACAGGAAGAAGCTCAACAATATAGGAGGAAAAAAGTTAGTAAATTGAGAAGAAAAACCATTAAGCCTGAATAGCAGGAATAATGGATCATAGGCTTAAGAAATAGCAAAAGGGCTTCAAAGAAAGCAAGCGGGCCCAAATGAGCCCAAAGATAGAAGTAGTAATCCCATGGGTATTATGAGAAATAGAAAGCAAGCAAGGATGGGCCAAAGAGGTCCAAAGTAATGAATTAAGTAAGTAAGGGGTTGGTGGAAAAGCCCATAAACCCCAAAAGTAAAGGATATGGTAATATGGGTCAAGGAAGCTCAAATATTTAGCAAAAGCTCATGGGAACGAAGAATTGGAATGGACCGAGGATGCCCAAAGAAATGAAATGGGCCAAGGAAGCCCAAAACAGCATGAATAATAGCCAAATGATAATACTGGGCCACTGGAATTAAGCAAAGGGAAAGCATACAGCAAGCCCAAAAGAGGCCCAGCAAGCACGAGTTAAATAATAGCATGGCAAGAGCAATAGAATGACATAGCAAAAGTGCTAACCTACTCGCAAAAGGGGTAAAGAATGGATTGGAGATAGAAAAACCCACAATCAAACAAGGCTCAGCTCAGGAGGGAAGACATAAAGAATGAAAACTCAGAGACTCATTCACACCACAAGAAGTCAAGAACGAGCAACAAAATGTGCAAACAAGCCTTCAAGTCATGGCAAACGCATGAACCGCAGACAAGCCATGGACACACATGGAAGTATAATATGCATAAGGCTCAGGCACCACCAACTTGTACCCAACCAATATAGGAGTGGTGGGCCATGGGTCAAAGGTAAGAGAGGGTATGGTCTGGCAATGGGGAGAAGGGGGGAGCCTATTCTGGGGTTCCCGCTCAAACTCTTTTGAGGGAAATGTCCTGCTGGGATGACATACCACCCAAAAGAGGGAAAGATGAGTTGGAATCACTAGGTGTATACCATGAGAAATAGTGAGACAGAATGTCCATCCTTATCCAGATAGGAATGCCACGATAAACAAGAAAACAAAATAATACTCTATGTCTGGGAATGGGATGTGGCACGGCTAGCACAGGTAAGTGGTGGTGGCTAGGTAGCTGACAGACTAGTGAGTGGTCTAGGAAGGACACCCACATCAAGACAAAAGCGGTTAAAGGGTAAAATAGTAAAAACCCAGTTGTGGTAGGTAGTATAAAAAGGGCTCAACCGTGCACAGTAGGAAATAACAGAACAACACCGAGAATAGAATAACACCAAGAAGAGAACAACGAAACAAGAGAGTAAAAAGAAAGAGTAGAAAACTTAGAAAGGAAAAAGGAAGTAGAGAAAAACAGAGAGCAAGCAAGAGTGTAGGCATGCACCAATAAGCTATTCCCTTCTCTCCCTCTAAAAGCCTACCTTCTAGTAAGGAGTAAGAAATTTGAGGATAAGCCATTTAGGTTCATTTTCTCAAAGTGAGTAATTTCTGTAGCGAGATCTTCCTGTGAGATTGCCCACATTGAAGAGTGGTTCCCTTCCTAAACTTAACTCCGTAGGGAAATTAAGCCTGGCAGACTTACCATTCTTCCTTTCATTTTGTTGATCAAGGATCGATTTTTTTTTTTTTAATTACCATCTTATTTATAATGCATTATTATTGCTGCATTATTTCCTCCTTTATTAAAATCATGATTTGGTATTTCCTGTTTTTTTGGTTGATAGTAGGCATTTTCCTTTTGTTGTTGTTGTATCATACCTACCTGCCATAACTGTTTTGTAACAGTTTCCTCTGTCATGAGCATGTGACCAAGGTTTTAGTAAAAAGGGGCTTTAGTTTGTGCACAAGCCGATTTGGGGTGTTTTGCAGTTAAGCCAGTCCTAACTCTCCTACCCAGAACCATTGGGCCATAGCGTGGCAGGTGGTAGTCTAGTCCGTAACTGCGAAAAAGGCCCACCACACCAGCACACGATGACCGCCATATTCCAGGACATGATGCACCACAAGCTAGAAGACTATTTGGATGACATAGTCGTGAACTCGAGAAGGCGAGAAGACCATGTTAGACCATCCACATCAGTGCTTCTAAAATCTTGTATAATAGAAAAAGCACCACTTTTACACATTTTGTCTCAAAATTGCTCTACATCAGTGCTTCTAAAATCATGTATAATCTTGTATATTTATCCACTAGCTACAGTAACCATGCATATATACACGGTTACTGTAGCATGTGTATATAATATTTTAATAATTTCTACTTCGCTCCTTTTTTTTTTCTCTCTCTTCTCTATCTCTAAAACTAACCCTCCATCGTTATGTTCTTTCTTCCTTTGATACACACACTCCCACAGACACAAAATCAAAAATCAACTACAAACATCAAAAATCAACCACAAAATCAACAACAAAATCAACCAATAGAACAAAATCGTTGGATTGGTGATTGGTGATTGTGGATCGTGGATTGGAGAGGCGATTTGGATCGGTGATGTGGATCGGTGTTGATGGAGATCGGTGATGGGTTGACGGAGATCAGTATTGATGGAGTGCTTGTGATGGTGCTTCTGGGTTGATGGAGATTGGTGGATTGGAGAGGCGTTGTGGTGCTTGTGATGGCTGTGGTGTTGATGGAGTTCTTGCTCTGGTGCTTCTGGGTTTTGAATGTGAGAGAAAAAAGAAGAAAGAAGAGGAAGAAAAGAAAGAGGAAATGGCAGAGATAAGGAAAAAGAAAAAAGAACAAAGAAAAGGAAGTATTGGAGAAAGAAACAGGTAGGTAAAATAATATTAAAAAAAGAATATAAAAATATTATTTATATCAAATATAGTGTATAATAAATGGACTGATGTGGGTGTTTTGTAAAATTGATTGTGTAAAATAGAAAAAGTAGATTTTTTGTGTAAAATAGACGGAATTTTGCATCCACTGATGTGGTTGCTCTTAAAGTATTAAGAAAGGTATTTGAAAGGTGTAGACTTTTCAAGCTGAGAATGAATCCACTAAAATGTGCTTTTGGAGTGTCTGCCAGGAAATTTCAGAAATTCTTAGTCCATAACAGGGGAATAGAAGTGGACCTAGCCAAAGCCATAGCCATAGCGACCATGAAGCCATCAGTCACAATGAAGGAATTGAAGAGTTTCCTAGGAAAGGTTTCCTACATCTGGAGGTTCATCCCTGGTTTGGCATCAATCAGCCTTTCGAAGGCTATGACAGATCATAACAAACCTCCCTACGGTGCAAGTCCTAATTCGCAAAAAGCCACTACTGCTTTATTTGGCCTCAAGCCTATCTGCCATAGGTACTTTGATAGCCCAAGAAGATGGAGGTGGTGTCGAACAGCTAGTTTATTACATAAGTCGCGCCCTAAAGGATGCAGAGACTCGCTACCCTAGAGCAAAAAGGGCATGTCTGGCAATAGTTTATGCTTCGCAAAGATTGCGTCATTATTTCTTGGTCGGCGAAATACAATTGATGACAAAGTCTCACACAATCAAAGCCTTTTTCCGACAACCTATCCTCTCTAGAAGGATATCTCATTGGTTGTTACAATTGTCGTAATATGACTTGAAGGTAGGAACACCCAAAGCGATAAAAATTCAAGCCATAGCCGACCTGCTAGCCCAATATCTGGGAGAAGAGGAATTTCCACTGGACGATGAAGTTCCAGGAGAAGTGACCATAGCAAAAGTAACCGGAGAGTAATGGGTCATGAAGTTCGACGGCTTTTCTATAACAAACTTGGGGGATGCAGGAGTGGTCCTCTACCACGAAGGAGAAGAGACTGTGGCACTCTTGTTCAAGTTGGAGGTTTTGTGTTCCAACAATACTACAAAATATGAGGCCTATCTTACTGGGTTAGCCACAGCCCTCAAGATGGGGATCAAACATTTGAAAGTGATAGAAGACTCCAACCTGGTGGTTTGCCAAGCCAAGGGGAGTTTCTCAAAGGAACCAAGTTTGGCTCCGTACAAGACATTGGCCTAGAAAATGGAAGAAAGGTTTTCTACATTTAAGATAGAGTACGCTCAGAGAAGTAAGAATCGGTACACAGATGTGTTGATTGTGTTGGGCTCACAGATAGAATTTGAAGGAAATAGTACCAGAGTCGAAGTCAACAAGCAAAGAGAGTCTATTGCTAAAATACTACAGGAAAGATTTCAAGAAAAGTACGAGTGTGAAGAGATTGGAGGGTTCCCATTAAGGAAGCCCTGTTAAAAGAGGGAGATTTGGCAAATTTGAAAACATTAAAGGACTATGTCTTGATGAAAGGGGAACTATATCACAGAATGCTAAGAGGAATTTTATTAAGATTTGTGGGGGCATGAAGAGGCCCAAAGAAAACTAAAGGAGGTGCATGGCAAAACCTACGAGTTCTGCAGCGAGATCAGCCTTTACTGTAGGCTCTAAAGAGCGGGTTTTTATTGGCTAAGCATAAGTAAGGATGCGGACCTAGACCAAACCCAATGTAAGGCCTGCCATTTGGCTATGGATAGGGAAGAAAGTTATGCCGTGTTAATCAGTGGAGATTGGAGAAGCCCATTCGTGCAATACCTAGTAGAAGGTGTCCTGCCGCAGAAGTATAGTGGAAGATATAAGCTCAAGAAGCTGGCAGCCCACTACTTTTTACATTAGGGAATTCTTTTCAAAAAGGGGTATGATGGGGACCCATTACGATGTTTGGGTCCCAAAGAAGCTAGAGAAATGATAAGGGAGGTATCAAGGAAAACATAATTATCAGATTTAGGGTACCTCATAGGATCATAAGTGACAATGGTACTCTATTTGTCAATAGTGAGGTAAGAAAGATGTTGAAATTTTATCAGATTAAACACCATCGGTCATCGCCTTATTACCCTCAAGGAAATGGGTAGGTAGAGGCAACAAACAAAACCCTCATCAAGATTATCATCAAGATGAGTCAGGAATACACTAAAGGATGGGTGACACATCTGCCAGACGCCCTTTGGGCCTATCGAAGTTCGCCCAAGTTTGCCACAGGATTTTCTCCCTTCTCCTTAGTCTATGGAACAGAGGTAATGAGCCTAGCAGAAGTAATGATACCTTCTTTAAGGGTTATGCAGGCACGAAAGAAAGAAAAAGAGAAGGAAGTCTTTGCGGCAGAAAGCTGTGAGGACCTAGAAAGGTTAGATGAGAAAAGGGAGGAGGCACAAGAGCGCAGCAGCAAATATAGGTAAAAGATGACTGTAACTTATGACAGGACAACTAAAGAAAGGGTTTTTGCAAAAGGACAACTTGTGTTGAAGATAGCAGACCACGTCAGGCGAGGTATGACAAGACCATCTAAATTCTTGCCAAAATGGCAGGTTTACAAGTGTCTCTCATAAGGCTGGGAAGCTATGGCTAGTCGTGGTCCTCCTGCACTCCAACAAGGCCCCAAATCTAGCGGGTGAGGTGCTACTATGATCACATCTAGATAAGATTGCCACGTTGGTCACCCCTTACCCATTTTTTGTTCATCAAAAAAAAAAAAAGTCATCTTTCTATTATTGTGATATCTAACGGATGCCAACTATCACTAGTATTAGGTTATTCAAGGAAGTTTCCTTAGAATGATGAGAGAGTTTAATATCATTGATATAAAATGTTGTATTTATTTTGTATAAGACTGTCTCATGAGACAATTGTCTTAGTGCATGGTCTCAATGACATGCACTAAGACAATGGTCTTATGAGACCGTCTTAGGAGATACTTTCTCTACAAAGTTAGGGTTGACTTTATCACCTTTCAATGTTGTTTTAATAACTACATCCGTACAATAGGTGAAAATGTAATTTTTTTTTTTTTTTTTTTTAAGATTGATGTTTTACACCATCCAATAAGAAATTACAATATTAGCATTTTATTTAAAATTCAATACATCCTACCACATCTAATAATATCTCAATAAACTCCCAATTTGGTTGGATTTATACATTGGTATTAGAATTGATTGAGTGTGGTTATGCTTATTCTTAAATATATGAGATGATGTGGCATGTTGGGATTGAAGTGGTAAAACATGAGTTTTATACCACATCCTTACAGAATTTAATATCTTTTAATTAACTTTGTTCTTCCCCAAATAGAGATGAACTTGGTTTGCCTACCTTCAATTCTCCCACGAATTTTCTCCACAAAGAATCGGTAGTCCTAAATATTAGTTCGTAGGTATTAATAAGACTATATGCAATTCCAATTTTTATTGCTTTGGGTTTAGGATTTGCTTACAAATTGAAGAATTTGATCATGTGCTATCCAATATTAGTTGTGTGTATTTTTAGATCAATTATATGATGAATCTTTGTAGTTCGTAGGTGTTTATGGCTAATAAGACTATATGCAATTTCAATTTTTATTACTTTGGTTTTAAGATTGTTTACAAATTTAAGTTTTTTGATCATGTGTTATCCAATGTTAGTTGTGGGTGCTTTTAGATCTATCAAACTTCAATTTTGGTTGGATTTATAACAATATAGTCACATTTTTTTTTTTTTTTTGGTTTCTATAATTTGTAAGCTTTGAATTTTTTGATTTTTAACTATGTTTGGCTTTTGGAAGTTTTAACATATGTATTTTTGAGTTTATTTATTTATTTTTATAATATTTGAAATTGTTGGGAAAATTTCAACCATTGTAGCCAAGTATTACTTTTTTTAAGGTAACCCATCTTTTTCTTATATTTCTCTAGAAGTTTTTGCAATATTTAAAAACGTCTAGCGAATTTTTTGCAAGCCATTGCACGTTCATGCAATGGATTCTTTATCAAATTTAAAGATAAAAGACTGGAGTAATTTATGTGATGGTATAGTTTCATAATCAAGTTAGGATTTTATAAAAATTATTTTAGTGGTTTGTGACTAGTTAAAATAATAAGGAAGAGATAATAAATTAAAATAAGGAAAATGCTAACGAATACTCTTAGGGCATTTGTTAATAATCTATTTAAAAAAAAATTTTATGGGAAAAGAAAAAAAGCAAATAATGTTTTGACAGTTTTTTCTATTTCTCATAAAATTAGTATCAAAACTTTCCTAAAATGGATTATTAACCAATGCCCTAAGAGGGGTCGTTAGCAGAACCCTTAAAATAATAAGAAAGTGAGAGAATTTGGCTTTTTTTTATTGTAGAAAGAGAGATAATCTTAATAAAATATTGTAATTTATTTCTAATACCGTTTATTTTGCTGAAAACTGAAAACAATAAAATAAAATAAAAATTTCGATTACTGTTCATTTGGAAATCACTGTTCATTTGCCTGAGAAATAATTTGAATCCAAACAGTCACTTAACTTCTCTTATAAGACATGATTTTGGTAAAATAGTTTTGTAAATTACCATTGAATCCATAGCATGCTTTGGCAAGATCAATTTTAATGGCAAAGAGATAGTCATAGATTTTTCTATCCGGTGAAAATACGGGTCCAGTCAAATCCGACCCGAAACTATACCAGATCAAACTGATTTGACCAAAGGGATCAGAGACTTAAAACGAAAAACCCTTTTTAAAGAAAAAGTTATGGAAAATTTTCATAGATAAAGCACCCAAAAATTAGTTTCTCAAAAAAAAAAAAAAAAAGCACCCAAAAATTAAAAATAAAGTTCAAAGCTTTTCACAGATGAAAACCATTAAATACACTCACAAATCGAAACACAGAGCCAATAATTGGATCTAACATAAGAATCATATTCTAATATGACTACTACAACTATATATATATTTAAAAGCAAAAGCAAAAAAAAAAAAAAAAAAAAAACAAAACAGAGAGACGAAAAGAAATTGAGTGAAATAGAATCAATGTAGCGACTTGTTCGAGGCCATAATCAAAACGAAAATTAGAAATTTGATAGGCACGGAGAATCACTTATTTATATTGCCAACCTTCAATGCAATTTGCGCCACTTTTATCATAAACGCCCTTGCTCTGCAAATTGGCTTTTTTTTTTTTTTTTTTTAACAATCATTTTTCACATTCAATCTCTGAAAAAATTTGAAACATAAACCCAAAAACAAAACAAGAAAGAACAAGACCTTATTCGTATTTGATAGAAAACTATGCGATTGGAAACCATAGATTTTGAGAAGGAGATTCAAAAGTGAGTTGCGATCGGGACATGATGGTTCAGAATTCAGAGTGCCTTTTATAGGCCCCGCCGCCAAGAACTAAACCCTAACCCTAATTCGTCTTGGTAAGGAATGACAGAAATGCCCTTGCTTTTGAAAAGGTGGAGCCGCCGTGGAGGAGTGTGGAACTGAGTAGAGCCGTGGGGATAAGAAGTGGGCCTGGGAAGAGGGAATCCATTGGGCTTGGAATTTCATGGGCCAGAGATTCAGCTCTGTTTAAATGCCAACAGTGTGGTGCGGATCACAAAGGCCTTCTGGTGATTTGGACTGCTCTCATTTTGCGATCTTTGCTCTGAAATTTTGAAACTGCCCACATTTCCAGGTATTTTATCAATAGATTTCCTTAAATTCTAACCACTATTTTATAATTTAAGAATCTAGATTCTGTCATGCCAGCATTTTACTAACAATACTCTTAAAATAATAAAATAATGCTATAATCAAAACAACCAAATAATGTTTTATTTATAACATTATTTTATTATTTTAAGATTATTGTTAATAGAATGCTGACATGGTAAAATCTAGACTCTTAAATCATAAAAGAGTGGTTAAGATTTAGGGAAATCTATTTGGTAGAGTACTTTATGAAATCTAGAGAATCTGAATCCTATACTAAGATCCTCAAAATGGCCATTGACCATCCAATAATAAGTCGTGTGCCAAAATTTTTTTTTTTTTTTAAGAAGCACTCTCATTATTGAAAAAACAAAGAAAAACTACAAAACATCCTGAAGAAGAGCTTGTTCAAGAAAACGAGGAATCTCTTCTATCCAAACAGAAAAATCATCAATGCCTAAAGCATGTTTAGGTAGAAGATGGGCTAGACAATTGCCTTGCCGGCATACATGGGAAAAATCAACATGACGAAACTCATGGGAAGTAGATACAAAACCATAAATCACAGTAGCAATCGACGAAGGTGGGGGAGAGGTCTCTGAAAGGGCATTGAACACCACCAATGAATCACCCTCCATAATGAAGTCTTGAATCAGTGAATCCTTAGCAAATTGCAACCCGAACTCAACTGCCTTTGCCACCACTTCCATTACACCAAGAGGGATCTGAAGCTTCTTGCTACAAGCTCTAATTAACAAGCCATCTGAGTCCTTGATAATTACACCAATGCCTGCTGACTTTTGAGCAGCAAATACAGTGCCATCAACATTTATTTTATAACTACTGGGCGGAGAAGGAATCCAGCAAGTTTGGATACGGGCTCGGCTCAGAGACAGCGCAAGCACCTTCCTGAAATTCCTCCAGAAAATCCATAGCACCAGAAACCACTTGCTGACTTGATTTCTATACACCCCCAACTCTTAACTTATTCCGATTTGTCCATATTGCCCAAGCCACCATAACAATCCGCTCAATTCTGTTCTACTCCCAATCGGCTTCCATAACCCTATACCACAACATATCCAAAAAGGAATGAAAGTGTGTTGTGCATATAGCACCCCATGACTCAAATCAATAATAGTAAATAAGCGGAAATCAAATAACAAGCACACACAAAGAACACAAAAATTTACATGGTTCGGCAAACTGCCTACCTCCACAGAGACGACGGAGAAATTTCACTATAAAAAAAATAGGGAGATACAATAGTGCACAATAACACTCTCAAGAAACCCAAATCCCAATACACCCTAACTCTCTCTCACCCACAAGACAAGAAAACACTATTCTTCTTCTTATGCGGCTGCTGCTAGGGTTTTAGGAATTACTCTAATTCTCTCTATGTATTTCCGTTCAACACAAAACTAATATATATATATATATATATATATATATTATAGGTCGGTTGTACTAGGAATTGTATTCCTAGTTGTACTCAATCATCCTTGACCGACTTACAAGAATGGGCTTGGGCTTTAGTGGCAATTCAAGCCACCCACGTCAACAAATCTCCACCTTAGCTTGAATTGATCAAGCTACACAAGCAAACTCCTCCATCGCCTCCACCTTAGCCCTTAAGGGCTTACAAGCTGCAAACATCAACCAAGTCCAAGTAACTCTTGAACTTATCTGTTGGAATTGACTTTGTCAACATACTAGAGGATTTCCAAGTCTTATTCTTCTGTAGTGACCCCATCTCTTCTACATCCCTGTAAGGCGATGGATCTCCACTGTTAGTTATGAGAGCAAAGCTAACCATGTCTTCAAAACCATATCTCTATGGTGCTTTGTGAACCCACTTCTCTCTACCTTTAGCAATTGAATAAGACTCTTCTTGTTGTTGCTGTGGATCAATCTCAACATCACCCTTATCATTGGGTGAACTATTCTCGTCAAGCTCCACCTCAATAGTTAATTTCTCCTGTGGACTATCATCACATGTCTCTGCTTCATTTTGTTTCAACATAAAGGCTTCATCAAATATGACATCTCTGCTAGTCACCATTTTCTTTGAGATTGGATCCCAAAGCCTATAGCCTTTACACCTTTTTTAAAACCAAGAAATACACATTTTCTTGACTTCGAATCCAATTTAGAACGCTCTCCACTCTGCACATGCACATAAGCTAGACAACCAAAAATTTTTAGACTCGAATAATCAATTGGTCTACCTGACCAAACCTCTTCTGGAATCTTGAAATCAATAGCTGATGATGGAGATCTATTAATAATGAAGCTTGCTGTGTTAACTGTCTCTGCCCAAAACACCTTAGACAACCCTGCATTCAATCTCATGCATCTGGCTCTTTCTGCTAAGGTTTTGTTCATTCTCTTCGCAACTCCATTATGCTGTGGAGTTCCTTTAACTATGAAGTGACGAGTAATGCCTTCTAATTCACAAAATCTTATGAATTCTTTATCTCTATACTCTAGTCCATTATCTATTCTAAGGTATTTTATTTTCCTGCCAATCTGATTCTCAACCTGTGCTTTCCACTTTTTAAATATGCTAAACACATCAAACTTATGCTTCATAAAATAAATCCATACCTTTCTAGAGTAGTCATCAATGAAACTAACGAAGTACTGAGCATCGCTATGAGAAGAAACTGATACTGGGCCCCAAACATCTGAATGAATGTAGTCAAGAACACCCTTACTTGTATGAGAGTTTATCTTAAAACTGATTTTATGCTGCTTCCCATACACACAATACTTGCAGAAGTCTAGCTTGCATGTCTTCACCTCTTTCAATAAATTTCTCTTGTGCAACTCTAACATACCACGTTCACCAATATGGCCAAGTCGCATATGTCATAATTTTGTGTCGTCAGTGTTGGACTCCACTGGAGTGGTGACTGCAACTCTTCTTATAATTGTGTTCCCAATCAATCTGTAAAGTGTGCTTATTTTCTGTCCCTTCATCACCATCAAAGCACCTTTGGTAATCTTCATGATTCCACCATTTGATGAGTATAAATAGCCCAAATCATCCAATACTCCTAAAGAAATTAAATTCTTTCTAAGATCTAGAACATATCTGACATTACTAAGAACTCTCACAACTCCATCAAACATCTTGATCTTCACGGTACCAATCCCAATAATCGGGCATGTAGCATCATTACCCATTTGAACCATACCACCGTTGTAAAGCTTATACGTGTCAAACCAATCTTTCTTTGGAGTCATATGATATGAGCATGCTGAATCTAAAACCCAAGATTCCAATAGAACATTGTTACCTGATGAGACTGAAAGTAAATCTGCACCAACTTCACTGTCATCTGATGTTTCTTCAACAATACTAGTTGATTCTAGGGGCTTCTTTCCATTCTTCTTCTCCTCTAAATGCTCTTTCAACTCTTTACACTGATTCTTGTAGTGCCCTTTCTTGTGACAATAAAAGCACTCTACATCTTTCTTTGCCCGTGATTTAGACTGTGATTTGTTCCTGTTGGAGTTCCGTCCTCTTGACCTGCTTCTGCCTCTATTGCTTGACTTAGACTTTACAATAAGTCCATCAGCCTAAGAACCATTACCATCTTGCTTCATCTTTATGTGTGACAAGAGAGTACTAGTCACCTCCTTGAGTACTATAGTCTTTTTCCCGTACATCAACGTAGTCACTAGATGATCAAAAGAAGTAGGAAACGACGCTAATAAGGGTAACGCTTTATCTTCATCCTCATAATTCACCCCAAAACTTGACAGTTGGGTGTTCAACATGTTAAACGTGTTGAGATGCTCCAACAGATCTGAACCTTCCTTCATATGCAAACTATACAATTGCTTCTTCACATACAACTTGTTTGTCAGATTCTTTCTCATATAAAGACCTTCTAGTTTTTCCCAAACCTCCTTTGCGATCTTTGCTTCTAGGATGTTGTGAATGACCTCATCACCTAGGTTGAGACGAATAGCGCTAGCTGCTTTCTCATCCATCTCTATCCATTCTACATCCTTCATTGTTTCCGGTTTCTTCTCCTTCCCAAGCAAGGCCTTGTGAACTCCTTGTTGAATTAGGAGATCCTTCATCCGCCTTTGCCAAAGTGAAAAATTTCCCTTACCACAAAACTTCTCTACATCATACTTTGCATTTGACATCTTTACTATATTCAAAGGATTGAATCCTAACCTTGCTCTGATACCACTTGTCGTGCATATAGCACCCCAGGACTCAAATCAATAACAGTAAATAAGCGGAAATCAGATAACAAGCACACACAAAGAACACGAGAATTTACGTGGTTCGGCAAACTGCCTACCTCCACGGAGACGACGGAGAAATTTCACTATAAAAAAAATAGGGAGATACAATAATGCACAATAACACTCTCAAGAAACCCAAATCCCAATACACCCTAACTCTCTCTCACCCACAAGACAAGAAAACACTATTCTTCTTCTTATGCGACTGCTGCTAGGGTTTTAGGAATTACTCTAATTCTCTCTATGTATTTCCGTTCAACACAAACCTAATATATATATATATATATATATATATTATAGGTCGACTGTACTAGGAATTGTATTCCTAGTTGTACTCAGTCATCCTTAACCAACTTACAAGAATGGGCTTGGGCTTCAGTGGCAATTCAAGCCACCCACGTCAACAAAGTGGATATGCGAGTTCATTGGAAACAACTTCAATAAATCCCAGACTTCACAAACGAAGGCACAATCCTAGAAAATATGGCCCGATGACTCCACATCCGCATGACATACTTCATATTGTCCATCCAACAGCACCTTCCTTTTCATGAGGTTCTCTTTGGTGGGAAGAATGTCCTTACAAGCTCTCCATGCAAAGTGACGAACCTTAGGAGGAATATCAAGCCCCCAAAGTGTCTTCCAAAAAGGCCTTAGCCTACTATCATCTGAAACAGCTCCCTTCAACCCTTCTTCCTTCATGACCATAGCTACAGTGTAAGCACTTCGGACTGAGAACCTACCATTCGAAGATGGAGCCCAAACTAGCCTATCGTCAGGTAAGTGAGAGCTCAGGACCAAACCTAAAATCGCCTCAGCCTTATGTGGTAAGAAAATTACCCGAATCAACTCAGGATTCCAAGAACTAGTGTCCTGATCAATGAGCTCATTGACTCGAGCTTTAACCCCGAGCAGAGAAGGTGGAGAGATCACTTTATATGTTGAAGGAGTGGGAAGCCATCTATCTTGCCAAATCCAAATACTCCTCCCGTTACCCACCTGCCAATGAATCCCACTACACACTATGCTTTGGGCTACCATGATACTTCGCCAAGTGAAAGACGGATTGCAACCCACCTTGGCATGAATAAAATCACAGTTAAGGAAGTAACGAGCTTTGAAGACCCGAAACAACAAGGAGTCCCTACCCACTTGAAGTCTCCACCCTTGCTTAGCCAAAAGAGCAAAGTTGAATTGTTTTAGTTGCTTGAAACCCATACCCCCTTGAGATTTAGGAGTGCAAAGTTTATCCCAACTAATCCAAGCCATTTTCCTCTTATCTTTTTTTTTACCCCACCAAAAATTCTGCATCAGGCTCGCCATCTCCTCATAAAGCAAGTCTGGGATCTTAAAATAGCTCATAGGGTATTGCTTGGACCACAGCCTTGATCAAAATTTCTTTCCCCACCTTAGAAAAAAGCTTTTCCTTCCATCCTGCCAATTTCCTAGCCAATTTATCCTTAATCTCCTTAAAAGAATTTTTCTTGTTTTTCCCCACCAACAAAGGTAAACCCAAATACTTCTTATGCTACTTGATAACTTAAGCACCAATCTTGGACTTTATCTCCTCTTGGACCTCATGAGTAGTGTTACTATTGAAATATAAGGAAGTTTTGGCCCTATTCAACTATTGACCCGAAGCCAATTCATAGACATTCAAAACACACTGTAAAGAGTCACAATTCTCATTGGAAGCTTTACAAAAAATTATACTGTCATCTGCAAAAAATAAGTGAGACAAAATAGGACCCCCTCTACACACAGAAACACCCTCCATAACCCCATCAATGACTGTTTTTTTAATTAAAGCTGAAAGACCTTCAGCACAAAGAAGAAGGAGAGAGGGTCACCTTGGCGAAGCCCCTTTGATATGGCCCCACAGCTTACCATTGATTCTGATAGAATAAGTGACTGATGAAATACACTACATCATCAAGCTTCGCCATCTAGGGTGGAAACCCAGTTTCTCCATAATTTTATCCAAACAACCCCATTCCACCCTATCATAGGCCTTGCTCATATCAAACTTCAAAGCCATTTCTCCTATTTTACCTGTTTTACGCTGGCTAATGTGATACATAGTTTCAAAAGCAACTAGAACATTGTCAGTAATAAGTCTGCCATTGACAAAAGCACTCTGAATCTCACTAATAATAGATGGGAGTATTTTCTTTAATCTGTTAGCAAGTGTTTTAGCAGCCAACTTATAGATCACATTACACAAGCTAATAGGTCTAAATTTAGAAACTCTTTTTGGCTAATTAATGTTAGGAACTAGGACAATATGAGTGTCATTAAAATTTGGGGGGGGAGATACCAAAATTTAGAAAATCAAGCACAGTTTTAGTTACTAAATTTCCCACCGTAGGCCAAAAATGCTAATAAAAGAGGAGGGGCATACTGTTGGGACCTGGAGCCTTTAAAGGGTACATTTGTTTGAGAGCACGGTGAACTTCCTAAGGAAGAAACTCCTTCACTAGACACCCATTCATTTCCAAAGTGACTTTGGTTTGGACTACATCCAAAATTTCTGAAAAATCCATGGGGGAGGTAGAAGTGAAAAGCTTTAAGTAGTAATCCTCAAAAACCTTAGCAACGACTGATTCATCATCTTGCCAAGTCTTTTGCTCATCAAAAATGCCCTCAATAGAATTTTTTTTGAAACTGGGATGATTCATTTGCATGAAAATAACTCATGTTGCGGTCACCCTCCTTAAACCAGTGCAATTTAGCCCTTTGCTTCCACATCAAGATCTCCTTTTAAAGCCAACAATTAAGCTTAGATCTGGTCTCACGGATACTCTGTATTACACCCGCATCTGTTGGTTGCAATTCAAGCCACTCCAAACGCTTCTGAAGCCTAGCAACTTCCTTCCTTACATGACCAAACTCATACCTGTTCCAAGCTTCCAATTTTGACCAATTCCAAACTCCTAGATTCACTCAAATGCACCCCCCCCCCTCAGCGCCCCTTCATCACTGTCTGCTGTGACACCACTCCTATTATCACCTTCCTCAGCCTGCTTTGGATTGTCACTGAAGGCAGCCACTTCAGTTGCATGAAACCTAGACTAACCAGCCTTAGAGTGTGTTTTGGGAACCCCTTCCTCATATCCCTTGACCTCAATAGACTGGCGCTTACCCATGCTGAATTGAGGGGCTTTCATCCAATGTCCAAATTGCTGATCATCCACCACAAGCCTACCTTTACTTTTCAGCCAAATTTCATAATCTTTGTCATCATGGGTTAATAATCCACACCAAAAACACAAATTGGGTAGACGCTCGTATTGGAAAGCAACCCAACCTTCTATACCATCTTCTAGTGCAATTTTCTTTACTCGGTAAAGAGGTTGAGACACATCCACCCTCACCTTTATGTGCATAGAAGTTCCTCCTTTCATCTCCAAGGGGTCAGCAGATTGGATCACTATACCTATGGATTCTCCTATTAACACTGTTGTTTCTGGGGTCATAAACTGAAAGGTAAATCATGAATTTGAATCCAAAAGGTACAAAACTTGAACTCAAGATCTTTCAAGGACTGTTTCCCGTCGAAGTCCTGAAATACTACCAGGTATCTGTCATATGACCAAGGTTCTCCTTGCAAAACCATTTCAGCGTCAACTTTTGACTCAAATTCAAAAAGCATAGTGTTATTCCCTACGTTAACCAATCGGAAGCACTCCCTTATAGGCCATAATGGACGAAACGTTCGGGCCACCACATCCATATTTAGGTTCCTCTTAGTAAAGAACTGTATTGCGAGAACATGCTCTGAAGTAGACAACTTCCTCGGTAGCAAAACCTTATTCCCTTCCTTTGTAGTCAGGGATAATCCATCATACCTTCTAATTATTTCTTCCATACAGATCCTGGGCAAACCAACCTCACCACTACACTGCAGACTAAGCCCTTCTAACAATGGAGGTCACTAAAGGGAAAGCAGCCTTACTCAACGAGAAGGCAACGATATACTACAGTCTAGGGTTTCAGAGGTGCTCTCACTAAACCCTAGCCGAGAACCTTTTTCGTTCCTCTGAGATTTTTAAGTCATGTGCCAAATTGCCAATACCTAAAGTTGAAAGAAATAATCTCTATATATTAAGAAGATTTAGAAAGTTAGTTATCACTTTCCTGAATTGTCAAAATACCCCAATTTAATTAGATAGTCTTACTTTTAAAAAATAAAAAATGAGGATAGAACTATAACTTAACAAAATAAAAAATAAAAACTACCTTAAAACTTAAAATAAAAAAATAAAAACTACATTATGAAAACTCTCACTCTACATGCACAACCAAAACCTCCCTACTTTCACAATCACTTGCAATTTCCACATAATAACTTCCCACTAAATATTACTAATAGCCCTGCAACAATGGTGCCCACCTATAAAGTCACGAATACGTTTAAGAAACAAATGGAGGACATAGATTGTGCCTTAAAACAATTTGATATACCTGGGGGAGAAAATCACATCCACAACACATTGCCAAGTAACACCTTTTCCAAAATAATCCCTTGACCACCCAAAATAACCCCTTGACCACTCATAACCCCTTATCCTGAAATATCCTCACACATCCCAAATTTTCCTCCTGTTAATCCTCTAGAGCCCACTCAACCTAAAATATCTCCTCAGATACCTAAGCCGACTCCATCACCTACCAATTATCCCAAAATCCTTCTGATACCCCCAATCTAACTAAAACTCCCGAACAATACAAACCCCCCAGGCACGTGGAAGAGAATCACCAGGACTGAAAGGGAAGAAGGTTTACCTAAGGTTGAGTCAATGGGACAGAAAAGAGCAGCACCCTACCACACACATTAGTCTGAGTTACCTAATAAAAAAATTTTGGTTTCTCAAATTGATAATGAAAACATTCGGATATTGGCAGAGACCAGTTTTCAGCCCTGCTAGAAGCAATGATTCTCTTAGTGTGGAACTATCATGAGCTTAGGAACCTACATATAGAAGATCAGCTTGCAGACATGGTGTAGGCAAAAGATCCCTTGGTCATGTTCATAGCCGAAACATGGATCGATAGAGCAAGGCTAGAACTAGTTCAGAGCAAAATTCAATTCAAGTATATGTTTGAAGTACCAAGAAGAAATAAGGTGGGGGGTCTGGTACTATTTTGGAAGGAAGAATTCAAGTTAGACATTGAAACGTTCTCTCCCAACCATATTGATACCACTATTAACAAGAACTAGGATGACAAGTGGAGATTTACAGGATTTTACGGCAAACCAAACACACAAAAACGACATGAATCTTGGACCAAGTTGAGACAATTGAAGATAAGGAGTGTTTCACCTTGTTTGTGCGCTAGGGATTTCAGAAAAACAAGGGGGCAATCGGGAACATTCTTGATGAATGTGACTTCGTGGACCTAGGATTTGTAGGCTTCCCATTTACTTGGCACAAGAATTATTCAGATTTCACAAAATTGAAAGGTGATAAACTCAACCCTAACTTTGTAGAGAAAGTATCTCTTAAGACGGTCTCATGAGACCATTGTCTCAGTGCATGTCAGTGAGACCATGCACTAAGACAATGGTCTCATGAGAGAGTCTTATACAAAATAAATACAACATTTTATATCCAATGATATTAAGCTCTCTCATCATTCTAAGGAAACTTCCTTGAATAACCTAATGCTAGTGATAGTTGGCATCCATTAGATATCACAATAATAGAAAGATGATTTTTTTTTTTTTTTTTTTTGGATGAACAAAAAATGGGTAAGGGGCGACCAATGTGGCAATCTTACCTGGACGTGATCATAATAGCACCCTACCCATTGGGTTCGGGACCTTGCTGGAGTGCAGGAGGACCACGATTAGCCATAGCTTCCTAGCCCCACAAGAGACACTTGTGAACCTTGAGCTGCTGAGAGAGGTAACCCAAGTAAGTTTATATTTAAACTCGAACCTTGGACCTCACATTTAGCACATCTTGTGTATCACCCAAGACCACTAAACCACACCCCTCAGTGGTGAAAGAAATTTGACTTAATTGCGAAGTGTGGCAAGAAATGTATTTCAACTAAGTTATTAAAATAAAATGAAAAGGTAACATGCTGAGCTAAACAGCAGAACTTGATACATATATATAGTGGGGTGTGCATGCAATGGGGTCAGAGTAGAGAGTTTCCAAAGTCCAAAGTCGAAAGTTCGCTTAAAACCCAAATCCCATAAAGTGGAGTTCAGAATTTCCCAATCTCATACTCGTAGTTATGGGTGTTCGCGGTGCGGTATGGTGCGATTTTGGGTCATTTTTAGCACTGCATTTTGCAGTATATTTTGGCTAAAACTATAATTGCACCGCACCTTATTTTTTGCAATCACATGTGTGATGTGGTGCAGTGCAGCTTAGAGTTTAGCCAAAATCATAACTGCACCCAAGGGCGGCTTGATGCATTTAAGGGCCTAAGGCGAAAATTGATTATATTGTTTTAGATGCAAAATTACTACTAATTAATATGAACAACGTATAATTTTTTCTTTTTTTAGAAATTTTATAGACACAAAAAATTTGACAAAACTTTTCACACTTGTTGATGTGGCAGATTGATAGTGGTAAGTAAAAGAGTGGGGTTAATGGTAGACCTAGATGAAATTAGTAAAAGTTTGTTAACTCAACTCTTATAATTATTTTATTTTTTAGAAGTGCAACATTCACAATATTTTTTACAACAAATCCTAAGTTTTAAGTTGCTTCTTGTTTTCTATTTGAAAACACCACTATAATTATTTTTTTGTCATCAATAATAGGTTGTAACAACCTATTATTTAGCATTTGTTGTAAAAGTATTGTGAAAAATATTGTGGATGTAACATTTTTCTCTTTTTTTTGTTTGTTTTTTCATTTGATAAAAAAAATATTATTTTATTTGTTGATTATAAATTACACTATTGGTTAATATTTGGGGCCTTTTTTTTACTTGGGACCTTAGGCGACTACATCTATTGCTTTCACTATTTAGCCGGCCCTGACCACACCGCACTTTATTTTTGCGGTCATATGTGCGGTGCGGTATATAAAATGTGGTTTGAATAGTTTAAGTCAGTATATTTTTCAAATTTTGGGTTTTTTCTACCCAGCCAAAAACTAATTTTTCCCTTTGTTTTGGGCTAAGTTTTAAACTATTGAACTAGTTTTTCTTTATTTTGGGTTGGCTTTCTTAGTCAACACTTGCTAGGGTTATCAAACTATTTTTTTTTGAAGAATAGGGTTATTAAACTATTAATAATATATTTAATATAAGAAATAAATAAATATATTAATATAAAGAGAGAGTGCCGTGCAGTTTTTTTATTATAAAACTGCAAATTGCATTGCACCATGCAGTGCGATGCACTATTACTTGCGGTGTATACGATTATTCCATTTTACAAATGGTTTTGGTTCAGTTTTTGTGATTCGATAAACACCACTATACTCGTAGTAGTACTAGCTGATAGTAATCTTTTGTTACGATGTATGGTAATATCAGCCAAAAGTCCAGGCGAGAGAAGTCGAACTCAGCATCAGTGACGTCAATATCAATTGTACCAAATTGGTGACATATAGTAGAAAGCCATTTGTTACCCTGTATTACCAAATGGCTACGAGCCAACAGGGCAGAGACAAATTTATTCCTAAAAGACTTTTAAAAAGGAAGAATTAATTTATGAACATAATTCTGGAAAGAGGTCATGATCTTCCGAATGGTTTTTTAATAAAATTTTAATGTGAAATTATAGAATGGCCCAAAAACAATTCTTTTGGGTTGGATACGGATCCTCAATACATTACGGGTTGTGTTAACGGGCACCTTGTGGTGCCCATTAACAACTTTTTTGAAATTTTTCTAACAATTTTTTTGTATTTTTATAGATTTATCTCATTTTTTTCTAGCTTTATAAGTACCGTTGGGTATCTTTTTACTTTTTTTCTTATATTTTTAAAAAAAATCTTTTTTGCACCTTTACAAACACTAGTTGATGCTTGTTAACATTTCTCATAAATTAATTAGGGTTGGCAATGTGTATTCATTACCTCTATTCTAATCTATTTAAGTCACATTCCCTATTACTCTCTTAATTAGTATGTTCTTCTTTATTTCTTCTACTAATGTGATTTTTTATCTTTCTCTAGCTTTTTTTCATTCCCTCAATTTAGATAAACTTCCTCTCTTACTGGTGCATTAGTTTTAGTTGCTCTTCTCTGTGCATGACTAAACCATTAAATAGCTTTCCTCACATGATTTTTATTTTTAAATTATAAAATTTGGTTTGGGTTTTTTGTTTTCTTATTTTTCTTTTACTTAACAACAATAATTAATGTTTCGTTAGAAATTTATTCGGCATATAATGAGATAATAATTGTATTGTAACGTATTAAAAATAAATTATTTTATGTTTTTCATTTGTTGATTTTTTATTAATACTAAATATATGCTAATTTGAATTTTCATAAAAGAAAAAATATTCTATACTTCGCCCCCACTCCCCCTCAATTAAAATCATAGCTCTGTCATTGGTCTATAAACTCTTGGAGGCATTGTTGATGAGGAAAGTTGAGTTGATGAGAAAGCTATCAACTGGGAGTGATGATGAGAAGTGGGAGGAGAGATGAGACCAAGGTTTCAACTTTCAATTGACTAGTCGCTAACCCGTGCATCGCAAGAGAAACTACCTATTTGTGAGGCAAACAAAAATAATTTTATTAAAAATTTATGAAACTACATCATTGCTTGATTTGCTTTTGTATGACTTCAATTTGTGTTACAATTTGATTAAGAAGCCATTGTTTGATCATGCAATGGCTTACAAAAAATTTGTCAGACAGTTTCAGATACTGCAAAAAAATAACTCAAAAATTCAGATATTAAAACTTTTGAAAGACCAAAAAATATTAAAGAATCAGATGATTCACGGCTTAGAAATTATTTAAACAAAACAAAATATATATGACTAAACAATAGAAAAATTTAAGAGAAATATGGGTTCATTCAAAAGAATAATTTCAATTATTGCAAGATTTTTTATCTTGTAAAAAATAAATAAAAAGAGTTTGGTGGTCCATGTACAAAAATTACTTTTTTTTAAAAATATATGAAAAATCATATTTTTTTTATTATTATTATTTTTTTAACAAAGTAGAGGAGAAGAAAATAATATAAGAAAAGCCCATACCTCTACCCGGCTCAAATTTTTTTTTTTTTTGGTTTGCATTGCTTTTATAGTGTTAATGATTAACCTTGCAAATTTGGAGATAAATTATAAATATTTGAGTTTGGGGTAATTCTAGCGTACACCAAAAAAATGGGGGTACGTTACTCACTAGTAAGCAACCTGCTATATCAGGTTACCAAAACATCACATTTGATCGTACTATTCTTATATTGTGTAATACTAATATTCCATGTTATTGTACTTTTGTCACATTTGATGGTTCTCTTATTTTTTCTCACATTTGATGGTACCGTCTTCAAATTATGCAATACCAACATCACATGTGACTGTACTTTTGTCACATTCGGTGGTTCCATTATTTTTTTCTCACATTTGATGGTACCATTCTCACATTGTGCAGTATAAACATCTTATGTGACTATATTTTTGTTACATTCAATGGTTCTCTTATTTTTTCTCACATTTGATAGTACTATCTTCACATTGTGCAGTACTAACATCACATGCGACTGTATTTTTGTCACATTCGGTAATTCCTTTATTTTTTTCTCACATTTGATGATACCATTCTCACATTATGCAGTACTAACATCACATGGAATTGTACTTTTGTCACATTCGGTGGTTCCTTTTTTTTTTTTTTTTTTTTTTTTTCACATTTGATGATACCATCTTCACATTCACTAGTACCAACATCATATGTGACTGTACTTTTGTCACATTCGGTGATTCCTTTATTTTTTCTCACATTTGAAAGTACCATCCTCATATTGTGCAGTATCAATATCACATGTGACTGTATTTTTATCACATTTGATGGTTTCTTTATTTTTTTTTTCTCGCATTTGATGGTACCATCCTCATGTTGTGTAATACCAACATCACATGTGATTGTATTTTTGTCATATTTGATAGTTTCCTTATTTTTTCTCACATTTTATGGTATCATCCTCACATTACGTAGTATACCAACATCACATATGACTGTACTTTTGTCACATTCGGTGGTTCCTTTATTTTTTCTCACATTTTATGGTACCAGTCTCACGAAGCGCAGTACCCATATCACATGTGACTGTACTTTTATCACATTTGATGGTTCCCTTATTTTTTTCTCACATTTTATGGTACCAGTCTCACAAAGCGCAGTACCAACATCACATGTGACTATACTTTTGTCACATTTAGTGGTTCCTTTATTTTTTTTTCCTCACATTTTATGGTACCAACCTCTCATTGCGCAGTACCAACATCACATGTGACTATACTTTTATCACATTTGGTGGTTCCCTTATTTTTTCTCATATTTGATGGTACCATCCTCACATTGCACAATATCGACATCACATGTGACTGTACTTTTGTCACATTCAGTGGTTCCCTTATCTTCTCACATTTGATGTTACCATATTCACATTGCGCAATACTAACATCACATGTGATTGTACTTTTGTCACATTCGGTGATTCCTTTATTTTTTTCTCATTTATGATGGTATCGTCCTCATATTGTGAAGTGCCAACACTACATGTGACTGCACTTTTGTCACATTTCATGGTTCCCTTATTTTTTATCATATTTGATGGTACCATCTTCAAATTGTACAGTAATAACATCACGTGTGGCTTCA
Source organism: Quercus alba (assembly GCA_036321655.1). Classification (NCBI taxonomy): domain Eukaryota; kingdom Viridiplantae; phylum Streptophyta; class Magnoliopsida; order Fagales; family Fagaceae; genus Quercus; species Quercus alba. The sequence goes on along the minus strand of CM070307.1, from coordinate 50,661,238 downwards.
GTTTCGTATAATAAAAAATTTTCAGTCTCTGCACTCAGTTTCTGAGTCTCTGATTCTTCACCTCTCTCACAATTTTTCTAGGATTGAGATACCGATCCTTACCATTTATTTAATCCAGTGCATAGAAAATTGACACCTAATAAGGACAGGTCATCAATCCATGTGAAATCACCTTCAGTCCTTTCTTTGCTCTTTTCTTTCTACCTTTCAGCTACAAAAAAAAAAAAAGAAAAAAAAAAGAAAACTCTCTTTCTTTAGATCTTTCACTATTTAAAATTCAAAAACTCTCTCACACCATTGCTGAATCTCCATGGCTACAGCTAGCAGCCACCGCATCCCACACCTCCACTGCCGGCGGTAGTTCCGGTATGTTCTTGTCTCTCTCCTTTGGCCGCTGGAGGTGCTATCACCAGTGCCACCACCACTGGTGGCCGCCGGGTCCTCCTCTCTCTCTCTCTCTATATTATCTTTTCTCTTTTATTTTTCCTTTTGTTTCTCTTTTTTATTTGCCTTTTAGAAGTGACTGAATCCCTTAGAGTTTTGTTTAGTGATTGGGTTTCCTTTTTGAGTATAAAGCTTGATGATCTGCTTGGGTTTGAAAATTTGGGGCTTTTGGGTACAGCCAAATGTATTTTGATTAAGTATCTCCCTGTACTTGTTGTATGGTGTTGTCTTTGACATCAGTCCAGAAATTATGTTGCTTGGTCATGAACTCATGATGTATGCCAAAAAATCATTATGAAATTTCTCTCTCTTTTTTCCTAATTTTTTTTTAGGTATCTGTTCCTTTTCTAAATTTGGATTGACTATGCAAATGGGTATTTTTCTTATGGATAGTATATTTTGTTTCTTGTAGTTCTTTGTAAAGATATAAACTGTGGCTCTTTTGGTTTCTTGTGGAAATATTTGCGTTTTTGGTTGCTTGAATTGTTACCAATCATGCCTAACAAGTTTAGCCCAAATTTTTAAGTATATATGCTAAGGCCTTCCAAAATGTTCTAGTTATGCTATTTTGGTTCAAAAGAATGTTTGAAATTTTGGTGATGCTATTTTTCTTTTAATAAAAAATGGTCAAATATTTCTAGTTAAACTTTAATTCTTCTTGGACATTTCTATGTTATACAGATATGGTATTTATTTATTAACTTTAATTCTACTTGGCCATTTCTATGTTATACAACAAAGCAGAAATTGCAGTTGGATTTGAGCACAATTGAGCTTATGAACAAGAGTTTGTTTTATGCACTTTTTTATTTTCCATTTATTGACGCAAAAGGTTATATGGAGTAATAACTAAGAACTATGTCTCTTGTTTTCTTATTTGCAGGATAAAATATTAGCCTTAGCTACGATGAAGTTCAATGTATCTTGCTAGAAAAATGTTTTGAAGCATTCCATGAAACATTGAAGCCATGTATCCTGCTGTCAATAGGCTAAGTATAAATCAATAAAGATTTTTATTTTTTAACCAAACACACAAACAACACCCCCCTACCCCACTCAAAAACAAATCTATATTATTACTAAAAACTGAAGCATGACATTTATTGCTACTAAGCACTTGTTGCGCCACCTCATTGCCACGTCATTTGCCACATGCTGAAGCGTGGCATTTATTGTTACTGAGTTCCTGTTGCACCACCTCATCGCCACGTCATTCGCCATATAATTATTATTTATTCTTTTTTTTTTACAAATATATATATATATATATATATAAATTATTGACTTTACATATTCATCTTTATCGGTTTTAACATCTATATATATATATATATATTTATTTATTTTTTATTGCCAATTTTCCTATAATTTTTTTTACATTCACTTATTTTTTAAATATTTACACTTTCTTCAACCTTTTTTCTTCCCTTACATTTTCATCTCCCCACTACCCTCTACTTTAATATTACTATTCAACTTTCCCTTCATCTTCCTTTATTTGTCTCTTCTTATCCCTTCTCTCTTACTATAAATTTGTCACTCTTTTTCATTATTTACATAGTTTTCTCTCACAAAAAAGTTCTCTCTCTCTCTCTCAATGTTTTAGTGGATTTTTATTTTTTATTGCATCTCCACTTTAGGTTAATAAATTTTTGTGTTTTAAAGAACTTTAATTTAGGTTGATACGATTTAGTTTTGTGTTTTAAGTTATTATTATTATTATTTTGCTCTTTGATTGTTAAATTTTATCCGATTACATTATAAAAAAATTAAAGATAGTAGATAAAAATAAAATAGTATTTCATTACATAGCATAATTTGGATAATTTTGTGTTTATTGTTATATCTTTTAATTTTTCTTATTTTTTTTTCTCTTCTATTTTACTCAATATTGAAATTCAACCACATTCTCCTTATCATTAAATTATTTATATTTTCTCTCTCTCTCTTTTTGTTTTAAAAAATAAAAAATGTAATATGTTACTTAAATTCAAATAAAAGAAAATTGTGCTCATCAAATTGTATTCATTTTTTTTTTAACATTTATACTTTCTCCAACCTTTCTCCTTCTCTTTACCTTTTCATCTCCCCAAACATTCTACCTTGATATCACTCTTCTTCTTTCCTTTTCTCTTCCTTTATTTTGTTTCTTTTTATTATCATCCTCTTAGTATAAATTTTTCATTCACTCTTCCATTATTTACATAATTTTCTCTCACAAAAAAGTGGTTATTTCCCACTCTTTCTCCCTCAATTTTTTGGAGGATTTTTTTTTCTTGCATCTCTATTTTAGCTTGATAAAGTTTTTTATTATTTAGAACTCTATTTTGGTTGATGGAATTTAGTTTTGTGTTTTAAGTTTTTTTTTTTAATGACTTTGATTGTTAAATATTATCATATTGCATTATAAATAATAATAAATAGTATATAAGAATGTACTCTTATTGTATTACATAGAATTATTCGGATAATTTTTTTTTTTTTTTTTGAGAAACCAAACTATTAAGCCTGGGCTTTTATTCAACTGAAAGGAACACATCACTGAACATCAAAGGAAACTAGAAAGGCAATGTCCTCTGGTAGGGAATCCAACCAGACCTGTGTACCCCGAATAGTTTTAGCTTTTTTGGCTAATGAATCAGCCACAACATTACAATTTCTAGGCACATGAGTAAAAAGAGAGAACTGAAAAGCTTCTGCTAGCATGCGAATATCATCTACAATGTGACCAAATGCTGAAGAATCCAAAATTCCTTCCGATATGGCTTGAATGACCGTTGCTAAGTCTCCTTTGAAAGTAACCTCCACAAGACCGATTTCCATGGCGAACTGCACTGCTCGTCGACAAGCTAGTGCTTCCAACTCTACCACTGTTTGAGCAAGGGGGACTGTCATGGATAATGCTCCAATAGCCTCACCATGCCAGTCCCTGATCGCCACACCTACACCTGCCAAATTGTTTGACTTGAAAACCACTGCATCAAAGTTAGCTTTGAAGGTGTGAGCTTCCGGTGGACACCATTGTTGGGCCGGAGATGGTTCTTGAGTAACTGGGGTCAGGTCTTGAGCATCAAGAAATTCCTGGAGTAAGCTTCCAGCCATTGAGCAAATTCTATTAAGGGGTTGAACAGGTAGACTGAGCCTGGATGCATTGCGTCGATTCCACAAAAGCCAAGCGGTGATGATGAATATTTCCTTCCTATAATCTTCACCAAACTGCATGAATGATTCCAAAAGATCTTGAAAACTGGCTGTTTGAGCACTGACCGATTGATGAGCCCAAGATAGAGTATTCCAAACTTCTTCAAGCTTCGGGCAAGACCACAAAGCATGTAAAGTATCCTCTGGTTGGGTCTGGCACGCTTCTCATATCATTTTATTTAACATTTAAATTCAGCCACATCTCCCATATGTATCATTAAATTATTTATATTTCCACTCCTTTTTTATTTTTAAAAATTTAAAATATAATATTTTGCCTAAATTAAATAAATAAAATTGTCCACATTAAGTGGAGTAATGCTAGGGAAACACTCATTCTCACACCTAATGCATCAAAGGAAAAATGAAATACAAAACAAATCAAGTTAGAATTAAAAAAAAAAAAAAAAAAAACTAATAATGCATATTTAATGTCATAGAATTATCATCAAATTTTGGAGAGAGAGAGAGAGAGAGAGAGAGATGGTAAAGAAAAAAACCAAGATAAAGTAATAAGGAGTAGATAAAGAAAAAAAAAAAAAAACCAAATGTCAATTAGTAATCATTGATTGGAAAACAAGCTTGTAAGGAGAAGTAAAAAATAAAATAGAGATTACCGTGTGAAGAACATTAAAAACTTTACAGTGTAGTTACATAAACCGTTAAATTCACTTAAAAATTAAATCAACAATCAACAATTAAATACAATCATAGTACTAAATTTAAATTTAAAACTAATCAAACTCTAACTATGGAAACCATATTAATCATAACTAAAAAAGAGATGTTCTTTGATAGTAGTAGAAATTACATAAGAAATAAAGTTAGAAAATTTAAAAATCCATTTTTAACATTTCATTTAACCTTTTATATATATATATATATATATATATATAATTATCATACACTATTACTTTCGAAAATCTAATGAACAATACTACCTCTCATTTATTGTCTTTGTTATGCAAATCATCAATATGTAAATATATGATAATGGTAAGAAGCGTTACAAATGAGATCACTAAAAAGATATATATAAAATTAATTAGCCACTATCATTATGGAGTAATAGTCTATAATTTTACGCATCCAAAAAAGTGGAATATATAGAGTTTTCTTAAAGGTATGTGTAAAGATTCACTATATATATATGTGTGTGTGTGTGTGTGTGTGTGTGTGTAAAGGTAAAAAAAAGGTATATTTAAAGTTTTTATTAACTTAAAAACTAATGAAAAACCAATGGTTAATAACTAAAATTATTGTATTAATAAAATATTTAATGAGACCATCCTAAAAAAATTATCACGTGCAACGCGTGAGTATGCGACTAGTAATAAATAATAATAATAATCCAAACCTTACACAGAATCGCCCACACTATTACATATATAAGTGCCTTGTAAACTATAATCATAAAGTAAAAAACCGCTCTAGTGAAATGTACCCAAAAAGAGAAATGTAATTGAGACAGAACACTTTTCCACACATAATATACATGTTGGAAGATATTAATTAATATGTTTCTAAGAAACCTTTTGTTAGTAAAAGGGAAGAAAAGAAAGGAATATTATTTTGGCTGTCAAGTGCAATAACAACCAATGTCCAGCAATAATATAGTTTTGAGTCTTAAGGCAAGGTAGTAAGTAAAGAAAGAGGAGGTAAAATGTGTGTGTATATATATATATATATATCCTCAAGTAGATTCCTAATGCCTATAGGTAATTAAGAGATAATATGTAACTGGACAAAGCAGGGTTCTAAATAAAGCATAAATTGTCAAATGTCCAAGTTATGAACCTGAATGGCTTCTAAATAGGAGGTCAATATACTTGTCAGGATCAATGCAACAACATTATGGTGAGAGCATAACAATCCAGCCATAACAACATTCATGTCACATAAGCTGTTAAATAAACTCTGACCAAGAATTAGCTCATGCCCAAAAATAGTAAATAAGAGTGTGAGTAGCAATATACTTAGAAAACCAGTTGTGTTGTGCATAACAAATCAAGAATCATTAGAAATCATTATTCTAAGCTCACAAACACTATACCTCATTACCTATCAAGAGCCACAGTTTATATCTTTAAAATGAACTACAAGAAACAAAATATACTATCCACCAGCAAAAAACCCATCTGCATAGTCAATCCAAATTTAGAAAATGAACAGATACCTAAAAAAAAAGGAGAAATTTCATAATGGTTTTTAGCATACATCATGAGTTCATGACCAAGCAACACAATTTCTGGACTAATGTCAAAGGCAACACCAAACAACAACTACACGCAGGTACTTAATCAAAACACATTCAGCTATACCCAAAAGCCCCAATTTTTCAAACCCAAGCTAATCATCAAGCTTTATACTCAAAAAGGAGACCCAGTCACTAAACAAAACTCTAAGGGATTCAGTCACTTCTAAAAGGCAAATAAAAAGAAAAACAAAAAGAAAAATAAAAATAAAAGAGAAAAGACAATAAGGAGAAAGAGAGGAGGACTCGGTAGCCACCAGTGGTGGTGGCACCGGCGATAACACCTCTAGCGGCCGAAGGAAAGAGATAAGAACGTACTGGAACTAGCACCAGTAGTGGAGGTGTGGGATGTGGTGGCTGCTAGCTGTAGTCATGTAGATTTAGCAATGGTGTGAGAGAGTTTTTGAATTTTGGGTAGAGAAAGATTTGAAGAAGGGGAGAGTTTTTTTTTTTTTTTTTTTTGGGTAGTTGAAAGGAAGAGAGAAAAGAGCAAAGAAAGGGCAGAAGGTGGGTGTCCCGCGGATTGATGACCTATCCTATTAGGTGTCAATTTTTATGCGTTGGATTAAATAAATGGTTGGGATTTCAATCTGTTTTTCTATAGTCTATGCTTCTCTCTTCAGTTTCGTCTCTCTCAAATTCTTCTCATCCAAACCATCCACAAGAACCTATCTAGAGCAACGATTACTAAATAAAACCCTAAGCATCGAAAGGTTCAAGTTCTCCCTCTTGGCGCACAATTTGGCCTTCCGCTAGCATACACTCGAGTTTTTCTTGGCTGCCTTGTGAGCTCTAGTTCCATCGTCAGCCCACCAACACCCCTCCGTGGGTCATTTACCTCCCCATTGTGGGTCTTATTGCTTCGGGAGTAGGTCCTCTAACTCTGTGTGGGTCTAGAATTATTGCTAGTTGGATACTTGGCAGCTAATCTCAGTTTTGTGCAGCCTCTGTGGAGATCTTGTGCTGAAGGTGTGGGTGATTGAAGCCGCCGGAAGTAATTTCATGGGATGAATTCCGACAAGTGAGGGCTTTTCTAGATTGGGTGTGATTCGGCCAAGGGTGGCTTCTCCATGCCAACAATGAGTAGTTTGCATGATTTAGTACTTCCTTATTTGATCATCAGGGGTTTGATTTTGGGAATTTTCCTTTCTTTATTTGGGTTTGATTGATTCTCTGCTTGTACCCCTGAATCATTTTATTTCCTATTGGATATTTCTTGCATGAATTATGGTACGCAAATATTGCTATGAGTTGTTTAAGTTGGAACTACTGTGGAATAGGCAATAACTGGACACTTAAAGAGCTAACTAATATGGTAGGAATGGAGAGGCCAGACGTGGTGTTTCTCATGGAGACACCAGTGAAAGAACCAAATTTGGAACAAATTCGAGTTAAATTACACCATGACAACAAATTGGTATGCTCAAGAAATGGCCACAGTGGAGGACTTGTTCTATTTTGGAAAAACAACTTTCCTCTTACCATCAACAACTATTCAAAGAATCATATTGACGTTACCATCCAGTGCCCGAAGAAAGGTTGATGGAGACTTACGGGTTTCTACGGACACCCGGAATCTTGCAAGCGTCAAGAATCATGGGAATTTTTAAGGCACCTGTGTAGAGATATGGATGAGCCATGGGTATGCCTTGGTGATTTTAATGAAGTATTAAGCATTGATGAGAAGTGGGGAGGGTGTTAGAGGCCGGAAAGACAAATACAATAGTTCAGGGATGCCTTGGATGATAGTGGATAAATGGACTTGGGATTCTGAGGTCCAAAATTCACTTGGTTTAGAAGGAATGGCGATAGGGCGAGCATATTTGAAAGACTTGATCGTGCAGTCACAAACTCAGCCTGGATAAATACCTTTCATGAAGGGTATAAACAGCATATAACAATGGCCTCCTCGGATCATAGGCCAATTATCTTGAGAACAAAGAATAGAGATAAAAGGAGGAATCGTCCATTTTGGTTTGGATCGATGTAGGTGGGTTCAGAAGGGTGCGAAGCTGCTGTTAGAAATTCATGGGACGAAGAGGAAAGAGATGGAGATATGGAAATTTTTTTTGAGCGTATTCAGTTATGTGCTCGAAAATTAGAAGACTGGAGCAAGAGGGATTTTGGAGAGGTTACCAACCTTCTGCAGGAAAAGAAAAAGAAATTACATAAGCTTGGAAAGGAGCCCAAAACTGAGGCCATTGTCCAACAAGAGGCTAACTTAAGAAGAGAAGTCTATGTGCTCTTGGTTAAAGAAGAAAAGATGTGGCAACAGAGATCCAGAATTAATTGGCTATAGAGTGGCGATCAAAACACTAAATTCTTCCACACATATGCTTCAAGGAGAAAGAGGGGCAATTGGATTCAAGGAATTAATTGAAGATAATGATGGAGTAGGGCATGAAGATGTAGATAAAATTGAGGATGTGGCTGTACAATATTTCACAAACATTTTCACATCAACGAGACCACAACTAGGTGAACAGTCTCTCAGAGGAGTACACAAAATCATTAGTGACGACATGAACAAGGAGCTTTCACGGGAGTTCACGACAGAGGGGGTTTACTCAGCTCTAAGACACATGGCTCCTCTAAAGGCCCCCGGGCCAGACGGTATGCCTGCACTCTTTTATCACTCATATTGGCATATTATTGGGTCTCATGTTACTAATGTTGTTCTTTCTTGCCTGAACTCATGTAAAATACCAAAAAGTATAAACCATACTTTCATCACCTTAATTCCGAAAGTCTCAAGCCCCAAAAGGATGGCTGAATTTCATCCCATTAGTTTATGTAATGTTATGTATAAAATCATGTCAAAAGTGATAGCTAATAGACTAAAACCCATTCTATCAAAAATCATATCTGAGACTCAAAGTGCTTTTGTTCCAAGTAGATTGATTACTGATAATGTTTTGGTAGCATTCGAAACATTACATTACATGAAAACTAGATGTGAGGGTAGAAAGGGTTTTATGGCTATAAAACTTGATATGAGTAAGGCATATGATAGAGTTGAATGAGTATATCTTAGCCAAGTAATGAGAAAAATGGATCTCTTTGATTATGCAATGTATAACTTCTGTTTCATATTCTATGCTTATTAATGTTGAACCTCGTGGCTCTATTCACCCGGAGAGAGGCTTGCGTCAAGGCGACCCTCTCTCCCCATATCTTTTTCTCATTTGTGCAAAAGGTCTATTAGCTAAATTGAAAGAAGCAGAGATGGAAGGAAAAATCACAAGTGTGGCCATTAGTCGGGGAGGTCCCAGGATCACAAATCTTTGCTTTGCAGATTACAACTTACTCCTCTGCCGAGCAAACATTGAGGAATGCAGAAATCTCCAACAAATCCTACAAAATTATGAAGTAGAGTTAGGGCAAAAATTGAACCAAGACAAGACCACCATCTGTTTTAGCAAAAATGTGGATGGAGACACAAAGAACGCCATTCAGGCGTGTCTTATCATTCTAGAGATAAAAGAGTTTGAAAAATATCTTGGTATGCCATCTCTTGTGCGAACGAATAAACGAGCTTCCTTTAGTAATATAAAGGAGAGGGTGTGGCGAGTGATACAAGGGTGGGGTGAAAAACTTCTATCACAGGCTAGCAAGGAAATACTAATTAAGGCAGTCGCACAGGCAATTCCCACGTATGTGATGAGCTGTTTTAGGCTACCGACCTCTCTTTGCAAGGAACTAGAGATCATGATAAGGAAGTTTTGGTGGGGTGGTGATGATAGGAGGGACAAGATCCATTGGGTAAATTGGGAGAGATTGTGTAAACCCAAATTTGGAGGCGGTATGGGCTTTAGAAACATTAAAAAGTTCAATGAAGCTCTCCTAGCAAAGCAATTTTGGAGACTATTAAACAACAGCAGCACTTTGGCCTACAAAGTATTCCAACACTGCTTCTTTTCGGATGGGAATATACTCAATCTAAATTATCAAGCCAAGAGATCATATGCTTGGAATAGTATAAAGGGCGTCAAACATATAATAGATATGGGTAGCAAGTGGCGGATTGGGAGAGGGAATAATGTGAAAATTTGGGGAGACCTATGGCTGCCAAACTCACACACACACAAAGTCCAATCCCCAATTCGTCAATTACCTCATGATGCTAAAGTTGAAGAGCTAATTGATTGGGAAAACATGAGATGGAGAAATGATTTAATTGACCAAATTTTCTGGCAGGAGGAAGCTACTCTTATCAAAAAGATTCCATTGAGTGATTGAAAACAACCTGACCATCTGATATGGGCTGAATCGAAGGATGGCAAGTTCACAGTCCGTAGTGCCTATCGATTGGTACTTGCAAGGGAGGAATCTAATCACCCAAGTAGCTCATGCTTCAAAGAGAATACTATTTGGCGTAAGATATGGAAGCTGGACGTTCCTTCGAAGACTAAGCATTTCCTATGGAGAGCACTAATCAATTCATTGCCCACAAAGATGAAATTAAAGAAATGGGGAGTACAAGTTTGGGAAGTTTGCGATAGATGTGGTGCAGACAAAGAGGACACAAACCATATCCTATGGCTATGTCTAGATCTTGATTCTGATTGATTGCCTTTTTTTTTTTTTTTTTTTTTTTTTTTTTTTTTTTTTTAAGACAAGTTTTAAATCTTAATGCAGGCAAGGAAAGATCCTTTTTCAATTATTACTTGTTGGGTCGGAGCGTAGACGAGCAAGCAGAGCCCAGGAAAAAGGGGAGCTCGTCATGGAGCAGTCAACTAGAAGTAGAAGATTGCTGGCCTGAGAGAAGGCGACCTCTCTCGGGAAACATGGCATCTGTGTGGGAAAGTAGCCCAATTTGGAGCTTGGTTGGCAAATTACAGCACTAGAATTTTAAGGAGGTGACAAACTTTATTTTCCAATTAGATCAGCCAGAGGTACAGGAACTATTCGCAATCCTAGCTTGGTCTCTATGGTTCTACCAAAACAAAATTAGAGTGAAGGAGTTTGACAAAGTCCCTCCTGATGTATCTCACGCTTCAAAGAGAACACTATTTGATATAAGATATGGAAGTTGAACATTCCTCCAAAGACTAAGCATTTCCTATGGAGAGCACTAATCAATTCATTGCCCACAAAGATGAACTTAAAGAAATGGGGAGTACAAGTTTGGGAAGTTTGAGATAGATGTGGTGCAGACAAAGAGGACACAAACCATATCCTATGGCTCTGTCTAGATCTTGATTCTGATTGATTGCTTTTTTTTTTTACGACAAGTTTTAAATCTTAATGCAGGCAAGGAAAGATCGTTTTTCAATTATTACTTGCTGGGTCGAAGAGTAAATGAGCGAGTAGAGCCTAGGAAAGAGGGAAGCTCGTCATGGAGCAGTCGACTAGAAGTAGAAGATTGCTAGCCTGAGAAAAGGCGGCCTCTCTTGGGAAACATGGCCCCTGTGTGGGAAAGCAACCCAATTTGGAGCTTGGTTGGCAAATTACAGCACCAGAATTTTGAGGAGGTGACAAACTTTATTTTCCAATTAGATCAGCCAGAGGTACAGGAACTATTCACAACCCTAGCTTGGTCTCTATGGTTCTACCGAAACAAAATAAGAGTGAAGGAGCTTGATTTGTGCTCCACTTTTTCACCAAAATTGCTTGATGATGGCATTTGTGAGGTTTGTTCATCCCAAGTTGACTTTTTTTCCCCTCTGTTCTGTTAGAAGAATTTGATAAAGTTCGTATTTTTATTGATTTTTTGTGAGGATTTGTGTTTGTTTGGGGTTTGATTTTATTGGGTATTTATCGTTTTGGTGATTGGTCGTTTTGTATATGGTTATTTAATCTTGCATGCGTTTCATACTTTTGGTATCCTCTGTTTGTTTGCTTAGAATGTATTGGGAAAAGAGGATAAAATAGAATCTCAAATTTCAATTTTTCGTGTATGACTTGTGATTGATCATGTTCTGGCAGAAAGAATTGGAGCTTATAGGAATGATTGGCTTTTGGGAATACACATAAACATTTAGAGTTTGTGTTGGATCATTAGCATAATTGGCTTAATATATTGTTTCTTATTAGATTGAGTGAGTTCTTTCCTGTATCGATTTGATTCTTTTTAATAATAATTTCAATAAAAGCTAACATAAAAATTTAATCACTCTATTATTATAAATATTAATTTCAATAAAAAGAAAGATGGTACCTAAAGGATTACAAACTCATATTTAGGGAGTCAATGAAATCTATAAAAAAAAAAAGACAGGAATGATGACAATAGCAGTCTTCCATTAATAAGAACATCTCAGCATAGACTTTTTGACAACATGAATAGGCTGTTCAGCCCCATCAAAAATCATACTATTACACTAACGCCACATTGTCCACATATAACATTACGGGACTGCCTTCCATATTTTGCCACCACTATTGACCATGGAAATTTTATTTCCCACAAGAAAGCATTCTGGGACACCATCTTTGGCATAACCAAGAGTCTTCAAATGATGCAAACATCTTGGGCCAGATATCCTTGCCACTGAACGACTCAAAAGAACAGTTTCAAAATGATTTTTTCTACTTTTATCGTTTTTAGTTTCCCTTTACTTTGATTCGTTATTATGGGTAGGTTAACTAACAAGTTGCAATTTTATTGCATCAATTTCTCCTTTCATGTCGTTACTTAACAATTAAAGGAACTATTTTGTTTTTTTGGTTGCAAAATTTAAGTTTCAGACTAATATTTTAAACTACCTTCTTATCCATAATTTTTATGGGCTTTTAGGAAAATGTATTTACCTATTTAGTGAAAGTCTTTGTTGGTTTCAGGGAGGCCTTACTGCTACAGATGTTTTTGCGGTTGAGTGGATTCAGACTGGTGTAATTCACTTTGGGATGACAGTCTCATATTTTGGTTTTGTTAGTGATGGTAAATCATGATCCTTGGAATTGCCTTTTTTAAAAATCTTGACTTGTATTGTGGTCAATTAATTTCACATCAGGCCTACATTCCAAGTAGCAAACACAGTGAAATAGAGCACAGTTACAATTTGGTGCTACAAGTACCTGCGTTTTGTTTTTTCGTGTTTCTTGATCACCTGTATTTTTTTAATTTTCTTGTTCCTTGATATTTGCTTTCTAGTGAAGTTTGAAGAAGATCATGCTTTGTCGCCATGCTTTTGAAGTTTTAGACTTGTAAGCGTGTTTAACACTTGATGCTTGCCTTACATCATTGTCAGGCATTTACCCTACAAGTGATTCATAAGCTTACTTATTTTGTTAAAAAAAGAATTGGTGAATACATTTTGTGGTTAATTTCACACTATGCTTAATTGGGTGCTAAAGTAGGAAAAGGAATAAATTATTGTTTTATAATTCTAGACTATAACGTCCTCAACAATGCGTACTAAATTATCCTAATGTAGTTGACAATTAATTTCACATATTTTTCCATTTGGGAGCTGGAGATATTTATATTTTTCGTTCGAATTCAATCAATGGTACAAAACAATGCCTAAACTTATTTTGTTTTGGTAATGTATCCTAATGTAGTTGACAATTAATTTCACATATTTTTCCATTTGGGAGCTGGAGATATTTATATTTTTCGTTCGAATTCAATCAATGGTACAAAACAATGCCTAAGCTTATTTTGTTTTGGTAATGTATCCTAATGTAGTTGACAATTAATTTCACATATTTTTCCATTTGGGAGCTGGAGATATTTATATTTTTCGTTCGAATTCAATCAATGGTACAAAACAATGCCTAAGCTTATTTTGTTTTGGTAATGTATCCTAATGTAATTGACAATTAATTTCACATATTTTTCCATTTGGGAGCTGGAGATATTTATATTTTTCGTTCGAATTCAATCAATGGTACAAAACAATGCCTAAGCTTATTTTGTTTTGGTAATGTGACATATAAGTACATGTGTTTGTACTATCAAAACTACGAATCTAAGTTTATTTGCAGTCTTTAGAATTATCTATATGGTTGTATTTGAGCTAATTATGGTGACTATGACTCTTTTGGTAAATGAGTGCAACATTAATCCATGTATGATGTAGTCCACTATATCATATGGTAGTTAATGTATGTGAGAGTTTCATGAAATGATATGTTTCTTCTTCTTCTATTGGCATGGTCATACTGCTTCCAAATAATTTTCTATTTTTATTAAACATGTGAACATGATTGAAATGATCTTTTAGCACAGTTCCAGACCTGCCATTGCTTGTTAGCCTGTTAATGCACATATATACTCCCTTGTTGCACTAATCCATTTTAATTGGTGTCTCCAAGAAGTGAGATTGATTCTTATTCTGTAATCATTGTTCGTTCTGCAGTGTTTGAATTTAAAGCAATGATTTGTTGTCAAAAAGATGCTGATTTTAAGTCTCTTGTATACAGGATATTTTTGTCATTTAGAGTGCCTGTAATTTAGCTAATGTTATGTCTGATTAGCAGTCCTTTGATATCATTGAATTATATTGATTGCACTTTGATCCATTATTTTAGTTTTTAATGATAGATTGAGTAGTGAAACAGGAATACAATTACCAGCTAAATATTAAATGGAACGAGTTACTTACTGTCAATGGTTATGTATCACATGCATGTTACAGTAATAATTATAAACAAAAAAAAAAATGCATGGTACAATAATGTCTGATTAGTTTTTGAGCATTTGTTGCTCATGTGTCTGTATTTCCACTTTGTTGCAGTGTTGGAACTTTCTGAGAAATATCAAAAGCGCTTTGGTTCTTTGCGTTATCTTGTTGCTGGATTTCTCAAGTTCTTATGCTTGCCAAAAGTACATATGTAAGTTTTTTTTTTTTTTTTTTTTTTTTTTTTTTTTTTTTTTTTTTTTTGCAAAAAAAGTTATTATAAAATATTTTTTAAAAATTATGGCAAGTTTTAAATTTTTAAAAGATCTTAGTAGTAAAATTGTAATTTGATTTTGTGTGTGTGTGGGGCACTTAAAAATCTTTCTATTCTAATCATATATAAATTTCTTGCATATATGGCCCAAAACAAATTCCATAAATTACAAAAAAAAAAAAAAAATGTAAGTATTTAGATTGCAATATAAATTTAAATTTTACCTATAAATTACCTGTGGGGCCAGAGAGTTTGTGACCCTAGCCCATTTCATGTTAAGGCCCAAGGCCTGCGCCGAGGAGATACAGGGCCGAGTACGCATCATAAGAGTCATGGACGGCCTAAGGAAATGGCCGAGGACAAGCTCCTGCTCGGCATGCCATAAATGCCCCTAAAAGGAAAAGTGATCACAGTGCGGGAACAGCACAAGTAAAAGGCTGCCAGAATTGCAATAAAGCATTCTGCACCTGACAGAGCCATGCTCTTCAACTTTTACAACCACTCCCAATCACTTTGGGTATGAGCTGATGGGACAAGTATCAGTGTTGGAAAAGTCGATCCTACACGTGGACAAAGGATAAGAAATACAGACTAATATAAAAGGAGGAACAAGCAATCCGGGAGAAGTGGCTGAGAAAAATGGCCAAGAACCAGAGCCTCTCAGCCCACCTCCAAGATAAAGACTCCTCGAGCGAACCCGATTTAATTCTATACGAATACCCCGACAAATCACCATCCAGTGACCAAGGCCTAGCCTTTCAAACCCACGCTCTACAAATGATATTGTTTGGGCCCTCTTTACGTACGAGCCCAATATTATCTTGAGGTCGTTACGAATTGTGTCCTTACAATTGGTGCCGTCTGTGGGAAAGGCTTGTGTCTTGGCACAGGTAGTGGGTTGAGACAATCCCTCACATCATTTCCAACAGCCGGATGTAGTGTTCTAGCGTAAAGTTCTACTAGGGGCTACGTTTCTTCACTAGGGGCTGCGCTTCGTAGCGTCAGCAGCACGGATGGTTCTAGGGGCTTGGCCGAGGAGCTAATCCCCCTAAACCAAGGTCCCAAAGCATAGCCGAGGGGTTAATTCCCCCAACTACTAAAATATCAAGTTTTGGACAGAACCAAGGTATTGCATGGTCCTTGGACTCAAACCTATGGGGAAACCAACTACTTAAATATCAAGTTTTGGACAGAACCAAGGTATTGCATGGTCCTCGGACTCAAACCTATGGGGAAACCAACTACTAAAATATCAAGTTTTTGACAGAACCAAGGTATTGCATGGTCCTCGGACTCAAACCTATGGGGAAACCAACTACTTAAATATCAAGTTTTGGACAGAACCAAGGTATTGCATGGTCCTCGGACTCAAACCTATGGGGAAACCAACTACTAAAATATCAAGTTTTGGACAGAACCAAGGTATTGCATGGTCCTCGAACTCAAACCTATGGGGAAACCAACTACTTAAATATCAAGTTTTGGACAGAACCAAGGTATTGCATGGTCCTCGGACTCAAACCTATGGGGAAACCAACTACTAAAATATCAAGTTTTGGACAGAACCAAGGTATTGCATGGTCCTCGGACTCAAACCTATGGGGAAACCAACTACTTAAATATCAAGTTTTGGACAGAACCAAGGTATTGCATGGTCCTCGGACTCAAACCTATGGGGAAACCAACTACTTAAATATCAAGTTTTGGACAGAACCAAGGTATTGCATGGTCCTCGAACTCAAACCTATGGGGAAACCAACTACTTAAATATCAAGTTTTGGACAGAACCAAGGTATTGCATGGTCCTCGGACTCAAACCTATGGGGAAACCAACTACGACAGAACCAAGGTATTGCATGGTCCTCGGACTCAAACCTATAGGGAAACCAACTACTAAAATATCAAATTTTGGCCAGAACTAAGGTATTGCATGGTCCTCGGACTCAAACTTATGGAAAAGTCAGCTACTTAAGAAGAATTCTAAGTCGCTCACCTCGGACCAAATACCAGAAAAGGTTAAGACCATGAAAGTTATTAGGAAGATGGCGAAACGCCTTATTACTCAGCGACCTGCAGGGGCTGTTTATTTTTGGGTTATATATCCTCGAATGGTTACTTCCTACACGACATCGAGCATTCAGCCATCATCTCGTTCAAGTTTGGGGTATACAACCCATTTTCAGGTCGGTCTTATTATACGCGATACCTCTAATAAGCTCATAATAACATCTTTTTTCTTGGTAAGGGATTTCGGCCCTAAGTATTATTTTCTCAGGTCGGCGTTATTATGCCAGACAGCTCTAATAAGCTCATCATAATATCTTTTTCTTTTCTTCTTAGTAAGGATTTCTGCCCTAAGTATCATTTGTTCAAATCGGCATTATTATGCCGGATAGTTTCAATAAGCACATAGCCAGGTCTTTTTATTAACTGGGATTTCGGCCCTAAGCATCGTTCATAGTATAAAAATAAAAAAGAAGTCACAGGGTAGTATGTCTATTCACGACATAACCATTTCAAAAAGAAGAGATAGAATATACGAAATAAAGCAATGATGACTTTTATTAATATAAAGAGGTATTACAGCGTACAATGAAGGGCTTAAACAAGCCTATATAGAAAACGAATTACAAAAACAATAAAAAACAAACCAAACAAACAGCCAGAAATCTTTTTAAGCTCTGCTCCCAAGTTTATCCAAATTCTGCCCCAGTAGCACCCATATTAAGAGGAGGACCTTCCTTGGTGGAAGAGGAGAATAAGAGGAAGAAGGAAAAGCACCAGGATGGATCTGGTGATGGGAAAGAAGAAGAAGGGGAGGCAAAAGGAGGCACCAGTGAAGGAAGAGAGGAAGAAGCAGGAATACTTTGTCCCTGCGTCAGTCCTGACTCCTAACACGCTGGTGCCATGTTAGCTATACTCATAAGAGAGCGGCTGGTACTGATAATGGGTGACCCCAGCTTAGTCGCACCAAAAGTTTGACGCGACGAGCCCCTGCTTCGGATTTTGGCTGAAGGAAGGATGAGAAGTATCTTGAGTCTCCGCCATCCCTGCCCTAACCGAGCCATTTTGAGCTTCAGAAGAACATGGCATTTCTGGGAAGGGTATAGTCCCTTCATTCCCGCTCCTATCTCGAACATATCACAATTCAAGGTGTAAACTAGCGAATAAAGGAAACTCTGGGGGAGGCAAAGGGTTTCAGACTTTAAAAGGATTAAAAGGTCTCTGTATAAGAGAGGTGACCTCTTGCCTTTCTTCTTATATGAAGAGCAAAACGGGAGGCATTTAATCTATCCAAATTTCCAAGAAAATCTGTAAACGAGAATATACCCACTCCACTTCCCCACGCCGTCAATAACCGTCGAATTTAAATGGTCTCGTAAAGGGAAATCATTAAAGGCACGTTTCGGATAATGAAACGGCAAGAACGCAGCATGAATGAATTCAGAAGAATGTCTCGTAATCCGGTGTGTTTCTTGGATAGATGAAGAGATACCCACATTGATGAAGGGCAGATCTAAGCATACCGCAATAAAAGCGTGGCATCACCCAAAACCCTCCTCTCCGACCAAGAGGTCGGACAGCAGGATTTTGAGGGGCTATTGTGGGGTTAGAGAGTTTGTGACTCCAGCCCATTTCATGTTAAGGCCCAAGGCCTGCGCTGAGGAGATACAGGGTCGAGTACGCATCATAAGAGTCATGAACGGCCTAAGGAAATGGTCGAGGACGAGCTCCTGCTCGGCATGCCATAAATGCCCCTAAAAGGAAAAGTGATCACAGTGCGGGAACAGCACAAGTAAAAGGCTGCCAAAACTGCAATAAAGCATTCTGCACCTGATAGAGCCATACTCTTCAACTTTTACAACCACTCCCAACCA
Organism: Quercus alba; assembly: GCA_036321655.1. Classification (NCBI taxonomy): domain Eukaryota; kingdom Viridiplantae; phylum Streptophyta; class Magnoliopsida; order Fagales; family Fagaceae; genus Quercus; species Quercus alba. The sequence goes on along the minus strand of CM070307.1, from coordinate 50,642,620 downwards.
CTTTGGGTATGGGCTGATGGGACAAGTATCAGTCTTGGAAAAGTCGATCCTACACGTGGACGAAGAATAAGGAATACAGGCTAATATAAAAGGAGGAACAAGCAATCTGGGAGAAGTGGCTGGGAAAAATGGACAAGAACCAGAGCCTCCCAGCCCACCTCCAGGAGAAAGACTCCTCGAGCGAACCCGATTTAATTCTATACGAATACCCCGACAAATCACCATCCAGTAACCAAGGCCTAGCCTTTCAAACCCACACTCTACAAATGATATTGTTTGGGCCCTTTTTACGTACGAGCTCAATATTATCTTGGGGTCGTTACGAATTGTGTCCTTACATTACCAATCATAACCACTTTAATGTTTCCATAAGTGAGGAAATAATCTGCATAATCAATTAAGAATACCAAATCAAAAAATAGTATCAATAATTAAGATAAATTGCGTTATCTAATTTTTTTTAATCATATAATTTAAGCAATAATTGAACTACTTTAATAGAAAAATAGAAACTCAAAAAAAAAAAATATATATATATATATATATAGCTCTTCTCATGTAAATCTCCTAATCTCATATTATAGATGAACTCCATCCTAAATAGATTTAGTGATAAAATTTTGACTGAAAATATTCCATAAATTACAATATATATATATATATATATATATATAAGTATCTAGACCTTCTAGGGTACCACAATCAAAATAATTTCAAAAATAGATAAATAAATGTACATAAAGAAAAAAGAAAAAAAAATGGTATTGCAATGTAAATGTGTAAAAGTTTACATATAAATTACTTGTGTCTAGCTATTTTGATATTATCATTCACGTCTAGCCATTTTGGCATTGCTATAAGTGAGAAAATAATCGGCACAATCAATTAAGAACACTAAATAAATAAATAAAATACATCAATAATTAAGATAAATTGCATTATGTAAAATATTTTTAAAAAATCATAAAATTTAAGCAATAATTGAACTACGTTAATAGAAAAATAGAAACGCAAAAAATAAAAAGTAAAAAGAATATAGCACTTCTCACTGAAAAAGCCAAATCCTTCCTTTAGTAGTTCTTCACTTAATTTTGGTTTTTTTTTATTTATTGATTTTAGTATTTTTAAATAGTAGAGTAAAGTAGATTTAGTAAAGTTGTAGTAGAGTTTTAGTTCAACTCAATTTCTCTTGGATTCAAACTTAATTTGTAGAGCTGTTTTCTTTTTACATGTATTATTATTATTATTATTATTATATTTTTTTATTGGTTGTTTTCTTTTTTAAGTGTAGTTATATCGATTTAAAAAAAAAAAATCATATAAACGTGCATTATGTTGCTGGTTTTTTTTTTTTTTCAACTTTTCTCTTTTTTTTTTGTTATAAGTTTTTTTTTTTTTTTTTTTCAACTCAAACGTGTACTATGTTGCAAGTTTTTTTTTTTAAGTAATTTTTTTTTAATAAAGGATTAGATAAATAATTTAGATTGAAATCAAATTAAGATAAAATTTTGATTGTAATTAAATTGTGATTTTTATTAACTTAAAAATTACATTTTTTTTAATAAAGAATTAGACGAAAAATTTGGATTGTAATCAAATTAAGATAGAATTTGGATTGTAATCAAATTATGATTTTTATCAACTTAAAAATTTTAGGAGAAGTTAAAATCATATAAATGTCTACCATGTTGTTGGTTTTTATAAAAATTATGGTTCTTTTTACATGTAGTATTATTATATGTTTTTTTTATTTGCTATTTTCTTTTTTCTTTTTTCTTTTTATACAAGATAGAATTTCTACTCTAGTCTAATCTAAGTGTATATATGTGTGAAACTCTTTCTTAGAGACTTGAACCCCAGCCCTTCCCCCCCCCCCCCCTCCCACACCCCACAAGTATTTATACTTGTGGAGTGACCACCACACCAAGAGTATGCGGTGGTTTTGCTATTTTATTTTTAAGTGTAGTTATATCTTCTTCTTTTTTTTCTTCTCTTTTTTATTTATTTTTTTTTTATATCATAGAAACATGTACTGTGTTGCTCGGTTTTTTTTTTTTATTAAGATTTTTTTTTTTTTTATAAAGTAGAATTTAGATTGTAATCAAATTATGATTTTTATCAACTTAGAAATTATAGTAGAAATTAAAATCATATAGACGTGTACTATGTTGCTAGTTTTTTAAAAAATTATGATTTTTATCAACTTAGAAATTATAGGAGAAGAAAAATTATATTTATCTTTAAGAAAAACCTAAAAAAAAATTTATAATTTGGTGAAGCCACTTGGCGTAACCAAGTGGGCGATGCACGGCTTAATAGAGAAGTATATGTAAATTAAATAGTTTATTTCAATAATATAATTAAATTACTTATCTTAAAAAATTAAATTAAATATTTTGAACTTATAAAGGAGATTTTAACTCTTCGATAGTAACACTACACACAATTAAGGACAAATTTAATACATTGAGAAAGACAAAAGGTTAGAATGGAATAACTAATCATATAACGAATATAGGGCAATTTTCATCAAAGAAAAAAATTATTTAAAAAATTATAAGTAGAATTAATAGAGAAAAAAATTATTTAAAAAATTATTTAAATGGGAATTTAATGGTTGATGAAAAAAATTATAAGTAGAGTTAAATAGAGAAAAAAATTATTTAAATGGGAATTTAATGGTTGTCCTTAAGAGTGAGAATTATATCTAAACTAGTATTATGCCCGTGCGATGCACGGCTTAGTAAAAAAACTTATATATAAATTATTATTATTTTTGATAATATAATCAAATTTAATAACAAATAAAATGGTAAAAATATTTTTAAAATTAAGTACATGGAAAATGTATATTATGTAAGTAATTTTTTTTTTTTTTTGCAAAAAAAGATATTATAAAATATTTTTAAAAAATTATGGCAAGTTTAAAATTTTTAAAAGATCTTAGTATTAAAATTGTAATTTGATTATGTGTGTGTGTGTGTGTGTGGCACTTAAAAATCTTTCCATTCTAATTATAGATAAATTTCTTGCTTATATGGCCAAAAAAAAATCCATAAACTACCAAAAAAAAAATCCATAAATTACAAAAAATGTAAGTATTTAGACTACAATATAAATGTAAAATTTTATCTATAAATTACCAATCATAACCACTTTAATGTTTCCATAAGGGTGGAGATAATCTGTATAATCAATTAAGAACACCAAATAAAAAAATAGTATCAATAATTAAGATAAATTGCATTATCTAATTTTTTTTTTTAAAATCATATAATTTAAGCAATAATTGAACTACTTTAATAGATAAATAGAAACTAAAAAAAAAAATGAAGATAGCTCTTCTCACATAAATCTCATAATTTCATATTGTAGATGAGCTCCATCCCAAATAGATTCAGTGATAATATTTTGACCGAAACAAATATTCCATAAATTACAAAAAAAAAAAAAAATATAAGTATCTAGACCTTCTAGAGTATCACAATCAAAATAATTTAAAAAATAGATAAATGAAAGTACATAAAGAAAAAGAAAAATTGTATTGCAATGTAAATGTGTAAAAGTTTACATATAAATTACCCATGTCTAACTATTTTGATGTTGTCATTTGTATCTAGCCATCTTGATATTGCTATAAGTGAGGAAATAATCTGCACAATCAATTAAGAACACTAAATCAAAAAAATACATCAATAATTAAGATGAATTGCATTATGTAAATTATTTAAAAAAAAAGCATAGAATTTAAGCAATAATTGAACTACATTAATAGAAAAATGTAAAAAGTAAAAAGTAAAAAGAAGCCAAATCCTTCATTTAGTAGTTCTTCACTTAATTAATTTTGGTTTTTTATGTATTGATTTTAGCATTCTTAAATAGTAGAGTGGAGTAGGTTTAGTACAGTTTTAGTTCAACTCAATTTCTCTTGGATTCAAGAGTTTTAGTTCAACTCAATTTCTCTTGGATTCAAACTTAATTGGTAGAGCTATTTTCTTTTTACGTGTATTATTATATGTTTTTTTTATTGGCTGTTTTCTTTTTAAGTGTAGCTATATCGATTTTTTTTTTTTTAAATCATAAAAATGTGCTCTATGTTGCTGTTTTTTTTTTTTTTTTAATTAAGATTTGTTTTTCAAAATTTTTTTTTGATAAGATTTTTTTTTCAACTCAAACGTGTGCTATGTTGCAGGTTTTTTTTAAGTAAATTTTTATTTTTATTTTTATAAAGGATTAGATAAAAAATTTAGATTGAAATCAAATAAAGATAAAATTTTGATTGTAATTAAATTATGATTTTTATCAACTTAGATTTTACCTTTTTTTTTAATTAAGAATTTTTTTTATAAAGGATTAGATGAAGAATTTGGATTGTAATCAAATTAAGATAGAATTTGGATTGTAATCAAATTATGATAGAATTTGGATTGTAATCAAATTATGATTTTTATCAACTTAGAAATTATAGGAGAAGTTAAAATCATATAAATGTGTACTATGTTGTTGGTTTTTATTTTTATAAAAAAATAAGGTTCTTTTTACGTGTACTATTATTATTATTATATGTTTTTTTTTTTTTTTGCTATTTTCTTTTTAAGTGTAGTTATATTTGTTTTTTTTTTTATATCATAGAAACATGTACTATGTTGTTGGTTTTTTTTTTTTTTTTTTTAATTAAGATTATTTTTTCAACTTTAACATGTACTATGTACGTATTTTGTTTTTTTGTTACACGTGATAATATAATTTAAATTAAAAAAAAAAAGATTAGATGAAGAGTCTATTGATTTTAGACTTTGTTGATAATATTTTAGATAAACACAACTGCTATAGTTGTAAATCAAATATTACTTTATTTCATTACTTGATTTGTCATATTTATCCAAAAAATATGTATATATCTATTCTTAAAATCTAAAAATTTATTAAAATTTCTGCAATTTGGTGAAGCCACTTGGCGCAACCACGACGTCTAAGCCCAACTTTTATTATATATAATATGATTTTAGATAAAAACAACTGCTATAGTTGTAAATCAAATATTACTTTATTTCATTACTTGATTTGTCATATTTATCCAAAAAATATGTATATATCTATTCTTAAAATCTAAAAATTTATTAAAATTTATGCAATTTGGTGAAGCCACTTGGCGCAACCACGGCGTCTAAGCCCAACTTTTATTATATATAATATGATTTACCTTATTTTTCCAAGATGATAATTGGAAGTTTAGAACAAAAAAAAAAAAAATAACCAAAAAAAAAAAAAAGTCTAACAACATACATAACATTTAGAAAAAGAAAAGGAAAATAAGCACGATTGAAACTAACTCGGGATTCATGTTGAAAGTCAATAAAGGCTTTGGCCTGAGATTTATTCCCTGTACTCTAAATCTCCTCCTGGCTTATATCAAAATAGCATCATAAATACATAATTGCACATCTTGTAAAGTTGTTTGAGTGCATATTGTGAAGTTGTTTATTTTTTATTAGTGTATATATATACATGTATATATATATATATATACATGTATATATATATATATATATATACACACACAGTAGATAAATATACATTATAAATTACCCATTTATGCTAATTAGGAATTACTATTATACTATAACTCAATCACAATGAAGATGAGTTTATCTCAATAATCAAATAGATATAAGAATATAACTCTCCAACTCATGCATATGTATAACTCTTCCTAGCTATGCACGTGGGTTTTTATTTATTTATTTTTTTAACTTTAAAATTTCATGGGCTAGCATTAGCACGTATCTAAAAAATTGTTGTTATTTTTTATTTAAAAATTAGTGATAAAGCAATGGTTGATGAGAACAAATAAGAAGTTTTTATCTATAAATGTGTGTAAGTGTGAAGCTAAAATCTAAATCTAAAAAATAAGTAGCATGGGAAGAGAAAATCCAAAAAAAAAAAAAAAAGTAATCGTGTGTGAAGAGGTAATCCAAAGATTAAAAAAAAAAAAAAAAAAATGACGTTGCTGTTTATTTTTACATGTAGTAATATAATTTAAGTAAAAAAAAAATAGTAAAAAATATATTAATAATAAAAGGATTAGAATTCTAAATTCGTATGATAGTTTTAAATTTTCATTTTTATAATATCATCAACTTTGTAACATTTGACTTGTTTTTTCTATAGCTTAATAAGATTGCCATCATTTTTAATAGTAAAATAAGTATATATCTATTAGGAACCTTATATATAGCGTTTAGGTTCATAGAGCTATAGAAGTCTAATGTTATAAGAAGTATTCATTAAAAAAAATTGTAAAAAATAGATTAATAAATTAAGTAAAAAAATAGTAAAAAATAAATTAATAATAAAAGGATTAGAATTTGGATTGTAATCCAATTAAGATTTTTATCAACTTAGAAATTATAGGAGAAGAAGATAAGAACCAAATATATATATATATATATATATATTTATATATATATATTTAAATCTAAATTTTTTTTTTCTACAATTTAGTGAAGTCACTTGGCGCAATCACGGCTTCTAAGCCCAACTTTTATTATACTTAAGGAAATCAACTTAAACAAATACACAAAATAATTCAATTTGATGAAAAAAAAAAAAAAAAACAGAGTCAACAAATATGTACTTGTAAGGTTGTGGGTAGAAGAAGAGAAGAATAGTGCAAAAGAACCGTATGATGGTCATTAATTATGAATTATTTGATATATATATATACACGCACACACTCCACATTGAAGTAACCACGGCTTCTAAGTCTAACTTTTATTATATAGAATATGATTTCTAAACAATGAAACTAACATTATAAAAAATAAAATAAAAAAATTCAACTGACAATCCGTAACAATTCTCTAAATTGGATTAAATTTAAGGAAATCAACTTAAACAAATACACAAAATATATTCAATTTGATGGAAAAAAAAAAAAAAAAAAAAAAGCAGAGTCAACAAATACGTACTTGTAAGGTTGTGGGTAGAAGAAGAGAATAATAGAGGTTTTAGGTAGAAGAAGAGTAGAATAGTGCAAAAGAACCGTATGATGGGTATTAATTATTTGATATATATATACACACACTCCACATTGAAGTAACCACAACTTCTAAGTCCAACTTTTATTATATAGTATATGATTTCTAAACAATCAAACTAACATTATTAAAAAAAAAAAAAAAAAAATTCGACTGACAATCCGTAACAATTCTCTAAATTGGATTAAACTTAAGAAAATCAACTAAAACAAATACACAAAATACAATCAATTTGATGAGGAAAAAAAAAGAGCAGAGTCAACAAATACGTACTTGTAAGGTTGTATGTAAAAGAAGAGAATAATAGAGGTTGTAGATAGAAGAAGAGAAGAATAGCGCAAAAGAACAGTATGATGGGTATTAATTATGAATTATTTGATATATATATACACACACACTCCACATTGAAGAATTTTATATAAACAAAAAGTCTAAAGTTGATATTGATTGAATAGAATTTTATAAACTAAAATTCTAAACACTACGTTGCTCTAACACCCACTCCTAAGCCAACACAATACCATATGCTTGTCATAGTAATTTCTTTTATTCTAGCAAAATTGATAATATTGCTGCCATGTGAAATTCACATGATTAATTGAACAGAATTTTATCCTGTGAAGCAATATTAATTGAATAGAACTTTATCCTTCTTTCTTTTAATCAAATTAAGATTTTTATCCACTTAGAATTACAGCAAGTGTAATTCAACTTTAATCAAATTAAGATTTTTATCACTTAGAAATTATAGTTGAAGAAAAATTATATCTACTTAAAAATTATAGTTGAAGAAATCTAATCACTACATTGCAACCTTAGACAAAATAAACTAAAGAAAAGAACAAATTAAGCATGATTTTTAGCACTAGGTGAAGCAATATTAATTGAATACCATGTGAAGCAATATTAATTGAATAGAACTTTATCCTTCCTCCTTTTAATCAAACTAGTATGTAACCCCGTGCTTACGCACGGGAATTGTCAATTGTAATGGTATTATTGATGTTAGCTTGGGTTATTAAACATATAGAACATTAATTCGACCAGGACATTTGAAGGTACTAAAATGATTTTTCCTTGCAATTTTCATGATATTGGTTATGTCAAGTTTCTTACTACACTGCACAGTTACATTTATGAATAATCACAATTAAAGATATAAAATTTTGATTGAATATACACATTAATTTCAAATTTTCATTAGAAAATACACTCTAACTATCATCAGAAAGAGCCAAATTATGTGCCTTTTTGTTTTTGATAATACATAAAAAAGATACAGTAGGTTTTTGATGTGTTAAATTGACATATTTTTACAACACCTGATGCTAATCTCTAAGAAGAATCCCTTAATGGCAATGCCTCATTAATGATATTTAAAGCCATATTGTTAAAACTATAACAGAAATATGCAATAAAAACAATATATATATATATATATATATATAAGGTTGCTCATAAAATAAATAAAAATAAAAATAAAAACTCATTTTTCCCAATTGCCAAGGGGCCTCGATAAGTCAAAATAGAATTGGGGCTGAAGCCTTAAGAGATTAAATTTTATAAGAATGTAGTGTAAAAATGAAGTTTTACCCCTCCAATCCCAACATGTCACTTCATCATATTACATGTATTAAAGAAAAGGCACAACTACACTCAATCAATTCTAGTACTTATTTGTAAATCCGTGTAAAACATGAGTTTTACACCCCATTCTTACCAAATTCAAACTCAACCCTTAAATCAGCTAAGGATCACAAATATATTTTCCACAACCTACTTCGCTAAAACGGATGATACAAAATTATAAAGAAAAATAACCAAATACAAACAAAAGCAAAAACTAAAATTTAAAGTTACATTTATTTGGATTTAATAGATGAGAAATACCACCCAATAAGAATCATAGATGATATTGCAAATTGCATCCAATAGCAATAAAAACGGCTTGATTATTTGAATAATTGATCGTAGATGTATTGAGTTAGATGCTTCATTACATTTCTTGAAATCTCCCACGTCACAACTCCTTAATAAGTATGGAATCTGGTTGGAAAAGGCTGTACCAATACATTAAACATATATTATCAATACATGGGAGTAGAAAACGACGAATCCAAATGATTCGTTTATCATAGAATTTAGTGCATTGATCGTAGGAGTACTCAACAATCATAAACCATAACAAATGGTTTTGACCTTCGCAGGGAGGGACTCCTCAGGAGGAACTGAGTCCAGAATCTCACGAATATCTTCTGGAAAGAAGATATTCTCAACTTTCCTAAGATCGGAGTCCGCTGGAACTGCCGCCTGGTCCAAGGCCACCCCCCAAGACATCGTAATGTAATCTATGCATACTGTAGTCACCTCCTCGGTTAGCCTAGCCTCGGAATCCGTTACTCCACGTTCATATGAGGTTGCCACCGCAGCCTCGGCCGCCTCCCTGGCCACACGAGCCGCCTCTTTGGCCTTTGATAGCTCGGCCTTGAGGTCTGAGACCATCTGTTTCTCAGTCGCGAGGTTTATCTCGGACAGATGAAGCTGTTGGCGTAGATCCTCAGCCTGCTTGGTAGTGGTCTTAAGTCCGACCTCAGCGCTAGCGCGAGCCTTTTGCGCATCCTTCACTTCGTTATTCAGGCAATTCTTTTCCAGCCTGAAGGCGCCTGTAGCCTTCTCCGCAGCGATGCGAGACTGAACCTCAGCATGTAGGTCTTCACGAGCCTTCTTGGCCCACTCCTCGGCTACAAAAATTTGTTGAGTGACCTGCATGGGAGTAATGGAAAATTGATTAAAAGAAAATAATAAATAGATAGGTGCAGTAGGAAGAAGCTGAGTAGGGAAGAATCTCGGTTCACCATGGCCATATCTCTCTTCAGGGACATAAAGAGATCTAGCTGCCGAGTCTCCCGAAGCCCCTTCATGTCATGGGGCAGGAGAAGGGGCTGCTGCAAAGCTTCAGCCAGATAGGACGCCTGTCTTCGTTGGGACTCCCACAGAGTCGCGTCCCACGAGATAGGGGCGCCGTCCAACTCCAGGCGTGGGGACCAAGTTCGTTGCTCCTTCCTCAGAGCCGCCTCATCTTGGCTGTCAACGGATTTTGTTCTTTTCTCTTTGGGCTCTTTGCCCTTCTTCTGCTGCTTGGCCTTCTAGGGGCCGACCTCGCCCTTTTCCAGCTCTTCCACTGGCCTCTTCCGCCTCAAATTGGGAAGAGGTTGTAGCGCTGGGTCAGTTGTGGAGGGAGGAGGAGGAGGAAGCTTGGATGTAGCCTGCTCCTTGGGGGCATCCCTGGAAGATTGCCCCTTATTTCTATTGGACATGAGGCCCCTGAGACCAGACCTTGGCTTCAAATTCATGCCTTCTTCCTCGATCTCTTGGCTAGTATCAACTTGTGCAATTACCAAACCAAGGTTGGGAGCCACCGAGGCACCGTCTATGTTCGAATCAGAGTCTGAGAGCTCTACAAGCCTGGCCGATACCTCTCCCTCCTCGGTGAAGTGGAATTGGTCTATCTGATCCTCAAGGGACTAGTGCGAGGAATCAGCTCCTTCTCCTGGGACAACTGCCGCGGGAAGAACGCGCTGAGCAGGCGGTTGGACAGGAGGTAAGTCTCTCCGAGCAAGAAAACCTGGTTTAGAGACGTCGATACGCGCTAATCGGGGACTTCCAGCCCTGATGGCTTGACCAGCGTCCACTAGAGCGCGCGAGAGGGGCTCGTAGTCCAAGATTAAAGGGGCGGCACGCAATTGCCCGTCCTCACTCATAAAAATCTCGGACCTTAGGAGGAAGTTCAAAGCCTGGACGTTCACCAAACTTAGCCGAGGAGTCGTTTGTTCTTTATCTGCAAATCCCAAAAGAGGGGCTACGTTAGTTCGAGGAGGCAAATAATCAAAGCTAAAACTGAAATAAGGAAAAGAAAACTCGAGGCTAAGACCCCCTCCGAGGAGTCTGACCCTACAGTACCCCACTTGGCGTTCCTGCCTTAACGAGGCAGTGAATACCGTCGTGCCATGCTCCGGAGACGATCAAAAGGTCGTCCTTCAAGCCTTTGTTGGACTTGGGAAGGCAGGATATCAGCCTCACCTCATCGGACCTGGATTTCAGGTAATACGACTCGTTGAGGCTATGACATTCATATAGATGAACTACGTCGTGCCATGAGAGGTTGAGGTTCATCTATTCGTTCAGAGCGTCTACGCACCCCAGGATTCGGAACATGTTCGCGGCACACTGGTGGGGGGCCAGCCTATGACTCAGTAGATAATCCCTAGTTATCCTCCCCATAGGGATGGTCATTCCTCCCTCTATGAAGGCTATCATCGGAATGGCAACCTGCTCCATCTTTTTCTTGATTAAGACCTCTTCCAAGGAGCAATATTCTAGACCTACTCCCGGCGAGATACGGTATTTGGCCCTGAAGCCTTCCATATCGGCCGGTGAGTCTACCAGTTTCTCAAGCTTACCCATCCCACTAACCCTAGGCGACGTGAAGGAGGTTTACTTAGGGAAGAAAGCCGAGAAAGGCAGCGGAAGGGAAATGAGCACTTACGGGAGCGAAAATCCTAAATTTCTCGAGGTTGTGAAGAACTCGTCGGGACTCTTCAAGGGAATGCCTGTGGAGTTTTGAACGCTTTGCAAAAGAAGGCGCTGGAGTGCTCTGGGACGCTTGAGTGCTTTTTCAAAAAATGGGAGTAAGTTCCCTTGGAAATCTTATATACCGGGGAGAAACTGAACGGGGCTTACTCCCGCCCAGAGAAATGGAAAAAATATCAACCGTTGATCTGGCGCCCCACCGTTGGATTGGAAGGACATAAAGCTGCCAAGCGCAATAATTAGCGCCTCGTGGGTTACGAAGCGCCATTAGCAGTAATGAGGCACGTGGGGGCGTACCTCCACACGGGAGAAACAAGAATTCACAATCAATGACCCCATAAATGTCAAAATCCCGCCTTTTCTCCTTGGGTAAAAGGGAAAGAACCGGAATTTTGAGGGGCTATTGTAGGGGTAAAGTTCCCAGATCAAACAATGGGCCTTGAGTCCCATACAGAGTCCAGCCACATCCGAGGAGAAAGGGGGGATTTTGACATTTATGAGGTCATTGATTGTGAATTCTTGTTTCACCCGTGTGGAGGTACGCCCCCACGTGCCTCATTACTGCTAATGGCGCTTCATAACCCACGAGGCGCTAATTATTGCGCTTGGCGGCTTTATGTCCTTCCAATCCAACGGTGGGGCGCCAAATCAACGGTTGATATTTTTTCCATTTCTCTGGGTGGGAGTAAGCCCGTTCAGTTTCTCCCCGGTATATAAGATTTCCAAGGGAACTTACTCCCATTTTTTGAAAAAGCACTCAAGCATCCCAGAGCACTCCAGCACCTTCTTTTGCAAAGCATTCAAAACTCCACAAACATTCCCTTGAAGATTCCCGACGAGTTCTTCACAACCTCGAGAAACTTAGGATTTTCACTCCCGTAAGTGCTCATTTCCCTTCCGCTGCCTTTCTCGGCTTTCTTCCCTAAGTAAACCTCCCGCACGTCTCCTCAGACCGGATATCCAGTAGACATAAAGGAGATATTCTTATGTTCAATTGTTGTATGGCCCAAAGTTAACTAACACTCACTTCGTTGGGGCCCAGTTCTGTAACCCGCTCTCTACAAATTCATTGTCTAGGGCTCCTTAGGCCATAATCACCTACCTGTTGGGCTTGGACCCCAAAACGAGCCCATACAATTGACGCCGTCTATGGGAAAGGGGGCACCAAAAGGGCTCTCGGCCCAACTCTTATGGGCCCAAACTTATTTAAAAAGCAGTCCGAGGAGGAATGTCTCCTCGGACGTGTCAAATATGGTTCAAACATGCATCCTACCAGCAATAAAGAATCACTCCAATGAGTATTGGTAGCAGGGATAAGCCCCACAAGCCCGAGAGAGAGAAGAGAGTGTAGGATGTCAAGGGAGAGATTACAGCTGCCGCATTAAATGCAGGAAAACTATTTTTCTAGCCGCATTAATGTGGAGAGGACAGGCGAACAGTGTTACCTTGGCCACTACAACTCACAGAAAGGTAGGGGAGATGTCCGATGGGACGGGCACTCAAGTGAAGGTCCAGATGATCAACAAGTATAAGGTTCTGATGGCTTTAAGGAGGCTATATAAGAGAAGGGAGTCCCCATGAAGAGGGGGGCGGAAAAAGGGAGGAAGGAAGAACATAAGAAAGAGAGAAAGACCGTAGCCTTTGATCAAGAACAGAAGTGCACCCACACGTCTCCTCGGACTGGATATCCAATAGACATAAAGGAGATATTCTTATGTTCAATTGTTATATGGCCCAAAGTTAACTAACACTCACTTCGTTGAGGCCCAGTTCTGTAACCCGTTCTCTACAAATTCATTGTCTAGAGCTTCTTGGGCCATAATCACCTACCTGTTGGGCTTGAACCCCAAAACGAGCCCATACAGTTTATATTAATGGAGTTATTATATAGTTTATTAGGATTATCTAAAAATTTCCTGATTATGTGATATTTTAGGTCTCCTTTAAATATAGTGGTTATATGGCACCAAACAACTAATTTTTTTTTTTTTTAAGTTAATAAATTTTCTGCAATTTGGTACTATAAAATCGAAAGAATTACATCAAATTAAAAAATGTAAATAAAAAATGCTGATGTGGAAAATTATGAAGAGATCAACCAAAAGTCAAAAACTTCAGTTATATATATATATATATATATATATATATAGATAGAGGAAACTTAGTGGGGTATATACAAGTAACAAAGTCTTTTTTTTTTTTTTTTTTTAATTCTTTCCATAGTTAAAATTTTTTTTAATCACTATTTAAAAAAAATTAATTAATACCTTTCCTGATAGGACAAAGTTTGAGAGCGACACTCTCTCTAAAGTTTGAGAGTCCTCTCAAAATTAGTTTGAGACCGACACTCAAGTAGTAAAGTTTGAGAGTCCTATCAATATTAGTTTGAGACCGACACTCTCTAAAGTAGTAAAGTTTGAGAGTCCTATCAAAATTCCACACATAATCTTTGACACAAATGGCTTGTCGGGTCCATCTTGGTAGGACATATTTGTTTCGCACAACTTGAAAAAACAAACCCCACCCCCCCAAAAGTAAGTGCTATATAAACCCCCCACCATAACCCTGAGTCCTGACCCAGACAATCCACACAACTTAGAAAAACAAAAACCCACATTTTACCAGAAAGAACTAAATTTCATCAGAATCCTTGACTCCTTTCATTCATTCACTGCCTATAGATCATGAGATTCTTGACAAAAAAAGCTCGGGGTGTTTCTCGAGCACGAAGCAAATCGAGGGCTCGGAAACATAAGATGACGATGTGGCAAAATCCTGCAGAATGCTACTGTAGGGTTTGTCGAAGACAGTTCGACAAGTTGAAAGCTTTATGTGGACATATGAGAGTGCATGGCGACCGTTCATGGCAAGGACTGATTCCTCCTCCTGATCATCATCATCCTCGTCCTAGTCCTCCAACCTATGAGGCTTCTACTTCTACAGGGACGAGAAGGGAACTAGGGATTAAGTTTCAGAGGGAGCCACAAGTGAAAGGCTTTCTTGCTTCTCCCAACTTATTGGATATGCTTCCTACTTCTGATCATCATCCTCGTCCTCGTCCTCCAACCTATGAGGCTTCTACTTCTACAGGGACGAGAGGGGAACTAGGGATTAATTTTCAGAGGGAGCCACAAGTGAAAGTCTCTCTTGCTTCTCCCAACTTATTGGATATGCTTACTCCAGAGCCACAAGTGAAAGGCTTTCTTGCTTCTCCGAAATTTGACTTGAATATGTTTCCTGCTACTGAGCCACAAGAGGAAGTGCCTGTCTCTCTGAAATTAGAAATGCAAGCTGCTCCAGAACCAAAAGAGAAAGTCCTTACTTCTCCCAAAATTGATTTGAATGTTTCTCTGTCTCCTACTCCAGACCCACCAGAGGCCGACCATGATTCTCATGAGAAGTTCAACTTCGATTTAAATGAAGCTCCCGAAGAGGACGAAGCCAATGATTACTGAGGTTTTTTTACGGGATCTGCATTTGTTGCTTTTTCTGTTGGCTTTTTCTGTTTTTGTTTTGGTCTGTTTGTTTTATTTTTTATTTTGTAAAACTTTAACAAAGTATGTGCTATTCCTTAAATTATCTTTTTAATTTAGATTATTAAACAAAGTAAGCCTTTTTCAGTACTTGTCAAGTCCTTACTTTTCCCAAAATTGATTTGAATGTTTCTCTGTCTCCTACTGCAGATCCACCAGGGGCAGACCTTGATTCTCATGATAAGTTTAACTTCGATTTAAATGAAGCTCCCGAAGAGGACGAAGCCAATGATTACTGAGGTTTTCATTACGGGATCTGCATTTGTTGCTTTTTCTTTTTCTGTTTTTGTTTTGGTTTGTTTGTTTTGTTTTTTATTTTGTAAAACTTAAGCGCAGTACGGGCTGTTTTGGTAAATTCCATTTTTAATATTCAGTGATGTGGTTTTTTTATTTGGGCTGTTCGTTATTTTCCCTTTTTAATGTTCAGTGATGTGGTTTTTTATTTTATTTTATTGAATTATTTAGAAAAAAATATGTTTTGGTTAATTTTATGTTTTTTTATGATTCTCCACGTGATCAATCATCTCTACTAATGGTCACGTCTCGAGTGATACATTATTAATTCCTAACTTTGTTACAAGTCAAAGAAATAATTAATGTTGATGACATGAATGTTGCGTTTCTTTTTCTTTTTTAGACTTTCCATGATCAATTTTCATTTAAGATAATTGTTCATTGCTTTAAAGTGAAAACTCCCCCTTTCAGAACTGCTAGTACATTTACACTTTGTTTGGTTGCAATTGAGGGAAGAAAAAAGAAATAAAATAAAATAAGAGGGAAAAAAAGGAAAAGAAAACATTTCTCTTATGTATGTTTGGAAATAAGCAAACAAGAATAAAAGAAAAGAGAAGAATTATTTTGCTTTCCGTTTGATTGTAAAGGGTAAGAAAATGAAAAAAGCTAGAGATGTGTTTTTTTTTTTTTTTTTTTTTTTTTTTTTTTTTTTTTTTTTTTTTTTATACTTTTATGCCCACCTAGAGAGATTAATATACAATCTTGGACAAAGTGTCAGCGTTTCTCTTTAAATCCATCCAAAATATGAGGATTGGAAAAAGTGGGCCCAGCGGAGCTTTTATTCCTTGTTTTCCTTTCTCCTAATAAAGCAACCAAACCGGTATTAATATCTTTTTGTAAGGAAAGTTTTTAGTTTCTTATTTAATGTTTCTGGTTATCCATTATGGTTCAAATAACTCTTTTCCTCGTCCAATTATAAAAAAGTAAAAATAACGAATGTCATTTGTGTTCCAAATTCCAAAAAGAAGATGTGTTAATTTCTTTTTTAAAGTTTGTGATTATCTTATTAATAAATAAAATAGTTTTATAATACCATCTATATATCAAAAAGAAAAAAATATATCATTCATAAAATAAATAAATAAATAAATAAATAAAAAGGGAAAGTTCCATAATGTCATATTTTGTTTTATTTCGCGTATGGCATGACTCCTTTTGTCTATCTTAATGGATTTCTAAGATCTTGCCTTGATGAGGATTATGAAACCTTATGTTGTATCTTCATTAAGACATTAAAAAAATTTACGTTTTCAGCTACCATGCGGATGTAGTTATTAAAATAAATTTGAAAGGTGATATACTCAACACTGCCTTTGTGAAATTCAGTGTCACAGTAGGTTTTCTTCCGGCGCCCACAATCAGTAAAATGGATGCGTTTTGTTCTAAGATTGTCTCAAAAAAGGTCCTTTTGATTTGGCCCCCCCCACCCCCAAAAAAAAAAAAAAAAAGTACAGTGCTTTTGATTTAGATCTCCTCTTAAGTTTTGGAAAACGCTGTATGTAATCTTCAATGAAGATACCAAAATTATTTGGGAGTCATATTGATTGACAACAGACTTTTTTTCTATTGATTAAAAAACAAAAAAAAACAAAAAACAAAAACCGGACATTTTGTCTGTGCCGGGCCATACCAGTTTGATTTATCATCGGCTTTCTATCCCTGCTTAATTAAGCCATATATGCACTAATCTTTTTGTGGGGGCACAGTACTGTAACACAACCAACGGCCCAACTACTGTACTGGGAGGTTGTGACTTCTGATGGCAAAACAAAAATGGTTGAAAATCCCTCGCGGGTGACAAATCTCTTGAAAGGCAAACTCAATTAGAAGTTGGTTGTAATATTAATTTTGGGTAAACTGGGCGTAGTACTCTTTTACTATGTTTGCAATGGTCATCTCCTTAAAATATGATTAGAATCAATTACGTGGATGTGTTAAAATTTGATTCCATGATATCTTTTAATTTGATGACATGTCATTTTGATCATATTAAAGATTTTAAGATTACTTTTATGTTATTTAATCGGAAATCTATTGGGCAAAGTTATGGTATTATCCTATTTATTTTTTTTTTTTTTAAAAGACTCTATTTTACATATATATATATATATATATATATATATATAAGGCTCAAAATCACTCATATCAGTCAAGCTAAATATGTGTAAATTTGCAAAGTTACTACTGTAGTCGTGTAAATTTACACTAATACTAACACTAACACTAACACTATTCATTTTGTATTTAGTTTTGTATTCTTTCTTTATGTACCTGAGAATAAAAGAATAGAATAAATGGTTCTTTTGTGTATGAAGAAAGACAAACAATATTCAAAAAATCAAGAAAAAATTATATTTTAATGAAATGGAGTTTAAAATAGATAATCTTATGTGGGTGTTTTTGAAAAATGTTATGTAAAATAGAAAAAAGTAAAAATTCTTATGCTAAAATAAACCTGAATTTTTGCATGAGTTGATGTGAATGCTCTAATGTATTTTATGTTTTCCCTTTTCTGTTTTTAAAAACTTGTTTTTAACCCACAAAAAAAAAAAAAAAAAAAAAAAATCCATTATCATGACTTTCCAATACAAAAAATACGAATAAGAAATCTAGGATTCGAATCTTACCTAAATTGGATATACAACCTCTTTAGGTGAGGTAGAATGAAAATAACAATGGAAAACAAGTGGAAAAGACAAGCAAATAGAAATTTGTGGTTTCTTGTCATGAATGAGTCATTTCTCTTAGACAACATGTTTCTGTAAATTTATTCCCAAAATATAACCAAACTTGTTAAGTCTTACGAATAAAATTTTTGAAGAAAACCCACAAGATTTTAAGTGTTTCTTAAAATTTTGAAGTTATAATGAAATAAGAGTTGAAACACATATACATACCATGGGGTAATACCACAATCAAGTGTTGTAACAATTACAAATTGTTAAAATCAATTCCCCGCAAAAGTGGTACAGCCTTTGGCTCTAAAAACTAAAGAAATCGCAATTTTGCAAAAATTCGTCTAACAACGAAATTTACATGTTTAGCGAAATTTCTAACCTAAAAATTCTGAACTTAGAGCATGGAAGGAAGCACTGTTGCTTTGGTTCCAATAATGACACTAATGATAACTTAAGCACCAATAAATATACCAAAGAATTAGATACATTCAAATTCCCTACCCGTTATTTTTATAAATTTATCGAAAAAAAAAAATAGATTAGATGAGGGTCCCAATAAAATGATCCATCTAAACTCTAAAGTGTGCCAAGCCAGGTCTGTGGGCTACTTCTTCCGCATTTCATGGGTGCAATTGTGTGGACTTGAGTGCCATCCTGGCCCCCGGGACCCAAATAAATGATAAGACTATGCTACAGGTTTCATTTCCCACGTGATATATTGTGTGGACTTGAGTGCCATCCTGGGACCCAAACAAGTGATAAGACTATGCTACAGGTTTCATTTCTCACGTGATATTCCTTTGGCAGGAGTGTAATTTTGGAAAGCTCAACTGAAGTGATACTTTCAAATCTAGATGCGTGGATACGAACACATATGTATGGATACGGGTATTGGTACATTAAGAGATCAATTCTAAAAAAAATTATAACATAAAATGACAAATACAATACTGGTATAACATGAATACTATATAAATATAATATTTTAAATAAAATGTCCAATGTATCCTAGTTTCTAAGTTCAAACTAACATCGTGAATGAAACTGAGAGTGCTTATTGCGTTTCTCTCCTTTGTCCACCTAAAAGCAAAAAAGGTGGGAAAATTGAACGTAAAGTCGGAAACACAAACAGCGTAAATTTTTTTATTGATGATTAAACAATCGAGGACTTGTTTGGTTTAGTTGTGTTGTTTAAATATCACCTACATGTATTTTCATAACACTTAAATAACGTTACTAAAATAACATTACTAAACATATCCTAAATCTTTGGAAATTAATTAACACATTTCACCAAAAATAAAAATAAGTTTTCTTTTTTTTCAGTCATGACCAGTGAGTTTGACTGTACAGCAATAAAGGGGACTTCGGCCTCGGCTACTATAAATACAAGATCACTGACCCAGTCTTAGTACACTTTAAAATCCTTTCTTTCATTTACAAACAATCATATACATACTAAGGTTATGTTTGAATTGGGCTGAAAACCCACGTTTGCGTTCAGGGACGGAACCAGGATTCGAAGTTGGGAGGGGGGCAAAGTATAAACACAAAAAAAGTTTATGAAAATCAAAACTAACATCTACTCAAGCTTTGTTGAATTCCATCTCATTTATTAACATTATAATCTCATATTTTCACAATTTGGATTGATACTAATTTAATTGGTGGTAATTTTTTGGAATTTTGTTTGAAATTTTCATGAATTGGGACATCAACACTAGAGGCAATGCTTCATTATCAACTTCAAATTATTTGTAATTTTTTCTCTTTAAAAAAATCAAATATTATAAATAATTTTCCCATCATCAACCATTCAAATAAAAGTTTCATTATTTCCATATTATATAGCTCTATAGTTTCAAAATTTAGTCCAAAAAATAAACCAAACAAACATACCTCACTACAACAACATTAATGTTAATAAATTATTTTCTAAAAATAGTTAATAATTTATAAAATAAATCAACAAACAAGCGTTATCAATTAATAACATTTATTACTAACCACTACACACATTTGATTCATAATTCTAGTCCCACTGGCTTTACTTTTTTATTGCCATTTTCTAGTTGTTTTATTCTTTTTATTTTTATATTTATTTTTTATCTCATTTGTCCTTATTTTTCAAATTCAAGAGTCAAGGATGACTTCCTAAATTAAGTACAAAGGATGAGTTCTTAAATTAAGTATACAGTATTATATTTTTTTCAAAAGATGGGTTGGGGGGGGGGGGGGGGGCAATGGCCCCCCTCTGCCCCAACGTGGGTTCGTCCCTGTTTGCGTTTGTGTTTTTCCTTTTTATTTATTTATTTATTTTTACGCATTTGTGAGACTTGCGATTATTGTTCATGCACTGTTTAATGAACAGTAACCGCAAAATTTGACTTTTTTCACTTTTTCAGCCAATCAGTACACATCGTATACTGTTCATGGATCCACAAATTTCACTTTTCAGTAACTTTTTTATTAAAAATGGTCCTATGGTACTATTCACACATTTAAAAATTATTTTGTTACACTGTTTTTCAGTTTTTAGTTTTATTTTTCAGTTTTCAGCTGTATTCAAACGAACCTTAACACCATGAACAATCCTAAGAAATTCCCAGCATCCCACCCACAACACAAACGTGGGCCTAACAATGCCTGTGATCATGATGTCCCTTATCTTAATGTCATCTGCTGTACGAATGTGTTGTTTGCCAGAGTCCGTACTCATCGGTAAGAGCCCTAAGTGGCCACATGAAACGGCATCCTCAAAAAAATCAATCTATTTATTTATCTTTAACATTTAAAAAAAAAAAAAAATTGTTTTACAGACTAATTACAGTTCTTAATTTTTGCAAAAGAGTAGGTAGTCTTTCTGTTCTAACTTTAGCGGGAACAAAAGGGCAGTTCTTTTATTAGTGGTTTGACAAAAGGGAAGTTACATATATATTCTCTATCTACATCGTCATATCAATCTAATAATAATAATTAATAATTTTTTTTTGAGGAAATATAATAATTAATGACTGATGTGTCCTCTGTGTCATGTGAAATTTTCATGCGTTTGAATTATTGTCGGCTTTCTGTCACTGCTTTTGCCATGCACGCACTACGTGACAACATTGATCGCCTCCGCTGATGTTTTTGTGGACACCACCAAATAACGACCCATGGGAGGTTGTGATTTTTTATGGCAAAAACAAAAATGGTAGAAAATCCCTAACAAAGTGTTAAATCTCTTGAAAGGGAAATTTATTTAGAAGACAATAGAAAAAATTTTGGGTAAACTGCCTGGACTCTTTTTGAGTATTGTGTTTGCAAGTGTTTCTCAACTTCCTAAAACCAGTGACGGAACTATATGTATAGGCGAGGAGGTTTGAAATTTTTTTACTTTCATATGATATTGTAGTATTATATGATAGATTGGTACAAAAATTTCATAGCTCTCCCCTAAAACAAATTATAGAGAGAGAATATTGGTACACAAATTTCATCAACATCAAAATTTGTTGATTCATATTAGCCCCTTAAAATAAATTCTTATCTCCATCCCTGCCTACAACCGTTCATAATCATTAAGTGGTTATCAAAGTGTTACAATTTCTCCTTTCAAGGGAAAAGCCTATTTACACCAAGGATTTATATAGCACTATGGGAATAACTACACATTAGGGTGCGATCACTTTCACCCTCAATCTCATTTTGTTGTTTTTTTTTTTTTTTTGTTTTGGTTATTTTATTTATTTTATTTTATTATTTTGAAAGAGAGAGAGGTCTACAACTCTATATAGAATAAAGCTATGGACATAATATATTCATAACAAAACCTAGGCAGTAGATTTTAGTGGTGAAACCAAAATAAGATTTCAAAAATGGGAAGTCTATATAGAATATAGACCTCCCATTTTAATGTTTATGATTATCTTATTGTCATGATTTCAGTGGTGAAACCAAAATGAGATTTCAAAAATGGGAGGTCTATATAAAATATAGACCTCCCATTTTAATGTTTATGATTATCTTATTGTCATTATTCTCTTTTATATATATATATATATATATATATATACCCCTTTTTGTTTTATTTCTAGTACGGCATGACTCCTTTTGGCTATAGCATAATGTCTAATAAATGAATATAAAAATAATTCAAAAATGCTCATTTATTTTATAATATAGTTGCGCATGACTTCTAATAGTGAACTTCAAAACCATGATGCCAGTATGACACACACTAGCATGATGATAAAACAAAAGGCTAATCTTCAATAATATGAAGACATTACCTAGAAGTCAAGAGTCAAGACTAATATTTAGAAAGCTCTCTTATTTTCTCCCTCCTTTCAAAATAGAGTCAAGATCTTGTTTATATATTTTATTCATCAGATTCAAAATGAAATCTAGATAACAACAATAAAACAGAAAATCAGAATCTAGTGAGAACCTGAGAGGTTTTTTAGCCTTGGGAATGGAACCTGCAAGCATCAACTGTTAGAATAGGCTGTTCATATTTTTCAGCAGTTCTGGTTGTAACTGTAGAATATTTTTAGCAATTCTTTGCCAACCATCTTAGTACAATAATTAAAATTAAGAGATAATGGGTTACACTAATGAAATTTAATGTAAGCTAACAAACAATGAATGAACAAGTGACTATGAAGTGACAAAATTTGTCAAATAAGTCTTTCAATTTTGTTATCCACATGGCAGAACAAACCCAACATGCACCGCATATTTGGGAATAACCAAATGTCACATCAATTACTTTGTCAAATAAGTCTTTCAATTTTGTTATCCACATGGCAGAATAAACCCAACATGCACTGCATATTTAGGAATAACCAAATGTCACGTCAATTACTTTGTCAAATAAGTCTTTCAATTTTGTTATCCACATGGCAGAAAAAACTCAATTAATATTGATCTTATCTTAGTAAGTAACCAAATGTCACATCAACTATTTGTAAGGAAACCACTTCGATAAGCAATGGCCTTAGGCCCCATAAAAGATTTTTTATTCAGATAAAGAAACAGGGTATTGGCCTAAAATGGTGTCTAGGTGAAGAGGATAGTTCTGTTTCATTTTATGCAACTTATGTTCCAATTTGAAATTACAAATTATAAATACATGGTTAACACCAAATCCTTTATGCCTTAGTGGCTGATTATATTTTTTATATGCAATGACGGCCCCAAAAAAACTTATTGGTTTTTGTAATTATTTTAATTTAACAATTGAATTTTTGTGCTTTTGTCTAGACTCTATAGCATTAACTATTAAAAAGAATTTTTGTTGTGTCTATAACATTAGATTATTAAGGATTAATTCAACAATTTAATAGAAAAAAAAATCATATTTATCTTCACTCTCTACTATCCCATGCCCCTACACTGTCATTGCCTTATATAGTGCAATACATACAGAGTAATTACTGCCCACTGACTGGCCCATGCCGCCCTCATAAATTACAAATTATAAGCAATTAAAAAATTTTGCTTACCTTTTTAAAAAAGAAAAAGAAAAAACTATTACTACATAGTATTATTAAGCTATTAGCCAAATGATATGAATTAAATTAATGAACTTAACATAATGTTTTTTAAAAAATTCATAATAATAACAAAATGATTAAATTAGTTATTCAAAATGGGTTTGACTTACTTTCAATAATTTTTTAACTGGATATGTCATTTTGTTTTAAATATATAATAACAAGTGGTAATATGTTTTAATCTCCACCTTTCATTTAGTTAATAGATGATGTGACCGTTTCCTATTAAAACAAAATTTGATTTCAGTTAAAAAAGTATTGGGAGTAATCCAAACCTATTCAAAATTAAAATATCAAATCTGGTATTTTTGAAAATAAACAAACATGTAGCCATGTAGGGATATTTGTAAGTTATGAAGCTTCTAGGAAGCTTCCTTTAAACTCCACTCTGACAAAGGGCGGCTCTACCTAGAGTTCAAGGTGGTCATAGGACCACCCTAACCTGGAAAAAATAAATGTATAAATTTTAAAAATTTATGATTTTTTTTTTATTCTTAAAAAAACTTTGTGATCACCCTAAATTTCTTTAGGCTCAACATAATTAAACTTTGAACAAAATTTGGCAACAAGCTTGGTTTTAGACTAAGACTATAGCTCTATTCAATATTTTTTTTATTGAATGTAAATTTTAACAAATCCACCATTTTATTACATTTACTTCTTAAATCCTTCATACTTGCAAAATTTCAAGAATATTTAAATTTCATGTTTTTATAATCTAAAATTATACATAAAAATAAGTTTAAGGATCGAATGGTAAATAACATTTGATTGACATGAAATTTGACATGTTTTAAGAACATAGAGAACATGCAATTCATCAATTAGATTTTCAAAATATATAATTGAATGCTCGAAAATGTGTGAAAACACAAGAGCTATTTAGACCCCTAAATTAAAGTTACGGCTCGATTGATTTTACTCTAACTTAATACTAAGTGCGGAATAGAGTAAATGTGAGCGGATAAACAAACAAGCTACTCTATCCCATAATCATTATAACACAGTAGTAAAATGAAAGGTAAAAGAGTAGGGAAGAAGAATGAAACAAAAGATAACACGCCGATGTGTTATCCAAGAGAAAATCAAAGAACTCGGCGAAAAACCTCTCTGCCGCCCTTCAAGTGATAATTGATCCATTAGACAATCAGTTAGGATACATAGGTTAGCAAGAGACCCTCCAAGCTCCTACTCCAATAAGGCTTCTTGGAACCATGTCTTGTTTAGCTCTTCGGATCCCGCAATACACTCAATTGCATCCACCAAGGCCTGGCTTCTTCCAATACTTCCCAGCAACACCAAAACCTCACTTGACACTCTGAAAGGATATGGTAAGTGTTTGAGCTATCAACCTCTCAATGGTATGGAAATGGAGAGGTAGGAGTTGAGGAAAATCCACAAGCAATTGTGTAGAGAAATGTAGGTATAACAATCTCTAACTCTCAAGGTTTGTGGCTAGGGTTTTCTCTTTGAAGCACTTCTCAACATCTGTTGGTAATGTGAGTATATATAGTGTGAGTACAGAAAGTGTGTATCAGATAGGACAATCTGGCAAAACAGAATGTTTTGCAAGTGTCTCACAGGAAAGCCTTACCCGCGAGCTACTCGCGAAACACAGCTGTCTCCATCTGTCCTGACTCTTCGCATTCTAGTCATGTGTAGGGCACATGCATCATTTCGCGTGATGCTTAGTCGTGAGCTACCCGCAAAAACTCTTCTATCTTCAATTGCTTGTGTCTTCACACACTCTCTCTCTATCACACAACTCTTACAATTAAATCCCACAATAAATACAGGTTACAAAAGATTGAACATAATTATAATCAAATTTGGCACGGAATTAAAGCCAACAAAACAAATAGTTGTAAATTACAACTTTACAATCTCCCCCTTTGGCTATTCCATGACAAAACCCTTAAAACAGACTCTAGACTTAAACGTGAGTTTGGGAACAGTGGCAAAACTTACTCACACCTAATCTAGAAGCTGTGAAGCACTTGCACATATATACCTGTAACCTGAAACACTTGCACACAAACAAAACTTTCATTAAGCTTATGACAAGTTGAATACATGGTATGTACATGAGCAAGTAAAGTGTGATCAAGTTTGTAAACACTATAAAACATGTAAGCATATCTTGATCATACAAGAACAGTCATTAAAGAATGACTACAATGAACATTTAACTAGTAAATGCCCATCCGGACATGCAATGCAATGAAGACCAACCACAATGATCAATTGCATGTCCAACACACAACCAATGCAAAATACAAGAAGTATAAGCATTTAGGATACAAGATCCTACTAGGGTACAAGTGTGAGGTACTTAAGACATATTAGCAATATCTTAAAAGTACAAAAAAATGCTACAAAGCATTGAGATAGACACAAATACAAAATATAAGACTGAAATTAAGAACAAAGTACTAAAGCTTTAAATAAAAGCAGTAAAAAGTTGTAAACAAACATCAACTTCTAGCTTCTCCTCCCCCTATCACTACATTCCCCCTATCAACGACACCATCTCCCCTTTTTTGTCATGGAATAGCTAGTCTCCATGTTCTTCTAACTTCCTTTGAATTTGGTCCATCTGAGTTTGGAGAAATGTGAAATTTGTGTCGAAGCGAATGTGCTGGGAGTGCATGATGGTAGCTAGTCCGGATATTTTGGTATTAATCTCTTAAAGTGCAGCCATGATGTTGTCTAGCTGTTCATCATAGGCATGGGAGGAAGAGCTTGAACTTCCTGGAGTAGCATGACTTTCTTGCTTGGTACTCTTTTTGGTGTGACTCATACTAGCATGGAGTGTGTGAATGTTAATTGGACTTGGTTGAGGATATGGATGCTCATCTTTGGAGGGATGCACGCCTTTGAGCTTCAAAATCTTTGAGATAAGGCGGCATGAAGGAAGACAGTTCCTTGAAGCAGTCCATTCAGCCGTTTTTACCAAGATTTGAAAAATATAAGAACACGCATCAATCTCCTCATCAGTGATCAAATCATGCAAGAATAGTGCTAGACCGAGATTCATGTACTCGATGCTTGACAAAGGATAGAGGTTGCTAAACATGATCATCATGAGTAGCCTCAATTCAGGAGATAGAGATGCCACATTTACTGACTTTCCATTTGATGCGAACTCCAAATTGTCTCCTAAAGCTTCCTTAAGAACGTCCTCATCCATATTCAACTCATTATATACCGATGGTGTAGGGAGTATTGGCCAATTAATGTGTAGGATCTTTGTCAAATAAACCGGTGTTACTGAGAAACTCTTTCCTCTAACCCAACATTTTAGCTCCTCTCCATTAACAATGGCATTGGCATAGAACTCTTTCACCAAGTTCTCATATGTGTCACCAAGATTGGAGAGGAGAAAGTTCCAATCCTTGGTGGCAAACCATTTTGGAATATTAGTGTCAAGAAGAGATGGCTAATCAATAGCCCTTTCAACCAACAATGGAGCTTCCATAAAGTAGTTCTCAAAGTTCTGAGATGCAGCATAGGATCTGAAATAGTTCGGATAAAAAATTCCTATTGGTGATCGAGTCCTCTTTGGCCTTGGTGTGAGGTTATCAACATCAATCACAGGCTCTTTTCCTTTGTTGCTACTCCCTTTCACTGCTGAAGTCTTAAATGGAGACACTTGCACACATAATTACCAAGCAAGAGAACAACAAGTGCAATAACACAAAAACAAAACACAAAACTTGATTAGATTCAAGTTAGTCCAAAACAGAAGTAAAAACACTTAAAACAGAACACAACAAGCTTAAAGGTAACATGCAATGAGTGCTAAGACATGTAAACAATGGCAAAATGCAAGAAAATAGCAACCGTGCATGTGTGTGTGTGTGCTAATGCATGTGAGTGCAACAGGTGATGCATAGTGTGTGCCTAGGAGGTGCATGGCATGGCATGGCACAAAGTGGGAAAGTGTGTAAAACACACACTCATTGATCAAAACATGTCAAACATGTTCAACTAAGAGTAAACCCAAGCATTGGAACTCATTTAAGTCCAATTCAACACAAGGATGTCACTAGGACATTTTGTCAAACACCTAACATGCAACAGTGAGCAACACCTATGAATAATGCATGAACAGGATGAAATTTGCCTCAATACATGATTAGAATGCCTCAAGGGGCCAACACAAATACAAACACAGCAAATGGGACTCAGCCCAATCAAAATTTTGAAAAAAAATTCACAAAATAAGAACCCCAACCCAGTTTTCGAAAATCCCCAATTTTTAAAACCCTAAGCTAAAATCTGCAAAATTTAAGACAAAAACGAAAACAATGTTTAGGAAAACATACCTTGAAGTGATTTTGTAGAGATTTTTGCATGAAAATGATGGGGTTAGAAAGAAAAATTATTTTGGGTTGAGAGGGGTTCGACAGAGGCAGTACGAGGGAAATGAAATGATTTTGAAAAAATGTCACATCTACTACATAAAAATTGAAAACACGCGTTTTTCGCAGGTTAGGCAATTGCGAGATTAGTTGCGAGACACACTGACGCTTTCGCAAGAAACTTTTAGTCGTAAAACAGTCGTGAGACAGTCGCAATAGCCTCTGTATGAAATTGAAAATTTTCCAGTTTTTGCCTAAAACCATTTCGCCAGAAGGGTTTAGTCGCGAAATACTCGCAAGATAGAAGCGAGACTCTTTGTGTGAAGTTAAAATAATTTTATTTCTCTTAAGCATTTTTCGCAGGAAGCTCTAAGTCGCAAGCTTCTCGCGAAACTACCTCTGAACCAGTTTTTTGAAGAAAAACACAAAAATGCATTTTGAACAAAAACTAAAAACATGAAAGTGTAAAATCACTTTCAAAAACATATAAAACACTCAAAAATCTTTTTGGGTTTGATCAACAAGTAATTGAGCATACACATCACATTTAAACATGTACAATCACATAAATAAGATAAGCATTAATTGAATCAAAGTCTTGTGTGTTATGGGTGAGTATCAAATGTGGAAAAGTCCTTAGACCAGAGTGAAACTTCAATGATCAATTCAAGCAAGTCATACACAACTGTTACTCAGTCCAGTGGATTATCTCAATTATAGAAATAAGCATATATGACCTCCCACAAGAGAATAATTACAAAACTTAGAAGTTTTTCATTTGGCTTCTACATAAATCATAACATTTAATTCTTTTTTGATAATACATCTCCTTTTTGAGATCAGTGCTTGAAATTTTTGATATTTCAACATTAAGAGTTAGCTTTTGGCTTTTTGAGCACCATACATTTCAATACAAGAGTCGCTTTCCCTTTTTCCTAATCAAATACTAATATGTGCGACAGGCTTTTGCAGCTCATAATCTCTTTTTCATTTTGAGATTTACATTTGGTGAGGTCTATTGCAAAAACAGAAAAAATAAAGGTGAGAAGATATATAGGTACAAGTCTATGCAAGTATCAAGACCATCAAGACTATTGACCAATCATTCATGACAAGCTTGAAGATCTATATACAACAATCACACATAGTTTTCAAGATTTCTCCTACAAAGATATATGTGCATACATTACAAGCTAAGCTTATAAATACACTACGCCATTAGTACGAAGGTACTAG
Source organism: Quercus alba (assembly GCA_036321655.1). Taxonomy (NCBI): domain Eukaryota; kingdom Viridiplantae; phylum Streptophyta; class Magnoliopsida; order Fagales; family Fagaceae; genus Quercus; species Quercus alba. The sequence goes on along the minus strand of CM070307.1, from coordinate 50,613,345 downwards.
GCCAAACTCATATGTGATATACACAACACAAGCGATCAAACTTTTTGAAGATTTTTCAATTTTTATGAGTTTTTGAATTTTTGAACACACTAAAAAACAGAACAAGTAAAGTAAGATCAACACATACAAGAACAAAAAAAAAAAACTTGTAAAAGAAACATGATGATGGGAATGACGAGAACACATTACCTTGACGAGATCAACCTAGTGACGAGATCATCCCTGATGACGAACAAGCCATCACCGACGAGTAAAGGAAAGTCGTTCAATGGTGCCAACAAGTAACCTGGGCAGTTACGAAACCAGCAAAACAAACCGTTGGAGCCTAATAAAAACCCCATAATTGGGCTGAAGGTGTTACAAAAGAGAGGCATTAACACCCCAACGGCTAGCAGTCAAGATCACATATATAAAGTCCTTACATTGGCAGCATAAGGTACATAGATATTGAGACTATAAGAAAATACCTATTACTTTCTAGTTTTGTGAATTACTTTACTGTTCTAACTTTGGCATCGGAGGCGTTGTGACAGGCACCACACCGGTGACCCCTTTTAGAAAATACACAGGTGCTGATGGGGAGTTCCATCTGCCTACTACGACTGACGAGTTTACACTTCATCAGTTTGGCGCCGTCTGTGGGGAACGACATTCTCAAATTCATATTTGAAAACGTAGTTTCTGTCAACCCTCTACATTCAGATGGAATCCAGCCCAGATTCAGCAACCTTGGCCCAGCAAGTCCAAGCCCTTGCAGCCACCATTGAAGAACTCACCAAACAGAACCAGGAAATGAAGCTACGGCTCCAACAGGTTCAACAGGCTCAACAGGAAGAGAACCGGTCTAAAGGCAACCTAGAGGGAGAAGGGGATAGTCATCGGAGAGGAACCCCTCAGAGGCCAACTACTCCAGACAAGCAGAACTCGGATCTCCTTCTAGAAATGAGGAAGGAAATGGACGAACTGAGGAGCGCCATTAAGGAGAAGACGGTCCGAAGCGTAGACAAAATGGTAAGGGCTACGGATTCACCCTTCACCGCCGCGGTACTTGAATGCCCTGTAGCGTCAAAGTTTCGCTTACCTCAACTCGAGCCATTTGACGAACTAAAAGACCCACATGATCATCTTAATACCTTCAAGACGACTCTAGGTCTTCAACAACCACCTGACGAGATACTGTGTCGTTCCTTCCCAACGACTCTCAAAGGAGCTGCAAGAGAATGGTTTACGAAGTTGCCAAACTCGTCCATAGACAACTTCGATCAGTTAAGTAGTGCCTTCTTGCGCCATTTCATAGTGGGGCAATGTCCAAGGAAGCCAGTAGACTACTTACTTACCATAAGATAGGGAGAGAAGGAAACTCTGAGGTCGTATGTCAAACGATTCACCTGGGAGACTCTGGAGGTGGACGAAGCTGATGACAAGGTGCAGCTGACGACCTTCAAAGCGGGATTGAGGTCCAGAAACCTCGTGGCCTCCCTCGCAAAGAACCGCCCAAAGACGATGGCGAAAATGCTCCTGAAGGCACAGAAGTACATGAATGCTGAAGATGCTTTAGTTGCCATAAAGGATGCCGAGAAGCCAGGAGACAAGGCCAAGAGGGAAGACGACCGTAGGGGGCAAAAGAGAGATCGACCAGACTGTCGGAACAATGACGGGAACAGGAGGAAGGATGATAAAAATCCTCGGACGGTAAGATTTACTCCTCTGGTTATGCCTGTTGACAAAATTTTCACGCAGATCAAGGACGAGCATTATCTCAAATGGCCCAGGCCATTACTCTCATCCCCCAATGTCCGTGACAAGAACAAGTATTGCCGGTTCCACAAAGACCACGACCACCACACAGAGGATTGCAGAGACCTAAGGGAGCAAATAGAAGAGTTAATACGGAAAGGGAAGTTGCAGAAGTATGTGAAGAAAGGAGAATATAGCAAGTTCAGGGACGACAATAAAATCCAGCATGAATCCTTCTCTCGGGATGACGACCGTCCGTCCCAGCCTCCACACAAGGTGATCGGGGAGATAAACACGATTACAAGAGGAACGTTCTCAAGAGGATCGTTTAAATCACTCAAAAAGGCATACCAAAGACAAGTGAACAGCGTCCACGCCATACCTCCGTCCAAGCACCGACGAACATACCAGGACATGTCTTTCAGTGAAGGAGACGCCGTGGGAGTGAAGCAGCCCCACAACGATCCCCTGATCATAATGCTGAATATAGAAGGGTTCAATACCAAAAGGATCCTCGTTGATAACGGAAGCTCCGTGGACATCATCTACTTCCCAGCCTTCCAGTAACTGAGACTAGATCCTAAAAGACTTCGCCCTTTTGACTCTCCACTCGTCAGCTTCAGTGGAGACAGGGTCTACCCCAGAGGCATAGTGACATTGACGGTGACGGCAGGAACCTACCCAGTACAGTTGACCAAACAAGTAGACTTCCTGGTGGTAGATTGTCCCTCATCCTACAATGTCATCATTGGGAGGCCCACCCATAACAAGTGGAAGGCGGCGACGTCAACCTACTGTCTGAAGGTGAAATTCCCAACAGATAATGGCGTCGGTGAAGTGAAAGGTGATCAAGTCCTGGCAAGAGAGTGCTATCAAGCTGTCCTAGCTGGGAAAGAGAACCACACATGGGTGATTGAAGAAAAAGAAGAAGACAGGATAGAGGCCCTGGAAACAATGGAATTGGTAGAAGGAGATGCGAACAAGACGACCAAGATAGGGACGACGTTGAACCCCGAGATGAGAACAAGACTCATAAGGTTCTTTAAAGAGAATCTAGATGTCTTTGCATGGAGTCACGAGGACATGCCGGACATATCTCCAAAAGTCATCCAGCACAGGCTGAATGTGGACCCAGAACGGAAACCCGTTCAGCAACAACAAAGAACCTTCGCCCCAGAACGAGATCAGGTAGTTGCAGAGGAAGTTACCAAACTCTTGACGGTTGGATTCATCCGGGAGGTGTATTATCCTGAATGGCTCGCAAACGTCGTCCTGGTAAAGAAAGCAAACGGGAAATGGAGGATGTGCGTAGACTTCACTGACCTGAACAAGGCATGCCCAAAGGACAGCTTCCCTCTACCAAGAATAGACCAGTTCGTGGACTCCATAGCCGGGCACAAGTTACTGACGTTCATGGACGCCTTCTTAGGGTACAACCAGATAAAGATGGCTGAGGAAGACCAGGAGAAGACCGCCTTCATCACAAGTCAAGGACTCTACTGTTACAAGGTAATGCCTTTCGGGTTGAAAAATGCTGGAGTTACGTATCAGAGGTTGGTGAACAAAATGTTCAGTCAACAGATTGGCAGGAACATGGAGGTGTACGTGGACGATATGCTCGTCAAGAGCAAGGAAGAGCTCACACATCTGGACGACTTGAGGGAAACATTTGCAACCCTCAAAAAACACCAGATGAGGCTGAATCCAAGTAAGTGTGTTTTTGGGGTTGCCTCAGGAAAGTTCCTGGGATTCATGGTGTCCCAGAGAGGAATAGAAGCAAACCCAGAGAAAGTACGACCCATCGTCGACATGGCCTCACCCAAAACCGTCAAGGACGTTCAGAAACTCACAGGAAGGATAGCGGCTTTAAACAGGTTCGTCTCTAGGGCTACAGACAAATGCCTGCCCTTTTTCAAGACTTTGAAGCAGGCTTTTGTCTGGACCGACGAGTGCGAAGCGGCGTTCCAAGAATTAAAGCGTTACCTGAGTAGTCCACCTCTCCTAAGCCCGTCCAAAGAAAGGGAAAACCTATACTTATACCTAGCAGTGTCAGTCTCGGCAGTAAGTGTAGCCCTGATCAGAGAAGAGGGCAAGAAGCAGCTCCCCGTTTACTATGTCAGCCAAGCTTTCCAAGGAGCTGAGGCCAGATACCCAAGGATCGAAAAGATTGCATTTGCGCTAGTAGTAGCCTCACGCAAACTAAGGCAATACTTCCAGGCAAATCCCATTCTTGTAATGACGAACCAACCCATCAAGAAATCAATGAATAAGCCCGAAGCAGCAGGCAGAATGGTTCAGTGGGCAATTGAACTTAGTCAATTTGACATCGAGTACCATCTCAGAACAGCAATCAAGGCGCAAGCTCTAACGGACTTCACCGCAGAGTTCACTCTTCCAGACGAGGATAGGATTATCAACGAGGTAGACAGCTGGACTATACAAACTGATGGTTCGTTAGCCCAGAGGAAGGGGGGAGTAGGGGTCGTCATAACCACCCCTGACGGAGAAGTGCTGAAATATGGGGTCCAACTAAAGTTCCCAGCCACCAACAACGAAGCTGAATACGAAGAAATACTGACGGGACCGAGGCTTGGGAAAGCTCTTGGTGCCAAAAACTTGTTGATCCAAAGTGATTCAAAGCTAGTGATCAAACAGATCAGGGGAGAGTACGAGGCAAAGGAAGAAAGGATGCAGAAATACCTTAAGCTGTCGAGACAACTAACTCAGGAGTTCGATATAGTGGAGTTCGTGCAGATCCCAAGAAGTCAGAATATGGGGGCTGACGAAGTATCGAAGCCAGCATCATCAGAAGAAAAGGGGATTAACACAGACCTGGCGATGGAGGTCCAGAAACACCCTAGTATCGAAGAGGTTGCAACATTCACCATCCAGAGCACAGACACCTGGATGACGCCCATAATATCCTACCTCCAGGACAGGCGCCTCTCTCAAAACACAGAAGAAACTAAAAAGATCAAGAAGAGAGTAGCTAGGTTCACGATCCTGAATGACGCCTTTTACAAAAGAGGCTTCTCTATGCCTTACTTGAAGTGCGTCGACGAGGAAGAGGCTAGATACATCCTGGAAGAAGTCCACGGAGGAATTTGTGGCGACCACACCGGCTCCAGATCCCTGGTGAACAAGGTGGTAAGAGCAGGATATTTTTGGCCAACCATGCAGGTGGACGCTGTTGAGATCGTCAAGAGGTGCGACAAATGCCAGCGATACGGGAATGTGCAACAGCTTCCAGCAGAGAGAATGACGACTATAGCTTCCCCATGGCCATTCGCACAGTGGGGAATTGACATCGTCGGTCCTCTGCCCCAAGGTAAAGGTCAGGTAAAATTCCTACTTATTGCTATTGATTATTTCACGAAATGGGTTGAAGCAGAGGCCCTAGCAACGATCACTAAGGCTCGGATCCGGAGCTTTGTGTGGAAGAATATAATCTGCAGGTTCGGGATTCCCTTGATGATCATATCAGATAATGGGAAGCAGTTCGATAGCCAAGGTTTCAGGGAATTCTGTTCAAACCTTGGGATCAAGAATCAGTTCTCGTCCCCATGGCATCCTCAGGCAAACGGGCAGACGGAAGTGAAGAACCGGACGCTACTCAAGATTATCAAGACCAGACTGGATGATGCGAAGGGTGCCTGGCCAGAAGAACTACCAAATGTCCTGTGGGCCTACAAAACCACCGCCAGAACCCCAACAGGAGAAACCCCCTTCAGACTTACCTATGGCACAGAAGCAGTAATCCCAGTCGAAGTGGGGGTAACGAGCATCAGACGAGGAACTTTCATCGAAGGGATCAACAACGACGAACTACAACTCAACCTGGATTGTCTAGACGAAGTAAGAGACAACGCATCCAACAAGATGACGAAGTATCAGAAAAAGATGGTCGAATACTACGATAAGAGGGTCAAACTCAGACGACTGGACATAGGAGACCTCGTCCTACGCAGGACTACCACAGCAACTAAAGACCCTACCCAGGGAAAGCTAGGTCCTACGTGGGAAAGTCCTTTTCCGAGTCATTCATTACTCAAGGCAAGGAAGTTATCACCTGGAAACCATGGACGGACAAAGGCTCCCTCGACCATGGAACATTGAGCACTTAAAAAAGTACCACCAGTAGATGTAATAGACAAATGCAGTCACTCTTGAATTTAATAAAACTTTATTCTTTGATGTCTTTATGCAAACAGGCCTAGCCAATTGTAAGTCGAACTAATGTAACGAGATTCCACCTTGACGGATGTAAGTTACTGACGACAACACCAACGGGTATAAGGCAAACTAAAGTAACAAGATTCCGCCTTGACGGATGTAAGTTACTAACGACCCTCATAACGGGTACAAAATATGTGAAAGCTAAGTGATAAGATTCCGCCAAGATGGATGTAAATCACTGACGAATCCTGAAGTGACGATATTCCTTAGCCGGATGTAAGTCACCAAAAAATAGCCAAGTGATAAGATTCCGCCAAGACGGATGTAAATCACTGACGAATCCCGAAGTAACGAGATTCCTTAACTGGATGTAAGTCACCAAAAAGTGGCCAAGTGATAAGATTCCGCTTTGACGGATGTAAGTCACTCACGAAGGCACAAAAAGAAAGTGAATGTCCCCAGAACGTGCTGGTGACGTAGACGTAATCCTAAAGCCTACGCAAATGGCAAAGTCCCACTCGACGAACTCAGGATACTAACGAACCTGCAAGAGAAAGAACAAGGAGAAAAAGAAGAAGGACAAAAACCTTCATCAAGGATAAAGAATGACGAGCAAATCACGGCTAAAGAAATTTACGCTAAGTATCAGCTAAGTACAAGGTATGCTAAGAAGTTTATGCTAAATCACAAACATATGCATGGTCATAAACAGGAGCATAGCCACAAAAACAGGTAAGTACTAAATCATAAAAAACCCAAAAACAGAGGGCAATTATCCTTGTTCTTCCTACAGACCCATAAAATGGAGGGCCAAGAGACATTGTTCTGAAAATAGAAATCAAAAAATATATATGTACATCTCCAAAAAGGCCCAAAACACAACGGGCAAATATAAAAGATAAATTTTCCTAAGTATCAGGTTCGGGTGTCTGGAGCGTCAGTAACGGGATCGTCAGCAGCAGCAGGAACATTCTCAGCAATAGGGGCGTCATCAGCAGCAGGGGCGTCACCTTCAGGTGCAGAAGACTGGGCAGCCTCGTCAGCAGCCATCTCTTGATCTACCACTTCTAGATCCAAATTTGGTAGATCAACCCCTGTAGAGTGCTTAACGAGGTACCTGCGAAAAAGCTCTAAACCCTTGAAGTACCAGCTGAAAAGTACTGTGGAATACTCCTCAGTTTGCTGAAAGGCCTCGACGGACCTAGCAACAATCGTCTTCAACTTCTCCTTTGCCGCCTGAAGCTGGTCGTCCTTCTCCAGATTCAGTTGACGCTCGACCCTAAGGTCGGAATTCAGAGCCTTGACTTTCTCCTTCAATGTGGCAGCCTCGTCCGTCGACTCTATTAGGTCCTTTTTCAGCGTCGAGTTCTCCTTCTTAGGCACAATCAAAGTAGAAAGGATCCTCTGCCGCTTGACCTTCAAGTCTTGTAGAACCTTGTGAGCATGAGCCAAAGCTTCCTCAGCAGCAGCTATCTCGATGTCTATACTCTTGAATGATTGCCTCTGAAACAGCGTATGGGCCAACAGACGCAAGTGATCCAACAAAAAAGACAAATTGAACTTAGCCTCTAGAAGGTCTTGGACTACCCCTCTCCACTCCAGAAGTTTTTCTTCAGACAAAGAATCTACAGAAGAATTCCTCAGGGAAACCAGCACAGCACACAGCAACTCCATCAAAATATTGTCCAGAAAAACGCCTCCCTTGAAGCCACTGGTGAAATCCCCGTGACTCTTGAGTAGACTCTCTAACAGCGGTAGGCCTTCCACAGGAACAGAGAAGCGCAGGAAGCTGCCATAAGAAGACCCAAAAACATGGAAATGGCTGGCAGGAAGACTGTTAAATTCCAAGAGATCAAAGTGAGCCAGGAAAGAGGAAAGCCTTGAATCAAGATCTGAGGCAGCCACCTTCGAGGCGTCCCCCATCACTGTGTCACCACTTGCAGAGACAAGAGGACTTACAGCCTTTCGCTCTGGATGAAGGTCAACAATTTGAACGGGTCTCACAATTCCTTCAGGGATAATAGGTTCAGAATCTGCAAAGCCTGTATCGATATTCAAAAAAAAAAAGAAAAAGGAAGAACAAATTTATTCTTAAAAAAAAAAGAAAAAGAGAGAAAAGGGGAGAAAGAGGGACAAACCAGTACCGGCTTCTTGGGGCAGAGCCTTTTCTTCTTCCTGATCCCCTGACTTCCCCGAGGGATCCCCTAACTTACCTGAGGATTCTGGGAAAGAACATAAGGCAAGTTGAAGAAAGGGTGAAGAACCATTGGCAAAGTGGCTAAAGGAAGGAATAGATGCAGGGGGCTTCACCATAATAATAAAAAAATAAAAAAGAAGAGAAGGGCGAAGGGAAGGAAATAAAGGAAAAGGAAACACAATGGGAGCAGCTCGCATTCACCTTCTGAGCTTTCTGATTCTAAAGAAGAGGCAACACTGGGAGTGGATTTCTCACTGATTTGACCTAAAAGGAGAAGGAAAAGGAGGAACTCAAAAAAACAAAACTGGAAAAGAAAATAGAGATGTAACGCTATTTCAAGGAAACAAGGCTTACCTGTTTGTTTGGATAAAGGAGTGTCTCCCAAAGCGCCTTTATCTAACAAGGATTGAGGAAACACAGTCCTGATAGGATTAGGAGTGCGTTCAAGATGGGGAATTTGAGATGAAGGGATCCTAGAGGCTTTGGGATCCTGAGAATCCTGGGAACCTTGCATCGGTTGTCCGGTTTCCCCAGCCAGATCACCAGTAGGGGGCTCCTCCCCCACAGCAGGAAAAGCAACAAAAAGAGCTGTGACAGTTTCCTCTCCTAGAGCCTTGCCAGTCATAGGAAGGGATACCTCCACCTAAAGGAAGAAGAAGAGTAAAAGGCAGTGCCAAGTAAAAAAAAAAAAACAACGGGAAATGCTAACAACACAATGTCAGAACAAAAGGAAAAAAAAGAAGAAGGGGGGAACACACATACCACGTCGTCACTAGAAGATTGGCTTTTACCCTTCTTGTGATCAGACTTGCGCTTGGACTGCAAAGGAAATCACCACTCGTCAACAAAATAGAAATAAGTGCAACAAGGTGAACAAGTGAAAAAGAGAGAAGAAGGAAAGAAGTCTTGCCCTTCTCTCTCTCTCTACAGATTCTCTGGAAGTCTTTTGCTTACTACGAGTACGCCCAGAGGGTTCTAAAGGAGGCTGGGATACCAAACCAGAGGATCCTAACGAACCATGGACTGAAGCAGTCACAGGAACCTGGGAAAAAGAAGACTCTACCTTGGTCTTCTTCCGGGTCCTTGAAACCAAAGGTTCCCTGACATCCTTGCCTTCCTGAGATGCCAAGTGTGCTTGAGATTTCCCAGTTTTTCTTCTTTTCGTCTCAGAACCTATCTCCACACCCCCTGTACTTTCATCAACATTAACAGCTTTCATTTTCTTCGGCCTGACATCCTTACCTTTACTCGGAGCAGTGGCAGCACTTATCGTCTCCACTGCACCTTTCTTGATGGGCACTCCAGAGGAAGCGCCAATGATGAGACTATAACCCAGCCAAGTCTCAGGAAAATCCTGTCCATAAGTCACCCAACCTCCCCTGGAGGCATGCCACTCTGCGAACCTAGTCTTGCTGCTTGCAGCAGCAGAAACAACTCAGGAAAAGAAACCTTTCACCTTCTATGGCCCTCATGACACGTCACTGACGACCACAGAACCTGGGGGGCAACTGATGGGAATGACGAGAACACATTACCTTGACGAGGTCAACCTAGTGACGAGGTCACCCCTGACGACGAACAAGCCATCACCGACGAGGAAAGGAAAGTCATTCAATGGTGCCAGCAAGTAACCTGGGCAATTACGAAACCAGCAAAACAGACCGTTGGAGCCTAATAAAAACCCCATAATTGGGCTGGAGGCGTTACAAAAGAGAGGCATTAACACCCCAACGGCTAGCAGTCAAGATCACATATATAAAGTCCTTACATTGGCAGCATAAGGTACATAAATATTGAGACTCTAAGAAAATACCTATTACTTTCTAGTTTTGTGAATTGCTTTATTGTTCTAACTTTGGCATCGGAGGCGTTGTGGCAGGCACCACACCGGTGACCCCTTTTAGAAGATACACAGGTGCTGACGGGGAGTTCCATCTGCCTACTACGACTGACGAATTTACACTTCATCACATAACATCATCCAACAATACATATGTGACTTATAAAGTAAATATGCAACAATGAATACACTGAGATCACATGGGAGATAGAGTTCAAGGAATGATACCAACACCAATTGTCTTACGCAAAGATTCAAACCTCGGCCCATCAAGAGGTTTAGTGAATATATCTGCCTTTTGGTTGTCAGTGTTGATAAACTCTAGACACACAATCTTTTCTTCCACCAAGTCTCGAATGAAGTGATACCGGATCTCAATATGCTTTGATTTCGAGTGTTGAACTGGATTTTTTGACAAATTTATGGCACTCGTGTTATCACAGAACACACGCATAGTGTCTTGAGTAATTCCATAATCATGTAAGAGCTTCCTCATTCATAATAGTTGTTCACAACAACTCCTTGTTGCAATATATTTAGCTTTGGTTGTTGAAAAAGAGACTAAATTTTGCTTTTTGCTCATCCATGAGACCAGGTTATTTCCAAGATAGAAGCAACCACCTAAAGTGCTTTTCCTATCATCAATGCACCCGGCCCAGTAAGCATCTGAATATCCAGCCAAGCACTCATTTGAGTCCCTTGAATACCAAATTCCATAATCAGATGTGCCATTAATGTAGCAAATGACTCGCTTGACTGCCGTCAAGTGGGACTCTTTCGGAGCTGCTTGAAATTATGCACATACCCCTACACTAAAACCAATGTCCGGTCTACTTGCAGTGAGATAGAGAAGACTGTCAATCATGCTTCGATAGAGTGTTGGGTCTACGTCCATACCCGCTGCATTAAGACTCAATTTTGCCAAGGAACTCATAGGAGTGGAAGTATGTTTTTTAGAGTCTAGACAAAATCTTTTGACAAGATTTTTGGCATATTTCTCTTGAGAAATAAATATCTCATCTTTTCGTTGTTTCACTTACAGCCCTAAGAAATAGTTTAACTCTCCCACCATACTCATCTCAAATTCCCTTTTCATTTCCTCCAAAAATTCATGAGCTAGGTGATCGATTGTGGATCCAAAAACAATATCATCCACATATACTTGAGCAACAAGGAGAGATTCCTCATCTCTTTTAACAAACAATGTTCAGTCAGCTTGTCCTCTCTTGAAACCATAATCCAATAGGTATGTGGTGAGGCGATCATACCAAGCTCTTGGTGCTTGCTTCAACCCATATAATGCTTTCTTCAACCTTAGCACATGATACTTCTTCAAATCCCTTTGGTTGCTCAACAAATACTTCTTCATTTAGAAAACCGTTCAAGAAGACACTCTTCACATCCATTTGGTATAGCTTGAAGTTCATAATACACGCTATGGAGAGAAGAATTCGGATTGACTCTAGTCTAGCTATCGGGGCAAAGGACTCATCAAAATTTATGCCTTCAACTTTAGTATATCTTTGAGCCACCAATCTAGACTTGTTTCGGATAACTGCACCATCTTCATCGGTCTTGTTCTTGAAGATCCACTTGGTACCTATTACATGTGTATCCTTGGGCCTTGGGACCAACTCCCATACATAATTTCTAACGAATTGATGTAACTCTTGGTGTATGGACTCTATCCAATTCTCATCTTTTAAGGCTTCCTCTACTTTCTTGGGTTCAAATTGGACAAGATAGCAGTTGTACGTCACATGATTCACACTATAGCTTGGTCCTTTTCTCAAATGAAGTCCCTCATTTACATCACCAATGATATTGCTTGGGGGATGATTGAGAATTACTCTTGAAGATGGTCTCTTGGAAGTGGAAGGTTCCTCATCACGAGAGATTGGAGGTTGGACTTCCGGAGGTGTGAGTGGTCTTGAAGATCCTTGTGTTGATCTATTCTCCCTTCTTGATATAAGAGGTGTAGACTCCTTTTCTGGTGATTCTTTCTCAGCATCATCACCTTGAGACATATCATCTTCACCTTCATTCTTCTCAGGACTTAATCCCTCACCATCATCATCAATGTCCTTTTCTGAGATGGTGTCATCTATGACCACATTTATTGATTCCATCACCGTCTTAGTGCACTTATTGTGCACTTTATATGCTCGGCTATTTGTGGAGCATCCTAGGAATATCCCTTCATCACTCTTAGCATCAAATTTTCCAAGATTCTCCCTATCATTGAGAATGTAACACTTACTTCCAAATATTCTAAAGTATTTCACCTTTGGCTTCTTTTCTCTCCAAATTTCATATGATGTCTTCTTTCTTCCTGCTCGGAAGTAAATTCTATTCCCAATGTGATAAGCAGTATTCACTGCTTCAGCCCAAAACTTTTGTGGAATGTTTTTGTTGAGTAACATGACTCTCACCATCTCTTGAATCACCCAGTTCTTCCTTTCAACCACCCCATTCTGTTGTGGAGTCTTTGGAGCTGAAAATTCCTTCTTGATGCCGTGCTCATTGCAAAAAGTTTCAAATTTTGCATTTTCAAATTCCTTCCCATGATCATTTCTGATTTTGACTATGAGAACTCCCTCTTCATTTTGTAGCTTCTTGCATAACCTTTCCATCTTGTCACATGCTTCCGACTTTTCTCTAAGGAATTTTACCCAAGAGTACCTTGAGAAATCATCAACTACCACCATAATGTATTGTTTTCCGCCCATGCTTTCAGTTCTGGTTGGACCCATTAGATCCACATGAAGTAACTCTAAAGGACATGAAGTAGCAACTACATTTACTTTGGGATGGGCTGACTTTGTTTGTTTTCCCATTTGACATGGACCATAAACATTCTTCTCAACTTTTCCAAACTTTGGTAAACCAACCACTGCTTCAAGCTTTGAGACTTTTGCCACTTGCTTGTAATTTGCATGCCCAAGTCGTTGATGCCATAGCTCCAAAAGGTTCACTCGAGCACTTCAACATGCTATGCTTGGTTTGGGAATAACCCCATAACAATTGTCGATGGTCCTAAGTCCCTTCAAAACTTGAACACCTTCTTCATTTAGGATTATACATCCTTTCTTTGAGAATTGGACTAAAAAGTCTTTATCGCATATTTGAGTGATGCTCAGCAAGTTCACTTTCAGTCCTTTAATGTACAACACATCAGTCAATAAGGGCAGTCTCGGAATATCAACAGTTCCCTTTCCAAGAACTTGTGAGTGGCTACCATCTCCAAATGTTACAAAGCCATCTTCCTTCTCTTTAGGGGTTTTAAACAAAGATTTATCTCCTGTCATATGCCTTGAACAACCACTGTCAAGATACCAAAAACATGAATTAAACACTTTCAATGCGGTATGAACAAAAAGACAAGTATGAGATAGGCATTCTTGACCATCAAAGCAAGACTCATCTTTCTTTAATTCATTCATTGATGAGTGAAGCTTTCTTTTTAAACCATCAAGTTTATCGCACAAATGTTTATTCCTTCTCTTATATTTATCAATCAAGGAATTCAACTCACACAAGCTATACTATGAATATCATGATTTCTATGAACTAATGATTTCAACATGTGTATAAAAATTCTAGCATGTTTCTTTGATTTGAATAAATCTAAAAACTCATTACTAGGACAATCTCCAAATATGCTCATAGAGTCATTATCACAAACACCTTTACTACACTTCATATTGGCCTTTGCCATAGCACTATCCATAGCAAGCCCAGGGGTCTAGGATCACACTCAGGTAATAAAACCATAGCGAGTGTACCTGCTCTGATACCAATTGAATGCTCGAAAATGTGTGAAAACACAAGAGCTATTTAAACCCCCAAATTAAAGTTATGGCTCGATTGATTTTACTCTAACTTAATACTAAGTGCAAAATAAAGTAAATGCGAGCGAATAAACAAACAAGCTACTCTAACCCATAATCATTATAACATAGTAGTAAAATGAAATGTAAAAGAGTAGGGAAGAAGAATGCAAACACAAGATAACATGCCGATGTATTATCGAAGAGGAAACTGAAGAACTCGGTGAAAAACCTCTTCGCCGCCCTCCAAGCGATAATCGATCCATTAGACAATCAGTTGGGATACATGGGTTAGTAAGAGACCCTTCAAGCCTAATCTACCCGATGTACCTAAGCTCTCCAAGCTCCTAATCCAACAAGGCTTCTCGGAACCATGTCTTGTTTAGCTCTTCGGATCCCGCAATACGCCCGATTGTATCCGCCAAAGCCTGGCTTCTTCCAATGCTTCCCAACAGCACTAAAACCTCACTTGACACTCTGAAAGGGCGTGGTAAGTATTTGGGCTATCAACCTTTCAATGGTATGGAAGTGGAGAGGTAGGAGTTGAGGAAAATCCACAAGCAATTTTGTAGAGAAATGTGGGTATAACAATTTCTAACTCTCAAGTTTTGTGGCTAGAGTTTTCTCTCTGAAGCACTCCTTAATATCTGTGGGTAATGTGGGTATATATAGTGTGGGTACAGAAAATGTGTATCAGATAGGACAATTTGGCAAAACAGAACGTTTCGCGAGTGTCTCGCAGGAAAACCTTACCCACGAGCTAGTCGCAAAACACAGCTGTCTCCATCTGTCTTGACTCTTCGCGTTCCAATCATGTGCAGGGCACATGCATCATTTCGCAGGATGCTTAGTCACGAGCTATCCGCGAAAACTCTTTTATCTTTAATTGCTTGAGTCTTCACACACTCTCTCTCTATCACACAACCCTTACAATTAAATCCCACAATAAATACATGGTACAAAAGACTGAACATAATTACAATCAAATTTGGCACGGAATTAGAGTCAACAAAACAAATAGTTGTAAATTACAACATTATAATAACAATGTTAATTTGTTTAGTGAGAATGGCTACAACTAAGTTTGTAGCCAAATTTTATTTTTAAACTTTGATCTCCTTAACAATATATTAGGTCCTTACAAATAAAAAGAAAAAAGTCTAAGAAAAATTTTATTTAACTAAACTTTTGAAGAGATGTAACTTGCAACATTGATAATGAGACTATCATATAACAATTTCAAAATAAAAAATTTTATAGAAGGAAATTGTAAGATTTTATGTGTTTGCGTGTGTGTGTGTGTGTTTGTCAATGTATAAAATTCTCTTTTTATTAGATTTTGTATAACTTAAGTTTCTTAATTGCTTTCAAAAAAATTCCTAGAGCTGCCACTGACTCCGACCACCTACCCAAGGAATATCACATTTACTATTTTTTTTTTTTTCAAATCTCATAAGATATCTTAATTTCAATTTCCAATTTCCCCTCTCAAGGTTTCAGGTGTAGACGTTGAAGAAGAAAATTTCAGACTTGGGTTTCCTCTACAACACCTATGAATTTATGTTCTCTTCTTCTTTTGTTACAAATCTTCATCTTTTTTTTTTTCTTCCTCCCTTTACTGTGCAGCTATGCATCTTTTAATTTCTTGTTGGATCCTCCTATCATTTTTCATCAAATTTTAGGGTTAGTGTGTTCAAATTTTTATTTTAGGGGTTCAAAACAAAAAATTTTAAAAAATATTATATTAATTTTTTTTTTCTTTTTCTTCATGCCAAAGAGTTCATTTGAACTCTTTACCTTCAACATGGCGCCGCCACTGCTCATTCATGTGTTATAATGAACTATTAAGAACATAGGATTATGTGCTAATTTTTACACATTAGTGGCGCCCCATATAGTCAACTGATTTTTACCACTATACATGACTCTAGAATTCAAGAAACAGTTACGAACTTATTACAAAGTTTATATCAAAGAGAAAATCAGGTTGAGCTTGATGATCTCAGTAAATCATTTTCGATGAACTCAACAACATGACTTTTATAGTGTTCTTCTCAAAAAAAAAAAAAAAAAAAAAAGACATTTATAGTGCCTTGTGTACTTTATATGAATCTTTCCTATTAAAGACCGAATCAATGTGGTAAAGAAGTCAAGCCACCCATCATAAAATGCAAGCACGATTCTATCAAAGATGGATAGCGCGCGGGAGAGAGACCAATCAAATAAATGAACAATAATTATCAAATTTGTTACGCATACAATCCACAAAATCAGCATCAAGACTAACTCGTGACCATATAATAATTTAAGTGGCATAAATTTTGAAGAATTCAAAACCTTAGATACCACAATCCACAAAACACGACATTGATTTTGGCCTAATAAATGACTCGTTGGAGTTGAGTTTCATTTTTGAGTTTTCTGAGAAATGTATGAAAGGCAAATTAAAAAGATGCAGGAAAAGTAGACAAAAAAGTGCAAGAAAACCATGAAACACAAAAATTCAAAGAAGAATTTAGGGTTTGTGATGAGGCGTAACCAATTTGTACCCAATCGGAGGAACTTGAATACTCTGAAATAGAGTCAATACCGTATCAGAGACTGTTCCAATTTAATTTAAAAAATGAAATATCTCGGTATCATTTAATACCAGTACCGTTTCAGAATTATCGTTAATTTATTTACATATATATATATATATATATATTTCCGCTGAGAATCTAAATATTAATAATACTACTAAAAATAATAGTCAAAATAATAATATAAATTATTTTCTTTTAGACCAATGGCATATCAATGACATCACAAATGATACTCAATAGTTAAAATTTGAAATGGAAGTTGGAAAGTGACTTTCAAGTGGGTTTGGCAGTCGACACAAAAAACAAAGAGGAAATATGAAAAAGTATTAGAAAAGTTAATATGGACTAGACTAGAAGACAGAAGGCATCTGGGTGAGAGAATGAAGAAAAAGAAGAAGAAGAAGAAGGAGAAGGAGAAGGAGAGAGGAGGAGCCTGCCAAAACCTGAGCTAACTGGCAACATGAAGGCGAAATGGTGGTGGCAATGTCAACGTGAGTAACAGTAAGTTACTGTGTGTGAGAAGTTTGGTAATTTTTTAAAGCTTTTTTTGAGGATTGAAAACTATTGGGATATTTTTATCAAGAGTTATGATTTAGAGGATTGAAAAATGTAAACATTTTGATGCGAAAACTCACCCACCTTTTTTCATATTTATTTCAAGAATGTTTTAATTTATTATGTGTACTTTTTTTTTTTTTTTTTTATGAGATTATGAGTGTACTTATAGCCTCAGAGATAAAAGTTAGTAATCTAACCTACAGGGCCGGCTCAAGGCCTAGGCAAGTTAGGCCTAGGCTTAAGGCTCCACCAAAAAAAAAAAAAATTCTTGAAAAAAAGGCCCCACTTTTCATAGTTAAAGGCCCAAATTTTTATAAAATTATATATTTTCTAAAGGTTGTATATTTTTTTTATTAGTGATGTACAAATTTTACTATTGACTTACAAATTGCCATGTTATTAATCACAAAAAACGTAATATAAACATTCATTAGTTAAATTGGTGAAGTTCATCAATGAGAGATAATATCACATTATATTTTGAACATTTTAAAGTGCTTTTAATTAGCGCATATTTCTTTTTCATTTCTATTAAGACTCTCAAAGTATAAGACCAATAAAACCTTAACTCAATTGAAATTCTAAAATATTTCAAAAAGATGTTGCAAATGTGTTAAATCATCAATTATAGATTAATTTCCCCTAATAATTTGAGACTTTGATTTTTGTAAATTAATATCCTACAAAACCGTACACCAAATAATATTTATCTCTCTCTCTCTCTTAAAATCAAAATATAAAATTAAAAATTAGATTACAACTTTATTTAACTATGTATCGTCTTATATCCAAAATAAAGTATCTTTTTCAATTGCAGTATATTTTTATTTCTTTTTATTAATATTTATAATTCAACTATAATATTCAATTCACTATATGAAATTAACATTAGTCCAGTTTGTATTATTTATGTATTTAATGTATCAAATTAACCTTAATTTGATTAGTATTAAATAATTTTGTTTAATTAATATTTACATATTAAAGGTCCCACATAAATTTTTCGCCTTAGGCCTTAAATTATGTTGGGCCGCCCTTGCTAACCTAGCCACTATGTAGGTTTTTTTTTTTTTTTTTAGGGGAAGCCACTATGTAGTTTAGTGATTGTATTGACAGAATTTAGTGAACCAAAATAACCCATGTGAGGACTCGATTTGTAACGAATCGTAACGGTGTTGGGTTCGCACGTAAAAAGGCCCAAACAATATCATTTGTAGAGCGTGGGTTTGAAAGGCTAGGTTTCAGTCACCAGACGGTGGGTTTTTCGTGGTGTTCATACATGGTTAAGTCGTTTTCGCCCTAGGAGTCTTTCTCCTGGAGGCAGGCTGGGAGGCTCTGGTTTTTGGCCATTTTTCCCAGCCCTTTTCCCCGGATTGCTTATTTTTTCTTTTATACTAGCCTGTCTTCCTTATCCAACGTCCATGTGTGGGGTTCGATTTTCCAAGACTGATACTTGTCCCATCAGCCCATACCCAGAGTGGTTGGAGGTGGTTGTAAAAGCTGAAGGGTATGGCTCTGTCAGATGCAGAGTATTGAATGGCAGTAAGTGCAGCTTTCCCTTTGTCCTTGGTCGTTAAACTATCCATGGTGTCCTTCCCTATTGACATAGATATTTTTAGATTTTTTCCAGACTGTTTCTGTTCCGTTTTTGTCCTTCCTTCTAGGGGGACCTCGGACATGCCGAGGACTGAATCGTCCTCGGCTGTGTCCCAGGATTATTTTGTACTTGCATTACCTATCCTTGGCTATAACCTTCCTCGGCTCGGGCCTTGGGCCCCAATGAATAAATGAGCCAGGGCCACAGATTATCGGGCCCTACAATAGCCTCTCAAAATCCTGCTGTCCGACCTCTTGGTCGGAGAGGAGGGTTTTGGTAATGCCAAGCCTTTATTGCGGCTCGTTTAATTTTGCCCTTCATTAATATTGGTACCTCTTCATCTACCCAGGAATCATACCGGGCTACGAGACATTCCTTTTGAATTCATTCACAATGCGTTCCTACCGTTTCGTTATCCAAAACGCGCCTTTAATGATTTCCCTTTACGAGACCATTTAAATTCGACGGTATTTGACGGTGTGGGGAAGTGGAATGGGTATATTCTAGTTTACAGGTCTTCTTGGAAATCTGGACAGATTAAATACCTCTCGTTTTGCCCTTCATATAAGAAGAAAGGCATGAGGTTATTTCTTTCATATAGAGACCCTTTTAATCCTTCTGAAACCAGAAACCCTTAGCCACCTCCAGAGTTTACTTTATCTACTAGTTACACCTTAAATTGTGATACATTCAAGATAGGAGTGAGTAATGAAGGAACCATACCCTTCTCAGAAATACCATGTTCTTATGAAGCTAAAAATGGCTCGGCCAGGGCAGGGATGGCAGAGACTCAAGATACTTCTCACCTACCTTTCAGCCAAAATCCGAAGCAGGGGCTCGTTGCGTCAAACTTTCGGCGCAATTGAGCTGGGGTCACCCATTATCAGTACCAGCCGCTCTCTCATGAGCATAGCTAACATGGCACCAGTGTGTTAGGAGTCAAGACTGACGCAGGGACTAAGTACCCCTACTTCTTCCTCTCTTCGTTCACTAGTGCCTCCTTTTGCCTCTCTTTCTTCTTCTTTCTACCACCAGATCCATCCTGGTGCTTTTCCTTCTTCCTCTTCTTCTCCTCCTTCTTTCTCTTCTTCTCCTCCTTCTTTCTCTAAAGAAGGTCCTCCTCTCAATATGGGCGCTACTGGGGCAGAGTTTGGAAGGACTTCGGAGACGAGTTTAAAAAGACATCTGACTGTTTATTTGTCTTATTGTTGTTGTTTTTTTTTTTTATTATTGTTTTTGTAATCCACCTTCTGTATAGGCTTTTTTAAGCCCTTCTTTGTACGTTGTAATACCTCTTTATATTAATAAAAGTCGTTATTGCTTTATTTCACATGTTCTATCTCTTTATTTCTGAAATGGTTACGCCGTGAATAGACATACTATCTTGTGAATTCTTTTTATTTTTACACTTTGACCGATGCCTAGGACCGAAACCCCCACTAATAAAAAGAGCTTGCTCCGTGCTTATCGAAGTTAGTCGGCGTAAGAATGCCGATTTGAACAAATGACACTTAAGGCAGAAATCCTTATCAGGAAAAAGAAAAGTATATTATGATGGGTTTATTAGAGTTATCTGGCGTAATAATGCCGACCCAAGAAAACGATACTTAGGGCCGAAAATCCTTACTAAAGGTAAAAGATACTATTATAAACGTATTGGAGGTATTGTATATAAAAAGACCGACCTGAAAATGGGTTGCATGCCCCAAACTTAAACGAGGTGATGGTGGAATGCCCGATGCCGTGTAGGAAATAATCACCCGAGGATACCCAAAATGAACAGCACCTGTAGGTTGCTGAATAATAAGGCGTTTTGCCATCTTCCTAATAACTTTCGTAGCCTTAACCTTTTTCTAGTGTTTAGTCCGAGGACTGAGTAACTTAAAATTCTCCTTGAGTAGTTGGTTTCCCCATAAGTTTGAGTCCGAGGACCATGCAATACCTTGGTTCTGTCTAAAACTTGCTTTTAATAAGTAGTTGGTTTCCCCATAGGTTTGAGTCTGAGGACCATGCAATACCTTGGTTCTGTCCAAAACTTGATTTTGATAAGTAGTTGGTTTCCCCATAGGTTTGAGTCCGAGGACCATGCAATACCTTGGTTCTGTCCAAAACTTGATTTTGATAAGTAATTGGTTTCCCCATAGGTTTGAGTCCGAGGACCATGCAATACCTTGGTTCTGTCCAAAACTTGATTTTGATAAGTAATTGGTTTCCCCAAAGGTTTGAGTCTGAGGACCATGCAATACCTTGGTTCTATCCAAAACTTGATTTTGATAAGTAGTTGGGGGGAATTAACCCCTCGGCTATGGCATGAGACCTTGGTTTTGAGGGAATTAGCTCCTCGGCCGAGCCCCTAGAACCATCTGTGCGGCTGACGCTACAAAGCGTAGCCCCTAGTAAAGAAACATAGCCCCTAGTGGAACTTTACACTAGAACACAATAATCGGTCGTTGAAAAATGATAAAGGGACTCTCTCAACTTACCGCCTATGCCAACACACAAGCCTTTCCCACAGACGGCGCCAATTGTGAGGACTCGATTTGTAACGAACCGTAACGGTGTTGGGTTCGCACTTAAAAAGGCCCAAACAATATCATTTGTAAAGCGTGGGTTTGAAAGGCTAGGCCTCAGTCACCAGACGGTGGGTTTTTCGTGGTGTTCATACATGGTTAAGTCGTTTTCGCCCTAGGAGTCTTTCTCTTGGAGGCGGGTTGGGAGGCTCTGGTTTTTGGCCATTTTTCCCAGCCCTTTTCCCCGGATTGCTTATTTTTTCTTTTATACTAGCCTGTCTTCCTTATCCAACGTCCATGTGTGGGGTTCGATTTTCCAAGACTGATACTTGTCCCATCAGCCCATACACAGAGTGGTTGGGGGTGGTTGTAAAAGCTGAAGAGTATGGCTCTGTCAGATGCAGAGTATTGAATGGCAGTAAGTGCAGCTTTCCCTTTGTCCTTGGTCGTTAAACTATCCAGGGTGTCCTTCCCTATTGACATAGATATTTTTAGATTTTTTTCAGACTGTTTCTGTTCCGTTTTTGTCCTTCCTTCCAGGGGGACCTCGGACATGCCGAGGACTGAATCATCCTCGGCTGTGTCCCAGGACTATTTTGTACTTGCATTACCTATCCTTGACTATAACCTTCCTCGGCTCGGGCCTTGAGCCCCAATGAATAAATGGGCCAGGGCCACAGATTATCGGGCCCTACAACCCAAATTTTTTGTAGTGATTGTAGACGTTCAATTCTTAATAGATCAATGATTAATCCTTCCTTATAAGTAAAATGATTGGGAAGAAATTCCAGCATTCATTATAAATTTAACTGTTCCAGCCAAAAGTTTTATAAAAATCTCTAACGAATTTCTAAGATCTTGCCTGTATGAGGATTATCGACCCCTAAGACATAAAAATAAATAAATAAATAAAATTACGTTTTCACCTACCGTGTGAATGTAGTTATTAAAATAAAAAATGAAAAGCTAACAAGTTATTGGTTTATAAAATATTTTTATAGGCATTTTATGGAAAAAAAATAGAATTATTTATATTTATCATGAAAGTAGTATTAAAACTTTTTAAAAATGATTTATTAACAAATGTCCTAAAAGTTTTATAAACAATATTCTAAATAAATAGAGGTGATATACTCAACCTTGGGTTTTGTGAAAGTGAGTTTATTTAAGTTATAACTTTATCTTAAAACTAATAATCCTTTTAGGATTGAGATGATGTCCAACATTTTCACAATGGTTGAGATTAATATTTGAAAAAAAATACTATTAATTTTAACCATTTAGTAAATAAAAAAATATTGAAAGAAAGTAAAAAAAGTAAAAATTAAAAAATAAAAGTGGTAAAAATATTTTGTGCAAGGATGGGATAATTTCATTGGGTATGATATCCATCCTTTTTTGTTTTAGGGGAAAAAAAAGGTACAGTTCTTTTGTTAGCGGTTTGACCTAGAAGTTAGATATTACTAATTCTTAATCAAATCTTGTTTGTTTCTCAAAAAAAAAAAAAAAAAAAAAAAAAAAAAAAAAAAAAATCAAATCTTGTTTGAAGTGGTGCTTGGCCCAGTGTGTGAAAGAGGAGACTTTCATTTCATCATTGAGGCCCAAGGATAGAGCATTGCTTCCGAGTTGGATGCGAATGCTTGTTGCGCTTGCCAATAACAATGGTTTTCTGTACATGACAATAAAATGGCCATTTTGAGTAGGCCAGTATATTATGATTTGAAGTAATTGGACCAAAACAGGCTCGTTTTAAGGGCTCTTACCAATTCACTTGAAGCCATTTGAGATCTTCACCACTAAAGCCCAATCCTAAGCCCATTTCTTTACCAATGGATTCAAGCCCAATTCTCAACCCTACGGCCCAACTCAACTTCACCTCCTCAAAATAAATGTGGACATTTATGTCATTTTCCACCCAGACAAATTAGGGTTAGGGTTTTAGTTCCGTGGCCTATAAAAGCAACTCTAAATCATCCTATTCTCACCACAATACTCTTTTGCATCTCCTCCTCAAAATCTAAGGTTTCCGATCTCCTAGGTTGCTAGTAAATACGAGTAAAGTCTCGTTCTTTTTGTTTTGTTTTAGTTTTTGGTTTTTGTTTCAAAATTTTTCTGAGATTGAATTTGAAAAAAGATTGTTTTAAAAAAGAAAAAGAAAAAAGAAAGCCAATTTGCAGAGCAAGAGCGTCTATGATAAAAGTGGCGCAAATTGCATTGAAGGTTGGCAATATAAATAAGCGATTCTCCGTGCCTATTCTTATCTCAGTTCTGATTAAGGCCTCGAACAAGTCGCTACATTTTAATTTTATTCCACACAATTTCGATTTTTTTTTTTCTATACTTTTTTGTGTGTGTTTGTGTTTATCTGGATCGATCATATTAGAATATGTTTCTTAGGTTAGATCCGATTGGCTCTGTGCTTGAATTTATGGATTTTTTCTAATGCGTGTGAAATTTTTTGAATGTTTTTAGTTGCTTTCATCTTTGTATAATCTGTGACTTTTATGTTTTTGATTTAGCATACCAGTATTTTTAATTTTCTAGGTTTTTTTCTTCTTTCAAAATAATTTTACCATTCCTATCAAAAAAAAAATTTTTTTTGAGCATATTAGTATTATTTGTTATTTTTTATTTCTTAAAAATTATGTTTCTTTTCTTTTATGTTTTTGGTGTTTCTCTGTTTCTGAACCATTGGGTCCTTTTCGAAAGATCTGCCTCTAATTGCCTAAGGGCTTAAACCATGCCTCTAATTGCCAAAGAGCTTAAACCATTTAAGATAGATGAGTAGTTGTAGCTTTCTAATCAAGACATTTAAGATTCAAATCTTAGATTTAAATCTTTGTTTGGTAGAAACTATCAAATTAATTTTTTTTTTTTTTAAATGATCACAAGTTTAATGAGGGCATCGGATTTTTAGCATTATGAACATTTACGTTGGGGACATTTGCTGCTACAAAATTGGCATTGTTATTCAAACCAAATAATTTCATTACCGCATTTATGCTCTGAACTCTGACTGAAACACTTGGAGCCTAACAAAATAGTGACTTCTGAGTGTAGTAAATTATCCATTCAAAAATCACCTTATGTAAGCTTAACTTGTGCACCTCTGATTCATCAAGATCAAGCCCAAAAGTTGCTTGCCATCAGAATCATGCACAACTACTTGATACCCCATTTAGACCGGTTGCCTCATTTGCCTAGCATCTGATCAGACAAATAATTTCTTTGGCTGTGCCTCAATATATTCCAAATTATAAACACTTCTTCTAGCCAACTTTGCTTCATTTTGTTATATACTTAAACCTCATATCTAAACTGGATATATTCTCCTAGCAAATTATACTGAATGACAGCCCAGAAATCATCAACAAAACACACGAGTCACATGACCCATCGTCATTCCAATGATGAGGCAAAGGGCTGGATTGGTTGGGTTCTAGGGGATATCTCTATATTGGCCTGGAGAATAATTAAACCAAACCGTACCAATCCTTTAGTGGGGGATTTGGATTGTCAGTTTGAGCCCAAACCATTACTAGTATTTGGACCTTGTATCTTTCTTTAGTCACATATCGGATCATTTTGAATGAGAGATTATCCATTTGAGCATCTGTACTGTTACCTTTAATAATGCTAGTTTTGAGGCATTGCACGTGACAAACATTATCAAAATTCAAAAAAGGTTCATAATAAACGATACTACAATTATATCTAGACTGACTTTAATTAGAAGCTAATAGAAGATAATTAAAAGCAATACAAGGTAACAGAGTTAGTTGAGGACATTGAGAGAGGAAAATGAATTTACGACCGAAGTATTGGTGTCCTCTAAGGATTGAATTGTAGGGCTAGAGCATGAGACAAATGTAATCTATCATGTGGAGGACATGTTTCCATTATTCAAATGAAAAGAATACATAGTCATTCTTTTGAGTTGGATTTTCACATCAACCTTCTTCCTCTATCTTCTTGAGATAGATTAGAAAAATATCTGAGGATACTAATGCTACAAAATATTTGACCAAAACTTATATAAATAAAATCGCCCACCAAAAACTAACCAAAATGAATTCCAAATTATAGACAAAAAGGTTGTAAATAGTAAATACAATGATATTTAGAGAGAGGTCATAAAACCCTTTAGCAATAATCATTGTTGTAAAGATTTCAGGATTTATTTCACCTAAAAATATATATATATATTACTAGAACATTTATTTTTTAAAAGTTGAAATAAAAGAATCTGAAGGTGTAGGAAACTTAAAAATTAAAGGTTTTGATTAAATTCTCAATTAACATCACATTAACCATGTCAATCAGGTAAGGCTTCATGATAAATGAAACAAAAATAAACATTTTGTAAATCAGCATATCCCAGACCCATAAATTTTGAAATCTCAAATTCATAACAAAATCTTCAATACAAACCCTCAACACTCATAAATCCCAAATCAACCACGTGAATAAATTTCCAAGTGATCAATCTATACATAAGCTCCAAAAAACCAAAATTCATAATCAATTTCCATATTGTTTGTAAATCTCATACCAATTAATTAAGATTTAAGCCCAAAAAAAGTTACAAATTTACGAATTTTCTTTCTTTTTCCTTATCTCTATCCCTCACGGTGTCTTGTGTTTATGTCTATCAACAAAGTTGCTGGCTGAACAAAAAGTCAACAAAGAAATTAGAAGAAGCAGTGATGTGGTGGTTGCAAATTAAAGCGTAAAAGACAAAAAAAATACCCAGCAACACCTAAGACTTCACTACTTTTTAAGGATAAAAAAATAATTACGTTTCATATAAATAGAAACATGCCGTTTAAATCCTTCCTAAGTCGTTTTGTCAAATACAAGCAGCTAAACTTTTTATTTTTTATTTTTTTTAGAGAAATACAAATGTATAAACATTTTGAAACATTTGCGCCAAAAGGCCCAAAACGTTAAAATATAGGCACAAAGAAAAGACATTTTTAGAATCCTTCACAATTTTTTAAATGATTGCATAGTACGGAGAAATACAAAGTGAATCCATTTCCATTCTCAAGGTAAAAGCAAGAAATCCAAGATTGGACAAATCTCAGATGCTACAAGTCGTGGTGGGAGGGACTTCAATGCTACAAGTCGTTGTGGGATTGTCAAATTTTAAATACCAAGATTAGAAAATTTAGGAAAGTAAAATGTACATTCAGAAATTAATTTCAAAAAATTAATTATAAGTTGTAGTGGGATGTTACAGCTTGTTATTGGTGGGATAAAAAATTAATTTTAGAGGTCGGTTTAAATTAAAATCAATAATAACAACTAATTACTTATGATTTGTTATGAAAATATTGTAAATGTAATATTTTTTAAAATGAAGTATTCAAAAAATCAATAAGTTAACCTAATAGACTAAATGATAACATTTAAAATCAAAAAAGTCAACAAAAAAAAAAAAAAAAAACAAACTTAGAGGGATCCTGTCAAAATTAAAATGTAATAAAAGAAATAAATTTCACTTCAAAAGAAGGCACCACCACATATATCTTTAACTATCTCTTGTAACTTTCCTTCAGGAACCAACACTTCTTTCATTCTCTTTCATCACCTTGTAACCTTTAATTCTATAATTAATGCCCAAATCTTACATTTCAAAGTGTGTATTTTTTTGCAAGTATTTCAAATTTAATAATATTTCAAATTCATTTATGTGGTCTAAATTATATTTTATGCTTTTATATTTTTTTGATTATCGAAAAATATATGGATTAGTTTGATTTCTCTGGTTTGTGAAAAATCCCAAATTCGAAACCAAATCCATAAATTTTAAACATTTTTAAAAACCAAACCAACCCAAAGAAACACGCTTGCTTGGGCTAGATTGGTCGAGTTGGTGGACTAATGGTTTTGTGGTGGGAATGACTTCAATGCTACAAGTCGTGGCTCATGTTTTCGGCAACATTGCTACTAAAATTCGTTCCTATTTATGAGTGAGACCCTATAGACTTTAGTGTCCACCGACAAATGGAACCAATAAAAAGCAGCTCATTAAACTTATAAATTCCGACAACGATTTCTACCTTTCCCCAAAATTTGCACCAACTTTTAAAGTCAGTGTAGAGAGTCAAGCTAAAATAATTGGGTGGCTTTAAATCTAGAATTTCTACCTTCCTCAAAATATACACCAACTTAAACAGACTATACAGAGAAAAGTCAAATAATATTAAATGACTTGATATAAACAAGAAAAAATATTGACGAATGTCTTAAAAGTATTGATTTAAAAATTATTTATAGAAACATTTTATAGGAAAATGATAAAAAAAATTAATTTTTTAACAGTTTTTTATAATTTTCATAAAAGTAGTGTTAAAACTTTTCTAAAGATATCTGTTAACATGACCTATAAATTATAATATTGAATTAAATCTAATTAGTTTTACTTTCTCGAAAATATGCACCAAATTGAAGAGAGAGAGTAAGGTGGAGTCAAGACTATAATGAATAAATGGATGTTGAGTATCAAATATTTGGATTTTGGCCTACTAAATAAGCAGCCTATATAGACTTTGCCATCAAACTAGCACCAAAACTTGGGGTCACCTTTGATCATACTATAACTAAGTAGACCTACTAGACTCTTGATTGGCTGGATTGTTCCATAGTTGTCTTGTCTTAAGGAATTTTGGAATTGCAAACTGCCCAGCATTTGAATATTAGGGTAACACAATTCATTATTTCATTGGTGAAAAACTAAAAAAAAAGTACTGTTTATTAAATGTTCTACTTTAAGGTCACTAATTAAATTCAATAATATCAATGCAATGTAAAAGACATTGTCTTTTTATAAGAAAAATTATTGTTTATTAATCAATACAATCACATGATTGAATTTAATTAAGGATAACGACGTTTATACGCTTATGCCATTTCAAATGATGTAAACTTAATTAACGCCATCTAATCAGGTGGGCGTTTTAAAACATCCAGCTCAGCTGTTCCCAAGCGTAGTCATAATTTTGTAACCAAACAACCCGATATTGACATCTTTTGTACCAATCCTATTCATACTTAAGAAACTGTAGTTGTACATCTGTACTTCATTTTCTGTCATTTTCTATACCGCAAGAAGTTGAAAACTGACAGTTCGTTATTGGGGAAACACTATTTGCCATTTATTTTATTCCAATAACTAGTAATTAAAAAATGGCCCAGCATTTTATCGGTTGACAATTTTGGTTTATTTGGTTGTTCCTTGTCTTGTAAGTCATTATCAAACCCTCTAAAGCATGGTTTGGTCTGACTTTTTTGTTTTTTTTTAACGAAATATTATAATAATTAAAATGAAGAACCATTCGTGTTTGATTCTATACATTATTTCTGTTGCAGATACCAGTTTTGAGTCCATCATCATGAATCATGTCTATGGGAGGACTTTCGTCTCGATCCCTAATCAGGTATTGTTCGCTTTGGAATAGGTAAGGTTCACACACACAATATGGTACACCCTTCTTTAGACCAAAGGCTTATAAGGTAAGAGTGGGAGGCGTCCCTCCCTGATGTGGGATTGAGCAAATTCGTGCGGGTAGGATGTAGATTGATACACCTCTCACCCTTGCCTTATAAACCTTTAGCTTGAGAAAAGGTATACCATAGTGTGAGTGATTGGAGACCGAGACAAAAGTCCTCCCATAATGTTAACATATAATTTTATTCGTTTTAAATGTCACAGTACTATGGCAATTACTGAGGTTATCCATTCAGGTTGTTCTTAAATACAATGGCAGGTTCAATAAATATTCAATACCATATTTCAAGTTCTCACTACCATAAAAATTATTATTATTATTTTTTTTTTTTTGGGGGAGTGCAAAATAAAAAAGATTGATTAATCTGACTTGTTACATAGTACCATATATTTTCAATGGCCCTATGGCCTTTGCGGATTTCATATAGATTGTTCTTCACAGAAAGGCTAATGAATTAAACTGAGCATATATCATACGAATGTCAGTCATAATGAGGCAAAAAAATAGGACAACTTAAAGCAGTACTTGAGATTTCCATCATCATCAAAATTGCCATGAAGATTGTTTTCTTACACTCAGAACAAACTAAAAACTATGGAGGAACAGAGACTCATACAAGACATAACACTGAAAAGAACACAATATTAAAACTACAGCTGCCCCTCTCTGCATATATCCAATGACACCACACAAGAAACAACTGTATCTACAGCCAGAGTCACTCCCCCAACAAATTCTCTCCACACTAGGAGGGAAGATTATAATAGGTAAACAAAATGCAACTTGAAAACTTCTACCTCTATTTATGATTTAGTGAGAAGGTATTTGCTGGGGAGTAAACCTTTTTTTTTATTCCATAATGCATTTAGAGC
This sequence comes from Quercus alba, assembly GCA_036321655.1. Lineage (NCBI taxonomy): Eukaryota > Viridiplantae > Streptophyta > Magnoliopsida > Fagales > Fagaceae > Quercus > Quercus alba. The sequence continues at coordinate 50,583,929 of CM070307.1, read as the reverse complement.
TTCACTTCTCTATCAAAAAGCCAACTGAATGGAACAGTGGGTGCCTCCTTGGCCCTTCCTTGAGCTCTTTCCTCTAGCCTTCTGATTCTTGGAGGTAACCTACAAACATAATCCTGTGCTTTCCGCCCCTCAGCCGAAAGTCCAGTCATTTTTTCCACATTCCATCTGCCCACCAAAAACTCCAATATATCGGCATAGTCCCTGGCAGTGTAGACACCCAGCCGTTGTGCAACAGCAGAGAAGTGCTCAAAAAGGTTATCATCACGGCCATCATACATCAAGTGGGCTGGCATGGAGATCTTCTTCCTCATCATGTCGGCAAATGCCATGACAGTTCCATCAGGATCAATCTCAAATAGCTTTTCCACTATCTTGGTGTAGGCAGTTTCATGGCGCTTCTCGTCTGCAGCAATTGTGCCGCATATTTGTGCCAATTTTGAGTCTCCATGTTCCTTGGCATGCCTGGCTGTGTTCCCATGGGAGATAAAGGTTGCCCTTTCTTGGAATGAAGTATAGATGAAACCAAGGTAGGGACTATTTTCAGTTCGGGGATCCTATCAAAAAAGATATAGAGAAAATTAAAGTTAAGGATCAAAGGAATTGTCATGGACTTAAGAAAAGAGTTAAAGAGAAAAAAAAAAACTATTAAGACAACTAGATCAATTACTAATTTTTTTGGTAACATCCAATCACAAAAGCAAACATTTTTTGGAGAAAATAATTTGACCTGTACAAAGGATTTGTATTTTGGTTCAAAAACATGATGTTAACAGGCAAATAATGGAACCAATGCTTGAAAAAAAAATGCAATTAATAATAGTCACAACCCTCCAGCAGTTGGAGTACCAAACCAGTAACAGACATGAAGTGATTGATCGTATTTAGCTTTCCAAATGTGCATGTTTGTTTGTGTATGAAGCCTTAATCAAATAGTACACAAGTACATGTGAAAATCATTTCAGCAAGTCTACATGTGGATTATGCGTGGGGTGCATGCATGCACATGCAAAGAAGATTTAAGAAAAGTCTCATTAATTATGTGGCAAGGATCTCACCATTCCTGACCCAATCAAATACTGAATTGTCTTCTCAATTTGTCGCATGTCTACTCGTCCAGTCAGGTAGAGATACTTATTGAGTAGGTCCCCATGCCTGTTCTCCTCAGCAGTCCATGCCCTAGTCCAAATTCCCCAAGAAGTAGGGCTGGCACCTGTTTCATCCCGAACTCCATCTAAGGTATTAAGCATAGTTTGATAAGTGGGAAGAGCTTCTTCTGTAATCATATCTCCAACTAAAGCAACAAAGTAATCATCTGGAATTTCCTTTGCCCTCTCCCGTAGTTCCTTAACTTGATCATGAAATCCATCAGAGGCAGGATCTGGTAGAAAATCCTGTGGTTGCCAACACTTCTCAACTGGCTTCAGGTGAACCAAAATGTTCTGTTCAGCCCAATTCTCCATAGATTTAAATATTTCAATCTTTTGTGGTGGCATGGAGTGGGTGACTTGAACATGCACCTCCCGAGGAGGCGTAAAAGGCTTCTTGGGATTCTCAACCTCCCTGCAATAAATGAAGAATGTGGCGTTAGATTGTCCTAGCACCTACTTAGGGGGAAAAAAAAAAAAAAAAAAATTCAGGTTCTGCCCATCATATGGCAACAGTTCACAATGCCCAAAAGAAGCACATGTGCAACTAATTATATGCAACTTATTTAAAGGAGAAGATCATTAAGGAGATCAAGTCTATGGCTACCTCTCCAACATCCCCAACCCTCCTTTCTCCCCACTATATGAAAACAGTACAAGAACTCAGGAGGATGTGTCCTCAGATTTTGTTAATCATATGAGGTTAAGTTTTCTAATGGGTGTAAAAGCCCATAGATTCAGAGACTAAATCACACTACAAGATCTTAAAGAATAATGAATGAAAATTCACAATATCATATTAAACCACCAACCAATTGGAAAGCAATCACGTAGGAAACATTTTAAGCCACAAGTAATAGTACCATGTCATAAAATAGATAAATATTATTAACACCAACAAAGAAAAACCAATAGGTGAAGTGAAAAATAATGAATTTTTAAGTCCAAGAACCATTTAAAAGTGACAACATTATCTCAACACATACAAACATGATGAAAATATCATCCTTCATTATAAATAATGTGACCTACAGGTTACAGCTGCAACCTATAATGGAAGTCAAGAGGGCTGTGAGTGCAGGGACAAAGAGCCAGTGCACAAAGTATAGGTTCACCAATTCAAATAAGCAAATCCAAAGAAAATTCAGAAAATATAAATAAGATTAAACCAAAAGGCATGTAAGTTGCAGGGTTCATATTGAAAATCCCAAAGAGATATTTTGGGCAGGGCTAACAGACCATGGGCTAAAGCAATACAAGCCCACAGTAAAATGTTTTTTTTTTTTTTGTGAGAAAGGTTGAATGTCTCAGTAAAGCAGACCATGCAAAATCAATACATCAAGTCATTTTGGGTAGCCCACAGTGAAAAGGTTAACTTAGTAGAACTACCAGGGCAAAAGAAAAAAAGAGCCATTAAAACCAGACAGTGGACAAGTACAGACATGCATCAAGAAAGCTTCCACACGTAGACAAAACCAGTAACACTGCCAAAAACATGAGAAAACAACAGGTGGACAATCATGCATCCATCAAATAAAACCAATACATGTTGAAAAAAAAAATCCCAAATTCTCAGAATATACTCTTCCAAAACTAAAACCACTAATCAGGGGAAGACTTCAATTTTAGGTATATAATTTGTTTATTGTAAGCTGTAAGTTTCTAACACATTCCACCAAAAAGAAATTAGATATAAAAAAACTGACACATTCATTAACACAGATCAACTAAAAATTCAATAAATCAACCAAAACCATTACTGCCAACATAATCAAACCAAAATATTTTGGGGGGAAAAACCAAAAAAAAAAAAAATGTTTGATAACGTGTATCACGAATTTGTGGGGCTTCAAGAAAGTACAACAATATAGTGACTAACAAAAAATAGAAGAAGCATTTTTTGCGTCAGTATTCATTTCTCCTAACCAAGCAGTCGCCAAGAAGAACAAACAAGATAATCCACCATTAGAATGTTATCAATGTTGCAAGCTAACCTTTTTTTTAGCCCGAAAAATAATTATCAAGTAAATTAGAAGAAAAGGCAGATACAACAGAAACCACCAAGAAATAACTACATACAAGAACCATTCCTTCCACAAATAAAGAAATATTTCAAATTACATACATTTCATAATTGAATCATCAAATTGAATTAGACACATCAAGAAGATCTAAAACCCTGTATTTGAAGCTACAAAACCTCTCAATTAGCTCACTATAAATATGAAGTAATAATTTTTTTTTTTTTTTTTTTTGGGTCTTAAAGCATCTCAAATAATTCAATCTAGAATGAATAAAGAAAGAGAAAGACCAATACAAAGAAACAACATTCATAAAATTAAAACAAATGGGACATTAATCAAATATGTACCTCCACCTCGGTAATAACGAAAACTTACTGCTAGAACATGAAAGCAATATTATTGAATTTGAATTAGCTAAATAACAACATAACAAAGCAGCATAGGAATATCAGACAAAGATATAGAAACCCTTTGAAGATAAAAAAGAAAACCCATTTGACACAATTCAAAGATCAATCATTTGCACACTCAAAAGCCAATAATAAGATGTAAAAACAAAAACCCAGATCCAAAAACAGCTCCAAAACAAGAAACAACACAAAGATCCACTGATTATTCTAGAAGAAAAAAAAAATGAATGGCTCTGGAAAAAGAGACTCACTTAGAGGCAGAGCTGAGGGTGGAAGCCATGAAGAACTTGGGAGATCTGAGAGTGGACTTTTGCTGGAGAGCAAAAGATGGCAGCTTTGGAGGTTGAGAGGTGAAAAGACTGAGTTTGAGAGCCATTGTTTTTTTGGGGGTTCTCTCTCTCAGCACTCTGTTTTTCCCTTTCGGCCTTTTATTTCAGCTCTCGGTTGCTTTTCCTCCACAAAAAGAGAAAGAATCGTTTGTTGTGTGAGGAATATATAAGCGAGGAAGGCAAAGGAAGAGCCATTTATAGCTGGCCATAGCACATGTCATTATCTTAGTAAAATACTAAAATGCCATTGCTTTTTTTTTTTTTAATTAAAATTAGAAGAACTCTTTTTTAATTCAATTTTTTTTTTGTATACTACCAAACACACAATTTTTTTTTTTTTATATACAACATATAAATTTTACTTTAGTATAATCTAAATATATATGTGTGTAAAATTCTTTTCTAAATACTCGAATTTCGATCTTTGCCTCCATATCCTACAATCACTTATATTTATAGAGTACTATTGCACTAAAAGTGTGCGGTGATACTAAAAGTTATCTTTATATAAATGTTTTTTTTTTAATCAAAATAAATGGTAGAACAAATATGCTCCAATAATATAGCAAATTGAACCTAGAATATTTGGAATTTGCGTCTCGTACCAATGAATTTTCCCTTGAAAGTAACGAAGTAACCATATGAGGTTCATTTTCTCAATTTATGGCTTTTCTAAATTTCGGTGGGTTTTGGCATACTAGTATTAGCATCTGCTACTGCTAGTGTCGCATTCCTCTCAATTGATAGCTTCTTTATATTTCGGTGGGTTTTGGCATGGAATTAGTAACAGTATCTACCTGCTATGTAGTACTATTGTCGCTTCCTATGCATTAAATCGTGGACAATGGACTCTTTTTTTTTGGCTAGAATGGACAATGGACTCATAGTCCTAGACTACTCCTACACCTAGTACATTTTTGATGTACCAAACTTCCAATATCCATCGGGGACCGCAGAGACTTTTACATGTATAAAATATATATAGAGAGCGGTATGACTTTGGTCGAATACATCAATGCATTAGAGAGAAGCCTAACTCTATATAAATATGCTAAAATTGAACTTAGATCCAATTATTTGCCCAAAAAAACTCGTTGAAAGGCCAAGTAAGGTTAGACGAGATGATCTGATTTTTAAAAAAGAGATTTAAAAAAAAAAATTGCTTCTTTTTTTATTGGACAAAGATTTCCTTCAAACCAATTTAGAAGAATCTTCTTAAACTTATTTTGTGGTGACTTATAAAATGATCGACGTATATTATTTAAACAAGTCACATGATTCATTAATAAATAAGTTATGTGACTAAAGTATTCGTGAATGGTTTTATCATTTGTGATGTAGTGGGTTGGAGGAATATTAGTATATTACTTCAAAATCGGTTTGGAGATAAAGTTTTTATTTATTTATTTATTTGAAGACAAAATGCAAAGTTGGATGTTTACTTTTGGTGGAAAAAAAATTACATTCAATTTTCTAAGCACCTGCTACTTAATGGCACACGATCTCCCCAACATTCCTATAACTCTAGTTGCTTCTAAATCAAATTCTATATTAGAGGTACAATTCTTACTTAATATTGATATTAATTCACTTTTATTTTAATATTTTTTTATTTGCTCTATTATTTGTATTAGTAGAAAGACCAAGACATCTGTTCCAAATTGTTGGTCCGATCCTATATTCTATTTTGGGATATCCCAAAATTTTGTTCCGTTTCTAAAATTAATAGTTAATAATTTACTGGGTTTTCTATTATGTCTCTACCAAAGATAGGTACTTTAAATGATAAAAAATTTTGAGAACTTTGTTAAGGGTAATTTTAGAAATTTCTAGTTATTTTTAATTAAGAGACAAGGCAATAAATGATATTTCTTTTAAAATGTGAGGTTCTTTTTTTTTAGCATGACCAATAATTTGGGAAGAAAGAGTATATATAAAAAGTAGGCAAAAATGTAAAACTGACCCTCTAACTTTCATCGTTTTTTATTTCAATCCTCTAACTTTTAGTTTTGTCAATTCAAGGTTCCGTTACAACTCAGTTAGTGTTGCCGTTAGTTATTCTTGAAATGACGCCATTTTGCTCTCTCTCTCTCTCTCTCTCTCTCTCTCTCTCTTTAATAAACTCGGAATTAAAATAAAATAAGAAAATCTGAAAAAAAAAAAAAAAAAAAAAAAAAAAAAAAAAAGAAAAAGAAAACATTAAGGGAACGATGTCGTCATTCCCCTTCCCTGAATCATTGCTTACTGCACTACTTGGTCTCCTCCTCTGGTGGGAACAAAACCCCATCAATCCCTTGCACTGAAATTCGACCATTGGTGTAAATATTCGGGTCAAACAAGTAAGCCAACCCATCTCCTTGCCCGAATTTCACATACCCCTTAGCCTCCGGTGTGCCTTCGGGCAAAACAATAGAGATGGACCATAGGTTTTTTCTCCGGTTGAAGTCTTCTTGCACGGATTGAGGAATAAAGAGGTGTAAGATCCCGTGGATTAGCCCGTCGGGTCGAACCACATCGTCGGGCCGAACAATCTCGACCGAGTCTATAAGTCAATTCCCTTAATGTTTTTTTTTTTTTTTTCAAACTTTTCTTATTTTATTTTAATTCCGAGTTTATAATTTTCTTTTTTTTTTAAAAAAAAAAGAGAGCAAAACGGTGTTGTTTCAAGCATATCTAATGGTAACGCTAACTGAGTTGTAACAGAATCTTGAATTGACAAAAATTGAAAGTTAGAGATTGAATTGTCAAAACTGAAAGTTAGAGGACTGAAATGAAAAACAGTGAAAGTTAGAGGGTTAGTTTTGCATTTTTACCTAATAAGTACTCTATAATAATTAGGAAAGAGAGCTAATTTTAATATGGATATCTTAAATTTTTTCTCAGAAAAAAATCTTAGTTAGATTTTGTCGCATCATTGGTATTTAAACTAATCCATTTAATTTATCCATAATATGGTATAAAATATAATCCAAGGTGAATATACTTTATTAACTTTGGAGGGTATTAGTTGGTAATAACATGAAATCAATGTCATAAAAAAAAAAAAATATATATATATATATATATGTATGTATATGTATATGTATATAATTAAAATATGACTTTTTGGTGCCCATTTTCCACAATTTTGAAAAAAAAAAATTCATTTTTGGTTTAGTTCAAATTGATTTTCCCAAAAGCATAAATCAAGGGGTAAAATGGTTGAATTAAAAAAATCCTTTCAAATATATCTCACTTCCTACCCCAATTTTATTCATAGTTAAAATTACCCAAACTTTTAAAATACGTTCCCATCCAGGTGGTTACTTATTTTGAACCAAAATATTATTATACAATAGAATTTACAAAGGAAAAAAGAAAAAGAAAAAAAGAGAAGAACTCCTTAAGCATGTCCATTAAGTGTAGTATACAAAAGGTCAAAATGTAAAATTAACCTTCTAGGTTTCACCTTTTTTCATTTTCAAGTATAGTAAATTCAGTCATCGGTTAGTTTTCTGTTGAGTGCTACTGTCTATTTACCAAAACAATGCCCTTTTGGATTTTTTTTTTTTATAAATTTCTTAATTTTAAAAAAATTGAAAAACATTAATTAAAAAAGAAAAAGAAAAAGAAACTAAAGGGCTTAGGGGAACAACGTCATTCCTAGCCCACTGAATATCAAAAATCATCCCCACCACCATCGATACCCTAGCAGCCCGTGGCTTGAGAAATTTGAGGGACTACGGGAGAAAGGAAAGAGGGGGGAAAGAGAGAGAGTGAGAAATCAACAAGTGAAAAGAGAAAGATTGAGAGATTAGGAGAGAGAGAGAGACCAAGAGAGAAAGAGAGATCAAGAGAGGGGGAAAAGATATCGAGAGGGAAAGAGAGATTTTGCAACGGTTCCACTCTACTCATTTGGGCTAGGGTCTACTTGGTGGCTCTGGTCAATACAAATTTGGGTAAGTTTTGAAAACCCAATATTTTTGCTTTTCAGTTTGAGTTGTGTTATTTTGGCACATAAAAAAAAAAATGTCAACAAGATAATGTGTTACTTAATCACCAAAACTAACCAAGGGTAGACTTTTGCTAACGGAACCAAACTTCAAGATGTAAATTTAATTTTTTCAAAGTGTAAAATCCAATAATGCTAAATTTCAATGGTGTACTTTGCAATTCACCTTTTTTTATTATTATTATATATATATATTTAATTTGGGTAAAGGGGTAAAGAAGACCTAATTAAAATATACATATAAATATATTATACTATATTAGTTAGAAGATATGTATACGCTGGAGCATGGAGCAGCCTTGCAAGTCTTTGTTTTTTTTTAAAAAGACGTTGGCTTTCATTCATTTAACTGAACAGAATCGTGATACGAGGCATTAAGAGCTGGTGGAGGGGCATCCTCCATCCAGTACATATCTTCCCTTATATGTTTTGCATACCGAGTCAACACGTGCACCACAGAGTTCGCACTTTTATTGACACAGCTGAATCTTACCCATCCAAGACCTTGAGCCAGCCATTGGATATCTTGGAAAATATACAACCTTTTAAATCTCAGTTTTTTAAGGTATTATTTTATTTTATTTTCAACTTTCAACAAATAAATTTTTCAATAAAAAACTAACCTTAAGGTACATCGTTCATTTTGGATTTCACAGTGGGACCCATCAACGGTGAGAATGGAGAGCATGTACCCGATAAAGGGATATATAATTTTCCTCCCTTTCTTTACTCTCGTTTTTTATTTTTTATTTTTTTTGATGAACATTACTCCCGATTTTTATGAGGTCACTGTATCAAATCAATCCTCAGCTGCCTTGTATGTATACCATTTTAAAAATCATTTTTCTGGTTTAAAACTGGAAAACTGTTATTGTATTGGAACATTAATTCGGCAAGTTCTATCCCAAAAACTTGTTTATGAAATTAATAATCAAAACTAGAAACTTTTTTTTTTTTGACTGAATCAAAACTAGAAACTTTATTAAGCTTAGAAACGGAAAACATCATTTACTTGATCCTGAGAACAAGTTATTTGGAAGACTAACGAACAGTGTACATATTTGTACAGTAAGCACTTTTATAAAAAGTTTATTTTTTTATTTTTTTATATAATATAAAAATTTTACTCTAGCCTTAATTTATGTGTATAAAGTTTCATTTTAAAAGTTTGAACTTCGACTTTACTCCTCACATTATAAGAATTTTACACTTATGGAGTGACCATCACACCAAAATCCATGTATTCATGTGGAGGATAAATTATGCCGACCTCGTCCATTTTTGCAATGCTTCACACTTGTATACAAAGTTTTTATTTTTTATTTTTTTAATTTGTAGTTTCAAATCTATGTGTGTATGTGGGGCATAAATTATGGAGGGTATGGGGTCGGAATGGAATGGACAACATTGCAAGTCTTGGTGGTGGGTAGATTTCCCTAGTTGGGGGCAATTCTAACTTTTATTTTTATTTTAGAAGAGGAAGCATTGTACCTGAAATATTGTACCTGAAATATTGAACAATTAATTATTTTCTATACACACATGGCACAATTGCCAAATTAGTAGCTTTCTCTATCCTGTCACTTCCCTATCATTTTTTATACTTTACATCTTCTTACTTTTCTTTCCTTCACAAGAAATATTTATTTATATTTCTTGTGAAGAAAAGAAAAGTGAAAACTATATTTATGTGTTTATTTGCGTATAAACTAAACTTATGCTTTTTTTTGGTTGCTAAACTAACTAAATTTATGCTTATTTTAAATATGTATGGTTTTAAAATAATAGGCTTGGCTTACTTTTAGTACTTTATTAATAAAACATGTCTTTTTGTTTTAAATAAACAATGATAAGCGGTAATGAATTTTAATTCTCACATTTTATTTAGTTAATGGATAATGTGACAGTCTCTCATCAAAATAAAAAGAGTTTCCTTCTAAAAAGTATTGGAGGTAAGTCAAACCCTAAAATAATAACTTAGGCTTGAATATGATGCAATTACTTTGATCTAGTTTAGTTGGAATTGATTTACTTCAATCTAGTTCGCTTCGATATGATGTACTTCAAATCAATTTAGTTTGTGTTTGTTTGTTTAGACCCTTTAAAGCAGATTGTTTAACCTAATATATTAGCCAAGTGATTATTTAGGTTAATTATGAGATCTAGGTTAAACAATGAAAGATCATATCATGCAAACAACGGAAAAGTAAATAACACACAGATATGATCACTTAGGAAAGCTAATTAAACGAACCGCTTTAAGGTAAAAACTTAGGAAGGATTTGACCTAGTTATTTTCAAGGTAAATAAATCTACTAATAGAGAATTGAAGTTTTTATAAAAGATTTAACTCTAAAACTATTGCTACCTCCAGTAGTAACTTACTGACACAACCATGTGCAAACTCTGAATCCACGGACTCTTCTCTCTTGAATTTGTAGCACACAAATTCCCACGCTTTGAGATCCCACTTAAAGGTTTCAGATTACCACTTATTAATCTTGCAGCAACTAGATTTCTTCAGCACTTGATTGTAGTCTTGTTCCAGTAGACAGTTGTAGAGTTAGAAGATACAGAACTTCTTAGATCTCACATGAGTAACTTACAAGTCTTCCAAGAGTCTTCAAAATGTAGTTAGGGTTTTCCTTTTATACTTAAGAATGTTGGACTAAAACCCTAAACATTTTCGTGGGCTTGGGCCTGAATTAAATTCTTCAGAAATTATTTTTCTATGATTTTTGATCAATTGTTGAGCCTGATCTTTAATCGATCGAGCTTTAATGAAATTTAATTCCCTTTCCTATAGCTTGAATACTCCTAAGACTTGACTTGAAACACTTTGAGCAATGTCTAACATGTATTCTAGACATGTTTTTGTTCTCAATTTGCTAACATATACAAGTTAAAACTTTAAACATTTAATCCTAAATCTTTAGAATCTAACAGTTTGATTAGGTTTACTTCAAATCAAAGCACTTTAATTTAGTCTGTTTATAAGAATTAGGGTATAATTCACTTTTTTTTTTTTTTAAACCAAACACCAAAACATGGGTATAATTCACTTTAAACTAGGTTACTTTAAGTTAAGTCAGGACTTTGAAATAATAGCATTCGAAATAACATAGAATTAGGAATTTCACTTTGTCTCTTGGTAATAGAAATCACTTAGGATGTCTCATTTTTCATTATTAACTTGTGTATTTTCTCAAAAATTCCTCTTAATTGAGGCATCTCCATACCCAAACCTTAATCCTCAAAGTTAAATTTCACTTCAAATTGGGTTTTGCACCTCAACTCTCAAGTGAAATGCAAACAACAATAAACGACCAAACATAATTAAAAATTAATTTCTACTCGAACATGTTATCTTATTTTACTTAATATGGTACATGTTTAACATTATTTGAACCTCAATAGTTAGTAGGATGCATTGTGGTCCTATGTAAAGTTTTATTCTCAAGGTTTTGTTCAATTACTTTACTCTCATACAAAGAGAGAAGGTAACTCAATTACTTATAGTTTGGCTAAATATACTAGTAATATTTTAGACTTTTTAGTATGGATAGAGGATGTTCTACCATAATGTTATTCTTACTTCAAGTTGATTTAGCCGTTCTTTCTTAATTAAAGTCCAGTTTCCCCCTAAAAAAAAATTCTCATTTATGAACAAAAAAATGAACAATATCACTAAACTTTAAGTTTAAATAAATTTAATAGACTAATTAAATCAACGAAATAAGAGAGAACCCAAAATATTATACTACTAAAATCTACTCACTGCCCTTCAACTTACAAAAACAATCAATGAGATAGAAGTATGGAACCCAAAATAGTATGTCACATTAGTAGTTGGCTCAATAGAATGGAGTTTGTGGGTTTCAGTTAGTTTGACTGATAAAGTCTCTTGTTATCGAATAAAATATTCGAGGTTCAATTTTTGTCTATACTAAAAACCAATTGGTGTCTTGGTCTGATAATAAAGAACAATCATCAAAAGTGGACGCTATAAGTTGAAACTATTTCTTAAAAAAAAAAAAAAAAGTTGGTGTTCAAAATACTTGCTAATGCTTAAAAATTCCATGCACATACATGTTTATTTTACTTAGCTTTAGGTAGATTTGGGTGATTTCTTCACAAAATGACGGGTAAGTGAATAAATGAGTCAGATCAACTTTGAACAAATCAATTTAATAATAAGGTCAGGTTATTAACTCACTTCGTGTTAGGTTAGAAAAATCTCTCCACGCGCATGTTTATTCAATCTATAGGTTAGAGTGGGATAGAAAGTCTAGGTTAGGGATCAACTAAATTTTCTCTTATTAATACACGTTATATCTACCATTGGATTGATTCTTTCGTACTGTTTATAGTTAATTTTTTAGTAGGGAAAAATTCAAAAAATCTCCCACTGATTTTCCTCTGAAACATGGAACTCGATCCCTTCAGATTTTGTGTATAACACTTAATTGTACTATTGTTTTATGTGTAAACTTTCATTTGTATAACACTAATCGCCTAGGGATTTTGACTATAATACGAAACTCCCTAAAAGAAAACTTGCATACTTTTATATTTTGGAGTTACAAGTAGGGATGGAGCTAGGAATTTTTGTTTGAAAGAACCAAGTTGTGACACTAATATAGCCATTTCACATGTTTCATGTTGGCCCATTTACTTCGTTCCATTTAATTGTTATAGGCTTTTCACATTTTCAGCAAGATGAAGTGAGCCTGATATGAATCTTGAAATACCTTAATATGAGTTTTTTTAGAAACACCTTAATATGATTTTTTTTTTTTTTTTAGAATACTAAGTATTTGACACACACACACATGAGGAGAGGGGAGACCCTCAATGTGATTTTGATTATTAGCAATTGTCGAACCATCATAGGATATAGTATATATAACTTTTTTTTTTTAAAAAAAAGAGAGATTAATGACTAGTTTTTTATTATTATTTTTTTTGATACAAAGATTAATGACTAGTTAGTTCAACAAAATGGAATAAGTGCCAATTTAGAAGCAATAAGTCTGGAGACAGTATATATATATATATATATATATATGTGTGTGTGTGTGTGTGCGCCTGACATGTTGTGATTAGTGAATAATAAATGTGATATTCTTCTGAAAAAAAAAGTGATATTATTTGTAAACCTAAGTAAAAGTAGTGTTACTAATTAATTCAATAACAAAAGATTATACCAATAGTTATAAAATATCCCAAAAAAAAGTTATGAAAAATGTTACATGATTGAACCATAAATGAAGAAAAATGTTACGCTACTAGCATTATTTTTTAGGAAGGGCTTTGAGTCTAATTGTTTCAAGAGCTTGAAAAAACACCATTTTTATAAAATGGTTTTTATGAAAACTCACCATTTCTTAGATACAACATTTTTAAACATCTGAAATATTTCCACAAAATAGAAAAAATAAGCAGTTCCAAAATGAATATAGAAATCGGAACCAAAAGGGATAAAATAATAAATTTTTATGGCAGGATATTTTTCTTTACAAGTTTTCCTCTTAATTTGGGAGGATGGGTTTTTGTGGAGCTAGTTGGAAAATCTCCAGCCACCCCACTTTTCACACACCAAACAATGGAAAACCGAAAACTTGAACTTCTTTTTTGGGGGGTTTTTCTATTATTAATTCTTTTTCCATCGTTCAAGTTTTCCTTCAAACCAAACATATCACTAGTGACACAATAAATTTGACTATTTGTTTTTCACAACTAATTGAGATAGTAAGTTATAATTGTTGAATTATTATTTTCACATATACCTACTATTAATATTATTTTTATTATATATTAATTAAGAAAAATGTTAAATCATAAGGTATTTGTTAAAAATGAGTTATTGTGAGGTCTAATTAATAAAAAATTAGATAAATTAATGATGAGGGAACTGAAAGTAATGCTAAAATAACAAGTAAAATTTAAAAAGTTATTTTTTATGGTACGTGTAAAAAAATTGACATAAACCAAAAAAATTTGATATAAAGCTATTTTTTATGGTTCTACACTGTCATTAATTAAAACAAATCGCCTCAACAAAACAATATTTATAAAAGAAAAAATTGTAAATTTGTTGCGTGACCAGATAGACTTAGAATATGGTGTAGACTATAAAGCTGAAAGCTCCTCTAGATAGCTCCTCTAGACACAAGTTCATATCACATCACATCACATCACGTCCAAGTTTCAGACAGTCACTTCATTAATTGATTCTTAGAAAACAATTTTTTTTTGGGAAGGAAAATTCTTAATGAACAATTAAATAGCTGGTTTGGTAAGATATAATAAATACATATGTCCACCTATTTTGTGAGTCAAATATCTACCATTTAAGAATTTTCTTAGGACGGTGCTTTTAAAATCTTTAACAATACTCTTGTTTTTGAGCTACTATAATGTTATAATGGTCAATGAACTTACAACTGCCGACAAATAATAACAGGATATTTTGAAGGGTTTTGATTAACTGTATTCTTAAAGTAATTGTCAATAAATTATTTTATAATTTTCTCTTTTGAGAAAAATTCTTAGTGAACAATTAAATAGCCGGTTTGGTAAGATATAATAAATAAATACATATATCCATCTATTTTGTGAGTCAAATATCTACAATTTGAGAATTTTGTTAGAACAATACCTTTAATATCACTAACAATACTCTTTTATTTGGCTACTATAATGTTATAATGGTCAATGGACTTACAGCTGCCAACAAGTAATAACGTGATATTTTGAAGGATTTTGATTAACCATACTCTTGAAGCAATTCTCAATAATTCATTTTATATATATATATATATATTTTTTTTTTTTTGAGAAAAATTCTTAGTGAAAGATTAAATAGCTGGTTTGGTAAGATATAATAAATAAATACATATGTCCATCTATTTTGTGAGTCAAATATCTACAATTTGAGAATTTTATTAAAATGACGCCTTTAATATCACTAACAATACTCTTGTTTTTGAGCTACTATGATGTTATAATGGTCAATGGACTTACAACTGCTGACAAGTAATAACGTGATATTTTGAAGGGTTTTGATTAACTGTTCTCTTAAAGCAATTGTCAATAATTCATTTTATAAATTTTTTTTTTTTTGGAGAAAAATTCCTAGTGAACAATTAAATAACCAGTTTGGTAAGATATGATAAATAAAGACATATGGCCATCTATTTTGTGAGTCAAATATCTACAATTTGATAATTTTGTTAGAATAGCACTTGTGGGGCCCAACAATTCGCGGACCAGGCCCATTTGCCCTTAGAGAGTCTGAAGGCCCAATCCGAGGAGAGCTGTGGCCCAAGCTCTATAACGCAGAACACAAAAACAATTTTTGGGAGGCAGCCGAGGACAGTTTAGTCCTCGGCAGATCCATAATCCCACCAGAATAAAGGGGTAAAACTGGCATAGGGACGAATTCGTAAGGAAATCCAGAATACTTTGGGGAAGATATCCATACTACCCTTCTAGATAAGGCCCAACGCCTGACAAAGCCGTACTCTACAGCTTTATCAAACCATCCCCAACAATTTCGGGATTGGACTGATGAGACAAACGTCAGTGTTCGTAAAGATCTACCCTACATGTGGACGAAGGACAGTGAATGCAAGCTAGTATAAAATAAGGACGTAAGTAAATCTGAGGGGGAGCCCATTCCACCTCCAGAAAAAGAAAGACTACATGGGAGAGAACGCCTCAACGACACCGGACTTCACGGTAAAGGTCCATCAAGGGATAACCGGAATAAGGCCTTAGTGGTCCTCGGATCACCTCCGAGGAGTCCCATTCCCTTGGGTGCGACGTCTTAGGGCTTAAATGTTCGAGCCCAAGAGCCCGGAACACCGCCCCGTGACCAGCGGCTGGCTTTTCAAGCCCACTCTCTACAAATAATATTGCGAGGGACCTTTATTGTGTCAGCCCAAAAATGTTAGTGGGCCATAAAAGGAATCGTGTCCCCACAATTGGCGCCGTCTGTGAGGAAGCTTGCGCGCTGGCGCAGGTGGCGGTGGAATCAACTATTTGACAAGCAGAAATTTCTGGAGTCTCTTCCGTTTCCGGCGACAGATAGTTGTTGCTCTGGCGTAAACTTCTGCTAGGGGCTACGCCTCGCAGTGCTAAGGGCGTGGGCGTCACTAGGGGCTTCTAACCTCAGGCCAACTGTTCCCGTCCCGGCGTAGGGGCTGGTGGTCGGAAAAGAAAGTACATAAAAGAAATCTTACAAGTTTTGGACAGAACCAAGGCCTTGCATGGTCCTCGGACTCAAGCCTATGGGGAAACCAAGTACATAAAAGAAATCTTACAAGTTTTGGACAGAACCAAGGCCTTGCATGGTCCTCGGACTCAAGCCTATGGGGAAACCAAGTACATAAAAGAAATCTTACAAGTTTTGGACAGAACCAAGGCCTTGCATGGTCCTCGGACTCAAGCCTATGGGGAAACCAAGTACATAAAAGAAATCTTCCAAGTTTTGGACAGAACCAAGGCCTTGCATGGTCCTCGGACTCAAGCCTATGGGGAAACCAAGTACATAAAAAAGAAATCATAAGTTTTGGACAGAACCAAGGCCTTGCATGGTCCTCGGACTCAAGCCTATGGGGAAACCAAGTACATAAAAGAAATCTTACAAGTTTTGGACAGAACTAAGGCCTTGCATGGTCCTCGGACTCAAGCCTATGGGGAAACCAAGTACATAAAAAATAAATCACAAGTTTTGGACAGAACCAAGGCCTTGCATGGTCCTCGGACTCAAGCCTATGGGAAAACCAAGTACATAAAAGAAATCTTACAAGTTTTGGACAGAACCAAGGCCTTGCATGGTCCTCGGACTCAAGCCTATGGGGAAACCAAGTACATAAAAAAGAAATCATAAGTTTTGGACAGAACCAAGGCCTTGCATGGTCCTCGGACTCAAGCCTATGGGGAAACCAAGTACATAAAAGAAATCTTATAAGTTTTGGACAGAACCAATGCCTTGCATGGTCCTCGGACTCAAGCCTATGGGGAAACCAAGTACATAAAAGAAATCTTACAAGTTTTGGACAGAACCAAGGCCTTGCATGGTCCTCGGACTCAAGCCTATGGGGAAACCAAGTACATAAAAGAAATCTTACAAGTTTTGGACAGAACCAAGGCCTTGCATGGTCCTCGGACTCAAGCCTATGGGGAAACCAAGTACGTAAAAGAAATCTTACAAGTTTTGGACAGAACCAAGGCCTTGCATGGTCCTCGGACTCAAGCCTATGGGGAAACCAAGTACATAAAAAAGAAATCATAAGTTTTGGACAGAACCAAGGCCTTGCATGGTCCTCGGACTCAAGCCTATGGGGAAACCAAGTACATAAAAAAGAAATCATAAGTTTTGGACAGAACCAAGGCCTTGCATGGTCCTCGGACTCAAGCCTATGGGGAAACCAAGTACATAAAAGAAATCTTATAAGTTTTGGACAGAACCAAGGCCTTGCATGGTCCTCGGACTCAAGCCTATGGGGAAACCAAGTACATAAAAGAAATCTTACAAGTTTTGGACAGAACCAAGGCCTTGCATGGTCCTCGGACTCAAGCCTATGGGGAA
This sequence comes from Quercus alba, assembly GCA_036321655.1. Taxonomy (NCBI): domain Eukaryota; kingdom Viridiplantae; phylum Streptophyta; class Magnoliopsida; order Fagales; family Fagaceae; genus Quercus; species Quercus alba. The sequence goes on along the minus strand of CM070307.1, from coordinate 50,566,432 downwards.
ACCAAGTACATAAAAGAAATCTTACAAGTTTTGGACAGAACCAAGGCCTTGCATGGTCCTCGGACTCAAGCCTATGGGGAAACCAAGTACATAAAAGAAATCTTACAAGTTTTGGACAGAACCAAGGCCTTGCATGGTCCTCGGACTCAAGCCTATGGGGAAACCAAGTACATAAAAAATTCCTACAAGTTTTGGACAGACCCAAGGCCTTGCATGGTCCTCGGACTCAAGCCTATGGGGAAACCAAATACTATGGCATATAAACCTCAAGATCCATCCGAAGGGAACTCCTTGTTAACAAGTAGAGTCAATCCCTTAATTGCATGGGTTCCCTGGTCTACCCTCGGATCCCCCTGTGCCAAAGGGAATGGTGCGATACGGAGTTGGTCTAGCGTGCGTCGCACATCACTCAACAGCTATCCCGGTTAGTTCCATGAATTTAATTTATTTAGGATTACCATTGACATGCTTGATAACATTTGCGAGTTTGAACTAATAAGGGTCGTGTTAAAGTGTTCTTCCGCCCAAAATATTGTTAAAGGCAGGCTTAGATTTAATATTTAGACCCAAAGTGGTTGCTGCAAGAAAAGTACGTATAAAGAAATAAACACATCATTCATTAAGACAAAAGAACAGCACATTGTACAATTGAAGCTGAAACAAGCTTACATTAGAGTTAACTGCGTAAGCAAAAGAAAAGTACAAAAGAATGAAGATGATGCCGAGGAGATATCTCAGAGGAGAGGTTGGCTACTGTTCCAAGGTGTCGTCTAAAGAAACTATTCCTCGACGCTTCTACATGCCCATAACTCAGGCAGCCAAAGAACCTGACCTCAGGCTAACACCATCTACAGAAAAGATGCAGGGAGCCGGAAGTTGGGAGGCCCCCGCAGAAATTTGCCTGCTATGAGGCAGACGGTGCTGATGGCGAAAAATTTTTCTTCCGACATACCAAAAATCTGGCATGACCAGAACCTGCTTCGGATTTTGACCAAAAGAGGGAGGAGCCCACTCTTCCCCCTGTCAAAACGGAGGACTGGCTCGAATCTATGCCATCCTTGTCCACACCGTATCACCCTGGGGATTCGGTGCCCCTGAAGCGCGCGGAGACCTTTCACCCCCATCCACGCCTCAAACATCTTGCTTTAAGGTAGTGGCACTAGAAAGAGAGATCGCGGATATGGAAGAAATATGGTTCTGAGGAGAGCAGGAGAGCTCATGTGCAAGTGAAGTGATCCCCTGTCCTATTTATGCCCAGAAGGGAACAGATGGCATTTGATTCGTGCAAGTTTCCAAGGAACGCTGCGGACAAAGCAGACTTGGCTCAATTTCCAACTTCATCCTTAGCCGTAGGATTTGGAGATCCTCGAGAAGGCGCACCTCGAACACTGGGACGCCAGAAAGTACCGCGTGACCTAAGACTACGAAAATACCCCCTAATTTTCGGGCCCAGTAAATTCGCGGCCCAGGCCCAATTCAGCACAGCGGCCCAAGGACAGAACCAAGGCCTTGCATGGTCCTCGGACTCAAGCCTATGGGGAAACCGAGTATAAAATTTTAATTTTTACAAGTGTTGGACAGAACCAAGGCCTTGCATGGTCCTCGGACTCAAGCCTATGGGGAAACCAAGTATAAAATTTTAATTTTTACAAGTGTTGGACAGAACCAAGGCCTTGCATGGTCCTCGGACTCAAGCCTATGGGGAAACCAAGTATAAAATTTTAATTTTTACAAGTGTTGGACAGAACCAAGGCCTTGCATGGTCCTCGGACTCAAGCCCACAGGGAAACCAACTGGTCGGATAAAAAAAAAGGGGAAGGGTTTTGGACTTCGCAATATGGGCTACTGGAAAAAAACGTCAGGTCATTTCCTCCACGGCGTAAACACCCTAAAGGGTTAGGCCCAACGAAGGAGCAAGGAAGGCGGCGGAACGCCCCAGTATACAATGACCTAGGAGGTCTATTCATTTAGTGGGCAGTATGTTTTGAAACGGTTACTCCTCACACGGCATCAAGCCTTCGTTTCTCTCCTCGGCTAGCATTGGGTAAGTATTACTTTTTACTGGTCTGCCTTATTATGCCGAGCGCTTCTATTGAAATTATGGCAACGCCTTTTTATTATTAAGTATGTTGGTCTTATTCGTCATTGATTTAAATGCGATATTATTGAGCCAAACAGCATGTGCAAATTTATAAAAACAAAGAGAGAACATGTAAAGTGAAATAGAAACTTTTATTAATATAAAAAATTATTACAACGTACAAAAAGGGGCTTCAATAAGCCTATACAAAAGAGGGGCTGCCGAAGCAGCACCAACATCCACAGCACAGATAAGCAAACGGTCAAGCGCCTTCTAAACTTGTCTTCGAAGTCTCTCCAATCTCTGCCACATTGTTGCCCATACTAAGAAAAGAACTCACTTTAAAAAAAAAAAAAAAAATGATAAAGAAGGAAATAGTAAGGAAGAAATCAATGAAGAAGATGGAGGAGATGAGTAAAGAAGATGGAAGACATGAGTAAAGAAGGAGGAGAAGAGGAGAGAAGAAATGAAAAGAAAAGAAAAGGAGCAAAAGAGGGAGAAGAGAAAGCACCAGGGCGGAACTGGTGCTGGGAAGACCATAAGAAGGGGGCGGGGGAGGGCACCAGGGAGCAAAAGAGGGAGAAACAGAAGCACTTAGCCCCTACCTCAGCCCTGATTCCTGACACGCTGGTGCCATGTTAGGTACGCTCGTGAGGAGCCGGATGGTAATGATCTTGGGTGTTCTCGACTCAGTCACACCGAGAATTCGACATGACGAGCCCCTGCTTCGGATTTTGGCTGAAAGAGAGGCGGGACAGATCTTAAGTCTGCGCCACCCTTGCCCTGACCGAGCCATTTCAAGCTTTATCAGAATATGGTGTTTTGAGGAGGAGTGTGGTTCCTTCATCATTTGTTATGGAGGGCATGTACGGATATGATGTATAACAAACGGGTTAAATGGACGCTAAGGGAGGATGCGGATTTCAGATTTCAGAAAGAAGGAGAGGGATCTGTACGAAAGTGACTGCCTCCTGCTTGTCTTCTTATAGGAAGGGCAAAACAGGTGGAATTAAATGCATTCAACGTTTCCAAAAGAACCTGAAGGAAAAGATGCGTCCATTCCGTTTCCCCACCTTATCAGATGAGCCGCCAGACATAACTGAGCCTCGTGAAAGGGATTCATTTAAGGGCGCATCTGGAACGGCCGAACGGCAGGAGCGGATCACGAACAGAATAAATGGGATCCCTTGAAAACCGGCTGACTTCCTGGAAAAACCGCTCACATAAATGCGGAATTGAACTAAACAGGCCATATTAAGGGCCCGGGTTTGCCAAAACCCTCATTTCCAACTCGGAAAGTCGTATAGAAGGGTTTTGAGGGGCTATTGTGGGGCCCAACAATTCGCGGACCAGGCCCATTTGCCCTTAGAGAGTCTGAAGGCCCAATCCGAGGAGAGCTGTGGCCCAAGCTCTATAACGCAGAACACAAAAACAATTTTTGGGAGGCAGCCGAGGACAGTTTAGTCCTCGGCAGATCCATAATCCCACCAGAATAAAGGGGTAAAACTGGCATAGGGACGAATTCGTAAGGAAATCCAGAATACTTTGGGGAAGATATCCATACTACCCTTCTAGATAAGGCCCAACGCCTGACAAAGCCGTACTCTGCAGCTTTATCAAACCATCCCCAACAATTCCGGGATTGGACTGATGGGACAAACGTCAGTGTTCGTAAAGATCTACCCTACACGTGGACGAAGGACAGTGAATGCAAGCTAGTATAAAATAAGGACGTAAGTAAATCTGAGGGGGAGCCCATTCCACCTCCAGAAAAAGAAAGACTACATGGGAGAGAACGCCTCAACGACACCGGACTTCACGGTAAAGGTCCATCAAGGGATAACTGGAATAAGGCCCTAGTGGTCCTCGGATCACCTCCGAGGAGTCCCATTCCCTTGGGTGCGACGTCTTAGGGCTTAAATGTTCGAGCCCAAGAGCCCGGAACACCGCCCCGTGACCAGCGGCTGGCTTTTCAAGCCCACTCTCTACAAATAATATTGCGAGGGACCTTTATTGTGTCAGCCCAAAAATGTTAGTGGGCCGTAAAAGGAATCGTGTCCCCACAGCACCTTTAATATCACTAACAATACTCTTGTTTTTGAGCTACTATAACGTTATAATGGTAAATGAACTTACAGCTGCCGATAAGTAATAACGTGATATTTTGAAGGGTTTTGATTAACCGTACTTTTAAAGCAATTGTCAATAATTTATTTTATAAAAAAATTAGTTATATTTTTTCTTTTACCATAAAAAATTTCTAAATCAATGTCTTAAGGCGTTCATTACTTTTTCTGTTTTTCCTATCTTCAATAGTAGGACCTTTCTTCTTCTTTTCTTTGTTTTTAAAGGAGAGACATAATAGTTGGCCTAATAAACATATAATATAACGGTATCACATCACGTCAAATTTCTAGAGTAAAACATTTTGGGTTATCATCCCCCCGCTCTAAACAACCCCCCCACCCCCCCCCCCCCCCCCCCCCAACACACACAAAAAAAAAAAAAAAAAAACCCTATTGATTAGGGCTATGAGACTGTCTTATGAATCGTTACTCTCATATTTAATTGGTGTATCCCACGAACCAATGTGAATATATTTTGAGAGGGAGCGTTGTATAAATTGGCGCATAAAATTATATATTGTGATTAGGAGCGTGGATAAATCACCAAGTCAGGTTGATTGGTTTATTTTTTTCATCTAAACTACTTGGACTGATAAATTTCTAATCAAATTCAATCCAATCTGTAAAGGTCAAGTAGTTTTGGAGTCTTTTGTTAAGCATAGTAAAAAACTCTTCATAGTTTCATTTAACTATTTTAAGCTTGTTATTCCATAAATAATTGCTATAAATTGGATCGAATATTTTAACTTCATCAAAACTAAGGGTGTGTTTGGTAGAGTGGAATTTAGGGAGGATAAAAAAAAAAAAGGAGAAAAAATGAGGAGAGAAAACTTTTTGGAGGATGTTTGGTTGAGAGGGGGAGAGGGGAAACTAATGGTGTAGCCTACTTGAACCCACCAAAAATTTCTCTCTAAAATGGGGAGAAAACTTAGTGGTGGAAAATCTTATGGATGAAGGACAAAAATGCCCATGTGCAAGTTGCACATGAACTTCTTATGTGTTGTGTTGTTGTTGTTGTTGTTTTTTTTTTGTTTTTTGTTTTTTTTTTTAAATTCCAGTTTTAATATTTGTATGATTTTTGTTCCCACATTTTTTTTTTCTTTTCTTTGTTGGGCTCCAATACCCTTGTTAAGTGTTTCTTTTGTTCTCATTCCTTTTTTTTTTTTTTTTTTTTTTTTTTTTTTTTTTTTTTTTTAAGGCATCATTTTTACTTTTTTTTAATAAATTTGGGTGATTATATTTTTTTTGTCATTTTTTTTTTTGTTTTAATTGAGCATCATTTTTTTAACAATGGTATAAGAGTAGATTTATATAACTTCATTTTTTCCATCCCTCACTTTTTCACTCTTAACCAAACAAAAAGAAGGGAAATTAATTTTTTTTTCCATCCTCCTACTTTTTCATCCTTCCATCATTTTCTATCTTCCCACTTTTCCACCCCTGATCCTATGTTCAAAATACCAAATGGACAACAAATCAAAGATCAAGTGGTGCCATGTTAGGGGAGTTCATATTTACCCATATTTTCCTAATAGACTATACTCCATTTGACCCAAATGTCCCTATGTTTTCACTAGGATCCACTTTTTGTGTGGTTCTACTTCTAGTGGTGCCATGGTTGGCAAATAGGGAGATCTCTCTCTCTCTCTCTCTCATGTGTTACTTTTCTTTTTTAAGAAAAAAGTTTTGAAATGATTTCATGTGTATGTATATGTACAAAATTGGGTGTTTGGAATTTTGTTTGGATGAAATGAAAATTAGAACTTCTTTATTTTTTGGGCAAATTATAACTTACCTATATGTGGTTTGACTGAAATTTAAGTTGTTTACCTGTGGTTTGAAATTTAACACTTTTCCCACTTGAGGTTAGTTTAGTTAGAGTTTTGTAATCCACATTTGTTAAAAATATAGCTAAATATGTAATTTTGCTATACTTTTTTGTCCCTCTCCTCCAAAAACACAAAAAAAACAAACATAAAATACAAAATCAAATAAGGTAAAAAAAATTCCAGTGGAACACTTACATTATGGGATTTCAAACCACAAGTAGATAACTTAAATTTCGTTCAAACCTCAGGTGAGTAAAATATCAAATTTCAAATTACAGGTAGGCAACTTAAATTTTGGCCAAATTACATGTGAGTAAATTGTAATTTTCTTTTTTTTTGAAAGATTATTATTTGTATGGTAAACAAATATGTTCAATTAAATTTTATTTTTTATTAATATAAGATGTAACCAAGGTTCATTTGTCTTGTCTCTCAAAAAAAAAAAAAAAAAAAAAAACAAAAAACAAAAGGTTCATTTGTCTTCTATGTACTGTGCACCGTGAAAGCTTGGTATTTTTGCTAGAACATAAGGTAAGTTCTTAAACATAAAGCGAGACCCATGCTTTTTCTTTCTTTTTATTTGTTGTTGAATAATACGTTTTATTGAAAAAAGTGACGGACCCAGCCCAAGACCCATGCTTAAACGTGTTTATTATTTTTTCCTACAAGATATATAAGATCACGTTTCTTAGTTATGTAATTAAGTGAAGAAGGAGATAAGATGAGACCACATTAGTTCAATTGCATATATATATATATATATGGTTGGGTATCAAAGCCATCTTAACAAAATGGTGAGATCTATATACTATATAGGCTTACAAGAGAGTAAAATTAGCTTAGTAAAGCATTTATGTCCATGGAAATGGTGGTACTTGACGTTTGGCCATTCGTGGTTGATGATTTGATAGACTAAACCTTAGATGCTAATTCTTCTATAGGATCGTGACAGCTTTAGGCGTCTTGGTCTTATTTCAAACTCCAAAGGCAGGATCATGTTAGGTGCTTGGATTAGGGAGCAGGGGCGGAGTCAGAAATTTTTGTTTGGGAAGTCGATTTGTGTTGCTAATTTATTAGTCTATACAAATTTTTATACACATACACAAACACGTCTCTATACACACACACACAAAAAATTAGTATATTTTATAATGAATCCTTAAAATTAAATGTTTCATAGAATTAAATTAATCTTTCACCATCTTCCATAGTAAAATCTTTACAATTTTCATTTTCAATATAAGTTACCAAATTGTCTACCGTTGTGAGTAAAAAAAATTCAATTGAATTAATAAAGTGTTTAAAGACATAAATGATCCAAAACTTTAAAAAATATGAGAACACATTTTACCATAAAAAATGAATTTGAGAAACAATATGTTCTCTATAACTACTAAACAAATTGGACAATTTTTTTTAAGAACATTATTGGACCAACTTAAATAGTTGGGGGGGCCAATCCCATTTTTGAGGGCTAATTATTAAAATGTTAAATATTTCTATATAGTAAAAAAAAATTTCAAAAATTTTGGGGGGCCATGCCCCCCACCCTAACATGTAGCTCCGCCCTAGCCGAACTACCTACCATTATGATAAGGGAGTCATTAGGAATGATCTAGCAGAGGCATGGCGTGTTAGCGAAGGGATCATATAACCTGCAATGTATTAATATGCCTGCATTTCTCACAATATAACTTAGTTGGACCTATAAAAACCTCCCATGTTAAATCAAAAATCAACTCAACTCTATTTTTTTAATGTTGAAGTTACCTCGTTAGAGATTACAAAATGCCTTTAACACGCCCAAACCTCAACCTGCCTTACTCCCGTCCGTTGTAGGTTGGGGACGGTAGGTAGGCACCACTGATCTAACCTCGTCCCATCTCGTTGTCATCCATAATTCTAGTGTGAGACGTGTGAACAGTTAGGAGAACTACCTCACAGTTATTGACCTTTTTAGCTTGATCAATTGCTAGCAAGAATTGCTCTCTCTTTTCATACTTATAATTCTTGCCTCTTGGCTTTTGTCCTCGGCTCTGATATCATAAATGAGGCCAAATTTACCTCTATTCATAGGCAAAGGTTTCTAAGATACTCGATTTTAGCATTTATGGATTTGTTGATCGTCCTCAATCCAAGACAGTTACATGTCACACAAATAATAATTTGTTATCATCACTTGTCTCACTTATACGTTGCCCAGGACACCAGAGTAGTCCAAATCCAAAGCAACCTTGATCCAACCCGATCATCCTCAGCGAGTTATCTTATTGGGTAAACGGGGGCGACAGGCAAAAAAGCCAGTCTAAGGTTGTATCATCCGCCTAAGTTATTTGTATTTTCTGGTTGGGTCCATGCCTTGAGCGGAATAAGAGAATTCCCATTAGACAATGTTACTGAAATTTATGAGATACCTCTAACTAGAGAGGACAGACTTATAGGCCCCAAACTTAATTAGCTATAGACCCCAGCAATAAAAAGAAAAGAAAAGAAAAAAATATCGAGTTTACATGGCAGATTGTTAATTTGGTTTCCCAGACGCATACTGTTACACATTCACACAATTAGACAACACTAATTAAAGGTAAGAACATTGGCCAGCCATTTTCCTTTGGTAATGAAGAAACAAAGTTTATAAACTTTCTTTTATTTCTTCTAAGATTTATCGTAAGTCTCACTTTTTATTTGTAAAATTTGGCATAAAAAGTGCGCATTATTACATTGGCCAGCACCATAGCTAGGCTTCTCTACCAAAAACCCAGCTGAAAGGAATAATTTGCATTCCCTAGACCCTTTTTTCATTCTCTCCCTCAGCTTAATTTCTTATTCTTTGGGCAAATCCACAACATAATCCTTGAGCTTTTTGCCTTCCCTTGAAAACCCAGTTAGCTTTTCTATTTCCCATTTATCCATTATATCAAAGGTAGAGACTCCAAGGGAGGAGTATAGTCCCCAATTCGAGTGGCAACAGTGGAAAAGCTCTGAAAAAGATTTTGGTCATAGCCATCATATATATATATATATATATATATATATATATATATCAAGTGTGCTGGCATGGTAATTTTCCTTCTCACTATTTCAGCAAATGCCATGATTGTTTCATTAGGATATCGAGCTCGAAAATCTTCTCCACTATTTTGGTATAAGCATTTTCATCATGGCGCTTCTCATAAGAGGCAATTGTCATTGAGCCAGACATATTTGAGCTAGCTTTGCGTCCGGTCCCACTGTTTCATAACAAGCTTGGCCTTGTTAGGTACCATGGGAGACAAATGTTGCTCTTTCTTGCAATGATGTGTAGATGATTCCAAGGTAAGGATTTGTACCCATGCCAACTTCCTATGGAAAATTATGAGAGCAAAGATATTTAATAACTTTAGTCATGTAATTAGAGTACTATAAGGACCGTATATGCATCTTCTTTAGCAAATAAATAAGGACTAAGAATCTTAGGTTTTTATTTAATGAGCTACTCTAAAGTCTCTATTGTTCAGCACTTTTCAAGTATTGAAATGTGTTTGTGGGGGGTAAAAGACCAGGAGGCCCATGTCAATGTCTACATTGGGCCAAGGGCCCAGCTCAAGGAAAAACCCCTCCTTGGCTATGGGGAGAATCCTCCTCGGCATGAATGTAGCCGAGGATAAAGGGGGCAACCTGCCACTGGTAGTGACACTCCAGATCGTTTCACGGAATAGGAAAAGTGCTAAAGCAGAAAAGGACAACGGAGAAAACGGAAGTGTCTGAGGGAAAGGCTGCCATTATTGCATTACGTGCCTTGTGCCTGATACAGTCATACTCTTCTGCCTTTACAACTACTCCCAACTACTGGAAGGAAGGGTTGATGGGACAAGTACCTACCCTAGAGACCTCGTTCAGGAGGAACGAAACTACTATAAAAAGGGAGTGGAGGGAACCAGAAAGGGTGGGGCTGAGAACCCCTCTCCCCCCCAAATAACAAACCAGAGGCACCAGGAAAAGCTCCTCATTCCATGCCGAGGACCAATCCTTTCTGGAAAACTCAGTCCATCTCAGCTTAATCGTGAAGAATACCGTGATAACAGTTGTCCACACACTAAAGCCTAGCTCTTTGGCCTGCTCTCTACAAATTCATTGTACCGGGCTCACTAGTCAAAGGTCCCATACATCTTAGGTCAAGGCTGAAAAACATGACTCTATAATTGGCGCTGTTTGTGGGAAGAGTTTGTGCGTTGGCGAATGCAATGGTTAATCACGGTCAAGTTCCTATCAGCGAGAGTCCCTCGAGAGGACCACTTTGGCGGTGGTGCAAGCTACGCGAAAGCCACCCCCCATTATTTCCAAGAACACACTATCATTGTCGTTATTCAGCTTCCACTTAGGTCTACACTCCGAAGCGTTGACTGCGCGAGGAGGATTGCTAAACGGAGTTTAGTTCTAGGGGCTTCTGACGTCAGATGTGTGCCCCGTACACTTGTCAAGGGGCTAACTCTCACGGGCCTAGTAGTCCGGTTCGCTGAATTTCCTTCGGAGAAAGAAGCCAAGGGCCAAACCAGAATCTTTTAGCGGTTAAACAAAACCTTAGCTATGTCGAGTCCTTAGACCTCCGGCTTTTGGGAAATTGACACGCACCGACGACACTCCAGAAGCCTAAGTGCTAGACAGAACCAAGGTCTTGCATGGTCCTCGGACTCAAACCTATGGGGAAACTAGTTACTCCAAAAGTCTAAGTGCTAGACAGAACTAAGGTCTTGCATGGTCCTCGAACTCAAACCTACGGCCAAGTTCCTATTAGCGAGAGTCCCTTGAGAGGACCACTTTGGCGGTTGTGCAAGCTACGCGAAAGCCACCCCCCATTATTTCCAAGAACACACTATCATTGTCGTTATTCAGCTTCCACTTAGGTCTACACTCCGAAGTGTTGACTACGCGAGGAGGATTGCTAAACGGAGTTCAGTTCTAGGGGCTTCTGACATCAGATGTGTGCCCCATGCACTTGTCAAGGGGCTAACTCTCACGGGCCTAGTAGTCCGGTTCGCTGAATTTCCTTCGGAGAAAGAAGCCAAGGGCCAAACCAGAATCTTTTGAAGCGGTTAAACAAAACCTTAGCTATGTCGAGTCCTTGGACCTCCGACTTTTGGGAAATTGACGCGCACCGACGACACTCCAGAAGCCTAAGTGCTAGACAGAACCAAGGTCTTGCATGGTCCTTGAACTCAAACCTATGGGGAAACTAGTCACTCTAGAAGTCTAAGTGCTAGACAGAACTAAAGTCTTGCATGGTCCTCGAACTCAAACCTATGGGGAAACTAGTCACTCCCGAAGCCTAAGTGCTAGACAGAACTAAGGTCTTGCATAGTCCTCGGACTCAAACCTATGGGGAAACTAGTCACTCTAGAAATCTAAGTATCAGACAGAACCAAGGTCTTGCATGGTCCTCGGACTCAAACCCATAGGGAGACTAGCTACTTCAAAGAAAAACCTAAGTCCTAGACGGAACAAAGGTCTTGCGTGGTCCTCGGACCTCCGAATTTATGGAAACTAACACGCAGTGGTACCTTTCTAAGCGTTTAAGCTAAGTTCAATCATGTCTGGGTCCTTGGACCAGACACCCAAAGCAAGTTAAAGCTATAAATATCATCGAAAATGTGGAGAGGAACCCTAGTACCCGGCGACCCCCTCGGACAGTTTACTTTAGGTTACACGTCCTCGGGCGGTCACCCTGTTCGCAGTACAGAACATGCGGTTGTTTTCCTGGTTAGTCTTATATAGTTGACTTACTTAGAGTTAGCATTGTCGTGCCCGTCAGTTTTGATAAGTTCAAAGTGACAATTCTTTACCATCAATGGCATCGGTTCTAACTACTATTCGAAAGAAAAGACACCAGCACATCCATTCACAAAATAATTATTGCAGAAAAGAAAGGATACGCAAAATGAAGTAAAATCACCTTTTTATTAGATAAAGAAGGAGTATAATGTACATAAAAGGGCTTAGACAAGCCTATATTAGAAACTAACTATAAAAAGCTGTACACAGGAATGATAAATCTTCAATCTTGCTCTAGCAGCAACCAAGCAAGTTTGGATGGCACCGGCGGTGGAAGAGAAGAAGAAGCAGGAACGCCAAATCCCCATACTTGCTCTAGCAGCAATCGAGCAAGTATGGATGGTACCGGCGATGGGAAACTCGAACCCTCACATGCGTGACACACAGCATTGGATGAAAATCCCAATTTCATCGCACCAGAAATCTGATGTGACCTACACCTGCTTCGGATTTTAGCTGAAGGAAGAGAGACTTCTTTCTCGTCCAAATGAGGGGAAGAAATATCTTTGGCCTTTGTCTCCCTTGCCTTGGGCCATTCTGAATCTCGGAGACACCTGAGGCTTCTGAAGAGGGTTTGGTTCCTTCATCCCCACCCTATCCTTGACCATTTCACTCCCTAAATCTCAGTCACTCTCATAGTGGGGACTTTGGGAACATTTGGTGAGTTAGAAACCTGAAAAACTCAAGGGTCTGCGAATAAAGGGGGATGATCTCCCACCATGCGTCTTATATAGGGGGCAAACCTGGTGGCAATCAATTCACCCAAATCTCCAAGAAGGAATTGCAAGTGAGATAGTTCTCGCTCAATTTCCAAAGTAGTCTTCAGCTGTTGGATTTATGTCACCTCATGAAAAGGCACTAATTAAAACACGCCTCGTGTACCGAAACAACAGGAACGCGGCTTGGATAGACTAAAAGAATGTCTCACAGCCAGGAACGCGCCTTAGGCAAGCGAAGAGGCTCTGGCATTAATGGAGGACAAGACTTGGCAAGTCGTGACAGAGGCCCGATGTCACCAAAACCCTCATCTCCATACGAGGAGCCGGACAGCAGGATTTTGAGGGGCTATTGTGGGGGGTAAAAGACCAGGAGGCCCATGTCAATGTCTACATCGGGCCAAGGGCTCAGCCTAAGGAAAAACCCCTCCTCGGCTATGGGGAGAATCCTTTTCGGCATGGATGTAGCCAAGAATAAAGGGGGCAACTTGCCACTGGTAGTGACACTCCAGATCGTTTCACGGAATAGGAAAAGTGCTAAAGCAGAAAAGGACAACGGAGAAAACGGAAGTGTCTGAGGGAAAGGCTGCCATTATTGCATTCTATGCCCTATGCTTGACACAGCCATACTCTTCTGCCTTTACAACCACTCCCAACTACTGGAAGGAATGGCTGATGGGACAAGTACTTACCCTAGGGACCCAATTCAGGAGGAAGGAAACTACTATAAAAAGGGAGTGGAGGGAAACAGAAAGGGTGGGGCTGAGACCCCCCCCCCCCCCCCCAAAAACAACAAACCAGAGGCACCAAGAAAAGCTCCTCATTCCATGCCAAGGACCAATCCTTTCTGGAAAACTCAGTCCATCTCAGCTTGATCGTGAAGAACACCGTGATAACCGTTGTCCACACACTAAAACCTAGCTCTTTGGCCCGCTCTCTACAAATTCATTGTACCGGGCTTACTGGTCAAAGGTCCCATACATCTTGGGCCAAGACTAAAAAACGTGACCCTAAAGTGTTATTTTCATTTTATGTTAAATAATTGAATTTATCCATTCTTAATAAATTAAAATTTTAGGACAAATGATAATTTATCAAGAATAAGATTGAAACAACAATTTGTTTTATATATATTCTTTTAAGATATTTGTTTCATACCAATCTTAACGTTGTTTCTCTCTTTCTTACTTATTTAAAAAGTAGTCAAGTGATTCAACTTAGCTAAACTAGTTTAATAAGTAAAATTGTAAGGTATGTAAGATCAAAATGCCACAAAAATAATAATTTTCTCAAATTTTTTCACAACTTGTAGTGGTAAATTGTAATTAGTGTAATATTAATTTCACATGAAACCATCAGGAATATTATTTTTAATTTACATAAATTATAACTTGTCATTTTAACAATTAAAAAAAAAAAGTTAGTGAAATTTAAATCGGTTATAACTTGTCACTTTAAACATTAAAAAAAAAAAGTTTTGTGAAATTTATTATTTCATTCGACTTATTGGTGACGAGGGCTAAATCTAGGGCCTTCCATGGTCTAGAAGACCATATGTTGTCTAGATGACCATATGGTATTGATTACATGGCAATAAATGATTTCTTAACTGACGAGCTTCAATGGTCAGAAAGAGCAATTATGAGCCAATTAAGTCTCCATTTAAGCTCATACATACGTTACTCAAAATAGCCAGGAGAGCCATAATGAGGCTCCCAACAGTTACACTCATAATGAGGCTCCTAAGAGCTGTACTAAGGCTATGAATAAGCCATCAAGCATCAGGAGAAAGATATGCACATTCAAACACATAGAATTACATTCTGATTCTCTGAGAGATATTGAGAACTCTACTGACTTAGTCATTTGAGAACCATTGGCTAACGCCACTTTGGTGCCTTTCTCTCTCATCTTTGCAGGGAACATAATCTCGTCAAAGCCTTGACAAGGTCCTCGATTAACGACCAGTTTTGGCTTCATCAATTGGTATGCAAAAATGCCTCAGTTCCAAGTACGGTAATTTTCACAAAACAAAGGGAAAATGTTAGAAAGACGTTACCATTCCTGGCCCAATTAGATACTGAATTGTCTTCTCAATTTGTTTAATGCATCTACTCATCCTGAAAAGTAAAGGCACTTATTGAGGAGATCATCATGCCTATTTTCTTCAACAGTCCATGACCTTGACCAAATTGCCTAAGGCGTGTTATCTACACCTGTCTCATCATGAAGTGCATCATAGCCTCACAGGCATTAAACCATGATTTGTACATTAAAAGGGGCCTCTTCAGTTATCATTTTACTAGCCAAAACAACAAAGAAATCATTTAGGATTTCCTTGGTTCTTTCCCTTATTTCATTCACTTGCTTAAGAAAACCTTCTAATCAGATCAAGTCTGGCAAAAAGTCTTTGTGGTTGCTAACATTTTTCAACTGGTTTAAGTAGAGTCAAAATGTTATCTTTAGCCAAATCCTCCATACACTTGAAGATTTCAACTTTCTCAGGTGGCATGGAATGGGTTACTCCAAGCTTGAGCTCTTGTGAAGGATTAAACGATTTCTTGAGATTGTATTCTCCCACTCCAACATTGAGCAAAAGCAATGAAATTTGGGTGTTTGTATGTGCAAAGCCATAATCGGCTTGACCACATGTATTAAAGTAATTGGTTTTGATGTCCCAATTTTTAATCTAATTGTATATGTGTATGAAGTTCTCTTCTGCAGATTTGAATCCCAGCCTTTACCCCCCTAGACCCCACAAGTACTTGTACTTGTGGAGTGACCATCGCACTAAGGATGTGCGGTGGTATGTCCCACATCAATTAATCCTTCATATTCTTGTCACACACACATTACACCCTTAAAGTTTGTGATTACTTCAGTATGAAAACCAATAATTAGTGACAAAAAGTAGCAAGAAAACCATGATATGAATCTCCATACAAGACAGTAATTAAAGGGGGTCTATAATTTACCCCCAAAAATGAGATCTATGCAGTCCAATAATTATTTAATACATTAAATGTGTGTGTATATATATATATATGTACTAATTAGTTATTCTCACAATTCTTTTGAATAGAAAGATTGTGGTTAGGGAGGAGGGGAGTTTCAAAGCTAACCATTTTTACGGGCCCAATTTTTTTTATTCATATTCATTTTTATATTTTGGGTTCAAATGGATTAATAGGTTTGGATTTAAATTTGTTAGGTATAATAATAGGTTCTAGGTTCAACTAGCCTGTCTTGGTGTGCGAGTGGAGAGAGAAAGAGAAGGCTAACCTTATGGCCTGTTTGGAAGTTTAAAAAAGGAAGGGGAGTAGAGTAGAGGGAGGGAAAGTAATTCAATTACCTTGTTTGGAAGTTTTTTAAGGAAGGAGGGGGAGGAGTTTGGAGGGGTTTCAACCACCTCTAACTCCTCATTTTTAATTTCCCCAAATTGGAGAGATTTGGAGGGAGAGTAAAGTAGATAAATTATTAACTAGATAAATTTCCCAATTTACCATTTTCTAAATTAATAATAGACCAATGTTGCAAGTCCATTTTCAAATAGGGGTAAATTTGTCTATTTCAATCATTTCCTCTCATCTCCATCCTAATTTTTTAAACATCCAAACAAGGGGCAGGACTAATTACTCCCTTCCTCCTTACTAATTTTAAAAACATCCAAACAAGGTGGAGGGGAACCATTCCCCTCTACTCTCCTCCCCACTACTCTCTTCCCCTCTACTTCCCTCTACTCTCCTCCCTCTCTAAACTTTCAAATGGGCCATTAGTTATGTTGACTATTATTATTGTGGAAGAAAAAAAAAAAAAAAAACTCTAGTTTCCAATTCATGGGTTGTTTTGTTTCATTCAATCGGTGCAAAAATACATATTATCTGTATCATTAAAATTCAAATAGTACTAAGAGTCTTATGGTTCAACTAACACTTTTTAATGTTTCAACAAATACATCCAAGGTTCAATTCCTTTCACCCCAACTATATAATTATTATTAAAAAAACATTTTAAATCACAACTTGTCAAATTGGAACACGATGTTATTTTTTAAATCCCAAAAATCTACGAATGATTTTGTTATAAAATTCATTGCAATTTTTTTTTAATATATAGAATCAAAGATTACATAAATCATTTTCCATTTTATTGTAGAATCTAAGTTTGATAATATTTATGGCTGCTCGTTCCATATTTGTCATAGAAACTATAACGATGAGTACACGTGCAACCACTTTATAAATTAGTTGGTAGACTATTAATTTTTTGATCCTTACTAGTTATTGTTACAATTCAGAATTTTTTTTAATAAAAATTTGAATTTAGGATGTCAAACTACATTATGCTCATAATTATAGATAACACTTAGTTCCTACAAACAAATATCATCAATTCTAAAAGATTCATTTCTCTCTTTAAGGATCCAAAACTAAGTTAAGAATAAATACCTCCAATGCATGCTTCTTGCAATTAAGAATTTATTGCATCATAAAATATATCAAATCGTTAGTGAGGGTATAATAAAGTCATCTTACTCAAAATCCCATAATTTTATTTATTTATTTATTTTATTTTTTTTTGAGAATACTCAAATAATCATTTAGGTAGAGTTATACAGCATGTCAGGATCCAAAATGTACGTACCCATAAGAATTTTGTTTTTATTTTGGGAGAGAGCCACTGGTCATTAATACGAATTAGGTCATAGGTAGCCATATTATTTTTGAGTTTTATGGGTGCTAGCTTTCAATTTGGGAGGTAGGTACATTTTTTTTGGTCCAAATTTTCAAATATTACCTCATAATAGTTCCGTCCACAAAGATTGGTACTTAATTAGGCATTACATTAAGGTGTGACTTCTAAAATTATTATTATTATTATTTTTTTTATAAAAACAAAGTGGTATCTTAATTGTTGGCTAGACTAATTTATTCATTGTCTATGAGACGTTTTGAAAACCTTATTTATTGATAGTGTAATGCATTGAACTTGGGACCATGAGTGGAGCGAGTGGAATTGAGCGAGGGCAATTGCCCCTAGCCCCACCACAAATCCCTCTACCTTCATACTTTTTTTTCCTACTTTTTTTAATGTGTATCTTTCAAATCTCAAACCTCATTGAAAAAAAAATAGTAGAAGACTTCATATATATATATATATATATATATATATATATTTAATGTTTTTTAAGTTGATAAGTATAAAATTAAAGCAAAACAGGAATCGGAAAAAGAAAAAAAAAATGGTCTTTTAAGTATTATATATAATGGATATGCTATTCTTTATGAGTTTTCTAATGATAAATATTGGTTTAGATTCACATGAGTGATATTTTATTATCTAAATTTGTTTTAAGTATTATATATAGTGGTTTCTAATTAACTTAACGGGTAAAATTTATTGTTGTTGAATAAGAAATTTGAAATTTGAACCCTACCTGCCAAAATCAATTATGAGCATTACGTTCATGCATAACTTCCATACCAAGGTTAGTATGGTTAATAATATCAGCCCAGATATTAATATCTATCATAATATATATATATATATATATACACACAGACACACATGTCATGCATGTTTGGGACTTTTAGATTTACCTTATGCTCTAGATGAACAAGAGTGATATTGTATTATCTAAATTGGTCTTAAGTTATTATATATAATGATTTCCATTCAGATTTGTGTTATACTCTAGATGAACAAGAGCGATGTTGTATTATCTAAATTGGTCTTAAGTTATTATATATAATGGTTTCCATTTTCCAACTAGCTTCACTAGCTTCATTGATAAAGGTATCATTATCAATACTTTTATCACTTGAACCCCACTTTTTTTCCTTCTTTTGAGAGAGTTTCAACATATGGCGTTTGCTCCTAATGATAGTTCTTTATCATTAAACTAAAACATCAATTGGTTTTTGGTGTAGGCAAGGATTGAACCCCAGATCTCTTATTCAACTATCAGAGATTTTATCACTTACACCCCACTTAATTACACGAATTTGAGATAAAATGTATGTGAGACTTAAGTTTTCTTACTGTGGATAAATTTTATTATTATCATCGTTGTCAAGATCTAAACTCCGAACTTTGGAGCAATAACTTCACATCAAATATTAATATTAGACTCTATAACACATATTAGGGTTTTGAAGTTTGATCTTTGAAGGATAATGGCTAATAAAAGTGATATATATTTAACTCAATTAAACCAAAAAAAAAAAAAAGAAGGGTAAATTCTACTAACATACCCTGAGGTTTGGGTTAATGCCAATCACGTCTAAGAATTTTCAAAACTAGCCAATTTGGTCCCTAAAACCAACTTAGTTCTTAAACAGTTAGTTATTTTTTCTCAACTATTTTAGAGACAAAGTTGGCATTAGGGATCAAATTGGTTAGTTTTAAAAAGTCTTGGACCTGGTTGGCATTAGTTCAAACTTCAGAGGGTGTGAATGGAATTTACCCAAAAAAAAAAAAAATCTTGAATGGCAAGTGAAGCATATATATATATATATATATATATATAAATATTTTGAAGAGTGGAAGCCATGCAAAACTTGGGGAGAAAATGGGCATTTGCCCCTAATTTA
Organism: Quercus alba; assembly: GCA_036321655.1. NCBI lineage: Eukaryota > Viridiplantae > Streptophyta > Magnoliopsida > Fagales > Fagaceae > Quercus > Quercus alba. The sequence goes on along the minus strand of CM070307.1, from coordinate 50,547,280 downwards.
CAAACTATGTAGCAAAATATCCCTGTTTCGAAACTATGTAGCAAAATGCCCCTATTTTGAAATTTGATTTTGGTAAAATCAAGTTTTATGAAGAACTCATTATTACTAAAATTGAGTTTGATATGCTTTGTGCCACAGTGGAACTCCCTGATGTGGCTGTTGGACAAAAAATGCCACATAGGACTCGATTTTAGTAAAATTGATTTTTGTACAATTTTTTTATAAAATATAACTCGAATTTTACATAATCGAGTTCTATGGAAAAGTTTATCTACATCAATCACTTGGGTGTCACATCCATTAAATGCAATAGCATGAACATCTATTAAGTAAATGCGGGGGCTTGAACCCCTGAGCAATAGGTCACTTACATAACTAGTTACCAACTTGCGTAGAAATGGCAGTGGAGGCTTAGATACTTGCTTAGTTCAATTGAAAATCACGACCACATAATTAAAGCCTAGTCTAGAGAGTAGAGATGGGCAGATAGCTTGGCCAAAATTGGAAATTAACATCGTTTACCAAACAATATAATTAGTAGGCACTGTTTTCAAACTATATTTTTTTACTAACATCTCGAGTTTAAAATACTCGATTTAGGGCCTATAAATCGAGACTCAAAGACTCGATTTCCATGGTTTGATCACGTTTGATGTGGCATTTTTTTTCCACGTGGTGACCACTTGGAAATCGAGTTTAAAAGACTCGATTTATAAGCCCACCCTTAAAACTTGCATATTCAGCCTCCTTACACTACAAACCATTCACCCCACCCCACCCCACCCCACCTTCTCATCAGACCAGAAACTAAAGAACCCACAGCCGCCCGATCCAACCAGACCACACCACCACCGCACCACCGCACTAGACCCACGCCGCGTGACCTAGCCTGCGTGACCCAGGCCGCGCAACCCAGGCATCAACCCGGTGAGGTGAGGTGAGCTCTCTCTCCTCGGATTCTTTCTCTCTCTGATCTGATTTGGGTTTTCAAGTTCAATTTTTAGTCAAAATAGAAAAACCTAGAAAAATTGTTTCATTGTTGAATAAATAGCGAATGTGTTTCATTGCGCTGGGATTGTTGTGTTTCTGGGATTTCTTAAAAAAAATTTTGGGTATTTTTGGGAATGGCTTGTACATGAGAGACTTGAGACTTAAAAAATTTTTGGTTTATAAATCGAGTCTTAGAGACTCGATTTCCAGGTTGACACCACGTGGAAAAAACGCTACATCAGACGTGATCAGACCATAGAAACCGAGTTTTTAAGACTCGATTTATAGGCCAAAATCGAGTCTTTAAGACTCGAAATATTAATAAAATATTTACTTTTGAAACTGTGCTTACTAACTATATAGTTGGGAAAATGGGCTTAATTCCCAATTTTGGCCAGATAGCTTTACATTTTACTTTACAACTTTTTTCTTCTATCAATAAGACTTGAATGGCCGAAGCTATCTAAAAAAATTGAAGTTGTAGTCTTGCAGTTGCAGAACAAAGATAAAGAAAGAGTGAGAAGCTCATACCACACATCCACTCGAGATAAATCGAGGTGGCAGAGGGCTGTTTGCAAAATTGTTTGGGTTTTTAGGGTTGGTTGATCTTGGTTTTCGATGTTATTGTGGTGGTGGTGATGGCTGGGTTTCTGTGGTTGCCTGTTGCTAATGGTGGTGGGGGGTGGTTGGTTGCTAATGAAGGTGGTGGTTACTGGGTTTTGGTGCTACTGTAATGGTGGTGGTAATGGTTGGGTTTCAGTGCTTGGGTTGAGTTTCGATAGTTGCTGATGGTGGTGGATGATTGGTTGCTGCATGGGTGTGCTTGATTTGTATGGAACTTGATTTTGTTAAAATTGAGTTCCACCTAGATTTTTTTACTGAAAAAAGCCATGACAACTAGTCCACTGTGGCAGAATTTAGCTATAACTTGGAAATCTTGAAATCGAGTTATAAGCAAAACTCAATTTTCTAAAAATCGAATTTTAAAACAGGGACACGATGCTATATAGTTCGAAAACAGAGATATTTAGCCAAATATTTTAAAAATAGAGGGCAAAAGCCCATTTTTCCCCAAAACTTAGATGTCATGTTCACACCACGGGTGGGCTACCACGTGAAATGTTGGATGGGAGTATAAATGTATGATTGAGTTTTAAAACCATTTCTTCTCTTCTCAGCCTTTGATTTCATTCTTAGTCCTTATTCCTTACCAAATACACCAACTTCACTTACGTAAGTGACAGGAAAGCCTAACTAAACACCATCTAGATGAGCCTGAAAAAAAGTGGAAGATTGTTAATCACTCTTTATGTGTGATTATGTATTTCGTGCTCTGAATTTTCTTCCTACATGGAAATGACAATTTCAATTTTGAAAGTAAAGGATAGAGCAATTGTCATTTGGAATTGACATGTACGAGAGAAATGATAATAGAGATCTATATCGTATTGTTTCCTTTTTTCTATTTTATTCTTATCTACAATCTACATAACATGCCAATTATATTTCTTTTAGGAGCTTATCCAATTAAGATAAGTAAACTTAAAACATGCCATTATTTATTTTGGACTACCGATATTCCTTTGTAGCCCAATATTAGGTTTATTCTGTTAAAAGCATTGATGGAACAATGTTTTCCAAATAACATCCTATACCACCAAATCCACGTTAATTACATGGAAATATATTATTTATTCATTTCACTTCTACTTGTAATGACCATCTTCAAGCCTTTCTTTGTGGTGCACTCTAAACACGTCCTAAATTGGTTAAGAGAAAATAGGATGTCGGGCTTGATACTCCTGCAAAATGGGCCTTTAATTAGGTCATATCTTGCCACTTCCAATCTAAAAGCAAACATTAAAGCCCAAAATCCAAAATAACAAACAATATATGTTAGAGGATAGAGTGGGTTAATCAATAAGGTAAAAAAGTACTTTTCTTGGCTACAAGGAGTTTTGATCCCAACCCCCCACAGGTTTGTGGCTTAGCTTGTGCCATTCAAACCTATAAGGTTTGGAATCTCATTTGGAGTAGCCTGCATATCGAATTATATTGGAAACCAAACTCCTTGTGAATAAAGAAAGGCACAGGTGAGTAAGGTTCTGGTGAGAGTGGAAGAACTAAGCATGTGCATGCAATTAGATTTTGATGAGAGGAGTTATTATCTTTTTTTTTTTCAAAGGATGGGATACTGTCATACTTATAAATTTGTTTTGGAAGCTTTTAGTCTCTATAACTTTCTATTTTGGCTGGTTAGTCTCACTTTCTTCCTTGTTGTGTCCTTGAGCTGACCGAAACCTTCACTTATACCCAAAATCAAGGGAATCCCAAAGGCCAAAGCCCTTGGACAATGGACTCTTGATTTGTCCCTATACTTGTAACCTTTATTTCTGCTTTGGGTAATTAGTGATGATGAGATAGTATTCCTTCATTCTAGTCAGCAATGGAAGATTCTTTATCTCGACAGAATGGGTAGCAAGTTGCAGCAAAAGGTGCATACGGATGTTGACTTTGGTATGAACAAAAACGGTGGTTAAAGGTAATAAATGGTAATGGGAGCAAAAATGTGCATACCGATGTTGACTTTAGTATGAACAAAAACGGTGGTTAAGGGTAATAAATGGTAATGGGAATATGGGATCAATTCAATGGCATCGAGCCCAAACATGCATCTTGTAGCAACTTTCCTTTGATTCTTATGAAACATGAGTTCCTATATATATATATATATATATATATATAGGGA